>OZ005649.1:294735517-295395517 GCA_963930645.1 Salticus scenicus
TAGAAGGGAGTTGATAGTTGAAGACAGTGGAAGCGTACGGCCCATTGATGGAGTAGTATTAACAGCGTCAGATTCTAACAGAATCGAGCCTTATAAAATATTTGCCTTGGTAGTTCTAACGTTTCGATATGGAAGGGAAGACGAAGAAGTCATGGGGCTTAAATTTTACACAGAAGCTATATTACATTACGAACAGGTACAGTTTACGTCATTTAAATATGTAAAAATTATCATAACATATGTGTGTATAAAATTTCTGTCGAAAAAGTGTACACGAATTAAAAAATAATAAGCATGAAGACGAAATCAGTCAAATTCTTATAAAATAATAATAATAAGTTCAGCAATTTATACAGGGTGTCGACAATCCAATTTTTTTCCCTGATTCTTCCACCAGTATATTTCTTTAGGAAATTTCAGTAGGAAGTTAGCACGATCAGTTAAGTGAAAAATTATTACAGAAATGTACTTGTGGAAGAATCAGAGAAAAATATCTACTATCGACACCCCGTTATATAAAAAGCAATTTTAATAATAATATTCATATATATATATATATATATATAAGTCAAAAAAAAAAAAAAAAAAAAAAAAAAAAAAGAAAAGAAAAAAAGAAAAGAAAAATTATAAGTCAAAAAATAATTAAATTTCAGACAGAACTGGTAAATCCTTTATTTTAACATTAATCATCTTTGTAGTTATCGTATTATAACAAATTTAATTGATTACAAATAAGCACAAATATATATATTTTTAATTTTAAAGAGAGAATACTTAGAGAACAATTTTTATATTGATATTGACACTTGATATTTTGTATTTTTCACATACGTCAAAAAAAGAAAACCTATAAGTTAAATAAATAAATAAATAAGTAAATAAATAAATAAAAATAAAACAAATCTAGCAAGTCGTTTATTTTAACATTAATCATCTTTGTTGTTATTGTATGTATAAAAAAAAATAATAAATAAGCATCAATGATGTTTATTAATTTTAATTAGCAAATTCTTAGAAAACATCTTTCTAAGAAAATCTCAGACGATTAAAAAAAGTTTACATAAAGATAACTGGGCACAAAACATTCGTCTATCATAAAATATCTCTGAAGGAAAAAAATAAATAAATAACTCAAAATTGTTTGAAGCAGATTTTTCATGCCTCGTTTCCCTATATTAATTACTTATTTGTAATATGATATTAAATGATTAATCTCAAAGTTTTAAATTTTTTATAAACTTCACATCATGTATCGACCGCTAAAGAGCCTATCGTTTGCATAATTAAATTATTTAAAAAGCACATGTTCATTATATACAATTTATCTTGCTAAATAACATGTCTCAGACAGCTTCTCATTAAAATCTCTCGCTAAATTGAACAACTTTTCAATAAAATAAAACCAACGCATTTAGAAAATTGTACTGTGAACTTCTTTAACAAAAGTTTTGTTAAGTTAAAATAAAAATATTTAAAAATATTTTCATTCTAATTAATTTTAAATAAATGGAACTGCTGTATATCAATATTCAAATATTTAATTATCAACAAAAATTAACATCTAGTTAACCCAAAACAGGAGAATAAATTTTATGAACGTATGTTATTACATATTAAAATTCTATATTAAATATTTATTATTTAGTACATTTAGTACATGTGAATATTGCGAATAAATTGGTAAGTTGCTTTGAAGTTGACTTAATTTTCGTAATTTTCTATGATCAAATTGTATTTTTACGAATCTGTAATTATTAATTTTATTCTCTGGGAATGATCCAGATATCTCGAAGAAATACTTACACTCTTAAAAAAATCGAGTTAAAATTACTCCGAAGGAGCAAAATTTTACTCCTTTTCGGAGGTAAAAGTGAACAGCTCCTTGGGAGTTATTTTTACTCTATTTTCGGAGCCATTTTTTGTTCCCACTTGCTATTTATCGGAGGGACAGGAAAGAGAATACTCCCTATGTTAGTACATATGTAGTAAATTTTGCTCCCTTTAGAGTTAAGAGGAGAATTTTTCAAATCATCCTTTTGCGGAGTATGAAAATAGCTCCTTTTTTTAAAGCGTGTAGTTTTAGTACACTGGTATTCGAATGGTATTCCACTAAAACAATCCGCTGGTGTTACAGTGAAATAATATTTACAAGCAGACACAGACTTCTCTTTCCCTGGAAACATTTAAGTTACCTCTTTTCAAGCGGTTGGCATTGATGATAAACTTGATGAAAATCTTGGTGAATTTGCGATATCTTTTGACAATATTGTGGAAAGATTAATATCTTTAAAAAAGTTCTAACATCGATGATTTAAGACTAATATTTAAATCATTAACTGAACATATCTTGAATGTAGGCGTAATAACGTGGTATGATGTTGCCACTGAAACACTCACCATGGATACTTACTAGAATGAGTTTCAAGCTGGCCTAGATAATAATCCAAATGAGAAAGAGTCTTCTATACGAATCATTCGGATTACAGACCATAAAGACTAGCTCGAAAATCCCTTCGGAATCATATGATCCAAATTATATATGAAATAAGGAAGTTAAATTAGATATTTTTTTTTAGAAGGATACAAGATACATTATATATGGGATTTGTATATTGCTTTTATTGCCTTCAAGCAATTTACATCTAGTTAAACATGTACATAATTGCATGATATTATAACGTTATATACAGGTAATAGCTTACAATGAAATCGCAATGAATTAACAATTAGTTTACATAACAAATATCGTAAAATCACTTAAATATATATAAAGAACATACTCACAATAAAATCACAATTAATTAACAATTAATTTACATAAAAAAATATAGTAAAATCATTTAAAATAGATTTAAAGAACATACTCGGTTATACACATAAACGTCTGAAGAACCCCATAGATTAACCAATAAAAAAAGAAAATTCATTAAAGTTAGAGTATTATTAAATCGAAAGCCCTGTCTGGCGATTTTTTTTGCCCCAGCCCGGCAATCAAGTTCCACGTCTATTTTTGACCCGTATTAATTAATTTCCAAGATTTTTTTTCTTAATCTCCTTTCTCATTTTTTACCATAGAAACTATAAAAATCATTATCAACACCACTGCAATTTATAGAGGCAAAAAATGGGAGGGGGGATAAAAATTTAGAAAAATGGGTTTGAAAATGAAATCACAAATGTGAAAACTCAGTTGATTTTCTTGATTTTTTTTCACGCTAGTTATTGTGCTTTCTTTCTTTCTTTTTATTTTCTCGTATTATTATTATTTTTTAAATCTTAAATCTTTTTCTCGTTTATTAATATACAAACTGTAAGATGTCCAACAGAACCATTGCAGTTTATACAGGCAAAAAGAAAAAGAAAAAATAAAAATGTAAGAAATGTATTGGGGAAATGATCCCACAACCACAAGAGTATGAAAAACGTGGAAATCAATTGACACTGAAAAAGAGCAAAAGTAACACATACGAAAGGATATGTGGAAGGATGTTTATATTGCACTTTGAAGAAAATCGTTAGAGCCGTTTTTGAGATACTGACTTATGGTCCCACTTCTAGTTTTCAATGTCCAACTTTTAGTTTTTCAATTTTCACCAAGAGATAGAAAATCTGCTGTACACTGGACCTATCGTAATTCTGAATTTTTGTCGTTCTATTTTTATTCGTTTTAGAGATATGATAATTAGAAGATTCCCCAATCAGATACGTTCACACGTACTACATACACACACATACTGACCTTGACAAAAACCACCTTTTTAGACTCAGGAGACCTTAACGCATGTAAATCAGATAAAAACTCGATATCGAAATTTTTTAACGAATACAATACTTTCATTATCTACTTAGTTGGGTAATGAAAGTAAAAATACAACAACAACAACAACAAAAAATAGTTATATGATATGCATAGAAAAGCAGAAGGATAGGGCTGTGATTAGGATTTGTTATACTGATCTTGTGACTTAGAAATTTGTTTCTAGAAATTTCTGTACTATTATGTTATTATGGTGTTTAATTTCTTTTTCTCTTGCATGTTCTTGCACACTTTGAATTTTTCTGAAATCAATGTTCTGATGGCTAAAGAAGTATACTATTTATAGTATTATAATGTATATTGATACAATCCGTTATGCAGCATATTCACTACAAGACAGCTTTTGAAAATTATAGGGGAGGGGGATGCTTTTTTTGTCCATGTTTTATTTGAGTCTCTAATCTGAGTAAAAGATATACCAGAGAGGAAAAAAATATTTATATTTCATATGCAGTAAATAATAAATTTTAATGAAAATCTACAAGAGTATATAAAAAAGAATAGCACATTAACTCTGCCACACATTAATGCGTAAACTAAAGACTATAGTAAATTAACAATAATATCTACTATACTGTTAAATATTATCAATAAAATTTGCTTCTGGTAGACATCTCTATAGTAAAATTCATGTTTGTAATTCGGAAAAATTTAAAGAAGAACTAAATGAGTGCATAATATATTTAATCTACGGATAAAATTAATTCTTACATACGAAATTTCAAATTAAAAATAATAATAATAATAACATGAATCTTTTGAATGTTTGTTTGCCTTCGAACAAATAAAGAAACGCAAAAACTATGTTTTACACATACTGTTGAGAATTTAATGTGTACATTTTAAGAATTTGTTGCGTATACAATAAAGCTGGACCTAAACGACGGAATATTTCTCTCCAAATTGATACGAAAGTGCATAATTACTAACGACAGAAGATTGCCGTACAACTACAATGGGTACTTCTCGAGTTTTGACGATACCTAACAGTATAGTCCTGAAAATTTGTGATCTATACTCTGCATGATTCTCCATCGATTTCGAAGCGTCCAGATGCTCAAAATATAGACAATTATTAATTTTATATTTTGTAAGCGATTTTCATCATAATGCATGATAGCAATAACGGCGCAAATTATAGCCAAGTGAAACTCGTTTTATGTTAAAAGTTTACGAATTGTATACAGTAGCCAAACAAAACCCTCGTGATAGCACATCTTTTGCACTTGTAAGTTAAAGTACTTATGGAGTTAAAAAAAAAAAAAAAAAAAAAAAAAAATTGCAACAATGCGTTAATACAACAATATATTAAAAATATTTTCATGCATTTTATAGATTACTAGCTGACCCGTTCGGCTTCGCACGGATGAACAAATTTTAGTTAAAGATGGATTGACGTGTAAAAAAAATCAAGAAATATATCAGTTTATATGTATAGTCAGGCAATATTATTAACTGAAAAGCCAAAATATAATTTTACAATTATTTTTTTTAATTAGATGTTAAATGTTGGCAATTTGTACATAATGTTATTTATTTTATTATTTATTTTATTATTTCATAAAAGAAACATTTCTTTACTCATGAATAAAAAATACTGAAAAATAAACCTATGACATGAAAATGTTTTTGATAAAATTGACGTCATAATAGCTTTAATTATTATTTATTTGTTCATCTCGCAAATATATTTAATTTTTTCCATAATTGATGGTTATTTTAATAATGTATATTGAGGGAGAAATCAATAATATGAAACAATATTCGTACAATATATACTATTACAGAATCTGGTGTGAAACAACCACACGACTTCCATTACCCACTATTACACATATTATATACAATTTTTTTGGAGATATATGCATTTTTTGAGATTTTCCAGTAAGAGAAACTTGATACACGTATAAAGACACATTCAACAGAGTTTACATAGCGAGTTAAAAAATAAGGGGGAAAAATAGATAGTTATTTTTTTAAATACGAATTTCCGAGATCTAAAACTGAACTACCTAATCAGGATGCCCGTTAATATTCCTGTAATAAGCACGTAATACTTGAGAAAGGTTATCTAAATTGGATTAATGAAACAATTTTCAAGAATGCGTTAGAGCCGTTTTTGAGGAACCAACTTTTACCAAAACTTAGCATACTCAATTATTGACCTAAAAACAATAATTACATACAAAAAGATATTTAATAGGAAGTTAACATGGCGAGTTTGAAAAAAATCCGTACAGGCGTTTTTAAAGGAGCGCACGAGATCTGAAATTGAGCTGTTTATAGAGGACGCCTGTCAATTTTCCTGAACTAACCAACTATATCTTTCGAAAGGGCATATAATAGATTATTTATATAGCAACTTTGAAGAAAATCATTAGAGCTGTTTTTGAATACGGGCTTACGGTCCCATTTCCGGTTTTCGATGACCCAATTCCGGTTTTTCAATTTTCACGAAAATTTGGAAAATTTATCTGTACACCAGACCTGAATCACTTGTGAAGTTCAGTAGTTCTATTTTTTTTTTTTTTTTTTTTTTTTTAGTTTTGGAGATACCACAGCCAGAAGATTCCACACATACGTGACACATACACACACACTGACCAATTGCCAAAACCTATACAATACTTCCACTACCTACGGTAGTAGGGTAATTGAAGTAAAAACATACATCTCGTATTTACTACGAAAATATACAGATTTTCGTATTAAGTTTTTGATCGCCAAATACAAAAATCGCCAATGACGATAGATATCAAATCTATGCTTTGTTTTCAATTAAAATATTGAAAATTTTAATTAAAAATTTATTTTACCAAAATTTATTATAGCTTCTAGCACTTAGAGAGAGACAGTGTAACTTTTGATTAGTGAAAAAAAAAAAAGAAAAAAAAAAGAAAGAAAGAAATCGGCTGTTTAGTTCTAGCGATCGTTCTCTACATATACATATAAACCTTTCCTCTTTATATATTAGTATAGCTATAGAGTATACACTGTAAAAAAAATAACTATTACCAGCTGCATGAAACTCTCTGTGATTGGAGAAAATATTTTTTTCCTCCAATGACAGAGTTTCTTGCAGCTGGTAAATGCTATTTGCATTTCAGTAATGACTGCATGCACTATGCAGGGCCCGATCTAGGGCAGGGCAACCCGGGCAATTGCCCGGGGCGGCAAATTTCTAAGGGCGGCAGTTTCAAGTGGCAACAATATTAATTTTTAAATAAGTGAAAAACTGAGGGAAGAAAAATATTTTTTTTTTTTTTTTTTTTTTTTTTTTAACGGTAAAAAAGAAAACGCCTTTCTCAATAATTTCAATTTCAATGGAAAATTTTCTTTTCGTAACAAATGCTTTCTCAGAGAAAACGATGACGTTTGCACTTTGCATGCGAAAATGAGTAAGGACGGCACAATGGGGTTCAGATAAGAACTAACTACTTCTCAGGCTATGATGTGGAATCACTAGTTTACATAGAAGACAGGTTGACACATTGTTCGACCCTATAGACTGGACTTAAAAGAAAAAAAACTGGAAAGGAAACTTATGACTTCCTTTCTTTTCTTTTATTTTTTTGTTAGGATAAGAGGACGGGGGGGGGGATGTTCTTTCGTGTCTGTTACAGTTTTGTTGTAGAAACGATTTTTTGTCCCAATGACTGAACTTTTAAAATAATCAGCATGGGTGGGAATTTGTATGCTCTAGGGATAAAAGAAAATCTTGACGAGACTGGACAGACTCTGGATGTGGACACTGTAAATTTACATCGTTGTCTTTTCGTTTTCCAGTCATATCATTAGAGCGTACTGTACTACACTTGATTTTTGTATTTTAAAAGTATTAGTTTTTATAGCAAAAGTATTTCATGTACATCACAATACAAAAACCTATAAGACCAGCTTTGAAAGAAAGAAGTTCTCAAGATAATTATAATATTTTTTTCTATTTATATAATTATATTTCTGTATGCTATTATTACTCTCTTATGTTTCCAGTAGCAATACAAAACTTTTTTTAAAAAATCAAAGTTACGGATAGTTATTTTTATACATTCGTAAATGTAGTGTATAAAATTTAGATTAATTAAATCAAAAAATATCCTATCCATGTATCTATCTATCAAACTATATATATGTATAATTAATCTTCGCATTTTGACTATTTTTCGACCTGAAAATCCACTCAAAACGCTATTTTTTAAATATTTACAAAAGAACCTTTCTCTTTATTCAACATAGGAAATAAAAGCTCTGTTTGATGTAATAATGCAGATGGGATAAAAATACCATTAAATTATAAATATTCATGAATAAAAATGAGTTCAATTCGTGAATATAAAGAAAAGAATATGAATTTGAGAACAGCCTTAAGTAGATTATTTAAACATAATTAGTTTCTCAATACACTATAGATATAGAAAAATTGAATAATCATAAAAATTTACAAATTTTTTTTTTTTTTTTTTTTTTTTTTTTTTTTTTTAACAACAAATGATTGCAGAGATATCGCACCAGTTTTAAGATACCACTAATGGCACCCTACTGATTTACAACATTTTAACTTAAAAACTTCATAAGTTCTTCAAATTCAAGATTCTCTTAACACGGGAGAAAGGAGAAACGGCAGACTAGCTTTAAAATATCAGTTATGAAAATTCAATTTTGAAAACGTGACAAATTATTTTATTTTTACGAATTTCTGAACTTTGCAGACTAGGGCAAAATTACACAAAGGCGGGCGGGCCTTTTGAGGAATATTTTCCTCCCAAAAATGTCAGACTACTTTTAAAATATCATTTATCATACTGGATCAAAACCATTCATTTTGAATATTCTAGTTTAAAAATTTCGTAAGTTATTCGGAATTAAAGATTTTTTTTAACATAGCTGAATAGAGCAATAGCTCATTATGGTGAACGTTGCATTGAAAATAATATAGAAAGGAAAAATAAAATATAAAGCTGAACTCAATAACATTTATTAACAAATTAGGATATGGCAAGTATATGGAACTAAATGGTGGGTAGCCTATTAGGGAAGGCATTTTCGTCTGTCACCGTGTTGAGCGATCGGTCAAATTCACATCTCTTAACATGAGTGTAGCACGTACTGTAGTAGAAATTTATAACAAATGAGGGAGAATTGAGTAGAGTCCACCTATACAGCTTATTCCTTCTACTTCCATATATAGTATATATTATATATATATATATATATATATATATATATATATACATATATATTAAAGAGGAAAAAATAATATGAAAGGCCAAAAACTAATAAAATAAGCGATATTATTAAAATAACTAAATTTACATACTTAATACGCAAGAAAATTTTTCAAATGTTTTACAATACATAAATAATTTTTTATGTTAATAATTTTCCCCCTAATTTATTCAGATTTCAATATCCTCCTCACCTTACCTTAACTCATAATCTCCTTAACAACAACTGTATTAGTTTGTTAGACTTAAAACTTAAACTTGAAGGAAGTAAAATGTATACTGATCTGTATGACAAAAGACAAGATTTTTGTTTCAAAGTAAATTTATTTACACATTTTCATTCTTGTCTTCATATCTCTGCTTACAGAAATATCATTCTCAATCACCTCTTTCGCATACATAATCTTTGTTCATTTAGGTATAAAAACAAAAATATCTCTCACATGATTAATGTTGCTACAAAAATGGGTTATCCTAAAAAATTTATTTATTCAATTGTTTATCATTAAATGTCTCTGTATAACACACACACACACGAAAAAAAAAACTAAGGTTTAAAAAAAAAGGTAAATGGGTGAGCAGATGTTTGATTAAGGAGGATGGGTGGTGTTGTTTGGCTGGTTGGTTGGGAGGGTTTGATGTTGAATTAAAAAAAAAAAAAAAAAGAATTATTCCTATTTCAAGTTTCATTCTTATTTTTTCTGATTGATATTATGAATTATGAACTATTTTTTCGTTAAATTTAATTGAGTGCATTTGGCTATTAGTGGCTTCCCATGTTTAGATTAAACAATAAATTGAATTTAATAATAATAATTAATATATATATAAATAAAAATAAAAAAATCAACACATTTAAAATAATAACTTTAATAATTATAGGCAGCCTTGTATTGCTTATCCTTATATGTGTGCTATTTGCGATTATTGCTTGTGATTGAGTCTTTTTATAACTTAAACTTTAAATTTAAGATTAAATATTTTAGGTTTAACATTATTAAGGTCAACTAATTTAGTTTAATTATTTTAGGTTTAACATTATCAAGAGCCACTAATTAAATAACTAATTATTTAAATGGTGCCACATATTCTCTTAAATCATGAACTTAAAATTCTTAAAACCTTAAAACCTTCTTACACCTTAAAGCAATGGTTTGTTTGAACCTGTAATAATTTAATTGATTTAGTGTTTATCTAGCTAAACGCTAGATGGCGCTTGCTCACTGCTGTCTTTAAGTTTTTCTATCATTAATTTCCTTTCTATGAAAGTTTTAATATTCATTGATTTACGTACAATTTATGTTATAATTTAACTAACTTAAAATTATAATAACTAACTCAATAAATAATTACCCAGTGAAATTTATCGTTAATGAAAATGTTCAGACGTTAATTCTTTATTGATTAATCGTTGTTTGCAATGTTTTTACTTTTAATTTCAATAATTTGTTGGCAGCTTCCTGTTCTCCAGTTTGTGCAAAAGTTTTACATGTGGCTACTCTGCTTTTTTCTAGTTTTCTCTCTGGATTCATTGATGATTTGATTTAATAAATTATTTAATTTCTCATTCAAAATGGTTTTGCTGCCTCGATCAGGGCTGAAACAATATAAATTGCTATGATTAGCTATACTGTTTTACGAAATCGATGCAGCTTTCACAGCTTTATGAAGTATATGCCCCCTGAGGAGTTTATACTTCAAATTTTAAGCATTTTTATCCAATTATTATTTCTGTGGTCCTTTATTTACTTTCTTCGTCATTAAGTTTAATGGCCCTTTTTTTTTTATTATTACTATTCATGTCGGCGTAAGTAATTTAAATTGTTTTTGTCTCTTATTGGTTCTTAATCTGTATCGCAACATTTTTGGGCCAGTCTTACCTATATGTTACAATCAGCTCTATTTTTGTTTTGTATCTATTAATTGCTAAATTTTAAGGTTAAATTTTATTACGTACTATCATTTATATATATATATATACCGGGTGATCCAGAAGTCAGGACAAACTTAAAAAATGAATAATTCGAAAACGAATCAAGATACAAAAATACGGTTTGCACCAAACGGATGAAAAAGAAACTGGGTTTTGAGTGGCAAAGGAAAAAAATTAGTTCTGTTGGCGACCAACAGATGGCGCTATAGTGTTTTATTTCACCAAAAGATGATTTACAAATGAAAAAAATGTTGACAGCTTACAAGTCAGCCTAATTACAGTTAATTAGTACTACTACAGTAACTGTTCAATGTCCATCATTCAGAAGTACAGCTGTGAGAAGATTCACCACATCGTTTACAGCATTTAGTAGCACTTCTTGCATTATGGCAGACACATTTTGGCGCATGGCATCTTTCAGTGCTGCTAGTGATGCCGGTTGGTCGTGGTACATTTTTGACTTCCAAGAATCCCCACAGCCAAAAGTCACAGGGTGTCAGATCGGGAGATCTTGGAGGCCACGCGTGATTAAAGTAGCGACTGAGAATGCGATATTTCGATGCATATAAGCTTCGACTACCATTACCTGCTGTAGTTGTTCCTTTTTATATCGTTTGTTGCTTTGCATAATCCTACATCAAAAATACGACAGCGCCATCTGTTGGTTGCCAACAGAACTATTTTTTTTTTCTTTGCCACACAAAACCCGGCTTCTTTTCCATCCGTTTGGTGCAAACCGTATTTTTGTATCTTGACTCGTTTTCGAATTATTCATTTTTAAAGTTTGTCCTGACTTTTGGATCACCCTGTGTATATATATATATATATATATATATATATAATTTCAAGTCAATATTTCTACTTTCATACTGTAATCATACTTACTTTTTTCTCCGATAAGAGTTCTGCTTTTTTATTTCAATCTATCTATCTACATATATTCTTGTTGCAGTATAACGTAAGCTTTTTTGTTTTTTTAAATGTAAAATAGTGATTTTTAGCTTATTTATGCTTTTGTTTTTCTCATCTTTTAAAATCTGTTAAATTAAAATTAAGATATGAAAGTGTCTGTTTATTATTTTTTTTTTTATTTCTTGTTTTAATGAGGTAAAAAATAATATTTTTTAAAATATATTGTTAGATCAAATAATTTTTTTTTTATATAGTCTAGATAAATTCTTACAATTGTTACTAGTAGTGTAAGATATATATATATATATATTTTAATAAAGTATTTATCAAGAGAAACATAAAATAAGAAAGATAAATTGAAATTTTGTCCGACATAGAATTTAATTTAGGACGAAAAGTCTGTTGTTGTATTAGTCAATTCTTCCTTATAAATTCCTTATTTTTAAATACAGCCAAACCTTATAAAAAGACTATCCATGGAGTACACACAAAAGTGAACTTATATGAACTTATATAAACAGAAAAAATGTTTTCTTTGAAATTGCATGGGCACTGGGAATTATCGCAATATAAACGGATTAATAATGCGTGATACGGATTAATAATGCAGCCTTATACTGAGGTTTGGTTGTATTTATTTAAAACCAATCATGAAGGGCGGCAAAATTATACTTTGCCCGGGGCGGCGGATGAGCTAGATCGGGCCCTGGCACTATGTATATTAAGCTACTTGCCATAACTGTTATTTGCTAAAAATAGTCGCCAAATAAATTTAAACTTCTCAATACGCAAGCGAAGTGTGACGTCACTGACCGCCCGTGGTTACAAGAAAAGATTTCCCATGTTAATCCGCGATTGTAATGAAATGCTCGCCCTCTGGTGGGCTAAGGTGAAATTACAATAAACTTGCTTTAATTCGGCTTTCATAAGCCGCCATTGCTGGCCGATGTTTAGTTTCACATATATTATATATTTATTGAATAAAAATGAATAAATCCGGTAAAAAAGATAACACATACTGTTGTGTGCTACAGTGTAACTCCAAAGGATCAAGAAATCCAGAATTAAGCTTCCATTTATTCCCAAATGGCAAATTTAAAATTTCAGTTGCTTCGTCTAATGGAAGTAAAGAATTAATCAGATGGTTTGAAACTAATATTTGTTCAGCTTCAGTTAAAAATCTACTTCCGATCGAACTTTGAATAAACTGAAATATTTTTTTCCAAAAGAAATCAATTTTCCTTGATGTAATGACGGAGAAATTATAGTACGAATATTAAGTAGAATAACAAAAAGAATAATAATGAATACACGTGTCTATTATATTTACTAACAACTGCAGTTCAGAAAGCGCCGTCTATCGATCATTACAAACGCGGATCGCACATTGGACTTTTTTTTTTTTTTTTTTTAATTATTAAAATTCTAGAAAAATTATTTCCCAATTTTAATCCCCATATTTGGGTATAGATATGTATTAGTTATTGTATGCATGCGTTAAATTGAGTTACTTTGCTGTCAAATTGAAAAAAAAATTAATTTTAAGTTTCAAATCTGTCACCCTTGGCGTTTTTTGTATTTGACGATCATACGGAATGGTGTAATACGAAAATATACATGCCAGATGTATATTTTCGTAATATGTATTGTACGAAATATTGTTTCATATTATTCGTTACTCTCTTAATATAAGTTGTTAAAATAACCATGATTTTTGAAAAGAATTAAATTATATTCGCCAGATAATTTGGCGATATTTTTTTTTCTGCCAAGGATGACGGATATCAAATCTATTCCGCTGCAACATATTAGTATATTATATCAGATACTTTATTTAGACATTTGAAAACAAATTTGACTTCAAATTATGATAGAATATTTATCCTTTCCCTTTTAATTAGTTTATTAGTTGGATATTTATTGAGTAAATATCATCCTTTGAAATGAAATGTTTATGTTTTCAATCGAATATGGAAGTTTGCCATTTTTTTTCTAGAGTTTTGAAATTTAAAATTCAAATTTTATCAATTTTACAACAAAAACAACTTAATCTAACGTATGCACATGATAACTAATACATATCTATATCCAAATATGAGGATTAAAATCGGGAAATAATTTTCCTCGATCTTTAATAGTTTTTTACAAAAATTCCAGTGGGCGATTAACACAGGAAATCTTTTACTTCCATCTAGAGCCCCTAAATAAAATAATAGGCCGACGCATGACCGCCAGTTTTTTGCCGCTGAAGAGGACAGCATTCCCGCTTGGCGTCCTTATCGCTTCCCTAATGATTTTAAGAAATCTTGACCTAAAGCTAATCCGGTCAAGATAAGAGCAATAAACAACAATAATATTCCTAAAAACACATTTTTTTCACAGTACATTCTCAGGATGTAATTTTATTCTGAGGATATCGTATGGATAAACTTGGGTAAGATGTGTTGTTAGTGCGGTTTCTGTTTCTTTCACAAAATTTCGCCAAAACTCAAATGTACAGTCTGCGAACACTTTATATTCACTTCTTGAATGATTATAGCAGTTTATCGCTAAACAAACTTCCATATCATCGTTTACTTAGCTAAAATTATGAAATATAATAAAACAAGTTACTTTAATGTAACGTAAGACGATAAAAAAATGTTTGTCGTTTGTTTATCAGAGAAACATGCTGGGTACACGTGGCAACCCTAAGGCAACAAAATGTCTGATGCACCAGCTCGTATATATAGGAGCCTTACTTCCATCTAAGGCTCCTATATATACGAGCTGGCGCATCAGGCATTTTGTTGCCTTAGGGTTGCCACATGTACCCAGCGCGTTTCTCTGATAAACAAACCAAAAAGAAATATTTTTATTGTCTTACGTTACTTTTGAGTAACTTATTTTATTATATTTCATAATTTTAGCTAAGTAAACTATGATACGGAAGTTTGTTTAGCGTTAAACTGCTATAATCATTCAAGAAGTGAATATAAAGTGTTCACAGACCTTCTATTACTCTGTATTTGAGTCTTGGCGACATTTTGTAAAAGAAACAGAAACCGCCCTAACAACACATCGTACATCCATAGGATATCCTCAGAATAAAATGACATCCTGAGAATGTACTGTGAAAAAAATGTGTTTTTAGGAATATTATTGTTGCTTATTGCTCTTATCTTGACCGGATTAGCTTCAGATCAAGATTTCTTAAAATCATTAGGGAAGCGATAAGGACGCCAAGCGGAATGCTGTCCTCTTCGGAGGCAAAAAAATGGCGGTGATGCGCCGGCCTATTATTTTATTTAGGGGCTCTACTTACATCCACTGACGGTCAGTGACGTCATCAATTCGCTTGCGTATTATTCTTTTAAAAAATGCATAATGAAATGCAGATGGTATTTTTTAATTCACTTTTTATCCGCGTTTGCAATGATCAATAGATGGCTCTTTCTCAACTGCAGTTGTTAGTAAATTATAATAGCCACGTGCATTTATTATTGTTCTTTCTTGTTGTTCTATCATTGTTTCAGCGTGAAAGCAATCAGTGGTGTGATAATTTCACCTTAGCCCACCAGAGGGCGAGCATTTCATTACAATCGCGAATATTATTATTCGCGTGAAAATATATTTTATTATATGTCTAAAAATAAATTAACTCGTAAATCTTTTTGGCAACAATTATAAATTAAAATAAATAATTTAATAAAAGTTTAGAAGTCAGAATTTCTTATTTTATTTTATTTTGTTTTATTATTTATTTTTAAATTCCAATTTCGTTTACACACATCAGTTTAAACATTGATGCTTAGATCATTACATTATATTATATCATATCATATTAAGTTATATTATCAGAAAATAAACACTTTTAACGCTATAATGACGTCAGATTTAACGTGTAAATTTAACATTTCGCAAAGCTTTAGATGAATTTCAATTTAATTCACGTGCAAATATATTTCTTTTTCTTTCCATGTCAAGATATTTTGAATACAAAATGAACATGAACTAAATGTTTCTTTTATGTTGGCAGCAGCTAATTTTTTTAATATTTCATTATTTCCATTTCTATTATGGCTTTTATGGGGATTTTAATTAAAATGCTCAGATTTAAACTAAAATTTATTTTATCAAAATTAAATATAGCCTATAACAATCAGGCACACTGTAGCTTTTGGTCAGTGAAAGAAGTTTTAAAATCGGTTCAGTAGTTTTAGAGATTACCCTCCACAAACATACAATTTTTTGCGCTTTATATAATGATATAGACTAGCAGGCAACGCTCGCACGGCTGGTCCCTATTTTTAAATGAATCGCTATAATTACTGAATTCTCAAAATTGCATTAATTTTTATCACGTGAAAAAAAACAGAAAAAAAATCTTATTAGGAAAAATGTCGCACCGGGTTCTCACTGCCTTCGGAAAAAATTCCGAAAATGCTCTAACTCTTTTTTCTATTATTTTCCCCCTTCACCCCCCTCCCGTCTATCCTAATAATTTTAAAAATTCGAAAATATCCGCAATCGATTTGTAGGTATCGAAAACCTCTATATACCAATTTTGAATGCTCTAACTCTATTCTTTTTTTTTTTTTTTTGCCCCTCCGCCCCCCCCCCTTCCCGGCCCTCCTAACAACTTTACACTTTCGAAAATATCCCCATTCGACTTGCTGGCCTCTAAAGCCTATCTGTACCAATTTTGAACGGCCTAACTGTATTTCTATTTGTTTTTGCCCACACCCTCTTCCCTTCCCGCCCCTCCTAATAATTTTACAAATTTGAAAATATCTGCAATCGATTTGTAAGTATCGAAATCCTCTATATACCAATTTTGAACAATCTAACTCTATTTTTATTTTTTTGCCCCCCATCTCTTCCCTCCTAATAACTTTACACTTTCGAAAATATCCCCATTCGACTTGCAGGCCTTTAAAACCTATCTGTACCAATTTTGAACGGCCTAACTGTATTTCTATTTGTTTGTGGCTACCCCCCCATACTGCCCCCCTTTCCACCCTTCTAATAATTTTACAAATTCGAAAATATCCGCAATCGATTTGTAAGTATCGAAAACCTCTATGTACCAATTTTAAACGATCTGACACTATTTTTATTTTTTTTGCCCCCTCCCCCCCAAAAAAATCGGAAAAAAAATCAAAAAATGAGTTTTCGGAAATATTTTCAAGAAGACGCTTGGCGGTTTTTTTTTTTTTGTTGTTTGTTTTGTTTTACATCTTTGAGCTATTATTTTTACTCGAAAATCCGTATTTTTCTAAATTTGCCTCCGAAAATCATTTATACCACCTTCTCCCGTTAAAAATCCAAAATTCCAAAATCGCAGGAAATGATTTTATCGTATTCAAGTCTAGTCTCCCCATCTGCAATTTCTTCACTGTGAAGTAATTTGGAGCCGATTTATACTTATAAATGTGTTTTTGCCTTATGCGCCTCCAAAAATCATTTATACCCCCTTCCCCCCTTAAAAATCCAAAATTCCAAAATCGCAGAAAATGATTTTTTTGTTTTCAAGTCTAGTTTCTCCCTCTGCAATTTCTTCACCGTGAAGCAATTTGGAGCCGAGTTGTGCTTATAAAGGTGGTTTTTGCCTTCTGCACCTTCGAAAATCTTTTTCAGCCCCTCTCCCCCCCTTATAATCCAAAATTCCAAAATCGCAGAAAATGATTTTTTTGTACTTAAGTCTAGTCTTCCCATCTGCAATTTTTTCAGCGTGAAGTGATTTGGAGCCGGGTTATGCTTATAAAGGTGTTTTTGCCTCCTGCGCCTCCGAAAATCATTTTCACCCCTTTTCCACCTTAAAAATCCAAAAATCCAAAATCGCAGAAAATGATTTTTTTTTTTTTTTTTTTTTTGTATTCAAGTCTAGTCTTTCCATCTGCAATATCTTCCTCGTGAAGAAATTTGGAGCCGAGTTATGCTTATAAATGTGTTTTTGTCTTCAGCAACTCCGAAATTCATTTTCACCACCTTCCCCCCTTAAAAATCAAAAATTCCAAAATCTCAGAAAATGATTTTTTCGTATTCAAGCCTAGTCTCTCCATCTGCAATTTCTTCTCTGTGAAGTAATTTGGTGCCGAGTTGTACTTATAAATGTGTTTTTGCCTTATGCGCCCCTGAAAATATCATTTTTACCCCCTACCCCCTTTAAAAATCCAAAATTCCAAAATCGCAGAAAATGATTTTTTGTATTCAAGTCTAGTCTCCCCATCTGCAATTTCTTCACCGTGAAGCAATTTGGAGCCGAGATATGCTTATAAAGGTAATTTTTGCCTTCTGCCCCCCCCGGGGGGGAACGGGGGGTATTTCGCAAAATCCCGTCTTAGTGAGCGTCAGGGTCTTAAAATCAACCCGCTCACCAAAAATTGTGACTCTATCTCCCATAGGATCGCCACAACCATGTTGAGTCAGTGAATCAGTGAGTTTACTCTTTTATATATATAGATGATACAAGAAACTATAGTTTCTTTATAAATATATTTAATATATTTAGCATCCCATTCCACTGGACTGTAACGAAACTTAAAATTAATATAATACGTACAATAGGGGTATCCAAATTTAACATACTCTATTTTTGTAATGTATTTAATAAACAAATTTTGGTCGTATTTGTTATACTAATAATAATAATAATAATAAAACTTATACTTTATAAAGAACAGATTCTGTACATTTAGTTTTTTATATTTGAACAAGATATGTTTGAATAAACAAGAGAAATATTTTATTATATACTTTTAAAGCTCAAAATCTCGAATTTTAAACTCTTTGAATTTCAGTTCTAGATATTAGAAAAGCAGCATTATGTATATGGTGTGCATATAATTATTTATTACTTTTTGTACAATTTCATTTATAAGCAGCATATCTGCAAAGGATATTCTGATTTTCACTTATTTCACAATTGTTCTATGCAAACTAGCATGCATTCTTTTCAACTGATAGCAAACTCATATATATATATATATATATATATATATATATATATATATGTATACATTTTTACTTTATTTCATATTTTTTTTATTTTAATTTTATGCTATAAATCGATTTTCGCCATTATTCTTATAAAAAGATTTCGGAGACTAATGAATATATTTCAGCAAGAAGTGAAAGCAAAAATAATGGACTTAATTACTTACAGTGTAATTTTTAAGTGCGATTAAGTAAGATTAGAGAAAACAAAATAAAGACCATTTATTTTTTATTTCTTCACCATTGTTTCTCTGACATTAAAATATAACATGAAAAGTTTTTGCTCTTTAATCAGAATCTAAACAAAAGAAAATTTGCATCGAATTTAATCTCTTAACCAATTAAAAAGAGGGGAAAAAATGCATGTTTATTGTTTGATAGATTAATTTCTTTTTCGTAAACATTCAAGTCAACGTAGTTTTGCTGAACTGCTTTATTAAATAAGTGAAGATTTTTTATCTGAATCACAAAAACGAAAAGATATAATTAAGAAATTGTTTTTTGTTAATGTATATTTTTTATGCTTGTGATAAATGAGTTTTTGAACATTGTATAGTGTCTTTAATAATGTAAAAAACTAAATTGGTATTTTTTTAAGCCTGTCAACACATTAAAATGGTACGCATGTCGTAAATTAATATTATAAGTAAAATAATTTTGAAGATTTAAATATTTTGTTATCTTTTTTTTTATTTTACTTTTACCTATATTCATAGAAGAAAGTTTTAAATTCTTAAAAATTTTCACTTTTGGTTTTGGACGGATTTACTTGTTTTGAGATGTCCTAAACGCGATTTACCATTTTTAACACGCTTTTATTAGCTTCACCTGTATGTATGTATGTATGTTTGTATGTTTGTGGGAGCAAACAAAAAATCTATATTCTAAAAAAGACTTTCCTTATGTGAACGCCGTGGCGTCGAGGTATAGCTCAGCGCTACGAACCTAAAGATCTAGTGTTCGATCCCAGTCAGGGGAGATTTTTAAAAAATGGTTTTTGTTTAATTCTAAATTATTTTAATTAAAGATTTAAATGTATGTAAATATTATGGTGTGTCACTCACACGGTTTTCTCTTACCCTGCATTTTAATACTAAGATTGATATTTTGTGCTTTTTAGTTCACATTTCTATAAAAGCGTGTTCTTTAATTTTTTGAAACTATAATATTATTTAGAAAGTGTACCAGTGTCTGGCTGTATGTGTTACAAAAGTTTTGTGGCAACGCTAGGTCAGTAACTAATGCATAGAATCGTATTAAAAAGTATTCTAGTTGCATATTGAGATAAACTGGTACCTATTCACTTTTGGCTCAACTAACACAAGAGGTAGCGCTTGTATGCTGCTTGTATGCTTTTCCATCTACGAAAATTCTACACATCAGCTTCTATTTTGTAAAATTGCCTGAAACTTTCATTTGTAAGACGACCATTTTGAAAAATTATGCTGATTCCGTTTGGATGCATATTGTCTACTGTTGGTGCAGGCAAATTGCAATTTACTAGCAAACAGAAGACTAAGTGTCAGCTTTTATAGCGTACTAATGCACCGAATTTCTTATATCAAATGTTCATTATGAAAAAGATAGCTGATTAAGTATGCGTATATAGTGGCATAGAGGTGGCGCTTCTATTACTCACATTTAGCAATTTTGCATATAATAAATTATCTCTAAGGGAAAAAAAAAAGAGAGTTAAATTGAACACGTGTCATTTGTTAAATATATTAAAAACACTTTTAACACACGTAAATTTAAATTTTTATTTAAAATATGTTAATTTTTTTTTTATCCAAAGCTTTTCGCTTTAATAGTAAAGCATCGTCAGACTTAACTGTTGACTGTGAAAAGAAAACATAATTAAAACTGCTCATTGGAAACGATTAATTAAAAATCCCTGACGATGCTTGACTATTAAAGCGAAAAGCTTTGGATAAAAAAAATTTTTAACATCTTTTAAATAAAAATTTAAATTTACGTGTGTTAAAAGTGTTATTAATATATTTATTTTCCATATAGTTGCATCTCAGCATCTGTTGATTGAAATTGCATATTTAAACTGCATATTTAAAAATTTTATTGTAACTTCTAATTTATAAATGTAATAATTCAAATAAATAAATGATAATTTATTAGCATATATGCTATATAATTATTCATGTTTTAAAATTCATCGGGTTGTTTATAACTAATACTCTTCTTTGTTTTTTTTGGAAAAAGTCGTATTTCTATGAACAAAAATTTTTAAACCTTTAGACATGGAAGTAATTACGCTCATTTAATATGGAAATTCACCAGAATTTACAAGCAATTTTAGAAGAAAAGAAATAGACGAAATTTTTCCGCTTAGTTATAAAAATAAATTCTATTAAAATTTTCCTTTAGGGTTGGATTGTGTTGTGTTGTGGGGATTAAGGCTGATTGACTGCACTACGATCCTAAGCCTGAGAGGTAGTGCCCTCCGTGGGGTCTTTTTAAGTGGTCCTGTCCCGTATTTACGAGGGTTTCAAATTTCCTAGAGAAAATATTGCAGTTGAGAAATAAAATTAAGTCATGTATAATTCCCACCACCATTCAAGGGTAAATTAGACGCATAAGTGTTTATTTTCATATAATTTTTTTTTATTCCCTTTTGATTCAGATTTTAATTTAATGCACTAATAGTTGCATTGACATTATAATGATTTTTTTTTTTTTTTTTTTTTTTTTTTTTTACAATACAGTCACAATAAATGCTCTTCTCGTATTGTAAAGAAAAAAAAAATGCACCACAGGATTGGTGTTAAAAATCAATAAATAAAAACTTTCGTATAATTACCATAAATTTCATAAACCTCGCTTACTGGTGTTTTAATAAATAATTAAAGTAATAATTTCTCCTATGGAATAAAATTTACCATTCAGAATTACAGGGTTGTTTCATAAACTAAATTAAATCAGCATTTTGCTTGCACTAATTAATATTGAAGTTCAGTTATATTTAACTTTTTTACCTTTTTCATTAAAGTCTTTAACAATACCAATAACGTAATTCAATAATAGATATGATTAAACACTTAATTTTTTTTTAGTATTCTTTAGAATATTTTTATTAATTGAATTGTTTTTTGAGTTTCTCTGATATTTTTTATCTTTATGACAAATGACTGTCTTCAAACTAACACAGTCATATGCTTGCAAAGATCATGTATAGATCTTCTGTTTATCTGACAATACTTCAAGGTAAATTAAGCAGCCATTTTGGAAACAACAGTCCGAATTATAACATACATTTCTAGCATTTTTCTAGCATTCGCATAAAAGTATCTTCAGTCATTAAACGAATTGATATTTTAAGGACAATTTTAATAACTATTGATTAGCTTCAATACATCTTTTATATAAACAATTCTTATTATTCACTTTTACAGTATGATTAACAAATATAAATGGCAAACCTATATAAATTATAAATATTACTCTTCAGAAGAACATCCCAGGTAAAATGTGCTGGTATGAGGGTTAAGGGTCTACGATAGGGTTTTCGACCTAGAGGTTCAGAAAAAACCATAAAAAACTTAAAATGGCTTAACCGACGAGCGTGGATTCCAACACAACATCTCTCATATACCATCCCTAAAAAAAAAAAAAAAAGCATAGATATACAGTGGTGGACATAATTATAAGACACCTACCCAATTTGACAAATGGTGAAAGAAAAGATTCAGAACTTAAAAATGTTTTATCAAATATACGTCAAAAACATAAATTTATTCTGTTATCATATATAATTATTTTATAATAATGATATTTTTATGCAATTTAATGAAAAAACTTAAAAACATAATGGACAAAATTATAAGACACCAACCGTTTTTTCCAAATACAGTGGTCAACATAATTAGCAGACACTAATGGTCTAAAAAAAATCCTCTAACAGGGTTATTCAATATTTGGTGGAGCCGCCATTGTTTTTTATAACATGAAAGATGCAATTCGGCATCGAATCCATTAATACTAACAAAATATCACAACACAGTTCTTCCCAAGCACATTTTATAGCATTCTTTAGGTCTTCGACACATATAAACTGCCTCCCATTTCGGTAAACCGCACGAGCTAAGATCCCCTACAAGTTTTTGATGGGATTTATGTCTGGGTAGCGAGAAGGCCACGGGAGAACACTGATACTTTGCTCTGAAAGTCACTTTTTTGTTTCGTGTGATCTGTGATGCATGAATCGGCGCGTTATCGTGCTGGAAAGTGTAGTTTTCGCCACAAAGAAGTTCACCGTATATGGTTAGTTGATCTTTAAGAAGATTCTTATACTTTTCGGAATTCATTCTTGAATGCACAAAACCAATATCCGTTTTCCCTTGAGCCGAAAAACCAGCCCAAACTGAGCCACCACCCATTTGGCGGCTCATTAGTACATGAGGAGACTTCTGTAAATCATGCCAATACTATTGAAACCCATCAGGACCATCCAGGTTAAACTTTTTAGAGTAGCATTTGGAGGTCCAGGCCATAGTTTGTTTAGTGAAGTTTAGATGCTCCATTTTGTGCCGGCTTAGAAGCGGTGGTTTTTTGTTCAATTTTTTTATTTCACATAGGAAGCATTATGCAACACCCTGCGAATGGTTCTCCTTGAACAATTTAGTTTCAAAGCATTTTTAATGCCTGTAATGGTCATCTTATTCTGTGTAGTGAGCGAAAGCACATGGCGTCTGTCTCTCGAGGACAAGCAAGGAGTATGTCCAGATCTTTTAATCCCCAATCCATTAATTCCTCTTTTCAAAACATTTCTAATTGCACATCTAGAACGTTTAATAACTTTTGAAATATTATTAATTGAAGCACCAGTTCCATTTAATCTCCAAATTTCGGGAATTTTACTTTCTTTTAATTCCCTACCTCGTGGCATGTTTGTAAATGCGTGAAGTCGGTTATCATCTGCTTTAGTTAACTGCTGACGTCGAAACAGAGTGCAAAAAATTTGCATATTGCACATTATTTTCGAAAAAAAAAGCAGGTGTTTTAATTAAAATGTTAGGGTGTCTTATAACTTTGTCCATGGTATTTTTAATTTTTTTATTAAACTCTATAAAAATATCATTTCTGTAAAACAATTACGTGTGATAACCGAATAAATTTATGTTTTTGACGTATTTGATAAAATATTTTTATGCTCTGAATCTTTTCTTTCACTATTTGTCAAATTAGACAGGTGTCTTATAACTATGTCACCCACTGTAGGTGTCAAAGCCGGTTGAGTTACCCGAAGGTTCTAAGCTTGGGTGTAATGTGTGCTGATAATATGTCCTCTATTTTAGAGGACAGTCACTTTTTGCAAGACTTTTCTCTAAGTTTTAAAAATTGTTGCAAGAAAATTATTTATCATAATTATTAGCGTTTTGGTCCCCATTTACAAAGAATCTAAAAACATCTTTCTAATTAGAGAGTTGTAATCACAGAGTAAATATAGTAACTAGAGAGCGCACCCCTATTGTGTCGTCCGAATGAAAGTGTCTCGAAGATGAAACACGTGAGTTTAGGCATTTGGCGATGAAGGGGTTGCTTGTTAACGCCAGTTCCATTGTTTTATCACAGTTATTGGCGTGAGTGTAATACTCCTATGCGGCAAACGGATGAAAAGAGAGAGAGAGAGAAAAAAAAAAAAAAGGATACGTAATAGAACCTTTACTGATACTGATATGTTCAACATAATTATAATTACTATTATTTTATGTAATTATCACTCGTTATATTATTATTTAAATATGTTTGCCTTTATTTATTTATTTATATTTTAATACAGTTTATCAATAAATAAATAACATCAAACAAACGTTGCCGCTTTGTTTGCAACACTCGTCCCTACTTTGTTCACCTGACGTTTTTTTCTTTTTTTTTTTTTTTTTTTTAACCTGAAACAATTGTTGCCAGTTTGTTGCAATTTATAGTATTTTTTTTAAAGTTTCGTACTTTTTAATTTAAAACGCTAGTTCTGTGGTGTTTCTTAATAACTCTAACTATGAACTTTCTATTTTAAAAACTTTGTAACTTATTCAAAATTTAAATTTTTATTTTTAAATTATTATTATTTTGTTCTAAATTTTTATTTTTGAAAAAAAAAAAAAAATGTTTCACACAAACAAGCATTATTGTTTTCTTATAGTATAAACACAGAAATTAAAGATAACAAATCTATGATGGGGAATAGTGAAGAAGTATAATTAGGTAAATTAATTTAAATACTCAATCTTTTTAAATATCAGTGACGGGAAAATATGTCTTGTAAACCTTAATTACTAAAAAATTTCATTAAATGAATAAATAAAATATCTTAAATAAATTCAATTTAATGCTAACCTCTACAATGTTCTTTTTATCTTTTCTTTTTTTTTTTTTTTTTTTTTTTTTTTTTTTTTTAAGCAATTTAATAGATGTTATATAACTTCAACGAACGTATTTCTTTTAACATATTTTCAATTCAATTGAAACAATAATTTTTTTTTTTTTTAATGAATAGAATATATATATATATATATATATATATATATATATTAAAATGAAGCATTGCAAAATAGCATTTTAGCATAAAATACAGTAATAACATTTCTAAATTAATTTTAGCAATACAAATTTAGTACGCACACATACACACATGTATTGAAAATTAAAAAGGATTTTTTTTTTTTCAATATATCAAAAAAAAAAAATAAGGAAAAGTACTTTTTATTTTATATTTTTATTGTTATTTTTATGATTATTTGGAAGAAAGTAGAGCATTTCAGCGAACGGAAGAAATTTTCTCTTGGCGACAAACTCTATCGCCAAGATTCGATAGGCATTAAATCTTCTAAACTACAGACTAATTAAGCGTTTTTAATAATTATGCATGGAATACTTTAACTGAGGACGACAAATGATTCTATGCTCTATTGTTTCATACATATATGACTTTTATTTTTGGGTAAAATCTATCGAAAACATCAAGGACATTAGCGACTACCATATAAATCAGTGCTACAGTGATGTTCAGGGGAAAGTGTTTTGCCAGAAGTCACGTGACACAATCTTCCTCCCGCAAGTACCGTTTTATTGCTCTCTCTAGTTCCTATACTTACTCTATGGTTGTAATAATTGTTAACGCTTTTAATTTATGTAATAATTGTTAACGCTTTTAATTTATAAAGATAATCTAATCTAGTGTAGTGCCCTTCATGAATGTTTGCCTATAGTCTTCTAATCCGTGCTTAAGTGAGTTTCGGACGCGATAACGCAAAACGTTTAGATTGATGACTGCGACCTGGATTTAAAACCTTTCACGGCACCATCTGTCTGCCAGATTCGAGAGGAAAACCTCTCGGGCACACTTTAGCAAAAGAAAAAGTGAAATGCATAATTGAAAGGAAATCAACTGTTTTGTGGCAGTCAAAAGAAATGTTTAAAACTATCCGAAAAAAAAAGTTTTTTAATAACACTCGCTCCTTTTATGAATAAAACTAATTCAAAACAAAAAAGTTTTATTTTAGGATAGGAATGTTAATTTTGCAATTATTAGCAATAAATACGTAATTACTTAAAATTTTGCAATACAATCAAGAACAATGAAGCTATAAACGAATATATATAATTTGAATAATTATAATGAAAAGAATATAATAAATAAGCTGCATAATAAGTTGCTGGAAAGTATCTAAAATTAAAAAAGTACATACAGCAATTCATGGTATTCTACGTAAATTGTTAATGAAGTTATTATTATTATTATCATTTTAAATCAAGATTAAAATTATCTATAAACCCGTAAGACATATAAAAAATTTAAAAAGTAGCCCTTTTACAAACATTTTGTAGTTAATTTTGTAGTTGAAACATTAAAACACGATGTTAACGTACGAGAAATTAGCACCAAGTTCTGATGCATCCTAATCAACAAAACAGAAAAATCATGCAGCACGCATTGATTATTAACACTTTCCAACTGTACGTACTTTTTGTATCGTATAACTTTCAATATTTTTTGCCAACGTTATCACAGAACAGACAGAGAGAAGGCCTGAAAAGTGTACAGATCGACTAATTGGATTTAAAACTGCTGTTAGACGTTGTTGGAAAGTGTTAAAAAGGCTTAACGCAAAAGAAAATCCAGCCGTTAGATTATAATTGTAGCCCTTAATGTATCTGAATATTTTAGTGTAGCCCAGCAAATCTAAAGGTTAATCATATCATATTCTATACAAAACATTATTTTAGAATATTAACATTAATGTCAATTTCTTTATGATTTTTACAGTAGAAAATTATTTAAAAGTGATTTTTTTAAATGTCTGTCCTAAAACGCAATGCATTTTTTTTTTCCCTGTACACAAACTAATTGTACAAGACCTATTAATGTCATTTTAAATAGAAAACATTCCATAGTGAACTTCATTAATATATATAATTTTTAAAAACTCTAAAAATCTTTACCGACGCTGGGGGCGAAGACAGGCAGATAGAAAGATAGACAATCAGACAGACAGATAAAAAAATAATATCATATTAACACTTAATAATTGTTAGAAATTGTTAAAAACGTTCAATGTAAACGAAAATGCAATTCCAGCAAATTTCTATTAATATAACTTAAAGTAACTGAATATTTTTATGTGGCCCTGTAAGACTAATATTAATCATACTATATTCTATAGAAAGCATTCTTTTGTGAATATGAATAACATATTTCAATCGCATTAAGCTTTGTGCAATGTAAAGTTATTAAAATTTGGTTTATAGAAATACCTCGCATAGAACGCAATGCTTCTGAATACTTTCGGGGGTCTCTGTGTACAAACCAGTGATCATATTTACACCATTTTCAATGTGGAACATCTGATAGTGAAATTGAATAACATATTTCAATTTAATTAAGACTAATGTAAAGGTATTGTAAAGGTATTGAAATATGGTTTAAGGAAATACAGTAGAGATAATAACTTCATTTCCAGTAGGGAACATCCGATAGTGAACTTGAATAACAAATATCAGTTTCAAGAAATTCTATGAATATTTACAGGAGTTAGAGGGCGGACAGTTAGACACCAAAGTCATTAACATTTTTTAATCTTGTTGGAAAGTGTTTAAAAAAAGTCCATGGAGCATTTTTAATTTTTTCGATAGCGATATAAACATTTATGGGAGTTAGAGCACGGCCAGACAGATGGACAAACCGAAGTCATTCACACTTTTCAACTTTTTTGGGAAGTATTAATAAAAATAGCAAAACACGTTTTTAAAGAAATAACCACTCTTTTCTACTGCTGAGACTGTTTTTAGAGTATAGCGTTAGTTTTTTTGAAGAATGAGATGTTGCGAAAAAAAACCAAATTCTAAATTTGATAGAGTGAAAAATTATACCTTTACTTAAATAAAAAAAATTGCTCTAATATTTATGTAAAAGGATTTCTTTCATTTCTTTTCATTTCTTTTTTTTTTTTTTTTTTTTTTTTTTTTAAATTAAAAAAATTGAAAATCAGTATAAAGAATTTCAAATAAATAAAAAAAACGACATGTTAAGCGAAATTGATAAGGATTAACATTATTCGCCATGCTGCTTTATATGATGTTTCATTAAAAAAAAAAAAAAAAAAAAAAAAAAAAAAAAAGTTATTTGTCAGCAAACCTTTGAACTATTGTATATGTTTCGTTTATATTAAACCAATACCGGAAAATTTGGATTTAACAATATATTTTTTCTTAATTGTAAGTTGAAATTCAAGCAAACGTTATTTGAATAATCTTTCAAAATTTGAAAGGTTATTTTCATAAATATTTAGTTGTATCTTATTGTTTAGGTTTCATTAGCTAATAACCATATCAAAAATTTAAAATGACTTGAATTGGAAGTAACTGATTTTTTTTCGGTTACGTTCTTAGAATTCAGATAAACATGTTATGAAAGTTTCATTTAGTCCTTAATTCTAATATTTTTTATTGCATTTAATAAAATTAATGCTTTTAACATACGTTTTACTCTCGAATACATTCCTTCAAATATAAACTTAACCTGTTATGTTTTTGTCTTGCTTACTTAAAATAAAATGAACTAAAAAGAAGCCAGGTGTTTTGAAATAAATTTATGCAGCATGAAATGCTGCGTTTCATAGCAACCCTGAACATTTGAAACAAAATAGAAATGTTCCTTCAGTGATGTTATTTAGCTATACGAAAAGATAAAAAGCAAATGTGCTTGCATTTTGTTTCAAAATTTGTACAATTCTTTTCTTTAAAAAAAATATATATATTTCATGCAGAAACATTTCTTATTTAAATAAATACGTTTCGAATTGCCACGTAAAAGATAGTTAAATTTCAGCGAAAGCATTTTATTTACAATACTACTAAATAACTTTATACTTAAAATATTTATTTATTTATTTATTTTATGGCAAAAGAGCATAACATAAATGAAAAAAAAATAATAATAATAATAATCTGGTGTGTCACTCACACGACTTTCTCTGTCTCTGAAATTTAATACTATAAGTACGGATTGGAGATTAAGGATTAAGATAACGAGTGCTGTTATGTAAACCTATATGTTAAAGCAATTCAACTTAGGCTTCGGAACAGCTTTATTTGACAAACAATTATATGTGAAGGGGGTTACCGCACCCCCCCCCCCTCAACCTCCCGTTCCATTATCGTACCTACATTTATAGAGAATACAATTCTGTTATTAAGTTCAAATGTTCATTTAAAACTATTTAGACAACTTCACACGCATAATTCCTTGAAACTTATCAACCTTCAACAAACTTTTCCATAAAAAACGTATTCACTTCAAAATACATCCTTTGGATCGCTTGAAATTATATGTTTTTAATTTACTCTAACAGACTTAGGCAAAATTCGAACTATAAAACTTGACTTCGGTATTCAGGAAGCCTCAAAACATGTAAATATACAAGAAACCAATCGACGAATAATTAGCTTAAAAAATACATTATTTACCGTATAGCTATGAGGAATTAATTTCAATTCCAGAGCAGCTTTCCTGGACATGGTAAAATATTATATGATATAGTATATTATAGTAAAATACTTCCACTAACAAATAAAAAAGAATGTTATGGCTTAAATATTGGCAGCCCTGTATATCTTCTGAACGTTATGTACACATCCCATGGTGCACTTAATTTAATCCTATATTAATAACACACGAATCAACCTGAAATACACTTACATGAATTTTCAAGTATTGTCGCATTAAAATCTAGTTCTTTTGTGGAGCCATGTAAACGAACAGTGAATGATTTCTGTACCATATTCTACATGAAGCATGTTTTTACGCATATAAATATATATATATATATATATATATATATATTCATTTCATTTAGTTTAGAGCAGTCTATTCTATAGATGCTAAACTCTACTTTCCTGCAATTTTCCTTATAGACGCTATGTATTTAAATTTTCTTGGGTGTCCCTGTACACGAACCATTTGCTTGAACTCATCGAAAAGCTTAGTATAGCAATCCCCATATGATACTCATTTAAAATACCAAGTTTGTGTTTTCTGTTATAATTTGTTTTTGAGATATGCTGATAACGGACAGACACACAGACACACACAGAGACCAACCGCTAAAAACATGATTTTCGGAATCAGGGGACCTCAAAACGTGTAAATATAACAAAAACTCACGTTCGAAAATTTGACCCTAAAACAATACTTTCTCTACTTTATACGTAAGAGAAAGTAAAAAAGCTACTTTGCCTACATGTATGTTAGTGTTTCTCTTGGGATCAAGGCCGATGGACTGAATGCCCAGTTAAAAACAATCTGCATAAAAACTATTTTTTAAATTTCGGATAATCACTAAAATATAATTTTAAAGACTAAAAAAGGAGAAAAACTGAAAAAAAAAAAAAGAAAAAAAAAGAAGAAAAAAAGGAATGCAAGCCTCCTTTTGAAAATTTAATCCGCAACATCTCGCTCCAAGTTTATTTTGTCCCGGACATTTCTTCACAAGTGGATTAAGAATAAGTTAAGCGGTTGAATAATTTTACAACACATACATAGGGATATATAATTACACATATAATACTTTCTCGACATAGTTATTGTCCATTCACGCGACTTTCTTTTTAACATGCTTTTATTAACATGATATGATGTAACTATTAATGTATATGTAACAGAATCTTGCAATTCAATTTTCGACCACTTCTGTTCATTTGATTGAGCTGAAATTTTGCACACGACTTCATAGTCGATGAGGATACTACATACATGTATTTCCAGGCTTCTATCCCATCAGGAGCATATTTTAGGGGCAAACAAAAAAATCTATATGTATAAAACTCCGTTGTATGTGGCAAAGGATTTGGTCGTATTTGTATAACGTTGAGTGGCAACAATTAATCAATTAATTATTTTTATTAAAGATGGTTATGGCTTTTTATTATGGTGTATCAGTCACACTATTTTTTCTTACCATACATTTTAATAATATAAAGATAGATATTTTGTGCTTTTTAGTTCACATTTCAATAAAATCGTATTCTTTAATTTTTTTTTTTAAGTATCAATTTATTAATTTCGATATCAAACAGAGATATATAAAACGATTTTCGATAGAATAATTTGCTGGTTCATAGGTTTATCGCGGTAGATAAAATGAAGCTCGAAGTATAATTTTTTAATCTATTTATTTACATTTGTTTACTAATGAATAAGCAAATAACGTTAGAGGATTATGAAACTTTTTTCCAAGTATTTATGAATTAATTTTGATCCAAATTGTACATTTATTTTATTGTAAAAGAAAATATATAATTATTTTAAAATGTAGGCAGATTATTGAAACTTCTTTAATACCTCATTAGCCATCAAGAATGGAATGCTGGTGACACATAGAAACTCTCCTATATAAATATATAATTTATTTGATTATTGTATAAATGTATATTTAAAAATTATACATACATATATATAATACATATTATATATATATATACAGAGTGATTCGCTACCAGTGCGACAAACTTACAGGAGATGTAGGTGACGGTGACACAAAGACGACTCAGAATTACACAGCAATGCAGGCCCGGAAATGCAATCTTAACGAGATAAGGAGCCTCTTAATAATTGTTTAAAGACACGCCCAAAATGTTTCAATTTTTATTGAACGGAAAACGCTTGTGTTAAAGTAAGCATATGAATGATAGGCATTTTCATTCACCTCATATTTTTAATGCAATTTAGTCAGTAATGATGCGGATTGATGCTTCCTAATTCTTTAAAATATCAAGGAGACGTGGCCCCGCGGACTTTACGTTCACGAGAGTTAAGGGGCTACTGGCTATCGCAGGAAAACTGTCATTAGATATTCACTGTGGTGTTAGGATGGAAACTAGGAATGAATCGTGCTCGCAAAATGATACTTAAGAGCCAAAACGTAAAATAAATTATTAGTTTCCTAATAATTAAATAGCTCAAAGCCTACGACAGTCCATATCAACCCCCCTATCTTGTTTTTTTGCATTTCTGACCTGGTATTGCTACGTGATTCCGAATCGTCTTTGTGTCCCCTACATCTACTGTAAGTTTGTCGTACCGGTAGCGAATCCCCTGTATATATATATACATATATATACACATACACACACTGAACGTTCACTTTACTATTTTAATCACTTGACACTTTCATACAAAAGGGTTGTTGAGTTATAATTTTATCACTAGAGAGCTAAGGTAACATGAAAAAGAACGAAAAAACAAACATGCGTTACGCATAGATTATTAACACTGTCCAACTTTACACTTAATGTAATTTTCCTACACGATCTCACAACGGACCGGCAAAATGACAGAAAGGCAGACAGTTTAATTTAATTCATAATCACTCTAAAACATTGTTGCAGTGTGTGTTAAAATACTTAACTCAAACAGAAATGCAATTTCCAATTATAACCTTTAATGTATTAGAATAATTTAGAGTAGCCATGTAATTCTTAAAACATACAATATTCTATAGAAAATATTTTTTTGTACTTACAAATAAAAGATGTTAACTTAATTATGATCTGTGCAAGATAAAGATATTAAAATGTAGTTTATAAAGATATCGCTCAGAATACAATGGAAGAGAATTTTTCGGGTGCCCCTGTACAAAAACCAGTGGTGGTATTTACTACAATTTCAATACAGAACATTCTAAAGGTAACTTAAATAACATATATCAAATTCAAGGATTTCTATGAATATTTACGGTTGGTAAAGCAGGGCGGACAGACAGACAAACAAATCGAAGTGATAAGCCCTCGGCAACTTTGTTGGCAAGTGTTTAAAAAGAGCAGTTCCTGAGACAGTAGTAAGATGGAAATTGCTTGTGAGTGTATAGGAAGAAAATGTCATGTGACGCGATTTGCAGGTTGCGGGGGGGGGGATACTATGGCTGCATGTAGCAAACATTAGCGAAACTGTCGCATTTGTGAAATGTTTATAAGAAATTGCAATGAAAGTATATAAAAACGTACAATCTCAGACAAAAGACAGCGTCTGAATGGGTAAATTGTGGTCGTCAGCGAGTTATGAATGAGCACGAAGAACGGAGTACATCTAGCATTGTAACAGAAAACAGAACGATAACAGTGCAGCGGGTTGAAGCAGATACTAACCCTCTTACCACCTTTGAAAAGGGCGGAACTGTAATGTTGTTTTCACTGTACAATTTTTTAAATGTACTGAAATAATGCTTGTTTCAATTTGAAATTAAAAATCTAACTATGCACATGATTATTATTCTTATGACTATTATTCAAGACCTTCAAACTTGAAAAACAATCTAAAAATTTATAATAATATAATTCTGTATTATAAGTGTAATGTGGAAAAAAAAGAAACAGCTCAGTGACCGGGTATATTGTTTTCCCTGCACAGCTTTTTAAATGTACTAAAATAATGCTTGTTTCAACTGGAGATTAAAAATCTAACTATGCACATGATTATTACCACATGATTATTTTTAACACCTCTCCCTGATTTTTGGAAATATTACATAAAATTCACACGTTTTTTATTTTCACTTACCATTTATATAGTAACTTTTTATATCCTATTGGCTATGACTTCCAGTTTCGCAAATTCCTATTGGTTGTTATTTCGACTCTGGTATCCGCTTTCCTGTCTACATAAAGGAGCAATAATCCGTCTTGCACTGATGACTGTACATTTAACGCTACCGTAACTTCAGTTTGCTTACTTAATATTTTGCATTGGCGTTTTCAATGTTGTGTAAATATTTATTTTAGTATAAATTAATACTTATGTTGAAAAATAATTCTTTTAATACCATTGTTTACTTTCTTTAGAACATATCTGACTTTTTTCTAGAAAAAAAAAATAATAATAATAATATTTTCTTGCGTTACAGATATCAGTAAAAATGTTTTTATATTTTAGGCATCTTTTTCACCTTCTATCGACCACAATTTATTCAATTACGAAGTATCAACTATAAATTATTCCCTTAAATAATATTTTCACGAAAACGTTTTCCATGATTAAAACAAGCAGACACTATCCGCTGTCCCCTACCTTATCCCAGATGTATATAAAATGCATTACTAACTACTTGAACTGACTTTACCAAATTAACCTCGATACGAAATCTCTTTCAAGTACTTCATATATTCATTCCTTACTAGACTCAAGAGAATCCGGTTAGCATAATGGGTTGTCCTGTTATCAGCAATTCCATAACCTCCAAGGAATATCTCTGTAGCACTCTGTCCGGGTTTCTATGACAACCAGAGGGTGAAGCGACCTACCTGTCTTACGTCCGAACAATTTGTGAAAACTTTGTTATATTTATTCTCATATTCTAACGAAAATATCATTGTTTTAAGGGAAAGTTAAGAGAAATCTTCCAAGATGATATGAGAAATATTGATTGTAATTTTTAGAACTCTTGTTCCAGTTTCACTCATTTAAATACAATAAACATTTCGTGTAAATTTATTATTATTATTACTATTTTATTTTGGGAGGATGTTAGAAAATATTTCAATGAACATTTTTCTTTATTTTTTCTTTATTTCTTTATTTTTAATATTTCTAAAGTTATTTATATTTAGAGATGTAAATTTTGTAACTTAAGTTGATTATCTTCATTGGTTTATTGGTCATAAACATTTAACAAAAACGTCCTTGTTAAATTTTATAGATTATTTTGGCTTAAAAATCTTTAATTGCCTTTTAATCCTTTGCGGCGCAAGACAATTTGGATCATTTAAATTATACTGCCACCGGAATTCATGAACTAAATTAAACTAAAAGAAATTTTAAATTTTAAGGTTAAAAAAACTGGCCTTTTCTCATATGTTAAAAGTATTTTCTAAAAAATTTTTGGGGTGAATTTTTGCAGTTGGGAAGTGAAATTAGGTGGTATAAAATATATACCACCGCCCTTGAAAGGGTTAACATTTTGCATATATAAGGAAATTCAAGGTCTCAGCCTAGTGCCAGTCCATAAATAATCGTACAGATAGGACACTCCCGTATGTTGTAACATAATATGATTACAAAGCCCGGGCAACGACGACTGTAAGCTTTTCGAGATTTCCAGCTTTTGCAATCGCTAGTCTTCTTTTTATTTCATCTATGTATTATGTTTTCTTTAGGCAACTTTATTATTGTTCACAAAATTTTAATGTGAAACGTAATTATTATTATTATCGTTATTATTACTTTCTGAACACTATAGTGAGGAAAGTATTGTAATCATGTCAAAAATCCGAATTGGAGATTTTGATGTTTCTATACGTTTCGAGGTCCCCTGAGTCCGTTTCCACTATTTTTACGATGATGTATGTATGTGTGTGTGTATGTGTGTATGTATGTATGTATGTATGTGTGTGTGTATGTCTGTGAGTGAACACGCTATCGTCTAAACGCTTTGTTCGAATAAGCTGAAAGTTGGTACGTATATTGTAAGTCACCATAGTACGAACCCTATAGATTTTGGTGAATCTAGCACTTACAGTTTTTTTACAGGGGCACAAAGAAAAATTCTTTATCATTATGGCCTATGGGGCCAAATTTTTAAAAGTGTGATAGCGTCTAAACGCCTTATTAATCTCTGAGCAAAAAATTTTTACACATATTATAGGTCACAGTTGCACCAACTGTATAGATTTTGGTGAATTTAGCACAAATTTTTTTTACAGGGATACAAAAAAAAAATCTTTATCATTATGGCCTATGGGACCAAATTTTTAAAAGTGCGATTGCATCTAAACGGCTTATTCAGTTGAGCTGAAAATTTATATGAATATTATAAATTGCTGTTGCACTAAATATAAGGAATTTGGTGAATCTAGCATTTATAGGTTTTTACAGGAACACAACGAAAAATTTTTATCATTATGATATATGGGCTCAAAGTTCAGTAGCGTTAAATAAAACATCGTGTAATATATGGAGAAAAGTACTGAAACACTCTATTATGGTTTTCTCTCTTTTGTTTGTTTAACAACTCCTCTTTTTTTACTTTATCTACAAAACTGTTAATTACTCAATGTTCGGAAAGTCGAGTGGAGTCACTCCAGATTTTTATTATTATTATTATTAGTTTTTAACGCAAGAATAAATATTAAGCAAATGCGTTTTAGAAATATACATCAACAAAAAAATATACTTTTCTCTAACAAGGAAACATTCAAAAGATGTCGTCTTCAAAAAATATTGAAAAAAATATATGTGATTCTACTTTTCATAAAACACCAGAAAGTGAAAAAAATATCTGCTGAAATGAATTACAGCGACTACAAAAAATTATCAAAATTAAGCATTTTTAGAGATTTAGCGCTGTTAGGCGATAAGTTCGTTGGCACCGAGATTGCCGTGTACGAACAGAACCGTGTTTTGCTTCTCCGCCAAGTACGTAAAACCAATCGCCAAAAATACTTAATTTTGATAACTTTTTGTGGTCGCTGTAATTCATTTCAGCCTGTAATTTTTTCACTTTCTGGTGTTTTATGAAGAGTAGAATCACATATATTTTTTTCAATATTTTTTGAAGATTACACCTTTTGAATGTTTCCTTGTAAATTTTAAAAATTGTTGCAAGTAAATTATTTATCATAATTATTATCTTTTTGGTCCTCATTCACAAAGAATCTAAAAATATCTTTATAATTAGGGAGTTGTAATAATTGTTAACGCTTTTAATTTATAAAGATAATCTAATCTAGTGTAGTGCCCTTCATGAAGGTTTGACTATGGGCTCTTAATCCGTGCTTAAGTGAGATTCGGAGAAGATAACGCAAAACTCTTAACAGTTAGACTGATGAGTGCGACCTGGATTTAAAACCTTTCACGGCACCATCTGTCTGCCAGATTCGAGAGGAAAACCTCTCGGGCACTGGTAGGGACTTTAGTAAAAGAAAAAGTGAAATGCATAATTGAAAGGAAATCAATTGTTTTGTGGCACTCAAAAAAGATGTTTAAAATTATCCGAAAAAAAAAGTTTTTTAATAATTCTCGCCCACTTTATGAATAACACTAATTTAAAACAAAAAAGTTTTATTTTATGACAGGAACATTAACTTTACAATTATTAGCAATAAATATATAATTACTTAAAATTTTACAATACAACCAAGAACAATCAAGCTACTAAACGAATATATATATATATATATATATATATATAAGGAAAAGAATATAATAAATAAGCTGCATAATAAATTGATGGAAAGTATCTAAAATTTAAAAAATACATACAGCAATTCATGTTATTCTTTTAAATTACGTAAATTGTTAATGAAGTTACTATCGTTATTATTATTATTATTATTATTATGAATATTTTATACACGTCACATGGTGCACATAAATATAATCCTATATTAATAACACACGGATCAACCTGAAATACACTTCCATGGATTTTCAAGTATTGTCGCATTATAATCTAGTTCTTTTGTGTAGCCCTGTAAACGAACAGTAAATAATTTCTGTACCATATTCTACATGAAACATGTTTTTACGCATATAAAAATATATATATTCGTTTCATTTAGTTTAGAACAGTCTATTCTTTAGATTCTAAACTCTACTTACCTGCAATTTCCCCCACAGGCGCAATGTATTTAAATTCTCTTGGGTGCCACTGTACACGAACTATTTGCTTGATCTCAACGAAAAGCTCAGTGTAACATTCCTATATGATACTCATTTAAAATACCAAGTGTGTATTTTCTGTTATAATTTGTTTTTGAGATATGCTGATAACGGATAGACACACAGACAGGCACACAGATACACACAGAGACCAACCGCTAAAAATATGATTTTCGGAATCAGGGGACCTCAAAACGCGTAAATATAACAAAAACTCACGTTCTAAAATTTGACCCTAAAACAATACTTTCTCTGCTTTATGGGTAAGAGAAAGCAAAAAAGCTACTTTGTCTAGATATATGTCAGTGTTTCTCTTGGGATCAAGGCTGATGGACCGAATGTCCAGTTAAAAACAATCTGCATAAAAACTATTTTTTTAAATGCAGATAATCACTAAAATTTAATTTTAAACACTAAAAAAATGAAAAACTGGAAAAAAGAAAAAGAAAAAAAAAAGGAATGCAAGCCTCTTTCTGAAAATTTAATCCACAACATCTCGCTGCAGATTTATTTTGTCCCGGACATTTCTTCCCAAGTGGATTTTGCACACGACTTCATAGTCGATGACAATGCTACATACATGTGTTTCCAGGCTTCTATTCCACCAGGGGCAAGTTTTAGGGACAAACGAAAAAAATCTATGTGTATAAAACTCTATTGTATGTGGCACAGGATTTGGTCGCATTTGTATAATGTTGTGTGGCAACAATTAATCAATTAATTAATTTTTATTAAAGGTGGTTATGGCTTTTTATTATGGTGTGTCAATCACGCGATGTTTTCTTACCATGCATTTTAATAATATAAAGATAGATATTTTGTGCTTTTCAATTCACATTTCAATAAAAGCGTGTTCTTTAATTTTTTTAAAGTATCACTTTATTAATTTCAATATCAAACAGACAAATATAAAACGATATTCGATAGAATAATTTGCTGGTTCAAAGGTTTATCGCGGTAGATTTAATGAAGCTCTGGGTATAATTTTTTTAATCTATTTATTTACTTTTGTTTACTAATGAATAAGCAAATAACGTTAGAGAATTATGAAACTTTTTTCCAAGTATTTATCAATTAATTTTGGTCCAAATTGTACATTTATTTTATTGTAAAAGAAAATATATAATTATTTTAAAATGTAGGCAGATTATTTAAACTTCTTTAATACCACATTAGCCATCGAGAATGGAATGCTGGTGACACATAGAAACTCTCCTATATAAATATATAATTTTTTTTATTATTGTATAAATTTATATTTAAAAATTATATATACATATATATAATATATATAATATATACATACATACATATATATATGTATATATATATATATATATATATATATATATACAGTGATTCGCTACCAGTGCGACAAACTTACAGGAGATGTAGGTGACGGTGACACAAAGACGACTCAGAATTACACAGCAATGCAGGGCCGGATATGCAATCTTAACGAGATAAGGAGCCTCTTAATAATTGTTTAAAGACACACCCAAAATGTTTCAATTTTTATTGAACGCAACGCGCTTGTGTTAAAGTAAGGATATGAATGATAGGCATTTTCATTCTCCTCATATTTTTAATACAATTTAGTCAGTAATGATGCGGATTCATGCTTCCTAATTATTTAAAATATCAAGGGGACGTGGCCCCGTGGACTTAACGTTCACGAGAGGTAAGGGGCTACTGGCTATCGCAGAGAAACTGTCATTAGATACTCACTATGGTGTTAGGATGAAAACTAGGAATGAATCGTGCTCGCAAAATGATACTTAAGAGCCAAAACTTAAAATAAATTATTAGTTTCCTAATAATTAAATAGCTTAAAGCCTACGACAGTCCCTATCAACCCCCCTATCTTGTTATTTTTGCATTTCTGACCTGGTATTGCTACGTGATTCCGAATCGTCTTTGTGTCCCCTACATCTACTGTAAGTTTGTCGTACCTGTAGCGAATCCCATGTATATATATATATATATATACACGCATACACACACTGAACGTCCTCTTTACTATTATAACCACTTGCCACTTTCATACAAAAGGGTTGTTGAGTTATGATTTTATCACTAGAGAGCTAAGGTAACATGAAAAAGAACGAAAAAACAAACATGCGTTACGCATAGATTATTAACACTGTCCAACTTTACACTTAATGTAATCTTCCTACATGATCGCACAACGGATCGACAAAATGACAGAAAGGCAGACAGTTTAATTTAATTCATAATCACTCTAAAACATTGTTGCAGTGTGTGTTAAAACACTTAACTCAAACAGAAATGCAATTTTCAATTATAACCTTTAATAAATTCGAATAATTTAGAGTAGCCCTGTAATTCTTAAAACATACAATATTCTATAGAAAATATTTTTTTGTACTTATAAATAAAATATGTTAACTTAATTATGATCTGTGCAAGATAAAGATATTAAAATGTAGTTTATAAAGATATCGCTCAGAATACAATGGAAGAGAATTTTTCGGGTGCCCCTGTACAAAAACCAGTGGGGGTATTTACTACAATTTCAATACAGAACATTCTAAAGTTAACTTAAATAACATATATCAAATTCAAGGATTTCTATGAATATTTCAGACAGACAAACAAATCGAAGTGATAAGCCCTCTGCAACTTTGTTGGTAAGTGTTTAAATGAAGCAGTTCCTGAGACAGTAGTAAGAGGGAAAATGCTTGTGAGTGTATAGGAAGAAAATGTGATGTGACACGATTTGCAGGTTGCGGGGGGGGGGGGGGGCATACTATGGCTGCATGTAGCAAACATTAGCGAAACTGTCGCATTTGTGAAATGTTTATGAGAAATTGCAATGAAAGTATATCAAAACGTACAATGTCAGGCAAAAGACAGCGTCTGAATGGGTAAATTGTGGTCGTCAGTGAGTTATGAATGAGCACGAAGAACGGAGTGCATCTAGCATTGTAACAGTAAACATAACGATAACAGTGTGCAGCGGGTTGAAGCAGGTATTAACCCTCTTACCGACTTTGAAAAGGGCAGAACTGTAATGTTGTTTTCACTGTACAATTTTTTAAATGTACTAAAATAATGCTTGTTTCAATTTGAAATTAAAAATCTAACTATGCACATGATTATTATTCTTATGACTATTATTCAAGACCTTCAAACTTGAAAAACAATCTAAAAATTTATAATAATATAATTCTGTATTAAAAGTGTAATGTGGAAAAAAAGATCAGCTCAGTGACCGGGTATATTGTTTTCCCTGCACAGATTTTTAAATGTACTAAAATAATGCTTGTTTCAACTGGAGATTAAAAATCTAACTATGCACATGATTATTATCTATAGAGCTATTATTTAAGACCTTCAAACATGAAAAACAAGCTAAAAATTTATAATAATATAATTTTGTATAAGTGTAATGCGGGAAAAAGAACAGCTCAAGTGTCCAGATATATCCATCAGCGGCGGTCAGATGGTTAACCAAGAACCATTTCAAATTATCCCTAAGCGGTCTGTGCGTCATACCACGATTTGTCGAATGTATGGGAGATAAAAACCAGTCCGAACAATGCGGGGTGGTCATATTTGATATACATATATATATTTTCATTTTGAAACAAAACGTAAACTCATGTCTCTCTCTTAAATAACTCATGGATAAAATTCAGAAACAAGAAATAAACAAATCGGACGTTGTTAAGCATTGTTGGGAGAATAACCATACTTTTAACTCTAATTCAGCTAAAATAATCCGTCGACCTAAACATTTACACGAAGTCGATTTTCTAGAAGCTTTCCATATTTATAAAAATCATAAAAATGCGATTAATTGCAATCTCGCTGTACCTCCTCTCCCTGATTTTTGGAAATATTACATAAAATTCACACATTTTTTATTTTCACTTACCATTTATATAGTAGCTTTTTATATCCTACTGGCTATCACCTCCAGTTTCGCAAATTCCTATTGGTTGTTATTTCGACTCTGGTATCCGCTTTCCTGTCTACATATAGGAGCAATAATCCGTCTTGCACTGATGACTGTACATTTAACGCTACCGTAACTTCAGTTTGCTTACTTAGTATTTTACATTGGCGTTTTCAATGTTTTGTAAATATTTATTTTAGTATAAATTAATACTTATGTTGAAAAATAATTCTTTTAATACCATTGTTTACTTTCTTTAGAACATATCTGACTTTTTTCAAGAAAAAAAAAAAAAAAAAAAAAAAAAAAAGGATATTTTCTTGCGTTACGGATATCAGTAAAAATGTTTTTATATTTTAAGCATATTTTTCACCTTCTATCGACCACAGTTTATTCAATTACGAAGTATCAACTATAAATTATTCCCTTAAATAATATTTTCACGAAAACGTTTTCCATGATTAAAACAAGCAAACACTATTCGCTGTCCCCTACCTTATCCCAGATGTATATAAAATGCATTACTAACTACTTGAACTGACTTTACCAAATTAACCTCGATACGAAATCTCTTTCAAGTACTTCCTATATTCATTCCTTACTAGACTCAAGAGAATCCGGTTAGCATAATGGGTTGTCCTGTTATCAGCAATTCCATAACCTCCAAGGAATATCTCTGTAGCACTCTGTCCGGGTTTCTATGACAACCAGAGGGTGAAGCGACCTACCTGTCTTACGTCCGAACAATTTGTGAAAACTTTGTTATATTTATTCTCATATTCTAACGAAAATATCATTGTTTTAAGGGAAAGTTAAGAGAAATCTTCCAAGATGATATGAGAAATATTGATTGTAATTTTTAGAACTCTTGTTCCAGTTTTACGCATTTAAATACAATAAACATTTCGTGTAAATTTATTATTATTATTACTATTTTATTTTGGGAGGATGTTAGAAAATATTTCAATGAACATTTTTCTTTCTTTTTTCTTTCTTTCTTTCTTTTTAATATTTCTAAAGTTATTTATATTTAGAGATGTAAATTTTGTAATTTAAGGTGGTTATCTTCATTGGTTTATTGGTCATAAACATTTAACAAAAACGTCTTTGTTAAAATTTATAAGTTATTTCGGCTTAAAAATCTTTAATTACCTTTTAACCCTTTGCGGCGCAAGACAATTTGGATCATTTAAATTATATTGGAATTCATGAACTAAATTAAACTAAAAGAAATTTTAAATTTTAAGGTTAAAAAAACCGGCCTTTTCTGATATGTTTAAAACGTAAGATTTTTCTAAAAAATTTCTGGGATGAATTTTTGCAGTTGGGAAGTGAAATTAGGTGGTATAAGATATATGCCACCGCCCTTGAAAGGGTTAACATTTTGCATATATAAGGAAATTCAAGGTCTCAGCCTAGTGCCAGTCCATAAATAATCGTACAGATAGGACACTCCTGTATGTTGTAACATAATATGATTACAAAGCCCGGGCAACGACGACTGTAAGCTTTTCGAGATTTCCAGCTTTTGCAATCGCTAATCTTCTTTTTATTTCATCTATGTATTATGTTTTCTTTTGGCAACTTTATTATTGTTCACAAAATTTTAATGTGAAACGTAATTATTATTATTATCGTTATTATTATTATTACTTTTTTTTTTTTTTTAAGCAAGAATAAATATTAAGCAAATGAGTTTTGGAGATATACATCTACAAAAAAATATAATTCACTGTAAATATTTTTTGTGTTATTTAAACTGCGAAACGTTAACTATTTTGAGGATTTCATATTCTTATTTCAGAATTACAATTTACAATTCTTATTTGTGTTCGAATAAGAATGCGTTTCACAAAGTATATTTTTAAACATTATAAAAACTAATTATATTTCTTTAGAATAATATCTCTAAATGTTTTCAGTGTGCTTTCATGATTGCAAAAAATATTTGAAAACGTGGAACTAATACTCATGAAAGGAAAAAAGCAATTTTTGTTCTAAGATGCTTTTTCTCTAGATCTAACATATACTGTACAACGTGTGGAAGTTCTTACCTCCCCTGGGTTAACCTTAGTGGTGCTACTATCGCTCTGGTTCGCGTTTTAGTGTCTGTATGTTAATCGGTGGTGTTAGTCACTTAGAAGGATAAGACGTTCGCTCTTTTTTACTTTCACTAATACCATTCAGATTTTTTTATTTTATTTTTTATCGTAGTTTTGTACGATTAAATAGGATTGTGATCATTGTCGGGAAAAAATCGTGGAATCGGATATATTTCTGTGTGTAATTGGGAATATATTTACCATGGAATTAGCCATATGTGTGTGTGTGTGCGTGTACGTGTTCCTTTGTGATGTTTAAATACAGATTATAAAAGTATTTTTTATAAAGCATGAGTAAAACATCACAAACAAATGCATATACAAAAATGTACCTTTTGTTCACAGAAAAATGTCACATTACATACCACGCACACACACACATATCTTTTCAATTTTATTTGTATATAAAAATTAGTGATATAAAATTTCGTACATGGATATGTAGAACTTACGCAAAATCTGAAATTTAAAAGCTATTTTATAGATTACAAAATGTTCAGTAAGTAATATATTGATTATTTTAAAATGTTACTAAGCTTAACAAAAGAATTTTCTGCGATCAGTTTTTTTTTTTTTGTTTTTTTTTTATGCTATTATTATTTACTAAAGTAATCAATCTATTATGATATTTTTAGTTATATATATATATATATATATATATATAGTATATAAAAAAGCTTAACGATATATATATATATTTTTGATTATGCACGTTTGCACTAAGCCGACTTGGACCTTTGCCGGAAACACTCAAGTAGATTTCCTAGAAAAGCATATATTTCCATTTAATATTTATAAATTGAACTACATTAGGTTTTTTCAATAAAATATATGTTCAGACAACAATTCTTATAGTTTTTGATAAAATTTTTTTACAGATTTAAAATCTTTAAATTACATTTCCTCAGTTTGCATTTTTTCACAAATTCATCATCTTCAAAATACTAAAATGTCTACAAATATTAAAGAAAACACTTGATTATCTTTTGAAAATGCTTAACAGAATCTACGTGAAAGAATTAGGGATGGGTTTTGCAATATCTTTAAAAGAAAAAATATATATATACTTAAATATAACACTTTTTTTTTTTTTTCAAACATATATCTAGACATGCACAATATTTTTTCGCTCAACAACTAATTAATAAATTTCAAAACCCATCCCAAATTCTTTTGAGTAGGTTCTATTAAACATCTAAAAAAACTATTAAGTATTTTCTTAAATATCTGCAGAAGTTTTAGCATTTTGAAAATCATCAATTTCTGAAAAAATTCAAACTGAGGAAACGGTTTAAAGATTTAAAGATTTCAAATCTGTAAAAAAATATATCAAAAACCATGAGAATTGTTGCCACAGTGTATTTTTTATTGAAAAAACCTAATAAAGTTTAATTTATAAATATCAAATGGAAATATAAGCTTTTATATAAAACCTACTTCAGTACTGATATCAAAGATGTCATGTCCCCCTAAGAAATTAAAAATATGCTTTGAATTATACTTTAAAAATTACCATTATTTTTAACGCCTCTATAAAATCTCAATACGATCTGTCAGCTGAAGGCGTTTTAGACTAATAGATTAGCTTTGCCTGCTTCACTGGTCTATATAAGGTAATTCCGGGTGAGTTGCCCCACCGGTAGAGATGCCCCACTTAATGTAATTTCGAAACGCAACGCTAGATTGCTCTGCAAGTCCGATTATTATTTCAGATAGATGTTGAATGGTGTGCTGTGGAAGTTAAGTGAACTTATTTCTTTGTGTTCTGCTGTCACAACAATATTTCAAGTAAGTACCATGTTTTTCCTATTCTGTTATAAGAGTGATGTTGCATTGAAAGTCTGGCACTAGTTAATAAAAATTAATTTTTTTTATAAAAGCTTAAAAACCTGTAGTAAGAAGTTGATCAGTCGACTTCGGCCATTTTACCGCTATTTTTGCTGTCTTTTATTTCGGACAGTAGCCGGGGCATCTCTCCCATACCAAAAGGATAGACGCCCCAGATTATATTCGGGTGAGATGCCCCACATACATTTTCAGGGAGAACAGTCTTTTAATTGTTTAAATTTTAAACTAATAATTTTAAAATCATATTGTTTTTATAAAATGCGTAATATCTGTAAATCGTTAAATTTTCAACTTAAAAATATATTTTGAAACTGTAAATTTAGATTAAAATTCATGAAATAAAATTCAAATTCGCGTGATCGCTTGAAAGTGGCAACTCAAAACGAAATCACAAAAATGCAAATTGAATCCAGATAAAAAAGCAAAAATCGTTTAGATATGTCAGACTGACCTTTGATATTTAATCTATAACGTAAACAATCATGGGCGCTAACGAAACTGTACGCAGGCCGTTAATTGTACCGGTGAGTGTATATTATTGTATTTGTTCATATAGTTGTTCAATGCTTCTTGTTTGTTTCAGGAAAGATGCCTACAGCGTTCAAAGGAAAAAATACTGGAGCAGCTCATGGGACCTGGGCAGAAGACTGTTTAAAAGAAGCTATTAGGAGACAAGAAGCAGGGGAAATTGGTGTCAATGAAGCTGCTAGGTACTATGGAATTCCTTCTCGGACACTTCGTCATCGAAGAAAAACAGATAATAATACCAAAACAAGCTCTTTGGGTCCACAAGGAGTGTTTTGAGTTGAAAACGAAAAAAATCTCGTTAAGCACATCCAACGTTTAGAAAAATGTGGATTTGCACCTGACAGAGAGATAATTAGGACAGTTGCATTTCAGTTTGCTGAAAAACTAGGTCTCAAGCATCGATTTAATTTAGAAGAAAGAATGGCTGGGTACGCCTGGCTGTCATCATTTGTTAGGAGAAACCCAGAACTAAGTACTAGACGAGCCCAGGGGCTCTCTTTAGCAAGGGGGGAAGGCACGAATAGAGAAAATGTTGATCATTTTTTTAAACTTCTCTCAAGAGTGTTTGAAAAAAATGAATTCTTTTACCAGACCGAGGAGTATTTACAATATGGACGAAACCGGCTATCAGTTAAATAACGTTCCAGGAAAGGTCGTGGTTAAAAAAGGGGCAAAAGATGTTCATGTTTTGATGTCTACAGAGAGAAGAGAAAATGCTACAGCCATTGCCTGTTGCAATGCAGAAGGACAATATCTTCACCCTTCAGTAATTTTTAAAGGCATTTGGAAAAAAAAGAAGAACTTTTTGATGGTCTTCCACCTGGATCTATGGTGTTCATGCACGAAAAATCATTGTACATCAGTACAGATAATTTTTGAGATGACTTAAAATTTTTTTGTGTCAAGAAGACCCCAAGAAAAGACATTATTAATTTTGGACGGTCACGCATCGCATTTAAACTGTTATGACTTCCTAGAATTTGCGGACAAGAATATTATTATAACTGTATGCCTGTCCTCTTCAGCCTGTCCTCTTCACCGGTCTTTTTTAGCCACTAAAACACTACTTTAAAGCGGAAGCAAGGAAATGGATTATTAATCATCCAGGAAGGACCATTGGGAGAATGCAATCTTCAGAACTGATTGGTAGATCCTGGAAAAGGGCAGCTTCTGTTGACACTGCTAATTATGATTTTCGGGAGACGGAAATTTTTCCTCTAAACCAAGCAGCGATTCCAAACCACTTCTTTTCCATAAGTGAAGTATTGAATTAGACGGGTGAACAGTCCCAAATTTCTGAATCAACTGTTCAAACATCCTCCCTGACAAAAATATTGCACCAGATTTCCCCTGTACCTGGGTTAGAGGAAAGATGCCGAAAAAGAAAGATACCGTCGGCTAAGGTTATTACATCCCAAGAGCACATCCAAGAAAGAAAGCTAAAATCCGCTGATAAATTAGCAAAGCTCCAAAACAACTGGTGATGGCCATGCCCATTGAAAAGGACGAAAAGGATCCTACAAACAATTGCCTCGAATGTGAGGAGAACTATCATTTTGAAAAGAATCAGTAGATTGGATAAATTGCATAAAGTGCCATAATTTGGTTACATGAATCATGACCAAATTACGTGGATCTGTGCAATGTTTGCGGGAAAGCGAAAATTAGAGAAAAGAAAAAGAAAAATATTATCTGAATAAATTCGACACATTTCATAATATATTTTCATTATATTTTCTAAACTGTAAATATGATTGGATAAATTGCATAAAGTGCCATAATTTGGTTACATGAATCATGACCAAATTACGTGGATCTGTGCAATGTTTGCGGGAAAGCGAAAATTAGAGAAGAGAAAAAGAAAAATATTATCTGAATAAATTCGACACATTTCATAATATTTTTTTATTATATTTTCTAAACTGTAAATATGAAATTTTCACATATATTAAAAAAAAAAAATTGAAATATTTTTTAGTAGTTTATGTGTTTTATTCTAAATTTTACATCTTGTCTATGGTAGATAAACATTTTAATATTTTATAAATTAATGCTAAGGTCTTATTTTTTATTTTTTTTTTTTATATCTTTCGTTTCGTTTGTTATAAACTACTGAAAAATTGTTATAAAGTATTGACCGGTGTTAAAACCTTTTATTATGTTTTTTACAGGTAGGGCATCTCTCCCATGTGAGTGGGGCATCTCACCCGCAACTTCAAGAGAGATGGCCAAATGTAGTACTGCCGTAATTTTATTTTTTTCTTTAGAAAATTTACAATATAGTACAAAAAAACTACTTAGTAGTAATAAACAATATCTATTATGTATTTACCACAAATTTTCGTTGTCATTGTTACTACCCAATTTATTTTATAGCTCCCTTTCCTTAAATGGGGCATCTGTCCCGGAATTACCTTAAATTAATTTTCAATACATAACTAACTAAATAAATAAATGACATAAAAATAAATAATAAATAAATACATAAATAATAAAAATAGATAAATTATAAAATTTAATCACTATTTTTTATATTAATTTATAAATAACAATTAATATATATATACGAGGGTTGTAAATTAAATAGTGGCAACTTAACCTTGAAACTCGCAGAAGGGCGAGCATGAGCAATTAGGATATGAGAGCGGTGAGGTGGCACTGTTGTCGATGTGTAGAGTGCAAAAAACAGTCGATCTGCTGAGAAGGGTAGTTGTTGTGTGGCTTTAAAGTGGGGAGTTTCGTTTCCATCGCTCTAAAGCATGTTTTCAAAAAGTGATCAGCGGTCGTAGCTTAAAATCGAAGTTGGCCGTTGCAAAAATGCAACAGAATGCTATCGAGGATTAGTTTAAAGCCTGTGGCACAAATGCTTTACCGTATAGGACAGTAGCACGATGGGTTCAAGCATTTCGTTCGGGTCGGAATGAGACTGCGAATTTGCAACAACAAACATGCTTTAGAGCGATGGAAACGAAACTTCTCACTTTAACGCCACACAACAAATACCCTTCTTAGCAGATCGACTGTTTTTTGCACTATACACATCGACAACAGCGCCACCTCACCGCTCCCATATCCTATTTGCGCATGCCCGCCCTTCTGCGAGTTTCAAGGTTAAGTTGCCACTATTTAATTTACAACCCTCGTATATATATATCAATTGAAATAGCTCAAAATCTCACACATCCGCTGCCGTTTTGGTAATTACCTTATACTCGCTTTTGGTTTTAATTTAATATATTTTTAAAACTAATTCTAATAATTTAATTCAAACGGTCAACTCAAAATTGTTGGGTTATTTTGCATCTTTCGGTACATTCCGCGTTTTTCTGTGTTACCTTTTAAGAGGGGCTCTTACGAAATCTTATGGTGAAGCGTGACAGATGCTGTCACAGCCCCTTTCAAAAGGTAAAGAGCCAAGAGCATATATTTGACTAGAGAGCGCATCCTTTATCAAAAATTGTAACCAACATAAACATTACATGACGAGTGCTTTTCAAGTTTTTAAAAATGAAGCTCACTTGTTGTAACGCCCCTCAACATACTTTCGGACAAGAGGTGTCAAAGATTTTTCGCTGTGTTATTCAGTTACGGACCGATCTGGCCGTTTAACTCGTCACGTGACCGATGCAGATAATCCTTAATCTTCGTTACCCTTTGAACAGGAACTTTAGTATTGAATGCGCTCGCTAGTTGAACATATACTCTAGAGTTAAGAGATTTGTGAGAAGATATCTGGACACACTACTGGTACACTACCTTTCCATAAATAAACGGACACTTTCCATTTCAGACTTTTTTGAAATATCTCAAAGAGTACTAGATAAATCACCTTGAAACTTCAGGAGTGAGAAAAATATGTTATGCGTCATATGTTTCAGTGAAAGTTTTGCCCCGAAAGTGAAAGGGGACCAGTAAAAAGTTAAAGTAAAATGAAAGTGTTTGACATCACCCTGTAAAAAATAATCCTTAAAATGCAATTTGGCTGTAGCATGTGATTATAGGGCTATATTATCTGTGTAATTTTCTGTGTCTCTACCGCATTTGATTAGGGAGATATAAAGTTTTCTTTAAAAATTTGAAAAAAAAAAAAAAAAATCACTTTTCTTGCTATAACACGCAAGGTATTAAACCCTGTGTAAAGCCATTTTCAGGACACTCGAGATATAATATTAGACACAGCATAATGCAATCAGAATGAAAAAATATCAAATATCTAATGAAATATGAGCATTTCTACTAAACAACTTTTAACTGCTCATGCGCAAGATTTAGAAAAAAATCATTTCCCTAATTTGATAGCCAAATGTATTGAGTTACATATATAAGAAACCCAAACACGTATCATGTAAACTCTAAACGTTATACGCGATAGAATTAACTGCTATTCAGTTTCTCTCGAAAAAAAGCTAAACTATAAGGAGTTTTACTAACATTTTTGTTTTGATTCGATGAATGGTAATACAGTTTTTGATGATTGAAAATAAATATCGACAAAGCTCCCTTATCATTTTCTTATTTTTGGGAACAGCTGAAATTCAGTTCACTCTATCGGATACAACTCTTTGAGTTTACACGATACTAGTTTGGGTTTTTATATAAGTAGCTCAATACATTTAGCTATTAAATTATGCAAATGAAAATTTTCTAAATCTTTTGCATGAGCAGTTAAAAGTTATTTAGTAAAAATGCTCATATCTCATTAGATATTTGATATTTATTCCGTCTGATTGTAGTATGCTATGTCTATTATAGAATGTCAAGTTTTCTGAAAATCGCTTTGCACTGGGCTTAATATCTTGCGTGTTATATCTAAAAAAGTGACAATTTTTGTTGTAATTTTTTCAAAGAACCGTTATATCTTCCTGATTACATGCGGTAGAGGCGTGAAAATTTGCACAGATAATAAGAAGAGCCCCATAATCACATGCTACAGCCAGATTGCATTTCAAGTATTATTTTTTACAGTGAGGTGCCAAACACTTTCATTTTTCTTTAATTTTTTACTGCTCCCCCTTTCACTTTCGGGGCAAAACTTTCACTGAAATATATGAGGTATAACATGTTCTTCACACTCCTGAAGTTTCAAGATAATTTGTCAAGTACTTTTTGAAATATTTCAAAAAACATCTGAAATCGAAAGTGTCCGATCATTTATGGAAAAGTAGTGTAGTACAATAAAATGCTAAATATCATATAACGATTTTTTTTTTTTTTTAATTCTGACCTTGCAATGTCCTGACAATTGTAAAAATGTGTTCTAATTGAGAAATTTATTAAACTATAATATAATAAAAAAAAATGGTATAAATATTATTATATGATTATGTGATTTAAATATGATTAAAAAAAAATAGTACTTGGGGATCTAGTACGTATTTAAACTGTCAGCGTAGAAAACCTTATTTGTTTTCTTACAATTTTAAAATTATCGAGAACTTAACTTATTATTATTATTATTATTTATGAGAAGCACGGTTTACCTAGGATATTCCTACTAACGCTTGTGAAGAAAAATTAAATTTATAAAATACTGAGTATAATAATGCGCGTAATTGATAAGTACAATAATGTTGATAACCGTGATTTAACGTGAAACATACTCATCACTGGAAATGTTGATACGGAAATGAAAGTCCAGGAAGCTAAAAAAGTAATGATTGTAATGACTCGAAATAGGAAAATATACTTTAAACACTGATATTTGGTTTGCAGAAGTCACTAAAAATTAATAAATAGTTTATTAGAGCAATGAAAGACACAAATGACGAAATATTTAATGCATTATGTATTTTACGATAAAAACTGAATGATGCAAAAATTTATAAAATCAAACAATTAACTTTAGTTAAGTTTAATCTTTGTTGAAAATTTTACTTTTCGAAAACTTATTATCAAATACTTTAAATGTTAATATTTTTATATAGAAACTATTTTGTACAAATATGAATTTATATTTAGTGAGAGATCGGATTTAACGAGAATTTTTCTGTGTCCTTATCTCCTTCTTAAATATGGGTCCTTCTCAATATCGTCATCGCGCAAGGATATTTTTATTTGATAATTGCCACTAATTTTGAAACTGCCTATTGTGTAGCACTAGTGCGATGTAAAAAACCCACTCAGCTCAACCCTACCCTACAACTAATTTTGAAGAATGTCTGTTTATAGAGGGGCGACAAATAACACTTCAGTGAATTCCGGGATAGTGTAATATTTTCGGCAACGAACAGGCCGATATGCTGTCTAAAAAGGGCACCCAAATAATTCAGCACCCAAATACTCATAAGTCCTTCCATTCCACAAAACTTTACATAAAAAATCTAATGAGACAAAACTGGAATGCATTGCTCACTTCTCGTTTTCTTAACTTGGAACAGGGTGTTTCTGATAAATCCCGTGAAAAAGCTGTGGTGGAATTTAGACTTGCGGTGGGCCATGACTGTCTGGCGGCCCACCTATATCGTTTTGGGATTTTTATGAGCTCAAGTTGCCCACTCTGTGGGAAAGTTGAAGTTATGGACAGAAACCATTTGTCGGGATGCTCGGCTCTGCAAGGGGACTCCGAGGTGAAGAGATATTGGAGTGCCAGACACCTGCTTATGAGACATTGACCTTTTTCTCTTACTGTATTTCAATTTATATTATTCATGTTTCTTGATATTCTGTAACAGTTTGTCATTTTCTCATGCCATTGAAAAAAAAAAAAATATATATATATTCATTTATTTAATAGTCGATAAACATTACAATTAAAAATTAGAGATGGATGTGGAACATTAAAGTCTTTACAAGCTGGCAACACTGGTCTTATTCTGTATATATATATATATATATATGTAGTAGAAAGGTAGCATATATCATGTGCGTGAAAATTCAATATTATTAGCTTTCTAAAATAATTTAATCTCTTTATTTATTTATTTATTTATTTTTATGTTGGGTAATTTAGGAAGATAGAGATATACACTGTACTTTTTTAGCTTATAGTCTTTCAAATGTTGCAATATTAAGCTCTACGAAAGATTGCATCACCCACCTTTTAATTTTCAAGCTTTGAAAATTTTTCAATTCCACGTCTTATTAAATTTAGTATGTTACACTTCTTTTTAAATTTGTCAGATTCCTCATTAACTGTTAAGGTTTTTAACCATGTTTTTATTAACTTCGATTCTTGTTTGTTTGTTTTTCCAGTACAAATCTTGCAATCGATTTTTAACTTACTTCCGGACTAGCTAGACATTTGAAACTTTCAGGATAGCTCAGAACACGGTGACAATACATTTTTTTAATACTTTTAGTCAACTGTTTCAGGTCCCTACTTCCTTCGGCAACGTTTATATGATTCAACAGAAAATTTATTTAATTAACTTTTATTTAATTAACTTAGACTTTTGAAACTAGACATTTCGACATCCCGACTAGACATTTCGAACTAGTAATTTGAAACTTTCAGACTAGTTCAGAACACGGAGAAAATGCATTTTTTTTTTTTTTAATACTTTTAATCAACTGTTTCGGGTTCCTGCTGCCTTCGGCAGCGTTACTAGTACAAAGCTTGCTATCTATTTTTAACAAACTTCCCGACTAACTAGGCATTTGAAACTTTCAGGATAGCTCAGAAAACGGTGACAAAACATTTTTTTAATACTTTTAGTCAATTGTTTCAGGTCCCTACTGCCTTCGGCATCGTTTATATCATTCAAAATATATATATATATATATATTTAATTAACTTCCCGACTAGATTGAAACTTTCAGAATACGGTGAAAATGCATTTTTAAAATACTTTTAACCAACTGTTTCGGGTCCCTGCTGCCTTCGGCATCGTTACCAGTACAAAGATTGCAATCGTTTTTTAACTAACTTCCCGGCTAGCTAGCTAGCTATTTGAAACTTTTATAATAGCTCAAGACACGATAACAATGTTTTTTTTTTTTTTTTTTTTTTTTTTACTTCTTTTAGCCAATTCTTTTGGGTTCCTGTTGCCTTCGGTGGCGTTTATATGATTCAACAGAAAATATATAAAAAGTTCTTTTTATCTTGTAATTATTGTTCAGATGGTAAATATATTATTAAGGTATCTGGTTGATAAATTTCTTATTTTGATCTCGTCGAATGTATTAATTCATCTTTAATTTAATAATCATGACTTCATTTATATAATTTTTTGGAGAAAATGGGCATTAATAATGTTTCTCTTGTATGCTAAATTTTATTATATTTTACATTTACATTTTACATTTACAATTATATACGTTATATATGCATATGTGTGAGTGTGCGTGGGTACTTCTGTACGCATATACGTATATAAGAATACATATTACAGTTAATTATTCATTTATTGTGGGTTTTTTTATCTAAAGAATGACACCTATAATAATTTTATAATATTATACAATTTATACACATCTGATTATCTGTAAGTAAAATAAATGACATGCATGAAAAGTTTTTAATCTGTGCAATCTTCGTTTAGCTTAGAAAATGTTTTACTTCTTGAAATTTAAAATCTTCTTAGATTTCAACGTCTTATCTTGAAATATGTTGAAAAAGTGCACTGGGAAAAAATTATGTGAAAAACATCTCGAAACTAAGGTGGCCTATTTAAAAAGTTCCATGTCATCCTTATAAATTGTAGTTCCCTTTGCTAGCCAGTTCTAAAAACTTCTATTAGAATTTTAGAGCATTTTACTATATTATCGAGGTCAAACTTATTTAAAAAATCTCTGCAAATAAATGTGAACACAAGAGACGAGTTTTTGTAACTATAATTTTGTTTTATGTCCCAATTCTAGGAAATCAAGCGAGAATTTTTCGCAATTTAAAGGATTTATAATTTTTATAATATCCATAATATTCGTCGTATTGGTTGACTATCTCGAAAAGTATAGACTACAAATTCTCGATCATTTCATCTATCCAGGTTATTCGTTTAGCATACACGCATAACTCGGAAATCTATTTTTCTACTTTAGGGATTCTGAAAATGATTACTTCTTTGTTCTAGATGAATGCAGTATACTTTATTTTCTCAGTGTGAATTTAAAATAATAATAATAATAAAGGTTTAAATAGAAATCTGTATAAATATACAAAATAAAACAAACAAACAAACAAACAAAAGCTCAGCAAGCTAATGTCTTTAAAAATATGGAAAAATATTTATTGAAATTTTGTTTTAAAAAGTTTTCCTGAAACTCTTTTGGGATATATCAGCTTTAATTTTCAAAACTTTTCTTTAAAAACGTAAACGTCTTTCAAAGAATGGGGTTTCCATTTAGCAGGAATTTTAACGTCAATTTATTATGATCCTGACAGGTTGCTAATTAATTTGCAGTTCATTGAACTAAGCGTGATTAATTTATTTGGTTAATTCTCCATTCATTTATTTTCATTTTATTTTAAATTTTCTAAACATTTCTTTTCTTTTCTTTTTTTCTTTCTTTCTTTCTTTTTTTTTATTAAAGAAAAAAAATTGTATAATTATATATTATTTAAAAGTTTAAGAAAATTTTTTGCAATTGCACTTAGAAAAAAAAATAATAATAATAATCTTCTTTTGCTAAATGAAATAAAGAAATTAATTACTTTCTATTTCATACATTGATTTTTAATTTCATTTCATAGAAATACTGTAAAATAAACGAAATGTTTCTTTTTCTAATCAAATAAAAAAGTATAATTATTAAAAAAGTATAATTATATTTAAATTAAAAAATATTATAAAGTATAATTATTTTACTTTCTAAAACAGTCATTTCAAAACTTTATTTACTTTTTCTGAAAACTTAATGTTTAAACATCCTGAAAATCTCATCCATACAAATTAATAAAACTATAAATTTTCATCAAATGGTTTTCTATGTATCTTTATGGATGTTTTATTGCTAAATTAGCAATAAAACTAGGATAGGTTTTTTTTTTTTTTTTTTAATTTATTTTTGTACCACTGCTGGCCGTGAAAATTGCCACAGCAAAACGGAATGCGAATATAAGAAGTTATGGGGCACATACATTATAGTAAGAAGAATAATTGATTAAATTTTCAGAAAGTTTTGAGTAATATATCCTGAAAAAAAAAGTACATAAAGCAGCGACCTCTGCGAGCAATAACTGAACTTATCTGCTTAGGCACTGGATCGAAGAGTGATTGGATGACATTTTCGGGTGAAGCATTTCATGAAGCTTCAATACAATGCCACAGTTCATCGATCGCAGTTACTGGTGGGTGGTGGCGTGCCAGTCGCTTTTCAAAGATTAAAAAGTCATTTTCATTGGTGCAAAATCAGGAGAACGCGCTGGCCAGAGCAACAGTCGAACACATTCTGAATCAAGAAAGGTTCGGACAATACAGACAACTCGCGGACGTGCATTGTACTGTTTAAATGTTGCGCTACGGATACCTTGAATACACTGTCATTTTTGCATTGGCCATTTTCCCTCGTGTGGCCATTTTATTTCATGTGACGAGAAAATTTTTAATCAGAGGGAAACGTATTAAAAAAATTAATATATGTGTATTCTTTCCTCACATTTCTTATTTCTCCAAAATCCTATGTGTGCGAAGTAAACACAACAGTATACTAGTTTGTTTCTATCAATCCTGATTTGGGATTCGCTCGCGCGGCTGCTATTTTTTCACTAACCTCATCTAATATTTGTCTAATTAATGCATTTAAATTTTAAGATATTTTAAGATTTATTTTTATAAACATGCAGTATGATATTAGACCTTGCAGGTTAATTTAACTTATTAAAAAAAAAAAAAAAAAAAAAAAAAAAAATGATACTTAAAAATGATAAAATATTCAAACTATATAGTTAAAAAGAAATTTCAAATACTGACTATAATGAACCTTTCATATATTTATTAAGTGTTTCTATTAGGTTCGCTAAATTGCCTGTTGTATTTTACACATTGTTGTCGGGATATTTTTATGATTGTAACAGTAAAAAACCCACTTCTTGGCGTTCCTGTGTAACGTTTCATTATTTAACTAAATAATTTTACTGATTCCGTTTCAAATCATTTTAACTTTATTCACATCAATCGAAGCGGTAAATTTTACTAGCATATTCATAAGCAACGTCACTTAATGGGCTAAACAAGAAAACGCATTTTTAAAAACTGGATTATTTTAAAGGTTTTTTTTTTTTTTTTTTTTTAAGGAATGTCTTTAGGAAATGCTCATTTTTAACCCCTTAACGTGCGCTGTCCTCGCTGCGAGGACGCAAAATTTAAGATCCAGCTGCAAAAATTCACCCCGGAAATTTTTTAGCAAAATCTTACGTTTATAACATAGCAGAAAAGGCCGGGTTTTTTAACCTTAAAATTTAAAATTTCTTTTAGTTTAATTTAGTTCATGAATTCCGGTGGCAGTATAATTTAAATGATCTGAATTGTCTTGCGCCGCAAAGGGTTTAAAATATCAACTCTCGTTTTTTTTTTTTTTTTAAACCAAAATGATAACCCATTTTTAACCCATATGATATTTTCTTACAAGGAATAATTACAAAAAATCTCATTTTTAACTCTACTCTTAATATAAATTACAGTTATTATGTGCATATATTTTATCATAAAGTACTACTGTTTATTTATCTATTTATTTTTAATGTAATAACTTACATTTACTTCTGTTTAATCTTCTATTGTCTTTTTGTCTGAATTCGTGAAATATAATATCGAAGAAATTAATTTCTTTATATATATATATATATATATATATATATATATAATAAACTTTAAAATAAATAAATGAATATCACAGTTAATTGTATATATATATTGTTTTACTAAAAGACAGCATTGATTAAAAAAAAAAAAATACACTTTACACAAATATACTAAAGTATGAAAGCTAGGCAGGCGTCTGTGCCTTTCTTATTTTCATGCTTTTTTTTTTTTTTTTCGTATTTTTGCACATAATTTTTTTCCACGTATTTCTGCATTATCAGGAAGAATTTTGATCCTGAAATTTCTTAATGCATGAGGATTTTCACTGTAAATGCAAAAACGCTATTGTTTTTCTCTTAACAAAAATAAAGTAATGCAATTTGTTCATTTTCTTTAAATACTGTAATTACACGTAAAGAAATAAAGCAAATGAAAAATAAAAAATGCATTAGTGCATTGTTTCACTTTCGTACGATTTGATTAGATTAAATCCAGGGAAATGCAATAAATTTTGAATTAAAAACCAGTTTTTCTATCAATTTTCTTCTACATCATAGAATAATATCGACTGCAGCACTATCGTTAATGATAAATAAGAATAATATACATAAAATAAAAGTAATTTTTCCCAAAAATTATGTGAAAGTGAAATTTTAACCACAAAACAGAAATTTAGAGCATTTCAAGATGTTTTCCACGATAAAGCACTTTAGAAATTTTGCACTATTTAGAATAGCTTACTCAACTTTTTCTAACTTTTTAATGATTAAAGGCGTTTAGATTTATACATGAGGACAAAATGCATTCTTAAATGCAGTTAGAAAAGAAATAAATTAGATGTTTCATTCAATTCGGAATTTTTTATTTTATTTCTACACTTGATACAACTCAAAGTAAAGTTAACATGTGCATATACATCCGTATAAAATTATACTAATTTGAATTATTTAAATTGTATAATTTACAATTTTTAATGATTGTAAGAAAATGAAAAATGAAATACATTACCAGACGCAGGAACATAACCTATCGTTGTAAAAATAATAATAACGTAAATTAAATCAATAAATTTTTAATAATAGAATATCTTTTTCTACTAAAAATTCCTATTAAACAATAATATAATTTTCAAATTAAATATATTCTTAAATTTACTATTTCTCCTAAAATATCTTTATGTAATCGGAGTAGAAAAACTAACGCTTGTGTAAAACCATTTTCAAACAAGCTAGATGAATATATAGTGGGAAATAGTGCACAAGAAAAAAGAAAAAGAAAAGAAAACATTACATCACAACTGCAACAATATGTTGATTTTTTTTTTTTTTCGCATGGTTTTTGGATATTTATTCATTGATTACAACAATAAATCAGAAATTAAACACATAAAATGTTTTCATTTACAAAAAAAATTGCTTCTTAAAAATTTTTTGAGTATAGTATATATTGTATGGACTTCCATCTTTAGTAATCAAAGATGTAATAACCAAGTAATTTTCCAGAATTAATTCGTCTACAAAACAAAGCAATTTATTTTTTAGAATAAGCTCTTTTCGTTAGCATGGGAAATTTAATTATGTCATGAGAAAATAATTATATTAAATTAAATGTCTGGATTTGAGATATGACATCACTCAAAAAACTAATAATATAATTAACAAAATTTTTCTAATAGAATATAATTTTCTACTAAAAATGCTAATTAAACAATAATATAACCTTTAAAGTAAAATATTTCAGACTCACTTACACTTAAAATAACTCTATGTAATCGGTTCAGGACTCTTATGTAAAGACATTTTCAAACAAACTAGACGAATGTATTGGGATAAATAGTGCACTTTCTAACAAATGATTTGAAATGCTCTTGCAAATTACTATCATAGAGTAGAACTTCAAGGGGCATTGTAGAACTTTAAACTTAAAGGCGATGTCAAACATGGTATTGAGTGCGCATACTATAGAACTGTGTCTGTCAAATCCTTTAAAGTTTCTGTTAAGAGCAATAGGATTACGATATAGAGCTTCCATTATTTGTTAGAGTCCATATTAGGAAGTACCATAACTGGGTAAGCTGAAACTGAAAATAGATTTAATGATTTGTTCGATCGCATAATATAATCTAAATTATATATATATATATATATATATATATATATATATATATATATATATATATATATATATATATATGAGATAAAATTTAAATATATAGGAGGGAGTAAAACTTGAATTATTAAATAAATAGAACTAGAACAAAGTTTTTATAAATCAATGAGCAAATGCAGCAAAAGGAAATATAAAACTATAATAAATAAGCAAAATAATCAAAAGATGAAAATTTAATCCCAAAACACATGAGGTCCTTCATCAGGGGAGCTCCCCCATCTAGGGAAAGGAATATGAGAGGTTTCTGACGAAACGCTGGTAATTTAACTAAAAAATACGTTTCTAGCCCCCTGCTTCTCACAGATGGAAGCAAGACCATACAGCAATCGAATGTATTGATGTATTATTTTTTGTGCTTTATTTCTTGATTTAATTGCTTTCTATGCTTTGTATTAATTAAAATTCGTTTGCTGTATGGTCTTGCTTCCATCTGTGAGACGTTGGGGGCTAGAAACGTATTTTTTGGTTAAATTACCAGCATTTCGTCAGAAACTTCTCACATATTCCTTTCCCTACATGGGGGAGCTCCCCTGATGAAGGCCCTCATGTGTTTTGGGATTAAATTGTCATCTTGCTTTGATTATTTTGCTTATATATATATATATATATATATATATATATATATATATATATATATATATATGTATGTATATATATACACATATATGGTCTCAACCAACAAGTTTACCAGTAGACTAATTTGGTCTATTCTGACTTAACAAATTTTGATAATTGTAATAATATTTATTCTCGTGTAAATTTTATGCAATTTCAAAAAATTTCTAGAACTAAACGTGGTCTTAAGAAAAACAAATTAAAATCTATAGACTATGATATGATTAAAAATTCAATTGATCAAATTGCTGCTTCTTACAATCTAAATTATAAATGGTTAGATATTAGAAATTTATCTTTAAAATTAAAAAACAATTAATTAATGTTTACTTTAAAATTTTTCAGAAATATAATTATTCTAGACAATTCTCTGACACATTTTTTGATATTTTACATTATCGAGCTCCATTATTCAATCTAAGAAATTCCATTAAGACTTCTTTTAAGTCTCACAATATTAATTATCAGTTTTACTAATCCTGTAATTAATTATGCCAATTTTCAGTCTATTATTAATAATAAATACTTTGGTCTTTCCTGTTAAAAATGTATCTATTTACAAATTTTTTAAATATCCTCTTACTTTAGGTCGGTGTATCTTCAATTACAATAATTTTTCTAAAAATTCACCTTCTACCAATATTTTTTGTTACTGTAATGATCCTTATTACATAAAATATGTTGACACCACGCATGACCATATTATTACTGGTGATCTTAGTATAGTTAATGATCTTTATTTATATAAGCTTATAAATTAATGCCTAAATTTAGGCTTCCTACAAAAGATAACATAAATCAAAATTTAAGTTAGTTTTCTCTAGATTTAGACTTATTTAATTTAAAAATTCTATTGATTTTAAAAAACCTTTGGAATATTTCAATGTTTGGAAGATTAATGCATTAAAAATTCTAAAATATCAGCTTATTATTCAATGTAGATTTATTAAATATGAAAACTTTAAATAAACCTATCAGTCTGTTACAAAATAAATTTATTATTACTTATGTAGATAAATCACCTAATAATTACGCCATTATTTGTAAAGTGTTATAGAAACAGATCTTAGACAACTCTATTTTAAATAATAATATTTTCAAGCAAACCACCTTAACAACTGAAATTAATAATAAAAGGTTTTAAGCTTTCATAAATTATTAAAACTCAAATGTAACAATTTCAACTATCCATATATATAGTTATTATTCCTAAATTTCATAAAATTCCTGTAAAATTTCGCAAACTAAGTGTTGGTTGTAATGCTTATAATAATGTTGCTTGTAATCTTTTATTAAAAATTATAAAAGAAATGTACAATACATTAAACTATGACAGTAAGATGTGTTAAAAACAGTTTTCAACTTCTTCATAGAAATAAAAACTTCAAAAGTATTAGAAATATTCGTACATTTGATTTTATTTATTCATTCAATAATACAGACAATTCATGACTTAGATAAGACTATGTTAACTATTTTTATTGAACATAAACACAGTATTAAAGAAAAAATATCACTTTTTCACTTTAAAACAGTATTAAATTTCATATTGCATAATAATTCTATTCTATACAATCACATTATTTACCAGAGTATTAAAAGTATTCCACAAGATCGTTCTGCTAGTAGTTTATTATCTTATTCATATCTTTATTTTTATGAAAAAAAACTTCTCTTTATGTAATGACATAATGTTCTACAGATATATTGATGATATTATCGTTTTTTACTTTCTCTTACCCATAAGGTAGAGAAAGTACTGTTTTAGGGTCAAATTTTCGAAAGTGAGTTTTTGTTATATTTACACGTTTTGAGGTCCCCTGAATACGAAAATTATGTTTTTAGCGGTTGGTCTGTGTGTTTGTGTGTGTCTCTGTGTGTGTCTGTCTTTGTGTGTGTGTGCGTGTGTTATCAGCATATCTCAAGAACAAATAATAGCAGAAAGTCCAAATTTGGTATTCTAAATTAATATCATATAGGAATGCTACACTAAGCTTTTCGTTGAACTGAAGCAAATGGTTCGTGTACAGGGACAGTCAAGAGAATTCATACACATTTTGTCTGTGGGGGAAATTGCAGGTAAGTAGAGTTTAAGGTCTGTAGACTGCACTAAACGAAATGAAATTAATTATTTTTTATATGCGTAAAAACATGTCTAATGCAGAATATGGTAAGGATATCATTCACTGTTCGTTTACAGGGACACCCAACAGAATTCATATACATTACGTCTATGGAGGAAATTGCAGGTAAGTAGTGTTTAACGTCTATAGACTGCACTAAACGAAATGAAATTAATATATATTTTTTATATGCGTAAAAACATGTCTCATGCAGAATATGGCAAGAATATCATTCACTGTCCGTTTACAGGGCTACACAAAAGGACTAGATTATAGTGCGACAATAGTTGAAAATTGGTGGAAGTGTATTTCATGCTGTGCTGTGCATTATTGCTATAGGATTATGTTTAGGTGCACCTGAACAGATGCACCTTAGGTGTGGCTTGTACATAATCTTCAAAAGATATACAGGGCTACCAATATTTAAGCGATAACATTCTTTTTTATAGTTAGTGGAAGTGCTTTACTATAATATTTTACCATGTCCAGGAAAGCTGCTCAAGAATTCAAACGGATTCCTCACAGACATATGATAATTAATGTATGTTTTTAAGCTAAATATTCGTCGCTTGTTTTTTGCATATTTACACGTGTTGAAGCTTCCTGATTACCGAAGTCAAGTTCTTTAACGTTTGATCTTTGTCTATCAAACTGTCCGTCTTAGAGTAACTTACAAACAAATAATTTCAGGAGATCCAAAAGTTGTATTTTGAAATGAATATAAGTTTGTTGCGGGAAAAGTTTAATCAACACTATTAAATTCTAAGGAATGTTGTGTGTGAAAGTTGTCTAAATAATTTTAAGTGAACTTTTAATTTTAATAACAGATTTAAATTCCATATAAATGTAGGTGCAGTAATGAAACGGGGGGTTGAGATGGGCAGTAGCTCTCTCATATAGAGCTAATTATCACATAAAACTCTTCCGAAGCCTAATTTCAATTGTTTTAACATAGGTTTGCATAACAGTACTCGTTATATTACCTCATAATCTCAAACCTGTATTTATAGTATTAAATTTCAGGATAAGAGAAAGTCGTGTGAGTGACACACCAGATTATTAGTCTAATGACAGCAATATTAACACATTCATAGATAATTATCCAAGTAGTCTTTTTTTAACAAAAAATAAAATGTTAAATAAAGAAATAAACTTTCTAAATCTAAAAATATATTACGATAATGGTAACGTAGGTTTTGATATTTTTGATAAACGAAAAGAATTTTCTTTTAAAGTTAATTTATTTACTCTTTAAAAAACATGCTTAAATAAAACTATTCACAAAACTATTCTCATTAACTAAATACTTAACTAAATAATATTAACTAATAAAACATCTATGTTCTGCTAAATATAAAAGTAAAAACTTTAAATCTATCTATTTTCAGGCTAGACTTTATGGTTATCTTAAATTTCTAGCAAATTCAATAACTAAATCTTATTTATAATTTCTTCTAATCCTTAATTTGGTGTTTGCTTATTACACACACTCATTCTTTCTTAACAAAAAGAAAAAAAAAAGTTATTGCTTTATGGATTCTAAATTTGCTTTATAGTTTCTAAATTTAAATTTTAACATTTAATTTTAACTTTCAAATTATTTAAATTTTTAAATATCGTATTCGTAATAATTATCAAAAAAAATAATTTTAACTTTCAAATTAGTTAAATTTTAAAATTCGTAATCGTAATAATTAACAAAAGCTTTATTAAAAATAAATAAATAAATAAATAATTCATCTAGCTATCTAAGGAATTTTTCTCAGATTTTGAGGTTTAATTAATCACATTAAATTAATAATTTTTAATTACATACTGCATGGTGTTCTTATTAAATGTCCGATTCTCTAATAGAATAATTAAAAAAGCTACCATTTGTTTAGGTTTTATTAAGCAATACCAAAAAAAAAAAAAAAAAATCTGGGTCATTGCTTTATTTTTTATTTTTTCACTCTAATAGAGGACGCTATCCTTCCTCCCTGTCTTTTTCTATAGCATCTATAGGGAAAGAAAACCTCTATCTTTGCATGTTTCTTGTGAATTGCACATTTACGCATCTCCAATTAATTTAAGCTTCCGTGGAGGATCAAAATTGTGATGGCATGTCTCCGAACCACCTCTAGGGATGTGTCCCAGACCGTCGCCAATTGCCCATCTGCGCAGCACTAGTGCGACGTAAAACCCAACCACCACCACCACCACTAATTAACTTAAGTTATAAATTAAAATTCAATCAAATAAATTTTAATTTTAAGGTTTATTAGTTACTAAAATTAGCAGAAACAATTAAACTAAATTTTATTTACTTATTAATTCAGTAGATAAATACGTCTCCAATTAACTGTAGATTTAACAGTATTCAGCCTCCTCGTGGCATCTCATAGCAGAGGTGGTGTGTTTGAACTGTTTTTTTTTTTTTTTTTTTTTTTTGGCATGATTTGCAGTTGTTAGTGAGTACTAGTCTTGGTTTTATTAATTTATCTTAGGAATAATTTGACTATTCAGTTATTGGGGACTGTTGATAAAAAGTGTGTTTCTCACTCGTTTTTTCCCCTGTTTCTCTTTGAGTTTCAATTATTTTCTTTTCTTTTGGGTGAATATAGGGCATAGAGTGTTGTAAATTTTTAGCAATTTGCATACAGCACTACAGAAATATCACTCTATTTACATGCAACATTCATTCCACGCAGTTGATGACGTAATGATGTTGTATGTCTCAACCTCAATTTGCTCATTTTTTCGTCATCTTTATTAGTTTTTTCTACTTCTTCTTCTAACATACATCTGCTGCAATGTTTGAAAAGGTTTTCAACACACACATATATATATCTGTATGCACGTATGTCTGTATAATTAGGGAAATGATTTAAACATGCAATGGAAAGCATTTTCCGAAATAACCCACTCGCTCACCTTAGGGCAGAGGGGCAAAAAACACGTTTTCAAGTTTTATTCTGCTGCAAATTACTACCTGATAATGGCGAGTTTTGGTGTGTGGTTACTCAATATGCATTTTCAGGAGATTTCGCGAAACTTTTAACTGTATCTGCTGGGGAAGAAGAAGTATAAAGCGGGTAAGGGGCTGCCGAAGGCAGTGGGGATCCGAATTTTACCTGTTGCGAGCGGGAAATCCACTGACGAGGATCGATGGTTTAATTTTTTTATTATTATTATTTATTTATTTTATTTTTATTTTTATTTTATTTTTAATTTTCTGAGAGGTTTTTTTTTTTTTTTTTTTCCCTTAATAATGATATGGAATTTTCAGAATTTATTTAAATATAGTGACCAGCGAATCGGTTGAAACCCACTTGTATTGTATAAAAAATAGTAATCATTCTCGAAGTCACAAACTATTCTTAATTTGTGTTAGACTTTTGAATCTTCAAATAAGAAACAAGAATAAAAACAACAAAATTTAATATACAGGGTTTTTATAAAGTCCCGGACCCATTTTGATGTTTAATAACTCATAAAATAATAAAGATAGATTAAAATTAATAACGTAAATGGTTAGATAGACTCAAAAAGTTTCATGACCCTTTCAATGAACTTCCACGTGTGCCCCCTTCGTCACACGGAGAATATCAAGTCGATAGTCAATTTCACGCCAGGTAGCGGCAAGCATGTCTGAATTAATTACATGCATCTGAAATTAACCACACGCGCAGACGATATTTACAAAAGTAAAGATATTCAAACCTGAAAAGAAAATATATGAGTTATTCCATCCATAAATGCCATAAGTTTGTTTATATCTTCATTATTTTATGAGTTATTAAACATCAAAATGGATCCGGGACTTTATAAACACCCTGTATATCAAACAAATAACTATATAGTAAAATATCGTACAAATTGAACAGTAATATAAACTATTTTGAGGCACTAATAGGTGTTTTATTTTAAACTAGCAGGCTTTATCCGCTTGTTGGTCACTATATTTAAAAAAGTTAAAAACAGAATCATTCTTTATATACATATATCGCTTTAAAAACAAAAAATAAAAAGAAAATCCATTCAAATTGTTCAAAAGCTCGTTTTGAAACCCCTCTCTCCTCGGCAGCATCTTTCTCAGCCTCTAGATCTTGGATAAGTGTCCCTATTGCCTGCGAAAATGCTTCACCGGTGGGCTTCGATTTCGGTGCTTATCGGATGGCAGTTTCGAAACGGATAGTACTTAAAAAAATGGAGTAGGTTTTTTCTATTTGAATCCCCATAACATATGGACAACACTATACATACTATACATAACATTTATTTTTATGTTATTTCTCATATTTTATTTTATTTATCCGGTCGACCATAAATGACAGCAGTTTCACGCCAAATATAATATTAGAATATGCTACGAGCTTTACATCTTACTGAAACAAATATATATATATATATATATAATCATGATATTTAATTTCTATTTTATATGTTTCGTAGTTAGTTAAAAGTGGTTAGTACATAGAAAAATAAACTTGTAATCTTGATCATGGTAACTTTATTACAGCTCTCCTTGGCGACTTTTGAATTTTTGATAGCATTTTAGCTTTTTCTATAAAATGATATAGTGATACAAAAATAGATAATTTATGCGATTATTGTTTCTGTTTTCTTCTTTCTTTCTTAAAAAAAAATTATAATTTATTTATATTTTTGTAGCGCTACTTGGTCTGAAATAGCTGTCACGAAAATAGAGTCCTTGACGAAAAATGTTTGGTTAACTTTAGCGTCAAAATTTAAAAAACAATGCCACGATCTTCTGTAAATATATTATTATAATTTAATTTTTATTAATATTTAATTTTAAAATCATAATGACATCATTTTCTCATGTGCATAAAGAAATTTCATTTTTGATATTTTTTTATTGTTCTCCTGAAAGTACATTTCTTTTTATGTTGGAAAACAAAAATTAAATTAAAAAAAAAAAAAAAAAATGAGCTTACAAACTTTTTGGCAACAGTTAAATTTAAAACTAATATTTAAATGGCTAATTTTAAAGCTATTATAAGGAAATAACTTTCATATTTTAATTAATTACAAAAAAAGTTAATCAAAAATTGGAAAATGGGTCTTCGAGGTGCATCAAGCCATCAGGAGAGGTCAATATAAACCACCACGCAAATTTGTGTAGCTCTATGATCATCCGTTTTCTTAAAATGCTCCGGATTTATACACATACATATACACATCTTATTTTATTATATATATATAAATAAATTATTAAATACAAATCATATTTGGCAAACATTTAGTCACCAAAGTGACCTTTATCTGATTTAAAATTTTAAATCCACAATAACAGATTACAATAAACAATTTAAAACTACTTTATCCCCTTTCTTACTTTAATATTTTCATTTTCTTAGGCTGATTTTCACGGTCTCTTACTTTTGATTGTTTATGTTTGCCAATATCTGAAAACCATCGCCTTCCCCCCCCCCCCACACACACACACTTAACATCATGAGTTTTTCTTTCTCGTCCCATACTTTCTTCTATGGATTTTTAGCATCCCCCCCCCCCCCCCGATTTTTACATTTTAGTTTGTAATAATTTTATTTTTTTATTTTGAATTTGATATCATGACATAAAGAAAAAAATGCTTCATTTGTCAATTTTTAAACATTTATCGCCTATATAAGAAATATGTATTACTATGAAAAAGTATTAGAATATATATCTTATACTATTAAGTGAGCAATATTTGTATATATATTTCACTGTTCTCGAAAACGGTAGCTCGGACAGTCACGAGATTTAACACAAAGGTACCCCCCGAAGGGTCATTGTGCACATCGAAGTCAGATTTTCGAATTTTTGATTAGTTTTTTCTTAATTAATTAAAATGTGAAAATATTAACCTTCTAATTTCTGATAAATAAGCCATTTAAATTTTATCCATAATTTAGTTGTTGCCAATTTTTTTTCGACAATAAATTAATAATAATTAATAATAATTTAAAAAAAAAAAAAGTACATTTATTTAAAATGAGGAAAATAAATCAGAAAGATTAGAAAATAAATTAGAAATATCAGTCGTATCGTTACAAATAAGATACCAAATTAAAGGGAATTTTTTTGTGAATCCAACGCATTAAACAGCTTATCAATCGGACAATTAGATTTTTTAAAATTAATTAAAGTATGTATTTTAGGTGGCAACAGCAGAAGATTGTATGGAAACCGTTGGAAGAAAAAAAAAATAAAAAATCTGCTTCACATTAAGTCACATGTTTTTGAAGTGGGTTTAAAAATTGCAGTTTTCAAATTCTTTTAAATTTTCTCTCGCGAACACAAAAATATAATATACAGCCTGTACCTCACAAGACCAACTTGCATTTCAAATTTCATCAATTTTTTTGGTTAATAAACAAAAAAAGTTACATCTTTTTTTTTTTTTTTTTTTTTCAAATTAAGTTTTATTCTAACTTCGAAAAGATTTATGTGATCATAGATATTATAATATATATAGATTTATCACCCCCATATTATCGTGCAAAGATTTTTGATGCCGAAAAAAAAAGCTTTGGAATCAGCCATTAAGTGGTATTGAAAAAAAAGGGAAATGAAGAAAAATGAATTTTAAACTATATCTGGAGTTTTTCATTCACCTTTAGTAAATAAATTATTCATGAATTTTATTTGCTAAAATATTCGTGTGTACTCCCGTGTGTATTCACTCGGGGAAAGACTGCAATATTTTGGTAAAATCGCCGTCTTTCCCCGGATTAAAAGGAATCCCTTTTTTCAGCCCAATGATCAATCTATATATTATTACTATATCTATGTATGTGATACGATACATTAAGAATTTGGGTTTTAAAAGTTTTTTAAATAGATTATTTAAACTCTATGAACCATATTTTTATTTTATTAGTTTCATTAGTAGATCCTGCTGGGCGATTTTTTTAATTTTGGTGTTGAAGCACACCGAACGTTTTTCGACAAGAAGTTTAATATAGCAACAGCCATTTTAATCTAAGTAGCGCATCAAATATATAAAAACATAAATGATTTATTTTTACAGAAAATTTACAGAAAAAAATGCAGTTTTAAACATAAGAAATTTATTTCAACAAGCACTATTTTAAACCTAAAAACCATTAAAAATATAAGCAGAATATGAAGGATTCTTATGTATAAACAAAAAAGAGTCTGATAAAATTATTAGCAAAACAGTCTTCCCCTTTTCATTTAAAGAAAAAAAAAAATCCATCGCTAATATGGCGACAAAAATTCAAAAGCCGCCAATGGAACGACATAATAAAGTTGTGTATCACGATAATGTTTACCTATTTATTTATTTATTTATATAATAATCACTATGCTAATTTATCATACAAACAATTGAGCCTCTGTGTGTTACTGCACTTGCACGCTGTCGAACAGAAATATTTGAATAATTCAAATTAATATTTAAATAAATAAATAAAAATAAAAATATTTTTAATGGGAAATAAATATAAAAATAAAAAGATCAGTTGTCTAAAATACGGCAGAAATAGCGCTCACAGCATATTGTTACAAGGGATTAAGTCTTATTGTTAGAATGGATTAAAAGTCTAAAATGGTGACAAAAATTCAAAAGTCGCCAAAGAGAACTATATTAAGGCTGTACTATCAGGTTTACAAACCATGAATTATATATAAACACAAAAAATTAATTGTCTCATGCGACAGACGTAGCCGGTCACAGCATATTGTAATATTTGGCGTGAAATTGCTGTCATTTTATGGTTGATTGGATAAACAAAATAAACATAGGAAATAACGTAAAAGGAAATATTATGTGCACCACGTATAGTGTTGTTCACATGTAACTGGGATTCAAAACTCCAATTTTTTCGATACTATCTATTTCGAAACTGTTATATAATAAGCACCTAAATGGAAGCTCATTGGTAAACCATTGTTGTAGGTAATAGGGACAAGCGCCCGAGTTTCAGTGGATGACCAAATCGCTGCCGAAGGCAGTAGGGACCTGAAGCGAGCTTTTGAACAATTTCAGTAATTTATTTTATTTTATTTTTATAAAGCTATATAGAAAAGAGTTTCCTTTAAATTTAGTGACTAGCGAAGCGGGCAAAGCCTGCTAGTATATATATATATATATATATATATATATATCTTTATTCTATGAAATTTTCTATAATCTATTTTTCTTGTATCAAATAATCTCTTATAAGTTTGCAACTGTACCTTTAACGTGATTTTACTTATCACAATTATAAACTTTTTTCGTAAAAAAAAAAAAAAAAAATGCCAAATCTCTATATATTTAATATCTTTCTTGAGTCATTAAAGTAAGTATTTTTAATTTGTTTTGTCTGTCTTTGATTGATGCTTTTAAAATTTGATTTAAAAAATTGTGATTCATCACTAGCAAATAAAGATTAAATATAAATGAAAATATTTTGAAGGATACGACAGAATTTCATAAGAGATTAATTCTAAGCGAAGCTCATAAATCATTCGAAACACGTTTTAAGTTTCTGCATTATGAGCTTTCCTGATGTTATGGCTTTTAATGAAAGCAGTTTGAGTTTAAATTTTAATTAAAGGGCTGTTTAACTATATTCTGTTTGTTGACGTGCATTTCTCAATTCTAAGCTATGTAGTCATAAGATAAAATTATCAACTCAATCACTTAAACGTGAATAAACTTGCATTTAAAAAGAATAGCTTTAAAATGACTTGTTTACAAAAAAAAAAAATATATATATATATATAATAATAATTTTCAGCTAAGTAAAATTTATTTAACGTTGTTTAATTCCGTAATGTAACTTATTATACTTTTCTAAACATTTTTTTTTTCCTGATACCCATGTAAAGGGTGCACTGAGAAAAAAAAAATACCGCCTTTCTCTAGAATGAATAAGTAGGCATTTTCTAAATCCCTTAACTAGAAATATAGATTTCCGAGCTATGCGCATAGGGCACGCCAATAAACTGAATAGGCGAAATTATCGTGAATTTCTAGAGTACACATTTCTAGATAGTGAAACAATATTTTGAATACTCTAAATATTCTGAATCATTTATACTGCGAGAAATTCTCACTTGATTTTCTAGAATTTGGTAATAAACCAAGATTATAGTCGCAGAAATTGTAGTCTCATTTATTTGCAGAGATTTTTAAATAACTTTACCCTCGAGAATATAGGGAAATGCTCTAGAATTCTAATAGGGCTTCTAGAATGTGCTTTCCAAGGGGACTAGAATTTATAAGGATGACATGGAACTATTTTTTCTAGAGCCACAATTTAGATTCTAGATGTCAGTTACAGAACTTTTTTTCAGTGTGTCAACTATAGTCCGTCTCTCCCCACCTTCTAAATGCCGAGCAGCTGCAGTCATACTCATAAAAGTAGTATTTCCAATAGAATAAGTGTCTATGCACTTAGAGGAGAGACCGCTTACAGCGTCACCCGGTAAAAAATGATAGAGTTAAGTTCCTATCTAAAAAACGATATGACATAGGAGAAAAAATTAATATAAGAAGATGTAGAACATCATCGATTTAGTTCTAAAAGGCACTTTGGGGCGATGAATGCTAAGAACAAAACGTTTAAAACACGAATTTAATTGTTCGTGATTTCTGAAACTGTGACATTCTGAAACTCGAAAAGAAAAGAATATGTTTCGGACAAAAATCCAGCCTGCATCGCGTCAAAATGATATAGCTTGTTACTGCCACTAGTTTGTTGTTCAAACCAAGTGGTCTGCATCCTTGTATTAATTGTACTTACAAACAAAGTAGACACAGTAGGTAGATCATGCAAAATCATATCGCATAACGCATCAACTCAATATAATTTGTGAAATTTGTGCGTTATGTAATTACACATATATGAATCATCTGTTTCTAGTGCTATTAAAGTGATAGTCCCTCGGTGTATGTTGAAACTATAGTCATAGAATGATTTTTCCAAAAATGTCTGTTGTCAGATGGTTCTATTTTATGGTGAATGTGGGCGCAAGGCGCGACCGGCAGTGTATCAACAACGTTTCCCTGTAAGCCCGCATCCTTCCCACAAAAGCTTCCTAGAAGTTTGTGAAATATTTGAGGGAAGCAGACTGAATGACTAGCCGTCCTCGATTCGGAAGACCAGCTAAGGTGGAGCCACAAGCACAATTGAAAGATGCATTATTATACATCCTCACATATCTGAAAACAGAAGCATAAGAGAGAAAAGTGCAGAATGTGGTCTCTAAAAAAGTCAAAGTAAGTTTGGAAAATCTTAAGCGAATTAGGATCTCACCTATACAGGTCAACGCCTAATCAGTCATTACTTCACGGTGATGCCGAGAAACACTGCGCATGGTGCAACAGTGTCAGGAACCACATAGAGGTTCAGCCAATATTTTTGATAGATATAATACTAGCTGGCTTCACCAGCTAGCTGGCCAGAGACCCAAGAAAATTTTTACCAAAAAACAAGCTCTCGGGCGCCTGCGACGCCAATCGTAATTTGTTCTCTCTAAAAGTCGCATAATATAAAAATATTGAAAATTCAAATATTTTTAAATAAAATCTTAGGCGCCTGCGCCGCCAATCATAACTTGTTGTCTGTAAAAGTGGCTTAATACTAAAATATTAAAAATATAACGATTTTAAATTAACTCTTGGGTGCCTGTGGCGCCAATCGTAACTTCTTCCCCTATTCTTAGAACATTTGTATCGCTCTTTTATTTTTTAAGAAATAAAACACGTAAAAGAAAATATATAAGAACAAAAACACTTAGAGATGATAATAAATTTGTTGTTGGGTGAGTACACTGTGGGATATAAAAGTTTAAGGCTGAATAATTATGTTATTTTTACAAATTTATAACTATACATATATTTTATAAATCATCAGGAATTTTAATAAATCATCACATTTAAATAACTTTCTACTGCAATGCTATAAATTAAAGAATTTTAACTGTTAATATTAAAATATATTGCAGCAAACAAACAAAAAATGTGCTACCATTTTATAAACGCATAAGAAAAATTTATTAACACATTAAACGCATAAGAACAGTGCCTGAATTGCATTAGTCCAAATCGAAGCTGAAATTTAAATCTTCTGCATTTTCATTAAAACAGTAATCCATTTCTGTAGTTCTTGAATGGTTTAAGATATCTTTCCAGACGATATTACGAGTATGGCGTTGATTTTCTATCGGCAAAAGTACTTTTAATGATGATTTTCTTTTAACTCTTGAAAAAACTACATAAAGCATTCCATGCAATGGCGCACCCACGGAGGGGGCTTAGGGGGCTCAAGCCCCCTCCAGAACCAGTTGACATGGTAAAAACTTTAGATATGCATGAAAAAAAAGTATTATTCAAACAAAGATATTGTAAGCAAAAATAAAGTGTATAAATTATACATTAAATATTAGAAACTTTTGAAATTCTTACATTCAAACACAAAAACAATGAACCGGATCTTTGTTTTTTAGTTGAAAGGTACCCTAGACATTCCATTGCAGTTTTTAGGAATGGGCTTGTAAGGTCCTAAAGCATACACAGTTATAATGAAATCGAGGAAGTATCTAAAAAATCAGGCAGAAGAAGCAATCTGTTGTGGAAGTAAGCATGGACGTATTTGTCAGAAAATTGGGATACCAGCCTCATTCAATTTTATATTTTAATTCATGAGTATTTATAGCATCTTTGTGAAAGTTTGTTTTGGCGTTGGGAAAAATTTACGCATTCGCATCGGCAAATGAAAATTCTCGTTTGATATAAAATAAAGATCAGCCCTGCTCTTAGTCGTACCTCTAAAACAATATTTTAAATTAAAAATGAAATTTGCATAATCGTTAAACCTTTTATATGCCACTAGCACATATACATGCTAATGAAATTTCACATCAATTGAAGATAAAATTTAATTAGTTTAATCCCAAAAACGCCAAATTATTTCTCTAAAAATATAACGATTTAGAGGAATGCCAAAAGCCATAGTTTACTGTTCAAAATAGGAAAATACCCCGATAACAATATATTAAAATATTTTACAGATGCTTCTGAATATGGGGGTCACTTTTTTTTTTTTTTTTTTTTTTTTTTAATCACGGTTAGTAGAACATTCAGTAGCGTACATGCACAGTTTTCATTTTTGCCTCTCATGTCACTAAGATCTAAGCTCCATTTTTGGATAATGCAATTTTTTCCTGTTATAAAAATTCAAATTTCACAATATATAAATATTATACTGGAATACAATATCCTTTAACGAACTCATAAAGGTGACGCTTGAAATATTTGCTAACTGAACAAAATAAAATTCTAAGTAATATATTATATATTAGAATAGAATGGATGTTTTAGGATATTAAGAGGTTCTGCCGTCTGATTGCTGTGTTGACTAACACCCACGAAGACTATGCGTCTGACTTGTTTCTGTTAATCGAACCTAGAAGCATCGCCCCCATACTCCAGATAAATAAATAAAAATAGCCATGTAAAATTTTACACTGAAATTCAGTTATAATTCCTACATATCACAACTGTAGATTTTATTTCGCTATAATTATTATAATTTCTTAATTACTTACGTATTACTGCATATGCATGTAAAGCAGCGCAAAAGAGTATTAAATTTGATCAAATTTTATTTTAAAAGGAAATATGGGGGAAGGGCATTTCATTTCGAATGACTTTTCTGTTCACTAGCTTGTCATATTGTACACAATATATATATTTTTTTTTGTCATAGATGAACAGACAACTTTATGTTTACAAGCTCAGTGCCAATTCCAACTGACCGAACTACTGTAACTTAGCTTGTTATATACTGATATAAATTTCCCGATTTCGCTATTCAACTTAAATTCAATTTCATTCATTCGTTTACTTATTTCCAAAGAAATATTTAAAGCAGATTCTTTACTATATGTATGTGTGCGTATATGCCCATAAACCTATTTACTGTACTACATTACCCAATTATTCTTCAGCCCCCTCCAGACAGAAATTCTGGGTGCGCCACTGATTCCATGCATAAAAACTGGTACTCTCAGATCAACACCTACAAAGTCAAAAGTTTGGCCCTGTGATTTATGCACTGTCATAGCAAATGCTGCTTTTACAGGAAACTGATGTCTAGATATTGCGCAACCAAGTTGACCTTTTGATGATTGAAGTGTGATTCTTGGTATATGTACATCTCGGCCACAGTGTTCACCAGTTATTATTTTTGCTTTAATAATATGATTGCACAGATCAGTAACAATTAATCTTGTACCATTGCAAAGGCCTTCTGATACATCTATATTACGCATCAACATAATAATAGCATTTTTTTTCAGTTTAAGTTCATGAGGTGGTAAATCGGAATTTTCAACAGAATTTAAAAAGTCAACAGTAAATTGAAGTCCTCCTTCGGGTTGGTTATTTACAGTATCGTAACTGTGATAAGTTTTGTACTCTCCGGGTAATTTCGAAATAATTTCAGTATTTAACCTGTCAACATCTTTGTTAAGAGGAGCAAGTATAGCTCTATTTTTCATCTCTTCATAATTTTCATTGACAAAGCAAAAACCAAAAACCTCATCAATGAGATTTCCATTTGAAATTATGTCTTCGGGTAGCTCAATCTCATCTAAAGACCTAATCGGTAATTCTGCATTACCAACTTTTAAAATATAGTTTGCAAAGTCTCTTTGTTCTGGATCAACCCGCATATTCTCATCCAGTGAATAATTCCTAAATTTACACCAAAGCACACTCTTTTTAATTGATAAGTCAATAAGTTCTTGTTTATTCGCTCGCGGTTGAACTGGAAGACACTGTCTGAAATCTCCTCCTAAAACCATAATTCTTCCACCGAATGGCAAAGTTGCATTTCCAGTTTTACGCAGAATTTCGTCCATTGCATGCAATGCATATTTAGGAAGCATAGGTGCTTAATCCATGAGAAATACTTGAACTTTAGAAAGTTTTTGAGCTTTACAGGAGCCCGGTTGGATTGTTGAACTTGACTCTGGTGAAAGGGGCACCTTCAATCCAAATGCTTTGTGTGATGTGCGCCCTACAGGAAGTAGAATCGAAGCAATGCCTGTAAAAGCCATACACTGCACATTAAAGCTCCCTCCTCGCAGAAGGTAATACAAAGTCTTGTATATGAAAGTTTTTCCAGTACCACCAGGTCCGTCAATAAAAAAGCAATTTGATTGAATATTCTCATCATTGACTGAACGAAAGATAGCATCCACAATTTCAATTTGTTTTCCTCTAAGAAGTTGATACATTTGTTGACCAATAGCTGCTGATTCATTGACATTTGACAATTCTTGATTCGATTCAGTTTCATAATCATCAATATCATCAAATGAAAACTTTTCAACCCAATATTGAAAATTTCTACCTTCTGTCGCTTCTGAGTCGAGTTTATGGGCAATTACACGGTATGCTCGCTTGATAGAATCTTCAATTGAAATTCCAGTTCTTTCACCTTCATGAATGAAATCTTCTGCGAGATCTTGCTTAAACATTTCCCACAGCCGTTTTGGGTTTTCTGGTGAGCCTAGAATCAAAATCTGTGTAAAAAGTGTTCTCATTGCCCTTGGCAGTTTTGAGCTTGCAGATTCGGACAATCCTTCAATCCATTGTTGGTCATCATAGCATAATCCTCGTGCTAGACAAGCTTGCTTGTATGTCGCATGTTCAATATTATTCACTCTCAGTAAATCCTTAAAGCTGGTTGCATCTTTTACATGATACAATAACAGTCGTAAGTGATATAATTCAGGCTGTACAACAAAATTGACATTATATATTCTTCCAATAACTTTTATCTGTCGTACTCTTTGAATCCATTCACTGTTTCTTGCATACCATCTAAAGTGTTCAGGCATTTTCCAGTAGTAATAATAGATTGGCTCTTCCTCCGTGTCTCCATTTGATTGTCTAATTTCATGTTCTTCCTTAGCCTTTTTATTGTGCTTGAAATATGCTTCCAGAGTCGAACCTTTTTGTCCTGTATCAGCTAAATTTTCCTGAGCCTGATCTAAATTTACAATTCTGTACTGGCCAGGAAGGTGAATTGATAATCGTAGCACACTATGACTCTTCTTCTGAATTTCATTTCCAAATAAACGCCAACATGCCTCTGGTGGAGTGATGCATCGACCCTCAACATAAGTATTTGCTTCATTGTACATGATTTGTCTTCCTCCTTCAACAACTTTAAGTGAAGCACAATCAAACCCTTTATATATGTACTTGTATAGATACTTCACAGCCATAATGCTTCCAACATATTCAACGTTTATATGACAATTGTACTTTTTCAGTAAATATGCATTATAAGGAACAACATGACGATTATCTCTTGTTATACGGCTGCCATCAACACTCTTACGATACACTGCACTTTCATGAGAGAAATCTCGACTGTGAGGGTCCAATTTGGGATCATAACGCCTTCGATAATTTGGTTTTGCATTGTCTGCCAATGAAAATACATCCTCAAATGATTTTGGAAATTGAAAGCGGCACTTCATACGTCCACTTTTATTTACCATGCATGCAGCGTTTGGGTTCTGTTCGTCACAGGGGTTATGAATCATCCACTTTATTACAAGTTCTCTCAGATCTGTATCTTCAAAGTCGGGAATCTCTGCAGAAATGAGATCATCCAGTCCTTCAGGATTATGAATCTTGTCTTGAGAACACATAATTAGAAGAAGGTGAATGTGAGGAAGACCTCGCTTTTGAAATTCAATTGAATATACGTAAGCAGCAACTTTTCCAAATATCTGCTTCTTATCAAAATCTTCAATTATTTCATCAAATTTCAATTTTGCAACTCGAGTTACAACATCTGGTCGGTCTTGAGGAAGTTGTTGTATAAAAGATCCATTTTGTAACTGAATGTGCAAAGCGTTTTTTATTTCAGGCCAGTTTGCATTACATGTCAATGTTATGAAGAAATCTGGAGAACCAAGACGGCGAACAATTGCCATAGCATCTTCAAATTGTTCAGTATAATAGCGTGTTGACCCTGGGAAAGATGATGGGAGAATGACTTTCTCTCCAACTGTAGCTTTGTTTTTTTCTACTAAGTCGTTTATCAAACGTGTGACTTCTGTATAATTATCAGCAAGAATCTTCTTTTGATTTGCTTTAATCCACTGAATACGATCTCTTTCGACCCTAATAAAAGTGTCGACAACATACTGTTGAAAAAGTCTGACACCAAAATGCAATGCATTAAATTGTATTTGTCGCAAGTCATGACCTGTAGAATTCATTCTTGTGGACAAATAATTTATTACTTCAGGTCGAAAAGCAAGTCTGTTCTGAGCCAACTCAAGGCGCGTTGCATGATGCCGCGAAGAATAAGGTGTAGTCAATGGTATATCAAGCGAAAAACCATCCGTACCCTGTGGGTAAAACAGTGGATAAGTGAATGGCTCAATACGTTTATCAATATTTTTTAGAATAACAATGTCCTTGTTTCGCCGATGTACAATCATTTCATTTTCTGGGAAACTCTGATCGGCATTAAGTGTGAAGACAGCGCAAACTTCATTAATGGATGGTGTATTAAATCTTCTGTAATCACTTTCCTGAGGAATTCCGAACAAAAGTTGAACTTCAGGTGCAGATAATCCTTGTGCAGTAGCTTGCTGTTCAACTTCATACTGAACTTCTCGCATCATCATATAACCCTGTGCATAACCATTCTGTGCCCTTATTACGTGCTCTAATAATTCCATGAGTTCACGACTTATTCCATAATTCAGAGGATGATGTAATCGTTCGTCAACAGCATTATCAGGATCCAAAAAATACATCTGACCGTATTGAGGTTTTTCAAATTCTCCATGTATGTCTTGAGTCGGTTGAGCAGCCAAGTTCATTTTGTGGTATACTTGTCCACATGCAATAAAACTGTATATGCCATGACTGTTGATGGTTCTGTCTTCTGACACATTGAAAGAAGAAAAAGCAAAACAGGAATTCAAGTTTCTGATTCTTTTATGAAATTCTTCAGCAAGTGGATGGCAGTGCAAAAACAGTCTTGCTAACTCGTTCGCAAAATATGGTGCAGGCAGTAATAATCGTCCATGAAGACAACAATCACCAAAAGAGTCTCTATGAAGACGATTGCAAACACGTTCCTCTGGAAAATGTGATGCTTTACAATGAACGCATTTCACATTGAATTCTCCTAAAGTACTATAGTTCACATCTCTACAAACTGCTATTTTGTATGTTGGGCACCGATTTCGCAATGCCACTTCATATCTTGCTTGTCGACGTCTTTTCTCTTCTAGGCGTTGTCGTCTCTCTAGTGTACTCTCTGATGCCCTACGCTGAGAAGCTCGCTGTCTTAGATCTTCAAGTCGCTGGATTCTGTCTTCCGTGCTCTCCCTTGCTCGATGCTGAAAAGCTTGCCTAGATATACTCTCAGAACGTTCCTTTCTGTACATCTGTCCTATTTCCCTTATATTTTGGCGACATTTTAATTTTGATGCACGGATAGGCCTAGCTTGATATAAGGGAGTACGATTAATTAGTTGGTCTGCATTTGAAGTACTTTGTTCTTCTGGATTAACTGGTATCACATCATTTGATCGTTTCATCTTAAGAATATTTATTTAAACTTTTTGATTTCTAAAAACTCGTATTTAAATTTTAAATGAAAGTTGTTTTTGATTTTCTTGCATATAACTTGATGCCACATATCAGTGTTTCAGAGTTTTTAAAATGAACGTGTTTAAATATCATCCTTTGAAATAAAATGTTTATGTTGTAGTTTGATTTTAAAGACTTACTAATAACTCCCTGTTTAAAAGAATCAGAAGGTTTTTTAATTTATACTAACTCAATCACAAAACAAAAAGATTTTTTTATCAAAAAGAACAACACTTTCGTTTTCACATTTTTTAACCTCAGACTCCTCTCAGTTCAGTTCGTATTTATTCTCAGTAAAGTTGAAAATGTTTTTTCAGTTCAGTTCGTATTTATTCTCAGTAAAGCTGAAAATGTTTTTTTAGTTCAGTTTTTTTAATCAAATTTCAGTAAATTTAAATGGCTTATTTATCAGAAATTAGAAGGTTCTTATTTTCACATTTTAATTAATTAAGAAAAAACTAATCATCCGATTGATAAGCTGTTTAATGCATCGGATTTACAAAAATTTTCCCTTTCATTTGGTATCCTATTTGTAACGATGCGACTGATATTTCTAATTTATTTTCTAATATTTCTGATTTATTTTCCTCATTTTAAATAAATGTACGTTTTTTTTTTTTTTAATTATTATTATTTTGTCGAAAAAAAAATTGGCAACAATTAAATTATGGATAAAATGTTAAAATTTAAATGGCTTTTTTACCAGAAATTAGAAGGTTATTATTTTTACATTTTAATTAATTAAGAAAAAACTAATCATAAATTCGAAAATCTGACTTCGATGTGCACAATGACCCTTCGGGGGGCACCTTTGTGTTAAATCTCGTGACTGTCCGAGCTACCGTTTTCGAGATCAGAGAAATATACACATATTGCTCACTTAATAGTATAAGATGAATGTATGAGGCACGTCTTTTGACGAATGTAATATACACTAGGTTCGTAACTGGGCATTGAAATATCCGACGTGTTGGGTTGACGTTTGACATCAAATGCGGTTTTTGATTTATGTTTAGAGTGGAATTTACAATAATGAACATTGATCGGCCCAGTATTTTACCAGGTTTTGTTAAAGGTCGCAAGATATTTGAAAGATTTGAAAGACGGAAGAAGACTAGTCACCACTATGCAGCCGTTTTGAGCGCTTTTAACCTTCAGAGAGAGGTTCAGACGGCAGTTGGCAATTTGAAAGAGCCCGTTTCTAAAGGTTAAGCCTCCCTCGTTGTTTATTGCATTAAAAAAAAGTAATAATACAAATTCTGACGGATAAAAATCCCACTCGTCAAAGTGCAGTAAGGAGACAGTCATTTGTTTTTGGCAGTTCGTAATGCTGTTTCTTTACAGCATATAAACTTTACTGTTTTAACCTCTGGGCTTGTGAATGTAACTGCACCGGGAAAAGGCCCCTTGCGACAATGGGCGCAGTACCTTGATGTTAAGCATGTAGCAGAATCCTCCAGACAGACAGCCATGTTGTATTTACTTCAGGAATTTGTTGCCCTGATGGCGGATGGTGTATTGGAGGAAAGAAGAGTTAACATGATTAGCTTGAACATTACGTTGTGTGGAAGTTTGAAGGATAAAAGCGTTTTTACAGTAGGTAATACATACTTTTGTTATGAATCTTCCGTTGATTTAAATTCGGAATATATGCTTCCAACAAGATGGTGTGCTTTCGCACAAGACATCACCAACGCAGCAGTACACGGTGAAGCACTTCAAGGAACAAATAATCAAGTATGGTGCTTTCAAAGAGTAGTTTTCACGATCACCTGACCTGACTTAAATGGTCATTTTCCTGCTTCGAACAGGTAAATTTCCAACAGCAGATGAATGCGACTTCTCTGCCAACATTTTAAGACCTTGAACGACTCCTTAGGGATGATTGTATCTACGTGACACCCTCTATGCTATAGCGTAAGTGAAGTTCAAACAAGATTCTAGATGTGCCATGCAGATGACGCAGAGAAGTTTGAACATTTATAAAAAAGAGATATCTTGTGATACGTAGTTGTTTTCCTTTCTAATATTGTTTTGTCACGGCATAGTGTAGAAAATCACGATCAAACATATGTACGCTTTAAACGTATTGCGTTCAGTTTTTAGCATTCATTTTTACGGGAAGTTTTTCGTACCAAATAAATAGTGCTCTCCACAGCTTTGTATTTGATTTTTCTGTTCTATGTCGTACCGTTTACGAGATTGGAGTGACGAGATAGGAACTGTTAGTCTCATCTAGCAGCGTATAGAAACATTACTATACCCAGACAATAATTTTATGACTGTTCCGCAATTAAAAAGTGAGGAACGGACTTACTGACTGGCAGAGAATATTTTGTTTTGAGGTTAAATTTTCGAGACTGGGTTTTTACTATACAACTACCTTAAGGAAATGTACAAAGAAATGCTGATGATAATAATTTAAATGTTGCCAATAACGTTGAACTTATATCTAACGCTGATTGAAATTAGGCTATAAGAATTAAGTAGAATCATATTTCAGATTCAGTTGTGCGGGAGCGTTTTATTCATAACTATGAATAACCTTCTTTTAATTCATTTAAATTTTATGAAAAAATTTAGTGATCAACGCTTCCCTTGAACTTTTTGCTCCCCCCCCCCCTCTCTCTCTCTCTTATTTTTTAAAGATTAATAACGTTTATTCTAATTTATGGTATAACGCTTAACATATACTACGTACCAATAAGTGTTTGGACACTTTCAAATTTAGATGTTTTGTCAAATATCTAGAAAAAATCCGCAGGAATCATCTTAAAAATTGGGGAGTACAAAGAAATGTTACACCTTATATTTATTCAGTTTTTTCCTGGGGAGGCAAAAGCTTTCGCTGAATAAAAAGAAGATGATAAGTGGCTTTACCAATGTTTATTTACAATCAGCGAATACTGCATTGCCATTGAGCATTGATTGAATCGAAGTAAAAATGTGAGTAAAATATAGTTTGTCTTTGATTTCGAGATGAAGTGAAATTCTGTTCATTCTATAACTCATAAGTGTTTGAATTTACATGATATTTGTTTGTGGTTTTCCTATAAGTAGCTCAATACTTTGGGTTATTAAATTATCTAAACGAACATTTTTTAAATCTTGTGCATGCGTAGTTAAAAATTATTTAGTAAAAGGCTCTTATTTCGTAACATATTTAACATTTTTGCATCATTATTGCAGTATATTGTGTCTATGTAGTACGCCAAGTTTCCTAAAATTGGCTTTGCACTGGGTCTAATATCCTACATGTTATGATTAAAAATGTCGCAATTTTTCTTGCACATTTAAAATAAATCATTATATCTCCATGAATATACAGGGTGTCCAGAAAAGGACTTACTGATTTCAAAATTAAATATCTCGAAAACAAAGTACAATAGAGGGATGAGACAAACTGTATATTTATTACGAAAGCTGTAAAAATTGGATACAGGAATTTTGAAAATAGTAACAAAAGTTGCCAACAGATGGCGCTGCAAACAATCCCAAAACAATCCCAAAACAATCCCAAGACACTGGACGAGCTTGTAAGCTTGAAGAGGCAATCTGCGTGGCATGTGAGTCCATTTCTATTGACGCACAGGCGATGGTGGGAAATTTTGTTGTTCGTTTATGCCACCTTTGCATGGCTAGCGGTGAACATTTTGAACAGATTTTGCGTTGATTTTATGGACTAATTGTGGAAGAACTGCTTTTATTTTATTTTCCATAACCCTGATCAGTGTACAGCGCCATCTATTGGCAACTTTTGTTACTATTTTCAAAATTCCTGTATCAAATTTTTATAGCTTTCGTAATAAATATACAGTTTGTCTCATCCCTTTATCGTTCTTTGTTTTAGAGATATTTAATTTTGAAATCAGTAAGTCCTTTTCTGGACACCCTGTATGTGGCAGCTTCATAAAATTTTCTCCAGGTAATTAGGAAAATCTTTATAATCACATGCTACAGCCAAAACGCATTTCAATCATTACATTTTACAGGGTGATGCAAAACATTTTAATTTTTCTTTAATTTTTTACTGGTCCCCTTTTCTTCCTCAGGAAAAAAACTATTGGTGAAATGTATGGTTCTTTGTACTCTCAAAGTTTCAATATGTGATTCCCAAGAAATTTTTCTAGATATGTCACAAAACGTCTATATTCGAAAGTTTCCAAATACTTATTGATTGGTAGTGTACAAACACATGTTAAAATACACATTAATGCATGTTTTTAAATTTGAAATTTTAACTATTTTATGTTTCTATTTTTTTAATTTGAAATTTAAAGTAGAAAAATAATGACAGAAAAATAATAATAGAAAAATATTATAAAAATAATTTAAAATAGAAAAATCCAATCAAACATAACTTGTCATTCCTTTCGTAATTTTTAAATGAATCTTTTTTAATATGAGTTCCTCTTCTGAAATTAGACTGAAATAACCCTTTAATGAAAGGAGATACTGTTTCATAAACATGTTTTCTTTCCTACGCAGCGATTTATTATAAGCAAGTTTAATGCATATTTACTCAAACACATCCATTAAAAATTTAGTTCGTAAAATTTTCATCGCTTCGGATGTCTTAAATGTCAAAATTTCATAAATAAAAGCAAGAAGGGAAACACAAAGTACCTGCATGCACTTTAGTTTTTATCTTGTTCAATCAAGTTTTATGTACTGCTTGTGAGCAATTTTTAAAGTAAATAATGTTTAGTTTTTATGATATTCTTAAAATAAAAATACATTTATACTCAAGTGTGTTTTAAAATAAAGACTTCTGTTATTATGTATCAAAATTATAAGATAAGAAATTCAAAATCCTTTCTCATATTTAAAGAAACACTAAAATATTAAATGATAAACAGGAAGTGATAAATGAATAAACAGGTTAATTTCATAATGAATATGATTGAAATACCTGTTTATTTTATTTTTACTTATTTTATGTCTGCTGTTTTTATCTATTACAATTTTCTGTTTATTTCTCATCGATATAAGGATAAATTTTACGTGTTTGATAGAATTGCATAAATGGTAATTGATATATATATATATATTCATTAAATTGCTGTATATTTAGTTGGATAGTATTATGTTTTTTATTTTATTAGTTCCCTGTAAAATAAAGGTTTAAAAGCATACTATACGCTTTCTAATTCAAAAGTGAGTAAAATAATCTGGTGTGTCACTCACACGACTTTCTCTTACCCTAATTTAATACTATAAATACAGGTTGCAGATTAAGAGGTAAGATAACGAGTACTGTTATGTAAACCTGTGTTAAACAATTCAAATTAGGCTTCGGAAGAGTTTTATATGATAATTAGTTCTGTGTGAGGGGGGGCTACAGCGCCCCTCAACCCCCCGTTTCATTAATGCATCTAAATTTACATAGAATTTAATTCTGATTTTAAAAAATTTCTGATTTTAAAAAATAAACTATTTAAATTATTATTTAAAAAATATATATATTTTATGATAATGCAGATGATTTCCATATTAAAGAAGTAGTATAACAATAAATAAATATATATATATATTTTTTTTTAAGTTGAATTTATTCTAAAAACTACATTTAATTTTTTTTTCTTAAAAATAAAAGAAATCAATAACTTTATTTTAAATTATCGCAGATCGATGGTTCAACATTTCGTTTTAAAGGTAATGACAAGCTCTTTTGAAAGATACCCATCATGAAAATTTACTTCCCTCGAGGGGGGACTTTCCCCCAGGTGGGGAGGCGAGGCTCCTACATACACAATTTTTTTCCCAATTGACTATCTCTATTACAATATATATATATATATTCGTTTCATTTGGTTTAGTGCAGTCTACAAATGTTAAACTACTTACCTGCAATTTTCCCCACAGACGTAATGTATTTGAATACTTTTAAGAATAATTGTACACGAACCATTTGCTTCATCTCAACGAAAAGCTTACTGTAGCATCCCTATATGATACACATTTAGAATACTGAGTTTGGAATTTCTGTTACTATTTGTTCTTGAGATATGCTGATAACAGACACACAGACATCCACACAGACAGACAGACACACAGACCATTCGCTAAAAACATGATTTTCGTATTCAAGGGACCTCAGAACATGTAAATATAACAAGAACTCACATTCGAAAATTTGACCCTAAAACAATACTTTCTCGACTCTATGGGTAAGAGAAAGTAAAAATACTACTTATAAAAAAAATTATAAGCATTATTTTTATATTAATTAAAATTTAATAACATTCCAATTTCGACGTAATTTACTTATTAAATAAAATATACTATTCGCTCTTAATAGAATTTTTTTTTCTTTTTACATGGATTGAATATTCCATTGTATACTTTAATGTCTGAGTTAAATTTTTAATAAAAAAAAAATGAATGCATAAAATTTTATAGCAAACTTTGAAATTTTAAATTTTAGACACTTTTCTTCATCCTCCAAGAAATATTAACTTAAATGCGTGAATTTATGATGTACCTGATATAATAAATATCAAGTACACCATAAATTCACGCAAACTTTGAAAAATTGTAGAAGAAGAAGTAATATTTAAAATAAATTTTGATTTAGTGGAATATGATCACTTAATTATATTAATGATTAAGTGATCATCATTAGTAATGAATTTGGGCATTGAATTTCTTGTCGACGTATAAAAAAGTGATTCCAAAATTAATCAAAAGACGGCACTTATATGTCATACTGAGGCATTTTATGAATATCAGGCAAACACAAACAATCGATGAAACAAACTGTAATTACATGACACTGTGCAGTTATTTTTAAGTAAAAGATGTTAAATATGACTACCAGCACAAGGTAATAGACAAGTTAAGTGCGTCGCTATGCCTATAACAGATGAGTGTAACACGGCGGCAACGATGCCAGCAACCGTCCGTCGATCTAAGTATTAACACTAAGAATAGCACGCTGCCCTCATCGCATCCACTTCCATTCAGATGTTTTATTGGTAGCCTGATTTACATAAAACGTCTCAGTATGACACGTGAGCAATCTTTTTCGGTTACTTTCTGAATCTTTCTTTCTTTCTTTCTTTCTTTTTACACATAAAAAATATCTAATGTCTCACTGATCCTACTCCCACAAACCGAATTTTTTTTTTCAAAGAATTACTTCTTTTATTATGATTTTTTGAAGTGTACACGAATTTTTGACATACCCGGTATTAATTACGTAGAACACATTTTTCGACTAAAAAATAGAGAAAAATTTACTCTCTTCTGTTAGTCTGTCATATTTTTTCAGCATACGGAATATCATAATTGGGAACGTAAATGATATGATACATTAAATCGTATAGGCCTAAAATATTACAGCATTAATTCGAATTGATAAATCTAGTGTCCGTAGATGATATCTATTTGCCATGTAACAACTCTAACAAACGAACTCTAACAAAACTATTTTTGTGAAGAAAAACTATTTAATATGATAAAAATCTTAATATGATAAAAATCAAAAGCTGCTATCCATTTTCATTTAATAAAAAAGCATTTTTACTGAATTTATTTCAAAGTGAACATTTTAACTCTTATTTTTTTTAATACTTATTTATTTTCGATTTTTCATCAGGAAGAAATTAATAAGGACTGAGAATTTAATAAAAATACGATTATACACAAAGGAATTTTAAATTATTTTTTGATTTTATTAATGTTCGTAAATTACGAACAATCTTAACGAATCATTAAGTTTAAAGCTTTGCTATGTACATCTGTTAAATTTTGGCCTTCCCCACAATACATGTTTGAAATAATTGACATTTTTACATTATAACGTCGGCCATTAACGTGATGCTAACGTGTACTAAATATTGAATTTCATCACACTCACTCGACTTTTGGAAAATTAATCTTTTATAATTAAATGCATGGAAAAGTAATAATGTTAAACTTGGGCTATGCTATAACAATTCATTCTAAAGTGAATATGAATATATGTTAAAGAATCGCACAAAATCATAATCAAAGACAATTAATGACCATTGCTCTAATTAAAGAAACTGATAGTCTTCAAAATCGATAAAAGTTCTATTAATATATTACAAAATTTGTTGTGAATTAAGTTTTTGTTTCTAAGTTTACCCTAAACAGATAAAATGTTCAGACTCAAAAGAAACTGAAAATACATTGCCTGAAGATTTAATACAAAGGGTTTACAAGAAATGTCAAAGAAATACTTTAATTTTGTATAAATATAAATATGTCACTTGTAGGTGTATCGAATGCACCTGAACTTATATTTAGAATAATGTAGTTTAATGTGTATAAGAATTACATAAGAAAATTAAATAAATTTAAAAACACTCTGTGTTTGTTCAAAAAAATTTTTTTTTTCGTAAATATTTTATTCTCTTTATGCTTATATATATATAAAAAAAAAAACATTTTGAAATCTAAATTAAACAAATGACAGATTATAGCTAAAAATAACCTCTTTTCACACCATCTACGTCCATTTTTTATTATAGATAACTCGAGAAAAAAAAAATCAAATGAAATTTCACGTCTGTGTGGCAACCAGTAAGAGTTTTGCTTATATATAACTTGAATAAATAATAAAATGATTTTTTATCTGAAAACCAAGTACGCTTACTATAACTTTACATATAGGTAACAGAAATTTTTATAACTTACGGCACGTTTTTTTTTTTTTTTTTTTTTTTTTTTTATACTATATATGTATTTATTAACTATCTTATGAAGAACATAAATCAAGATGAGTTTAAATATAATGGTGGATATTAGAGATTAATGTAACATGAAAGTCAATTAAATTACACTATGAATCATCACAATAATTATTTTTGGAAAATTATAGAACATACTGGAGCATAGAAGATCCAAAATCCCTTTTATGCTACAGTTCACAATGTAATATATCAAAAATTACAGAAATAAATTTCTAAACTCGTGCTCCTTGATCTATGTCTTTAAATCGTATTTCCGGAAATAAATAATATTATTGATGGCATACTGTATTTGTGTCATTTAAAACAACAAACAAACAAAAGGAAGTATTTTGTAAAGTTTCTGTGAAACAATACTTTAATTTTTTTTTTTTTTTTTTTTAACACAAGTTTTTTTAGATGCAATTTTGTAACTGAAAATTTAACAAGTTTTTTTTTTTTTTTTTTTTTTTTTTTCAGGTTTTTCCATGCAATGAACGAAGGCGCCCACTAACTGCACTGCAGCAGCATTTGATTAAAAAACTAGGTCCTGATGCTCATGCCTTAACGGTGAGCGTAACGGGCCATGCGCCGCATTCCGTGGGTTTGAAGCCTGCTCGATCATATGGAGGGAGTCCACTAGGAGTTACATATGATCTCAAGGTCTTCCCAGGTAATAACACAGCAAATCCAATGTTTACTAACCCTGTAATTAATATTGCACTAACAATAAGGACAAGTTATAAGGCAAAAAAGTGGTTTTAAATACATATTTTAATATAATTTAATAAAAATTATTTTCATACCAAGATTAACACTTTTAAATCCGTAGCTTAAAAATTCACCTGGATTTTCTCTTTTGCTTTCATCAAAAGAATTGCGCAAAAATAATGTGAAAATGTAAGTTCAAAAATATAAATTAAGTGCAAATATTATATAATACACAAATATGTGCAAAAATAGTGCAGAAGTAAAATTTTTGGATGTAACATGACAAAACAATAAAACAAAATTATATGTTTTCATTTTAATTGTTTTTTAATTTGTTGAATACCATGTATTCTACAATAGTTTTAAAAAATTACAATAATAATAATTATAATAATAATAAGTTTATTTCTAATCAAAATATTTAAATCCTAATGTAAAGTAAAGGAAAAACTACAATTTACAATTTTTTATTAAATAAATTTTTAGTATACAGGGTATCCTAGCTATAGATTTATAAATTTTCAGCAGAAGAAAAACATACTTAGAAAATCGGAATCTCTTTGCAAACAGATATGAAACTTATACATGACCAGTATATGCCGTTGTAGGTGCGCAGATGTTTTTAACATGCTCCTTCAAAAGCTTTACTTTGCACTCGAACAAATATGATAGATACAAGAAGTTGTCCTACAGCAATACATACTACATGGAAACACATAATTGTCAATAAAAGGCAAGGAACGTTGCTTTGAAAATAAGCGATTGTGAATGGATAACTTCTCGCTTTATTGGATACATTTAGGGCATAAATGCTGTGTTTCTGTGTTCCTCGACCAGTCAGTTGCGTATCCGATAGTTTCGAGTTTGTGTTACGTGCCGTCTGACTACCACTATCGAAATGAATACTTCACTTACGAAATGAAGTTTTGGGGGTAGGGACAAGTACATTCGAAACATTCGTTCACCTGCAACACAACGTACGATGTAAGGTAGGTATTAGTATGGCACACGGCATTGCTATGTGATTCCGAGTCATCTCTGTGTACCTACTTCTCCTGCATATCTATAAATCTTTATCCGAAAGATGATCTGGTGTTTAATCTCAGTGTACGCAGTAATTTCTTATTTAGCTGATACTAATTATAGTCATCTGTAGCTCAATCGATCAGCTTGAATGTCCCAGTTAGGTAGAAGAACTATAAAGAAAAAGGGGGGGGGATAGGATAAAATTGCCATTGGTAAGGTGAGATGGAGAGTTGTAATACTTTAAATAATTGATAATTTCTATAACACACAAATGTTTATTCTCCAAAATAGTAGTTATTGATTATTTTATTTTGCAACAGAGTTAGCAATTCGGTAAATTCGCCAAAAAACATTTCTAGTAAGATGACTGGAACATGCGTCTGTTATTTTTTAAGTTTACATAAAAAAGATTGAAAACTTATTCTCATACAGATAAACTGTGATATCTATATCTCCATCTTCTTTCGCATATATAAAAAAAAATGTGATAAATAAATACATTAATTGTCATGAAATAAACAGTGATTACAGATATAAGCAAAAATATATCTTAAACTCCTTTTTGTCTTTATTTATTTATTTATTATTATTATTATTACTTATTTTTATTTATTTATTTATTTATTATTATTATTATTATTATTGAAATTTTGATACTTAACAATATTTACGATGAAAAACATAAAAAAAAGAGTTTTCATAAAACATTTAAATTTTACATTTTAAATAAAAGTATAAAGTAACTATAAATTTGAACATCGGGATTAGACATGTTTTAAAAATTGATCATCCTGAACCTTATGCAATACAAACCCCATAAACAACTTCTACATCAACAGTGGTTTTTTATGTTTATCAGTTTAAGGAAAAATGTCATCTATTACATTCGGACAATTGTCAATCTATATGGTGCAGATACATAAGACAAACAATGCAAAAGCAGAACTATTTTTCTTGCAGTATTCATGCTATGAATACTTATTACTTTTTTTTTTTTTTTTTTTTTAATCAATGAATGAAAATTTCACCATTATTCTTTAAGAATCAGATTCCAAACAATACAGGTGAGTTTTAGTTAGTTTAGGTGAGTGTACCTTTCTAAATTGGTACATTCTGATACCAGTAAGCTATTTCTGTCAAAGTGTCTCTTTTTCGTTTCATATACCGATAATACCGATGAGCTACTTTTACATTTTATTTCTTTATATGGACAAACGTCTCAGAAATTTTCTTTAATGCAAACAGTAAAACATTGAGAAACAATAAAAGTTTGATTATGAGCCCTTCAATTTAATAGTTTATTTGATGATTTCTATTGATAAACACCATTAAAATGTCAGTCATTTAGTTAACAACTGTATTTATGCAGCTTTCTGCATGTTGTCATGACAGATGATATCAATCCTGTACTAAAATAAAAAAAAGAATCTTATTAAGTAATATATATCAGTCCTACTGTGAAGGGCGGTAAGATGAAAACACTGAACATGTAAGGATGTAGTAGCTGTTGAAATATTTGTTACGTGTTAAGAAAGATGAACTTGGAGTTCGAAAACCGAATTGCAATTTTCAGAGAATATTTCTGTACTGATAAGTATAAAGGATTTAAGTCCAAAAATCTCAATTTTGAGTTAAGCACATAGTCAGACTCAGAAAAAAAATCTCTATCAATTGGTATAAAGGATTTAAATCCATGTTATTTGGCCTTTGAGAAAATCCATTGGTAAAAAAAGATTCAAGTCATAAATTTAGCATTAATCTTTGGTATAAAATATTTAATTCAATTTTTTCTTTTATTAAAAGAAGGTTGACAATCATTGAATGGTATAAAGGGTATAAATTAGGGCTGGAGTATTTATCAATATATCCCCAAGTATCAATATTTTTTTAATATCGCAATAACGATATTAAAGATCTTGCTTTGCCGATATATCCCTCTAACGATATTTCTTAGCGCGCACTGAGCGATCGATCGATGCGCCGATAAATAATGTTTAATGCCAATCTTAAATACCTTCATCAAATCCTGCTATCCCTACTAGCACCATCACCACGCACCGAACAAAGCGAACGCCGTATAGCTTTAGACTAATGCAACCCCTTGTGCACGCTCCATCCATGTGCCGATAAATAATAATGAACGTCAATCTTAAATACCTTCTTCTAATTCTGCTTTACCCACTACGCATGCATCACCACGCACCGAACAAAAAGAGAGATGAATAGTGCAACCCTTTTTCTTTTTCCCTCCCCTTTTTCTTTTTCCTTTCTTTGCTCACTGACTAAAATGGAGAAACGTAATCCCAACTCCCAACCCCAAACGATATCTCTCTTTCATTAAGAAAAAAACTAAGGTGTATCTACTCTCTTTATCTTTACTCGTGCTATCTACCAAATTGAAAATATCACTGTCCAAAAAGTCTGAATGATATTCATCAAGAAAATTAAGTTATCACAGTATATTGACTTCCCACAGTATATTGATACATTCATGCATTTACTGACCCTAAACGATAATATGAAAGAATTTATACTACCGTTAGTATAAGTTCTTTAATAATATTACACATCACCGCTCGTGGATCGTAGGTGTAATACCACAGACAAGGCGATATAAAAGCAAACGCTCATTATGACGAATGAAAACTATATATTTTGTTTTAGCTAATTTCCTGCTATTGGTTCATTGATATTGGTTTATTTCAAAGTATCGATATCTTCTGGCCAATAAGATGCGACCTTCAACATGTGTTTAAGTCGCTTTGGGCTGTATATCAGTCAGATAGCTCCCTTTCTCCTTTCCCATGTTATCCAATGGGATTTTCGTTGCTTCGTTTTATAAAAATATCTCATTCAAAAATGAAGTTTTTCGAATTCTGTTTTTTGAATATTACTCTTTTAACGGGTCGCCTTTTAGCTTGGTGAACAATTTTTTCGAAAAAATTAATTTAATATTTTATTTCAATAAGTAAACTATGGACTCTAAGTGTGGATCTCTAAGTAAAATATTTGAATTTATTTTTTCGAAAAATTGCTCACTAAGCTAAAAGACGACCTGTTTAAAGAGTAATATTCAAAAAACAGAATTTAAGCTAAAAGACGACCTGTTCAAAGAGTAATATTCATAAAACAGAATTCGAAAAAGTTCATTTTTTAATAAAATATTTTTATAAAACGACGCGACAAAAATCCCATTGGATAACATGGGAAGGGAGAAAGGGTGCTATCTGACTGATGTAAAATGAAGTTTTATCTTCAGTAATTTTACAGTGACAGTTTCTTTATAGAATTATATAATAGTTTATTACTTTTTTTATGTAGCATTTATTTTTTCTCTTTCCTTTTCTTTCTTTCTTTCTTTTTTTTTAAGCCGTACATGTTAAATAAAATTGGTTTAAATGCAAAATGAGTTACTTTAAGTAACAAAATAAAACTTTAACATAATTTTGTTTAAATAATATAATTTTTATACTGACAATGTATACACACACACACACACACACACACACATATATATATATATATATATAATTAAATTTTCAATTATTGTGAAACTATTACGAATGTGAATTGAACACATATACATTTAAAAAATATTGTAATGATTTGGTGAGCAGATACAAAAATAAGAATGACAAGTAACTGACATTTAGGATGCATATAAGAGTTTTAAGTAAAAAATATTGCTCTCTACGACCAAAAAAGTTGTATCCAATGGCAATTCTTAACTATTTCAAATGATTTTCCTTTTTATTTAATACCTATATCTTAAGACAATTTTTCTTAAGCTTTATTTTTAGCAGAATTATGAATTTGGATATACTTGGTACAAATAAAACACAGATCACATTTTAGCTGTGTTAAAATATGATTTTAAAATAATTAAAGCTTAAAATGGGACGAATAGAGGACAAACTATACAGAGGTATACTAAAAAGCAATAGTATAAGTTATAAGAAACACAAAATATTGATTCACTTTTTATGCATTTTTTTTTTTTTATGATAAAGTTATGGTAGTAATATACCAGAAAATACATGGAAATCACTCTATACTTGTATACTTTAAAATTCGTGTGCATATGTCTTTAAAAAATAACAAATGTCTATTTTTTCCTATCTTGAAAGAAATATCGCAATATATCACTAATATCGATATTAACTTGGTGATATATCGCGATATTTAATTTCTGATATCGTCCAGCACTAGTATATATCAACATAATCCCTTTTCCCTAATCGATTCTTTTGATTAGTTTTTAGATAGTTTAACTTTATTTTTCGTCTCCTGAAAAATCAAGAATATGGGCTCAAATCTTTTATACTTATCAGTACAGATTTTATCTATTTGTATGTTTATAGACGTTTATATATTTTGCAAAATCCACCTGTCGTTAATCTGTTTAAAATCAGATACTGTGGTTTTCTAGCGCAATTCTTCCCACAATCGTATTCTTGTTCATTTAATGGTCTCTCATTATTTTCTTACTTCAACATAGAATGTGACATGCAGTTTCAGACGTTTATCAATAATAATAATAATAATAACAATAATAATAAAAATAATAAAAGTTATCTTAATATAATTAACATGGAAACAGTTATTCAATGCAACTTATTCGTAAGCCAGACAAATGCCATGTGTTGGTAACTATAATTTAATATGAATTTAATTTATATAATATCTTTATTTCAGTCAATACTTATTCGTAGAAAATTTTAGATTTTCTTTTAAAGTTGACACGTGAGAAAATAATTAATTTGAAGTTTTAAAGTATTAAAAAACAACTCTCATAAATAAAAGAAACCTAAATATATTTTCTATAAAAGAATTATTCTTCTCGTAAAGGTTTATTAACCTTTCTAAATATCTTTTAAACAGAAAAATATTGTTTTGTACAAAAAAAAAAAAATCATTTGTTATATTTGATATTTTTATTATTATTATTGTTGTTGTTGTTGTTTAAGTAAAGTTTATTATGCATTATTAAAAGGAAATAACGACGAAAATAGCAATTTTTTAACTAGATGTTGCTCGTCTTAACCATAATATTTTATTAAATTTATCTAAAGGTTTTAAAATGTATATTACAGAAATAATGTTTTTCATTATATTTGTAAATTCAAATTTTAACTGCAAAAATAAAAATAATTTCACTTCGTTTTTTTCATAATGCAAGGAAATAATTTTCTATCGATTTAAAAATAACATTTTGAAGAATTATTAGTCTTGGACATTTCATGCAGATCTATGATGATATTTGAGTATATCCTCTCATTTAATCACACACGAAAAACTTTAAATTAATAGCAAAGGAGAATGTTTTTTAACATATCATGATCTATGAGTCGTGATAAATTCCGATAAGAGGAATTTTTTCAAATATACGCACCACAGTTCTTTGTTGCCTATTAGAAAAAAAAGTAATTATGGTGTTTTGTATTATGTATGTTTTGCTAGAGTAATTCAGATAAAGAAATACGGAAACCGCAAGACACAGTTGATATGAGATATTTTATTGGAGTATTTTAAAGATGCATTCTGCAACAGCAATAAATAAGTATTTTAAATTAAATACATAACAAATAACAGTAATTAATGCTTGCTTCTGCATTTATGAATGCATATTAGCAGAAATTTTTAAAAATTAAATATTTTTTTATAGAAGCAGCATTTAATTTATTTTTTGCATTAAATATTACCATAAAGCATTTCTCTGATTAAAAAAATTTTTTTTTTCAATTATGTTCTGTCTATTTATATAAATATTTAAACTCATAGTATCACACACACACACAAAAAAAAGAAAGAACTAATGCCAAAGAAAATTCAAATATTGCTCTAACATTTTATGCTGTAATACAATGAAAATTCAAGCATTTGTGCTGGTTATTACGCTTTCTAACACTCAAAATTATAGTATAATTATAAAATTTAATTTTAATTATTTTGTAAAATATTTATTCAGTAATTTTGAGAAGATTTTCACAGCAAAGAATAGTCAAAAAAGGGTTAAAATGATTAGAAGTGCTTTGTGCGTAATACAAAAAAATCTATTATATTTGAACGGTGTGCTTAAATTATTTTCATTCATTCTACATGGCTTATTACTTGCTCTATAGAAATATATAAATAAACTTTCAAAATTATAAAATTAAATAATTAAATTAATTGTAAAATTAAATTGATTAAATTAAATTTAATCTTATTGATTGTAAAATTAAGTTTAAGGTTAAGTTTAAGGTTAAGTTTTGTTAATATTTTTTAGTTCCTTCAAATACCTTTCCAAATTATTTTATTCATTTATATCTTAATTTAAAATATCTCATAATTATTCCTAAAAAAATATGTAAAGTTTTATAAAAATGTTTTAAATATTTTTGAGCTATCAAATTTTTGTAAAATTTTTTACATGCAGAATTATTATAATTTTAGGCACTCGCCCAGATGAAAAGCCCTCTAAGAAAAGTCTCGTTCGCCTGTCTCTTCGTTGTATTCATCGAAGTCCCGTCCCTTTTCCAAATCCTCCATGTTCATCTCTCAACAGAGCTTTTGTTTTCAGTTCTGGAAGGCTTCGCCTCGAGGCTCGATTAGATAAAGAAGCATACAGAAATGACGATATTATTCACATTCATGTCACGCTTGACAATTCCAGCAATCGTACAGTTCACAGATTGAGAGTGGCCATTGTTCAACATGTCCATGTGTGTATGTTCACTAATGGAAGATTTAAAAACATGGTCGGTTTGTCTGAAACAGAGCCTGGGCATCCAATCAGACCAGGCTCATGTCTTTCACGAGTTTTTACCATTAGACCAGGGTCAGAACTTCGATATCCTGTGGCCTTGGCAATCGAAGGTGGTTTGACAGGACCTGCTGTAAGATTAGCCCCTTCAACTATTCCTGAACTTGTCAAAGATAAAAATCCATATGGAGTAACTGTTTGTTATGAAGCAAAGGTTAAGGCTTTTTTGGGTGTTGTTGACAGACCTGTATGCATAAGATTACCATTCCGGCTTATTGAAGATCCTCCAGTAATGGAAGAAGAAGATCCCGTTCCTCTTGCAGAAGAAGAAGAAGAACAAGAAAGTGTATTTCCTACATAACAAAAATAAGTGAAACCCCTTTTTATAACTACTGCCAAGGAACATTTCAATAACATGGGTCCAACCTTTGAAATTTAAATGATGCTAAGACCAATATTTAGCACAATGATTGATGTCTATTTTTCCATTTTTTTAAATTCCAATGCGACAGGTGCCCAACATTTTGAATAAATATCATATTATTAGTCTTTTTTTTCTTTCAAAGTAAACAGAAAATCATCACTTAAAGATTATTCGAAAATATATAATGTCAAACATGATAATCAGCTGAATTATTTATATTAACAAACTTACTCAGCTTGATAATTCATGATATACTTTATCCTTGCACAAAAGACATTATTATGTTTGATATATGTTATTACTATGATGAAAACTGTGATGATGCATCATTTTCGAGATCAACTTAGTTGATTTTAAATTGTGGAAGAGAATTGCCTATATGGGACAAAGTATTGCTCTCAAGCTTTATTTCTTCCAAACTTTGCGAGAGTCTAATTCGTCATTGTCTAAAATATCAAATGTTCTTAATGTTATACATGAGGATTTACTACTTAACTGTTATTAAAAACAGTTATTGCTTATTCTTCATTTCAAAGCGAAATATTCAATCATGTGCAACATTTTGTAAACACTTTGCATGCGTTTTTGTACATTGTGCTCTTTCAGTATATTCTCGGATATTATAATAAGAAACAATTTATTATAATTACGATAAAGTGCAACTAACATTTAATTCTAAAATATTATAGTTTATTTTATGCTTTAAAAATTATAATTAATATATATGTAATGTTTAATTTATGTGATTAAAAAGAAAAGAATGAGAATGAAGATGAGACAACCATAATTACCGCAGAAACACACATATGCAAATAAGGTAACAATTTATCAAACTTTTACTTACATTAATAAATTTATATATATATATATTAACAGTACATGTTACAGCTCATTTACCTTAAAATGTAACGGCCAATGACTGTAAATCCTAATATAATCGATTTACGGTATAATTTACCGTAAAGTATACAGAAAATAAAACATAAAACGTTATACATATACGGTAAATGAACTGTAAAATAGTACAGCTTACCGTAAACGATGCAGCAAAAAGAATGACATTAAAGTTTCCAGTAGTTTGGCTGTAAATTAGGTTTAATTTTCTTACAATGAATGTAAGAATCACTTTAAATTCTTTTTACTAATGATACTGAGATAAATGCAATTATTAATAATTTTCTTAAGCAACAAATAAAGTAAACTTAACAAAAAGGACAAATTATTACCCTAAGAAATTTGATGCATTTAGCATAAAAAACGGGTATTAAAGTGAAAAATTCTTAGTTTGTTATTTGAAATTTTAAACTTGTTAAATGACATTTCTAGCTGATAAAAGTATATGCATGACGTAATAAAATGATTGCAAGGAATAAATTATATCCTAATATATTACCTTAATGGTATTAAATTTAATATGTAATAGAATTAGCTTAATATCTCTAAAGATATTAAAATGAGAATAATGAGTTTCAGCGTAAATACCTATAATAAGTGTTTTTGGCTGATTTAAAAGCCTTCTTTTTTATTCCTTTTCATTTATTTGGTTTTAAATTTTATAAATTGTATAAAACTGCAATAAAGTTTAATTTTAAATATGTATACGTATGTTATTTAATTAAAAAATTATTTGAAATTAATGTCTTGAAATTATTTGATATTACAATATTTTATATTATTGACTTTACTTCTAACATACAAATTATTTTGGTGGAAAGTTTATGTGCTTTTCTACGAACGAAAATTTTATAAATTATTAGGATTGAGTAATTATTAAGAGAGATATTTATCTTTTACCCATATAAAGTTTTTGCACGTTATTTTTCCATATGTGTTTTCAATTACTATTTAAATTACTTAAAGAGAAGATTTCTAGTTAAAAATATTTCAACAAGAAAGTACTTAGAAATCCATGCGAAAACAGGCATTGTAAATAGTCGATAATTCGAAAAATTAATTGGTTTAAATATTATCACAGAAATTATGTTCACTATTAAAAAATAAGACATATATTAATTGATTCAGCTTAGAAATTTAAAACATATTTGTAAAACATCTTACAAAAAATTCTATTTCATTGAAAAAAAAAAAATTAGAAGTAGTTATTATTATTATTTTTTTTTTTAACGTAACTCTGTTTCTTTTCTTTTCTTTCTTTTTTTGTTTTTTTTCATTGGTTAAGTCTGTAGCAAAAAACTACGGCTTCAGTGGACAACAATTTCGATATTTAACAGTAAATAATAAATTAGCTCATTAGCTGTTTTATTCATTCTTTGAAATTTTACAGATAACTGCAGAAAGAATTAATCCTTTGATTGCCAAGTGCTGATATATACTCTCCAAGATCTGTACGTGTGTGCCATCTAGTGGCAAACGATTAATAAAAGACAACATGAATTGGCTGTTTTTTATACTTGATGAGGGACAACAGCAAAAAGACCAAATAACCACCTTTTACAGTCTAAATATCACATAATAACTAATGAAAGCACCTTTTGTTTCTGAGAAACAATGCCAAATAAAAAGTTAGAGATAACAGCTTTTAAATCCCAAGTGTCTGCCATCATCACATGTTTGAAACTTCAGTTTCTCCAGCATCCAAAATTTCATAAAGTTTTAATAATTCAGGGCTGAGGTAATATATATATATATATATATATATATATATATATATATATATATGAAATAAAATAAAATCGCCAAAAGTGAAGTTGACATCTTCGAGTGCTTACATTGTAGTAAAAAATTCTTTATATGCTATCACAAGTAAGAGAGAAAATAAAGACCATTAAATCGCACATCCAATTACCTTTATAGAACTCCTTTAAAAATTCTAGAATCTTCCTTTTTGATCCCCTATAAAGGCTTGATCCCCTATAAAGGTGAGAAAACAATATTCTAGCTCTCGACATTGAGACATTTCTTACTTTTCGATGAAGTTGAGATAAAGTTTCGATAAATTCATTCTATCACAAAGAGTGGAGCGTCGTTTGACACATTTAAATGGAAATACGAATCGTTCTGTAGAGTGAGAAATAGTGCTGGCGCCATCCATCGATCACATTCCGATGAATCATAAGTGCGATTAAATTCATGTATTTGTTTAATAGAATTTATTAAAATTCAAGAATAGAAAAATAAAATATTCAAGTTTATAGATAGTGTGAAGTGTGTTATGTTCAACTACCTGGTAAATGTAACTTCGGCTGATAGCTCCATACTTGCCAACCGAGCCCGGAACGTTGTTAGTACCGCCCCTTTCGGTCTGTTTTTTCATACCAGTCTTTTTTTTTTTTTTTTTTTAAGTACTTTTCTTCTTATTTAATCGTAAATATATTTGAAAAGAATTACTCTAAAAATTAAGTGATGTACGATAAGGGGCGGGAACTAACAATCTTATTGGTTAGGTTGGCAAGTATGTAACTCAAGTGATAGGCTGCAGCAATTACATTTTACGAAACAAATTTAAAAAGTTGTAGTAATGTATAATTTTTGAGATTATTTATAATGCAAATTTGTTTCGTAGATTTTCACAATAGTCATAATTTTTGTAAAAAAGTTGTATGCAAGAAAATGCTAAATAGTACGAATATAAAATGGAGTCTATTAGGATGTAAGTATCTAATCGATTATAGAAATCGAAACCTCAGCTATTGCAGGTAAAAATTATTCTAAGAAATTTTCTCAACTTCTGCATAAAGTCTTTCACAGAATTAATTTCTCCTTTATTTATTATATTCAGAGAGGAACTTCTAATTAACAGCGTAATTACTTTAATTATAAACGCTTCGTTTTGAGGGATAGTCAACTTCCATACTCATTGATAATGGTACATTTTTGTTGAACGATACTTTTAAAAATCAGACTCTAAGTATCTATCATGTAAAGTATCAAAAGAAAAGTTAAACAGAAAATACTCCCACCAGATTTAAATTAATAATTTATGTCATGCCATTAATAATAACTATTAATTATACATTGTGATACAGTCTTCAAATATCATAAGCGGGAAAAAAAAAAAAAAAAAAAAACACGTAAATAACACCGGATAATAAGAAAACAATTAAGTATTTCGACACTGTTTAGTATTTATGTTTGTATTTTATCTCTCTAAAATAAGCATATGGAAGTAAATAACATACCAGATTAATTTTTCTTATAGAAAACAAATGAAATAACTAAGGCACATATCAAAATATACAATAGAACTTAAAATAATTGGACATTATGGAAAGTTTCAAAATGTACAAAATATAAAGGGAGTTTTAGTGAATGCATAATATGGAAATCACATTTTAATGTTTTCGTTTTGGGAATGTTTTTACGTTTCTAATAGGAAGAATTAAATTGAGTTTCATTTTAAAAATTTTCACTTCGTAACAGTAGAATTTTAGATTTGCATAGTTTCTAAACGCTATTTTGATTAATGTTTTAATTAAACGTTTGATTTCCTCTATTTTTACAATATAAAATAGAATTTTACCATAATATAATACTTAATCTATAATAATAAAAGAAGATGTCTGTCTGTCTCTCTGTCTGTCTGTCTGAGCATCTATACGTTCAGTCCCTACTGAACGCAGAAGTATAAAATTTGACATACGGGTGCCCAGAAGCCTTCCCGAGTTGATAGTGAAAACAGAATTTAAAAATTTTAATTAGTTGCGGAGATATTAATTAAAATATAAACCTATGTCTAATCAAAAAGCGATCTCAATCACTGAGAATTCACCGCGATTGCATAAAAATAGATATTTTAACGGAGTTAAAAGCAGAAAAAATGGAAAATAAATTAGAAATATTAGTCCAATCGTTACAAATTTGGTACCAAATGACAGGGGATTTTTTTCCGAATCTAAGAGTGCAAGCGGCTTATCGATACATCAATTAGATTTTTTAAAATTAACTAAAGTATGAAATTTAGTTGGCAACAGGCAGACGACTGTCTGTGATGAAAACGGAAGTGGTTGTAATCAATTAAGATATCACGTGCTTTATACTGGGGGGGGGGGGAGAGAATTGCAATTTTCAAACTTTTTGAAATTTTCATTTACCTTACATTTGAATGAATATTCGACTTAGACAGCATATTATAAAGCTACTGTTCAATTTTCATGAAAAAATATGAATAAATAAAAAAATGACATATTTATTGGAAAAAGATTAATTTTTATTTTTTATTTTGCAGTATTTTAAATTGAGATATTCCGTTGAAAATTCGTAGTATTTGGTTTTAATGCCCGATAATTCGATTGTGAATATTTTTGAAAGAGTACGATTATTAGGGAGGGCTTGAGGGAGGGGGAAAAGGGGCAAAAATTAAAAAAAAAAAAAAAAAAAAAAAAAAAAAAAAAAAAAAAAAAAGAGTTACAGCGTTTGAAATTGGTTGGTATATTTAGATTTTAAGGCAAGGTAAATCGACTGCGGATATTTTCGAGTGTAAAATTATTATTATCGACGGAAAGGAGGAGGGGGGGAAGAGCGAAGAGGCAAAGATGTAGAAAAGGAACGGGAGTTTCGGAGAAAACCACGGAACACCCAGAACACCTTTATTCTTTAATATTTTGCAGAGTTTCGAATTCCAATTTCTGCTCCCATATCGTACTAAGGATTTTTAACGTTATATAGCCCGGAATTATGCAAGTTTCGGAGAAAACCATGGATAAGTCGGACACAAATCTTTTTATAAAGTTGTCTATATTAGCTTTGTATCTCAGCTTCTAATTAACATAATTTCATAAGTAATACATCATTTAAAAAGTTATTTGAATTACAATTGATGAGTATTTGTTGCAAATCTCTGTCGCCAGAGGGCGCTTTGATATTTTAATAATTCAATATCTAGAATTCTACTTATAACACATCATTTGAAATATTACGGAAGTTTTAAACTGATGTACTCCGTTAAATTCCGTACGGGAGTTTCAGAGAAAACCACAGAAAAGCCAGAACACCTTTATTACAATATCTCCAATTCTAATTATGATGCAGGCTTTCGAATTACGATACTCCGTTCAGATTTCGTATTAAGGATTTTTAACACGCAAGTTTCAAAGGAAAAAAAAAACGAAAAAATCAGACACAAATTTTGTTATAACAATGTTTATATTACCTTTGTATCTCAGCATCTAATTAACATAATTCCATAGGTAAAATTTCATTTTAAGCCTTTTAAATTGAAATTGAGGAGTACATATTGCAAATCCCTGTCGCCAGAGGGCGCTTTGTCATTTTAATAATTCAATATCTCCAATTCCTATTATCAGTAAATTGCTTATAGGGAGAAGATTGGGAGACCGTAGGCCCCACTGGGTTCCGGATTTGCCACGATCAGAATTTTCAAGGTCCTTTATATGGTGAGCGAACAGGCTATTTCAAATCGTGAAACGTAAAGCGGCGCCTTAGTCGCCACAGAGCGAAAATTTACTACAGTTAAAAATTTCAAATATATTTGTGCTATGAGCGTGGTAACTGTTGTAAGTCTTAAACCGGGGATAAGGCGCCGCAGGCGCCACCGAGCTGGACTTTGCTGAAGTCAGAATTTTGAAAGATCGTAACACGGTGAGCCAACAGGCTGTTTCAGATATTGAAACAAGAAGAGGGCGCCGCAGGCGCTACCGAGTGGTAATTTACAGCGATTAAATTTTTCAATAAAGTTATTTTTACTATATGTCAATGAGCTGTTGAAGGACCTGAAATGGGAAAAAGGCGCCACCAAGCGGGAGTTTCGTAAAGTCGAACTTTTCAAGGATGGTGAACCAGCTGGTCGCCGAAAGCGGCTAGTGTCATAATATATATATATATATATATATATACATATGTTTGCGTTCATTATTTTACAAGATACATACGTTTGGTTGTCTCTTAAAAAAAAAAAAAAAAAAAAAAAAAAAAAATCAAATGTAAAGATTATCAAATAATGCGAAGTGAATTGTATCGAACTAACATTAGACTTTTTGAATATATATTTTCGTTATAAGCGTAATTTAAGTAAAATATTGGAAAAAGAAAAAAGAAAAGAATTTTTTTCCTAGAAAAATATCTATGTTTATAAATTATGAATTTGGGACGTTTTAACGCAACTTTAATGAAATATCTTAAATTTGAAATATCCACTTACTATTATAATTAATTAGAAATAATTTTCTAAAATGATCATTTTTTTTAAGCTGAAGTTAATTAATCATGCAATTTTTAGAGAAACTAATTTATGGATATTCATAAATTGGTATAAAATATATAATAATAACCAAATGGGCTTAAACTTGATGAAGAAAAATAACTAAATAAAACATATTGTGTACATAATTAAAGCTGTGATAAATTATTGCAAAATTATACTTGAGTGAAAATAAGTTAATGCTAATATAATAAGGTTATTATGTGTATATGTTAAGGTAATTTTTTAGCGCGTATGCTGTCATTTCTAAATAATTATCTTGTTAAATTTGTTAAATTCTCTAATATTTTTTCTGATATTATGCTTATATGAATGTCAAGATGTGCAGAATATTAATGATGCTGTTTCTTGTTATAAAGTTATGAATGTATTTACTAAATGGTGTTAAAAGTGATGTGATTAAATAATTTAAAAGAAAATGTTATAGGATGGTGTACGATAAAAATTAATATTTTTTAATGTAATCCTTCTTTTTGGTATACCAAAAAGAAGCAAGCAGGCATTTTTCAATTATTTATTAATTCATTATACTCTTGCGATAAGTAATAACCTAAATTTAAAATAAATTTATGAAATTTATTTATTTATTTATTTATTTTTAAATCCATTTAACTACCTTGAAAAAGGGCGAAATTCTTACGTTGTTTTCATAGTACGAATTTTATAATACCTAAAAATAATTATTATTTAACATTGAGGCTAAAATATAACAACGCAGACATATCATGTAGCTATTATATAATTGTTTAACACTTATAAAACATGTTAAAAATCCACAATTATATAATTTTATATTAAAAGTGTATTACAGAAAAAAAATGGTGACTATATATATATCCGACAACGGTAGTAAGATGATTTAATTAATCTAAATATATTTTGTTTTAAATGAATTCCATAAGAAATTCGCAAAACCTTGTTTAATATCATAATAAAGGAATAAAAATATAGTTATTACATAATCAGAAACGTAATTAAAAACCATGCGATAAAACTAATGTAAATTTACAAATTCCGAATACTGTTTATTGAGAAATATATAAATATTGAGCCTAACAAAATATTTAAATCTCAATTTTTATTATGGAACTTTTAGAGAAAAATAATAGTTTATAGAATAAGATATATTTCGTTATAGAAAAAAAAAAAAAAAAAAAAAAAAACTAATTGAAATTTCAATTATAGCATCAAATTACCCATAGTTCCCTTACATTTTATTTAAAGTAAAAAAAAAAAAAAAAAAAAAAAAACATTATTTCAAAATTATTCAGATCAGAAAAAAAATTGTTTCTAAGACATTGTTAAAAAAAAAAAAAAAAAAAAAAAAAAATGTTAATTTTTAAGTACACCAAACCTTAGGATTGTATTTTTTCTCTATGTATTTGTGATACAGTTTTCTTTCTTTCTTTCTTTTTTTTCTTTTTTTTTTTTTTTTTTTTTTTTTTTAATGTAACAGAAATGGCCATTTCGTTACATACAACTTCTAAATATGTATATATATATATATATATATATATATATATGTGAAGATGAATTGATGAAGTTTGAAGTTATAAAAAAACTTTAGGTATTTCAATAACTAAAAAAAATATTTCGCCTAATTAAAATGATTAAAAACACAAACAAGTTAAAATATGCATAATACTTAAATATATATACAAAAAACATTTTTAAGAATCCATAAATGTTGCGAAATATGAACTAGACCATCACCAACATACAGGGTGATTGTAATTAAAGTTACGATTTCAAAACGCGAGATTTTTAAAAGTACTGGTCCAAATGTCATGACATTTTACCAAAACAATCACGAGGCAATGGAATTTTGTTTGGTGGAGGAAAAAAATAGTTCTAAAATCTCTTTATAGATGACGGTGTCAGGGTAATGTCAGGAGAAACGCCTAAATGGATTCATTAAACAGAGGAATGTTGCTAGCAATACAATACAATAGCGGGAAACAACAGATTCCAAGAGTTTGTGACAATTTTTTTTAAGCAAAAACACAAGAATACGTATTTGCAGCGGAAACAGTCAGAGTGATATAAGAAAAAGACGAGCTTCATGAAGCTCACTCCTTACGGATGATTAACTGCACATTTTGGAGCTACATTTTTTTTTTTTTCTTTGCTAAACAAATTTTCATCGCTTCACGATTTTTCTGGTAAAATATGAAATCATTCTGAGAAGTAGTTTTAAAATTATAGCGTTTTGACATCGTAAATTTAGTTATGAACACCCTGTATAATGATAAATAAAATTTCACGTTTTATATGACCAACCAATATGTATGTCCCATTAGAACCACATGTTAGGCTGGAATCACACAAGCTTCGTTAACGGCCCTCTTCACTCACCGTCGCCGGAAGCCCGAGCCAATGTTATTCTATGGGGAAATTTTCTTTACAAATAACTTATTAACTAATACATATTTTTAAATTCTGTTTTCACATTCAGAAAATTCCCAGCTGTTAAATTGACGGACCTTTTTCAAAAATGTATTTTTATCATTTTTAATATTTTATTTCGAAATTGCAAAATGAAAAAAATTCACATATTGAAAATTCGTATTTTGCAGCTTCAAAATAAAATATAAAAATTAAAAAAATAATTTTTTAGAAAAGGTGCGTCAATTTAACAGCTGGGAACTTTCAGAATGTGAAAACAGAATTTAAAAATATGTATTAGTTAATAAGTTATTTGTAAAGAAAAATTTCCCATAGACTAACATTGACTTCGGCTTCCGGCGTCGGTGAGTGAAGAGTGCCCTTAAGGGTACAGATATGTATTTTTGTAAACTAACCACAAAAAAAAAAAAAAAAAAAACTGATACGGTATTTATTGAAATTATATTTAAAATTTATGGCATTCTGAACGTCAGAGATATTGTCAATTGTAATGAATACATAGTCTATCCCAATAAATACATTGCAGTCAAAATGCTGAAATAATTTTGAATAGAGGTCATCTGAAAATGTGACGAGTTTCAGATAATAAAACATGCAGATGGTATTATCCTTTTATGCTGATGAAATGTCTATTTAAAGCTCGAAATATTTATAGATATTATTAAATGCTGTATGTTTATATTTTTCATTTAAATATTGTCTGTCTTTTACTCTTTTTTAGGCTTTTTAAAACATATCTTGTCAACTAAATTTATAATTTTGGCAATTAAGATAATACATATAATTTCTCAAAATTTTACCTTTATTTATCCAGAAATTAAAAGTGAGTAACTTTTATGTAAACTATATGCCTAACTTGTTGGTCAACAAAGTTAATATTTACAAATTTTATAGGACATTATCAAATAAGATATACTTATGAGGGATACAGTTTAAAAATATATTGACGAAAACATATCGTAAAATTTCTAAACGGTTGATTTATTTATTCTAATTATTTATCACTTGTTAATGTTTTTTCATTTCATTTGTGCATACTCATGATTAAATAAAATTATTTAATATACTTTTTAAAAAGTTGTTTTCATTAAATGTCGCCTTCATACAAATAAATATTTATTTTCGCTCGATGTATTATTGAAAGGACTTTACGTGTATTTTAATTACCTGAATCTTCGTAATTAAAGCAGAAAACAATTTTTAATCGAATTTTGTTACAGTTGACTGGAAGACATCAGCAAAAATAAGTTATAACTGCGTTTGTTTACCGAAATGGCCGTTTCTAATATAATGTCAAAATGGTGAATATTTTAACTGTGATTTTTGTGCTTTAAAGTATTTTTGGATAATTGCACTGTTATAGAAAAATATGTATTGTCTTTAATAATAACTTATTTGTGTCTGTTGTTTAGAAAATAAACTTTTTAAGTAAATCAACTCAATACTATGTCTATTAGTATTTTTTTTTTTTTTTTTTTTTTTTTTAATAAATTTTGATGAAATGAAAAATTAAACACAAGCTATGATAAATGAAAAAACTATCAATATAACGGTGACAATATAAATTATTATTTACTTCCGATTAGATTTCTTTAATTTATTGTAAATAATATTTTCATTACTCAAATTATCTATCACATTAAAAAATATATATTTTTTTGGTAAAAAGGGCAAATTTTCAAGTATAGTTCATCTATATCGTTTAAAAGTATAACAACAATAGAATATATATGCCATAATAAAAAGACAGCAACAATTCACAGAATAATTTTGTTTTCATTTTAAGGCCCTGGAAAAAATTATAAGGTCGGATTAAAGAACAAGGATTTATGCAAATTTTTCGGGTTGGAAAGCAACAAAAATACAAAGTATGCAAATTATTTGTTAATTATAATACACTTTAATTAAAATCTAATTTAAATTAAATGAACTAATTACCATATTAGGTACTTTTCTTATTTGCTGATGGAAAAAAGTATAAGGTCGTCGAATTCTTTGGAGGGACATGCAAATTTTCTGCAGTCTTAGAATGCAAGAAATAGAAAAGGTAACTTAACAATACATTTAGGGTTACTTTAGTCTTTCTCTATGCTATTGGCAACGATGCCGAGGCTGAAACAATTGTCCGATGCAGAACGCCGTAAAATCCTTGGAATGAAAGCGAGTAGAATAAGTGATGCAGCTATTTCCAGGTCTATCGGTTAGTCTAAATCGGCAGTCAATATTTTTTTTTTTTTAATCTTTCAAAATATAATAAATGCAAGCGCTCAAGAAGGCCAAACGCACTTTCAAAGCACAAAAAAATGAACTGTTTTTCGATGGATGTGCGATTAAAAAAATGTCTTCTTTAGAAATAGTTCGTGGTTTAAGTCTGCCGTGTACTAGCGGAACTGTCTGGAGTATTTTAAGTTCTAATCCGATGGTTCAGTTCGTAAAATTACAACCTCGACAACACTTGACAAAAAAGCATAAATTAGCTCGCTTAGAATTTGCAAAAAAAATATGTTTCGTTTGGAGATAAGTAGAAAGATTGACTTTGTTTGGATGAGAAAATTTTATTTTGATTGGCCAGGCCGTTTTAAAAAATAATGTTATGATATTTAAAAAAATAAAACCCTACTTTTCCAAGCGGGGATATGTGGGGGAATTAGTAATTGTACGGGGAGCGTTTGTTAGTAATGGTACGTTACCAGTTATGGTAATTTATACCTAAATGAATGCAAAAAGTATTAAGATATGCTGGGCGATAATTTACTTCCCAATGCCACTCTAGTTATATCAGGATATTGGATATTTCAGTCAGGATAATGCGTATACAACTACTGCTTCTTCAACTAAACCTTGGTTTGAAGCAAATGAGATCCGTCTGCTTGATTGGAAATCCTGCATTCCGCATTTAAAGCCATTGGAAAATATTTGAAGCATACTTGCGCACTCTGTTTATAAGGACATTTGACACCACCGAGGGAAAGGCAGACTCATCAATGCCATCAGGTATACAAGGGAATATATTAAAAAAGAAACTTCATCTAGACCTGAATCAACAATGACTGATCGACTGATAAATGTCATTGAAAAAAAAAGGTCAATTCGTAGGATGTTGATTTTATTTTTTCATTCAGAACTCCTCGAACTTATAATTATTTTCAAGATGAAATGCCATCAGATTTCTAAATTGTCCTTTAATGCTTTGATTATACATTACATACGTTCATAACCTATGTTTATGTTTTTAATTTCATTTCTAAGAAAAAGTTATATTAAATTTTTCGAGTTTTACTATGTTTTATACTTTTTTTGTTAACATACTTTGCGACCTTATATTTTTTTCCAGGGCCTTATATCATGAAATATTAATTTAGCAGTAATAGTACAAGACTTACAATACAATTTTGAGAATTTTATAAGATTTTAAACATAAGATTTTAGATTTTCATTCAAAGCAAAACATATTTAATAATAGAAATTAATTATGTCACTAGTAATTTGGTTAGTGACAAAAATATATTCTCAGATAGCAATTAGAATAGCGAACCTCATTTGTGTCAGCTACTTTTAAAGCCAATAAAGCCTTGAATCTTGGAAAAATTCTCGGAGAATAGTTTAGTTGTAATGCCTAACAGATGATGGGAAAAACCTTCAGGGCGAAACATGAGCATATTATTATACTGTACGATTTCCATGCACATATTATTTCAAATAAACCTAAAATTAAATTTAACAAGGTGTAAAGAAATTAAAGCATGTCACATGTCTCATTGAGGATTTTTCAAATAATGTATTAGGAATAATCACTGCAACTCTCTTCGATGTCTGCTCTAAAGTATCGTGTTATGTCTGAAGGCAATTCCCATGAAGCTAAGATGGAACTGAATAATTATAATCTTTTTTATTTCAATATAACAAAGCATGCTGTGCTTATACCGGGTGTTTTGAGCAATTATATATAAACTTCAGGGAATAACATATTTTTTGAAGGAGATTTGGAATTACATAACATTTAGGATGGAAATACAGTCCTCGTGTACTATAGTGTAACCATCCGTAAGAGACCAAAATTTGAAGAGAAAGTAAACAGAAAAATACTATTTAATTCAGGAAATTGTTACATTTGTGATGTTTAGATATCAGAATAAGTGTTTGAAATTACGACTATCATAACCGATACGAACGTGATGTTGGCGTAGCGTAGAATAACGGGTTTTAGAAAATACCAAGTGTTGTCTCACGGATGATTGCGCTAGCTACGCTAATGAATATATATTCCTCACTAGTTAAGAATGATTCGTACACCACCCTTTTCTGGTGATTGCTGAGAATCAAATATAAGCAGGGCATGTCATAGACGGGCAAGCCAATGGTTAGGGGCACAATCAGCATTCCACTTTTGACCAAGCTTTGAATTTAAAAGTTATTATTGTTGAACATGAAGACTAAAATGGGCGAGGCATCATCCTGCTTTAACCCCATATCAAATTGCTACGGCTGCTGGGTGCTTTGACCAACTAACAATCTGGCAATACTTTCGCTGAGAAAATCTTATAAAAACGTCAGTTCAAACGAGCAGAATGGAATAAGGACCTATAAGGTGGTTGCTAACGATTCTTACCCAAACATTCAGGAAAAATGATGTGCTGCAGGTGTTCAGGTATTCTTAAGATTGGCATTTGCCAATACATGTGTGCTGCGTTCGTTGAAGAAATCTTCTCTGATAAAGCAGTAGAAGCTGAATGAGATTCTTATGAAATGGATAAAAATAGTTTGAGTGCGGGAGTCTCTAAACGATTGAATGGGGAAAAACAAATGGTTTTTTTTTTCACTGCTCTTGTGGTAATATTCAGATTTTTTTCTTTCATAACGACGCACCAACTATTTCAATTAAGGTGAATGTGTCGTACATTCACAAGTCTTTTGGTTGAACTCAAAGATTCCGCATTGCATAATCGTTGATACAGTCGTGTAAATATACAATGATTCAAAATTTGGCTATTTGGGCGCTGTTGTTTGTATATACCCATAAAGTCTTGCACCTTACAATCGACCATTCCATATGCTAGATGCATATCAGCAAACACAGAATTACTCAAGCCGTCCATCCAGGGTCCGATTTAGACTACCTGAAGCCCTGGGGCAAGCTTATTCTGGGGTCCCCCTTGCAGTGGTATAAGAGGTCTTTAGGTTGCAGAATTTCTGCATACGCCTGTGGGGATGGGGAGAGCTTCCAGAAAGGGGCCCAGAGCAGATGCTCCGCTTGCCTTGGCGTTTGTCAGGGCCTGCATCCATGCTATTACGTCTGCGGAGTGGATCGTTGCCAAATACCGATTTTCATGTGCAGAGATTTTACAGTCGGCAGCAAAATCATTGAAGCACTAGCAATAATTCAGTTTAAAAGATGTGCACCAAATGGAGTTTTGTTAAGTAAATATTTGTCGAGTCATAATCTTAGTCTTTATGCTGTTTATAAAAAAAGTAAGTTGATGATAAAGATTAGCGATCAAACTAAAAAAAAATGTAATAATAATTTGGATGTATATTTCAATAATTTTGCTGACGACTGTGCCTTTTACACAATAACGCCCTCTAGCGCACGATGCGAATGCTTCTCTACCTCTACATTGCTATTCTAATTTGTTATCGTCTTTGAGTATCTTATCCCTTCTTGAAATTTGTACACGTTTAAGGGAAACACTCTGTTTATTATAAAGTAATAACCGAAATATAATAATACCGTTTAATGTGACTATTTATTTAATTATTTTTTTCGTTATAAAATACATATATGATGTCTTTGCGATCTCATTTGGAAAATTGCGTCGTTTTACGTTCTATGTTTTTAAAATATTATAAATTTTATTACTTTTATTTTATCTTTTATTTATTTATTTATTTATTTTTAACGTTTCAAAAATTAGTTATTTTACAAAAAGTCAAAAAATAAAATTTTCCAATTTTTTTTTTTTTTTTTTTTTTTTTTTTTTTTAACTCATAAAATTTATAATACTTATTAAATATAAGAAAGTAGAGTAATTCACCAAATTTTAAATATCATTTCAAAATTCACAATGTTTTATTCATCTCTCTGTCTCCCTCTCTCTACATTTAGTTGTCTCTTTAATATAAAAATTTCTATGATATATCCATAGAAACAAAATATGCAAGGAATGATAACAAATGCATTCGTACTTTATTATGTGTCCTGATAATGCTAATATGTTGTGATAATAATTATTATCACATAGAATAAAATTAAATTCGTTTAACTTCAATTTTACTTCAATTGGTTTACAGATAGTTTACTACATATTAACTAGGATAAAAGTGACCCTTTCAAGCAATTTCGTAATTTCTGATTCTTTTATTATTTAGAATATTTTAAATTATTTTTCGATCATTTACATAAGAAAAATTCTACAACTAATATAGCTATTTTTAAACGTTGCCATTTATATTATATACATATAAATTGTTCTCTAAAAAAATATTTAAACAATTCTTCTTTCAAACGCATAATTATAAACCTACTGATACGCTCTTGCAGTACGAGTAATTTTTTGTGTTAATCTCCGAAACGTTTACACATATACTATTCTTAGTATAAAAGTTGCTTCCGTTTTGTTGCCTTATTGTAAGCATCTGGTATACGTAAGATCATTTATAAACCTTTCGTTCTCTGAAATAGGAGGAAATGTGGATTTGCTGAGTCTATAAATAGGTAGTCAACTTTTTTTTTCAAATTCTGATTTCGCAGTCGGAGACACATTTACAATATGTCTGGTATATTTCTTAAACAACTTTTTTTTTTTTTTTTTTTCGGTTAAAGTTATTAAAATCTTGATTTAATAAAAAAAAAAAAAAAAAAAAAAAAAATCCTTAAATTCTAAAGAATTCTTTTTTAAGTTAAAGTAATAATAATAACAGTAATAAATTTTTTGTAAACACAAATAGGAAAAAGAGAATTTTATCTTGAAACTACACTGAGAAAAAATTCTGTAACTGACATCCAGAATCTAAATTGTGGCTCTCGAAAAAATAGTTCCATGTCATTTTTATAAATTCTAGTCCCCTTTGAAAGCGAGTTCTAGAAACCCCTATTAGAATTCTAGTGAGTTTGTGTATATTATCGGGGTCAAACCTATTTGAAAATATCTCCAAATAAATACGAACACAAGAGGCGGGTTTCAGCAACTATATTCTTGGTTTATGACCCAAGATTCTAGACCCAAATATTCTAGATAATCAAGAGATAATTTTTTCCCATCCAAAAGATTAAGAATATTCAGAATATTATTTCACCATTTAGAAATGTGTAGACTAGAAATTCTCGATAATTTCGTCTATTCAGTTTATTAGCGTGCCTTATGCGTTTAGCAAGGAAATATGTATTTCTAGTTAAAGGATTTAGAAAAGGGCCACTTATTCATTCTAGATGAAGGCATTATATTTTTTTTCTCAGTGTAGAGTAAAATTCTGTTCTTATATAAAAATAAATAAATAAATAAGCTGCGTTTCAAAGATTTTTTTATTTTAAAGAAAACTTTTGTGTAGGTTTTTACGAATTAAAAAAATAAGAAGAAGAAGAAAGAAAAAAGAAAAAAACATTTTTTTTTTCTAAAACACGACAACAAAAAAATATATATAAATATATATAACATCAGATAACTCATATTTTCTTGCTCAAAAATAATGCATTGTAAAATATCGAATCACTCAAAAAGTGACATCAGTAATTTCACGCTTCTCATCTAACACTGACATAAAATTCACTAATAAAATATAATATAATATAATATAAATAAATAAATAAATAAATAGTTGGCATAGGTGGACTCTGCTCAGTTCCCCATCATATGTATGTTCTCATAAATTTCTTGTACAGGACATATTATATTCATGTTAAGAGAAATGAATTTGACCAAACGCTTGGCACAATGACAGAACGAAATCCTCACCTAATAAGTTACCCACCATTCAGTTCAACATATTTATCTTATTCTAATCTATTAATTTATTTTATTGGGATCAATTTCGTAGTTTATTTTTCATGCTAATATTTCCAATGGAACAATCCCAAAAATGCATATTTATATGAAATATCGCAACATTTTGCTATGTTGATAAAATCTTAAATTTCGAATAACTTACGAAATTTTCCCATTAGAATATTTGTAGTCAATCGTGTTCATTCAAGTATCATAAACGTTATTTTGAAATTGTCTGATACATTTATGATCCTCAAAATGGACGTTTGTGCTCGATTTTGCCTTATTCTGCCATTTTAAGTAAATCGTAAATTCCAAATAACTTACGATTTTTTTAAATTGGAAAATTCGTACTCTATGGTATTTATGTAAGTATCCGAAATAATATTTTAAAAGTGGTGTGAGATCTTTACGATGAAAATATCCCTCAAGATTGACGTTTATGTGAAATTTTGCCTTATACTGCCATGTTAAGAAATTCGTAATTTTCCAATAACTTACGAAATTTTTATATTAGAAAATTCTTAGTCATTAATATTCATGCCAGTGTTCTAAATAATATTTCAAAAGTAGTCTGACATCTTTACGATGAAAATATCTCTCAAAATTGACGTTTATGAGAAATTTTGCCCTATACTGCCATGTTAAGAAATTCGTAAATTTCCAATAACTTGCGAAATTTTCAAAGAAGCATATTTATAGTTACTGATGTTCATTCCGGCATCAAAACTGATATTTTAAAACTGGTCTGACAATTTTACAGTAAAAAGTTTCCATTTAATGCACGTTTAAGTGAATTTTTGTCCTATTCTCCCATGTTAAGAAAATCGTAAATTTCTAATAACTTGCGAAGTTTTTAAAATCGAATGTTGCAAATGAATAGGGTTCTTGCCAGTGTCGAAAGTAACATTTTAAAACTGATCTGACCTCTCTGCGACAATTTGTTATTGAGATATCGTGTACACAGACTAACAAACTAACGAACTAACGGACTAACGGACTAACGGACTAACAGACACCCTACAGACAGACACCATACAAATTTTGTCATTTTCGGATTCCTCACACCTGAAAACGTGTAGAAAAGTCAAAAAACTGAGGTCGAAATTTTTCACGATTACCTAAGTTCCCCATACCTATAGTATGATGGGGAACTAAAAACAGGATATACAATGAAAACATACATATGATTATGAAAGCTAATTGAATTTTATCAAGTAGGATCGAGAAATATATTTCTGAGAACTTATTCTTACGAAAATGTTGACTTTATTGAATGTAAAATGTTATTCATAAACAAACAATCGTAAAAATTATCCGTAAAGTACTAAAGCTTTATTCGATGAATGCACTTTATTCAAGAATTGTTTTCGAAATAGTTCAATAAAACTCTTTCTAGTATCACAAAAGTCAGTAATCAACGAATATTGTCGAAAGAGTCCAATAAAACAGTCACTCGTACCACAAAGTCAAATAAGTACAATTAAAAGCCATCACGGAACAGGCATTTTTCTGATTCACGATTAATAATCAACCAACAGCATTCGAAGTTGCACTGTAAAAAATAGTTTCTTAAAAATAAGTATATATTGTCTCAAAATAGCCCCGAAACAATATATACTTAAATTTGAAAACCCATGTACTCATTTTTGAGTATATTGACAGGCTCAGAAATGGGGTTGACCGATAAGAATCCCAATATATCCATGTTTGGCATGTCAATATACTCAGAAATGAGCACATGGGTTTTCAAATTTAAGTATATATTCTTCCGGGGCTATTTTGAGACAATATATACTTATTTTTAAGAACCTATTTTTTACAGTGGGTACTCAATCTGAACACTTCGAATTATTCTTCTTTTAGACTCTGGGTAGTGATTTGACGAAAATTTTTGTTATTCTGCAATAGAATGTAATGAAAAATTCAAAAACTCCGCTTCTACAGAGATAGATAAGGCTTCAATGAAATATACTGTTATAATACCAGAATACCATAATTTGAAAAATTTGGTTACCAAGTCGCCGAATTCGTTACCACGTTGTCATGTTTGTCGCCAAGGCTGACCTTAGTGGAAGTGAGTAGACAGCCCCTTTGCTTCCACTTTAAATGTATAATAAGAATATTAATTTCCTAGTAGTTATTTAAATAAAGTTTTGCTATAGTATAGTTTATTCAACAAACTGTAATTCTTGTGTGTTTTGACAAATTTTTTACAAATGTAACAAAACTGTTAAAACCAAACCATTAATTAGCAGAAATGAAACCATTTAACCTACACAATATTTACTATCATGTTTATTGGGTGAAACGTAAATTTACATTTTGGTTTTAAGAAATTCATTCAGCAGCTGAATTATTCCAATGATTACTTGCGAGAAGAGATCTAAAATTTATTTTAGGAACCTTTTGCAGAATATGCCATTTAAATATTATATATTAAAGGATTTAACGATTAATTTGACAATAATAATAACAAGAAAAAAGAAACATTATTTATGTAATCATTAATTATTCCACTAAACTTTTCTTCTTATTAAAAAACTGTATCACTTTCTCATATTTCTGATATTCACATTATTCGAATGTACAAATTAGGAATTATTCATGTAAAATCAACTTATGTAATTCTGCATAATATGACTAGACATATAGATGTATTTCAGTAATGGGAAAGAAAAATACTGTTATATCAGAGGCTCTGGTTACATACCGTAAAAACCGGCGTATGAGCTTCAGCCAATACTGCCAGATTGAGGAAATTTCTTATTGAATAGTCACCAATAATTTTTAAGAGTGACATTTGATATATGTATAACAGACGACTACACTTCGAAGTGTTTAGAAAAATGTTATAATTAAATTTTAGTGGTGGCTATTAATAAAGTACCGAGTGCGGCCCATACGCTGGTTTTTACGGTACATACTATTTTAATGAGTATGATCATAACTGTTCACAGTTTTGACAATGTTAAAAAAAATCCTACATTTAGAGACCAGATTATTCAAAAGGCATGAAAAAAAAATGTATAAATGAATATATATTTGAAATTGTTAGTTATTAAAGAGGAAGGCCCGAGAGGATGGCTCCGTAAGAATCTGTGATGATTATAGATCAACAGTGAATGCACATACAGAAGATAATAAGTTTCCTGTACCAAAAAATGAAGATTTATTTGCTAAACTGTAGTGTGCTAAACTTTTTACTATTTTTGACCTTAAAGATGCTTACCTCTTACCTCCAGCAAACGTAGATATTAAAACAAGTAAATTAGTAACTATTAATACTCATAGAGAGTTATATAATGCATCTAGGTTACCTTTTGGTGTGAAATTTGCACCAGGTTTATTTCAGAGAAAATTTGAAAGTATTTTAACAAAATTTTATTTTGTGGATGTTTTTCTTGATGGTGTTATAATTAGTGCTAAATCAGAACAAGAACACATGGAAACAATCATATGTATTCCGAAATGCTTTTCTGAGCATAGTATTAAATTAAAGAAAGACAAATTTAAATTCATGTTATCTCATGTTTGCTAATTAGGCCACAAAATTTCGAAAGATGGCATTCAACCTATCCCGGAAAAAATATCTGCCTTAGTTAACGCTCCCTCACATACAAATGCTTCTCAGATGCGTTCATTTATTGGTTTATTGTCTTATTATAGATCTTTTTTTTTTTTTTGCTTATTGTCGCTGAAATTTTAGAAACCTTATACAGATTATAAGATAATGGCGTGCAATGGTCATGGACTAAAATGCACGGAAGGGCATTGCAGAAAGTAAAAGATTTATTAAGTAAAGCTACAGAATTGAAATTGTATATGTACACAAAGATATTGTTTTATGTTGTGATGCATCTAATTATGGTCTAGGATGTGTTTTAAATCATATAATTAATGATTGTGAGAAACCTATAGCTTATGCTTCCAGGACATTAAATAAATCAGAAAGAAATTATGCACAAATCGACAAAGAAGCATTATCTATAATTTTAGTGTAACTAAGTTTCACCAATATTTAGCTGATAAGAAATTTAAAATTGTGATTGACCACAAACCCCTTCTTAGATTGTTTTAACCATTAAAGAAACTTCTTGATACTTTATCACCCAAGATGTTGAGATGGTCTTTAATATCAGGGAGTATGAATACTCCATTGAATATAGGGAAGGTAAAAATAGTAAAAATGCTGATGCTTTAAGTCGATTACCTCTTCCAGAAACTACAAACATAGATGAATCCGATAACCATTCCCCCCTCCCCCCTGTGATAATGTTTGTTTCGAATGATTAAGATCGGCCTGTCACATCTGAAACAATTTCTAAATGGACTCTAGAAAATCGATTACGAAACAAGTTTTGGATTGGATTTTTAATGGGGAGCCGAGAAAGAATAAATCTGTAGAATTTGAATCTTATTTCAGAAGGCGTGATTCTATTTCTTGTTTAGAAAACTGTTTACTATGGGGACATAGATTAATTATACGCGATGCTATGCTGAAATTATTACATTATGTACATCAAGGTATATCTAGTATGAAAGCAAAAGCCAGAAGTGTTATTTGGTGGCCTACTATGGATAGAGAAATTAAAGAAATATTTAATTCATACATACGCTGCCAAATGTTTGCAAAAGATAATCCTAAGTTAAAACCTTTAGAAGGGAAATCATGGAAACCGTGGGAAAGGATTCGTGTCGACCATGCAGGTCCGTTCAATGGTAAAAATTTTTTGGTAGAATAACAAATGGTTAGACGTTCAGGTTGTAAGGAATCGAGGATAACTATAAATGCATTGAGGATTTTTTGTTTCAAATTTTGGGTTACCGATCGAGTTAGTCTCCGATAACGTTACGTCATTCACAGGGTACCATTAAGCTGGCGGTTATTCCGCTATATAAATATATGTAATAAATGTTTCATGTTAGTTAGAGTAGCTGAAATTTTGAAGTTATAATTCCACAATACATTCCACTGCAATAGCCAACGGCCATACCATGCTGAAAGTACCGGTTCTCGTCCGATCCCCGAAGTCAAGCAGCATCGGGCGCGGTTAGTACTTGGGAGGGTGACCACTTGGGAACACCGCGTGCTGTTGGCATACTTTTAATGGGCGTCCCGCCGTGGCTGCGGGACCCGCGTTCCCCTCTGGGGTTCACTGCCACTCTCGGGATTCGGATCGTGCACGGTTCGAACCTTCTCTTGCTATTCCACTGCAATAACTACTAAGGTTATTATAGGTCAAAGAAGCGGGTTGGTCTAATCGGCGAACCTCTCGACATTTCGATAAGAGTGATGCCATTATCAGTCGATGTTGGCAGGAATGGGTGAATCATGGTAGAATACAGCGTCAAGAAGAAAGCAGTCGGCCTGGAGATATGGCAGAAAATGAGGATCAATCAATCGTCAGCTAGCCCTCAAAGCATAAGATTAATCATTATCATCTATCCCACGTGCAACTGGTGCTTCAGTGACCGTAAGGACCATTGATAGGCGGCTCAGGGATAGGAACTGAACTAACAGCGGCGATTGGGCCGACTATCATTGACCTCTGTAAACCGACAAGTCCGTTTGTAGTGGTGTCGGAACATTCGACCTGGAGTGTCACTGCCTGGAGTAGTATGAACAGACACGATATTAAAAATTATGAAAGTAAAAGTGGAATGGCAATGCCACCTATTTAGCGATTTGCATTAAAAGTTGATAGACGTGGCGCCAATTTATGTCAATAGTATGCAACTACACATAAATTTGCGTGAAACATATACATTAGTTTTTGAGCTAGATCTGTCACAAAATATTTGCCACACACACGTAGACAGACGTATTCTAAAATTGCTTATGTCGTGTTCCGACCCTCTTGAAACGTCTAAATACGTTGGAAATTGAAAAGCTTTACTAATATAATGCTTTGTTCTATTACATGCAGAAGGTGGTAAGGAAATGCTGTATTATTTTAGTTTATTTCTATTTAAATTCTTCATTAAAGTTACAACGTTTAGCAAAACACACCCTTTCTCTTACGCATTAATTATGAGAGTGACTTCACTTTTATTCTTTTTGGGAGCGTCATAGTTTGTTTGGAATAACTTCCATTATTCTTTCATACTTTCATGAACTTTATTTTTAGTACATTAATAACATATAAGATCCATCTTTAGATTTTTAATTACATCTTGCAAAAATAATTAAGCTTCGGTACAAAAAGATATCGCGTTAAAACATCGGCAATCAAAACATTTCCTTGTCAAAACATCACCAGATGCGACACTTTATATAAAAGCTTTCTTGTGTGCAGCTAAAGAATATTTCTATGCATCTTTCGTCTAGCAAAATATTACTTCCAAAAAGTTGCTTAATTGCATTAAACAAACTTTTAAACATCGTCATTTGTAGCAGATTTCTTTTGGGATGAATTGCTGTTCACTCTAACCAAAACTATGTTAAAAATATTTTCAAAGGTTACAATGAACTTAAAAATAGTAGAACTTTAACTATTCAGATTTCTTGAATAATAAGAAGTAATGATTGAATGTTTTCCTGTTCACATCAATAGTTTTGAATGCATAAAAATTTAAAATATCTGTTCATTTAATTCTATTAATAATCTTGTAATCAGTACATTGCATGTTTCAATTTATGGAAGTACCTCTTTAACGTACAATCTAAAATAAATCATTCATCTGTTTTATTTTCTTTGTAACTAAAATTTTTAGTAAAAGCGTCATCTTTTGCTAATGTGTGTTGAATTTTTTTTTAATAGTAATTTAATGTTATTAAATATATATATTATTTACAATTTAATAATGCATATCATACATATTAGAAATAAAATTAAAAGTTCTTCGTTTTTTTTTTTAGTGAAAATGTTAGCCATCAATGAAAAAAAAATTCAAATATTTATTTACTAGTACCTATAACTAAAAATTACACTGAATTTTAAATTAACATCTTTAAAATATATATTTCGAATGAGTAAATAAAGTTTACTTTAGAAAAATTGTACTATTACGTTTATTTACAGGATTAAAAGTTTCGTGCCGATTTGAACAAAATGAAAATGAAAACTAGTATGTTGTGGCCACCACATGACTTTCTTCTATATTTTCCTATACAAATTCACTCCGTAAAAATAATTATTAAAATCATTATTTAATAAAATTATCTTCCATGATAATGCTGTACGATTTACATATTAGAGAAGTAGTATAACACTAAATATCCAAAGAAAAAGGTTCATTTTATTCTCGATATTACATTTATTTATTTATTTTATTTATTTATTTATTTATTTTGGTTAAAAATGAAAAAAAAATCGATAACTTTATTTTAAATTATAGCAGATCTCTTTTGAAAGATACCCATCAGGAAAATTTATTCCCCTCGAGGAAGGGGGGAAGGCGAGGCTAACTGCATACACAATTTTTTTCCCCAGTTGACTATCTGTATTATAAATAATTCTTGTAAAGTTCATAATGATTATTAAAAAATAATTCTCTTTATGCACATTTATATAAAATTTTGTCCTATACCACCATGTTAAAAATTTAGAAAAGCGAGATGGCAACGCAACCTGTAAGACAATTTTTACCAAAAGTTGATAGGCACTAATGTATGTCAAGGTGTAACTACATACCAATTTGTATGAAATTCTGTGCAGTAGTTCCTGAGATACAGTTGCCACAAACTTTTGTCACATAAACACACACACACAGACACACAGACATTTTCTAAAAATGGTCAAATCGTGTTCTACAGCTCTCAAAACGTGTAAATCCATCAAAAACCCGAGGTCTAAAATTTTAACGAATCCAATATTTTCTTCTATTGAATATAGAAGAAAGTTATAATGCAATATCTTCACCTATTTAATAAATATATATATATATATATATATTGTTGTTGTTGTTGTTGTTGTTGTTTCGGTACAGCTATGGCACCATATGAAAAAAAAATGTTCCACCAAATAATGACAAAAAGTATGGTTACAATTACTATAACTCAAAAGTTTGCTTACTCCAGATACAAAAATTTTCGCAATCGAAAAATAGACTATAAATCTGATAGTTCTTATCTGATCTGTATGTTACAAATGTATGTATATGAGGGTTTTTTTTCAACAAGATAGCTTAATTGTTATATATTTTGATTTTAATTAACTCAGTATAACTATTTTTTATAATATCAATCTTGTTCATACACGATATTGTACGACTGTAAAAAAAAAAAAAAAAAAAAAGATTTAAAGTGGTTTTTTTATGCATAATATTAATAACAATAAACATCACATCATCAACTTACCAATTAACAAATTATCATGTTGAATGATATAACAACAAAGATCCAAACTCATTTAAAGTTAATGATTTAATAGGATGCATTAGGTAACATAATATGTTAATTGAAATTTTAGTTTACATAAGAAATTGCCTTCACATTCAATTAGTGTTAATAATTGCATAAACATATGCATCAATGCAGGAAATTACATTTTAAGCATTATCAAGGTATATAAATACGTTGAATATATCATATTTTTACCCTCGTAATATTATTTTACTGCTCCTTATTTATAATTAAACATAATAAGCCAATGAAGGAGTAGTCGGCTGTTTTGGATTAAAAAAAAGCTAGTTAGCATAGGGGTATCAGTTACGGTGTTCAAAATCACATACATTATTATTTAAAATCATATAATGATATTTTTAATTTTTAAGTCTAAGTAATCACAGAATTGTATGATGTTAAAGAAAAAAAAATCACGTATTAATGTCATAATTGTATATTTATTTTACAACACGATACGTTTATTGGATTTATTCGAATTTAAAAGGTATTTACAATAAGCTATAAATAACAACAACAATAATAATAATTACAGTTGTCAAAACATTAAAAATTCTGATGACTGAAAACCAGCATTAGATTTATACATTTGTATTTAGTACATTAAATGCAAAATTTTAGTAATTTCTATAGAATAGAAACTGTGATACAGCCAACAAGTGCATTGCAAAATTGTATGCCAGTATTTTGATTGAATGAACAATTATAGAACCTCGATTATTCGACCTTCATTTAAACGGAACTCTCCGTTAACCGATGTCAATTTCATGAATTTTTCTTCTTTTTTTTTTTTTTTTAGTGTCTATTACACGACTTTTTCTGTTCACCAAAACACATTTTTTTTAAAGCCATTTTTTTTCCTTTCACATTCCTTGTGTATGCAAGCGTTCTTTCCGAGCGACAAGTGCAGGTAAATATTTTGGTTCCCATTTCTTAAAATTACTTTGAAATTATCTTAAGCTCTCGCCATTCCCTGTCCACACGTCCCTGTTCTAAACAAAAACTCTAACCATTTCGAATTTTCGAATGCCGTTTTGCCAAATTCACAGCAATCGAATGCTATTATACCCTCTGTTTATAAGCAAGCGCCTGAAACAAAACCTCTTCTGTCCTCCTTTCACGAACAGAAATTTTCACACCTGCAGAATTTTAAAGATGCGGGCTTCCAGTTCCTTAATGATGAGGAAATTATCGCAGAAATCCAACATTCTCTAAAAAAAGACGAAGAAGATGATGCTTTTGAGTGTTTCTCTAAAGCTGCGTTCAAACACTAGCAACAATGCAGAGCAACAAAGTCATAAATTATCCATCGTCCGAAAGTGACCCTTGAAATTTAGCACACGTTTACAATGATGGACTTTATTTTTTATTGCTCTTTTACAAAAGAGACTCAAATTCCCCATGAAATTATCGCAGTAGGAGATTTATCAGAGGTGAAAGCTGTCTTCCACAAATAACACATGAAAGGGATTTTAATAGAGCCGGCTCTTGTCGCCCTGCAGTTGCCAGTGTTTGAACGCAGCTTAAAGGCCTTGCTTGGTTGAAACAACAAGAACTGTGTAATTCCTCTGAACTAATTGTTTTAAAAAATCTACGTGACAGAGCTGCACGACAAAGAATGACCAATTTACGCCAGATAAAACTTCTATTGAGATAACTGTAATTCTTTTTTTTTTTTTTTTTTTTTTGTGAATTTTCATGAATAATTTTAATTTAGGTATTTATTTAGCAGTTTAAATACTCATGAGGATAATTTGATGACGACGTTACACATTAAACTAGATGAATATTGAAAAATTCTCTATTATCCGGAAATTTAATTATCCGATGTTGGTTCGATCCCAATTACTTCGAATAATCGAGGTTTTACTGTATGATTATTTCATTTATTATTATTATTATTATTATTTAAAAATATGCACATTTAGTATGAAATTTGTACAAATCTCCATATAAATATAACAGTTTTCAAATCTTCAGATATCCCTGCTTCATATATTGATTAAACAATTTGTTTTTTGGGGGGAGGGAAATTAGATTTGGAGAGAATTTTTTTCATTAGGAAGAATTAGAATCTTAAAGAGTACATTATCGAGATATAAAACTAATATTAATCGTTGAAAACATCATATTGTGTAAATATGTAGTGATTTAGTTAATAAAAATTTCCCTGTAACAAAGAAAAATTATTATACAAGCAATTATCAAATTAAGTTTTAAAAATAAATTATTTTTCTAGCAAACACCTCACGGCAAAACCTTTTATTTTGTGCGGTTAAATTAACTTCATGCAGCATGCAGTTTTTTAATCATGAGGTTAGAATAGAGGACGAATAGTTAGATAGTTAGTGATGAATAGTTAACGAAGACAGGAAAGTTAATTAACAGATAAAGTTAATTCTTAAAAATTAATTTTTAAAATGATTATTGTTTTAGAACTTGCAAACAGTTTAAGCAATAATATTTTCAGTTAATGAAAAATTTGACGACGGTAGAACATTTTTAAATTTCTCTCTCTCTCTCTCTCAATCTCTTTTTTTTTTTTAGTCATTAACTTTTCTAATGAAATACCTCTACACCTTATTGGTTTTCATGTTCTTTAACGTAGTATTCTCTGATAAGCAATGTATTGCTTTAACCATATATAAAATTTCATGATGTAAAGTTAACATAAATGTAATTTATGAAAAGGAAAATTTTATAAAATAATCCAAAATAACGACGATCCGTTATGTTGCATAATTTAACTTTTATTATTACCATGTTTTTATTAACTTCGATTCTTGTTTGTTTGTTTGTTTGTTTATTTGTCCAGTACAAATCTTGCAATTGATTTTTAACTAACTTCTCGACTAGCTAGACATTTGAAATTTTCAGGATAGCTCTGAACACGGTGACAATACATTTTTTTAATACTTTTAGTCAGCTGTTTCAGGTCCCTACTGCCTTTGGCAGCGTTTATATGATTTGACAGAAAATTTATTTAACTAACTTCCCGACTAGCCAGGCATTTGAAACTTTCAGAATAGTTCAGAACTCGGTGAAAATGCATTTTTTTTTTTTTTTTTTAACCAACTGCTTCGGGACCCTACTGCTTTCGGCAGGGTTACCAGTACAAAGCTTGCAATCGATTTTTAACTAACTTCCCGGCTAGCTAGTCATTCGAAACTTTTATAATAGCTCAAAACACGATAGCAATAAATTTTTTTAATACTTTTAGCCAATTGTTCCGGGTTCCCGCTGCCAATTCGGTATCGTTTATAGGGTTCAACAAAAAATTTAAAAACATGGTATATAAAAAGTTCTTTTTATCTTGTAATTATTTATTTTTAACTGTTATTAATTAAATATTAATTAACTTCAGAATTTCTTTTTTTTTAATATGGTTATAAAAAATTATAGAATAATTCACGCATCTATTCAATATTAATCTTTAATAACCGATGAATTCTTTCTCAATTGATAAAATAAAAATTATAAAAAGAAAATAACTTTGTAAGCAAAATTTTCATAATGTCGTCTTGTCAAAAAATACTGCATGACATATTTCATTCTTGTTCTTCCTAACTGAACGTCTAATTGCTGTTACGTAATTTTAATTATTTAGTCAAAATATACTTGTACAGAATTACAATTATTTGGCATTTCAATACATCTGTCCTTCTGTAATCTCACGTTTCTCATGGCTAATTTTCGGTTCAACTCTATGCTTAATGTATATGACACTTCTGTCCAAAGGATTCAAAAATTTTAACTAGATTAACCGTCTCACCGGCCAACCTGAGATAATTCATGGATATCTAAGCCCTCCCAAATTACGGTGGCCAGTGAAGTGGTCAAAATACAACGTATCTTAAAAAAAAAAATAAATAAATAAATAAAAATAAATGCGAAACAGTTTCTTTTTGCTGTAAATCATCATCATTTTCTTTTGATCGGTGCTTCGATGAAGATGCGAAATATGTGATCTAATTCAAATATTCGATTACAGAGCACTTTCCCATCTATTTACACAGCAACATCAAAATTGTAATTTGTGCACAAATATTAAATTCCACTTTATTAATATTCGACAGTTGCCTTTTGTAACGCTTCTGGATTACTGATTCTTGGGTTATTTTAAAAAAAGAAATATAAAATTTCTTGTTGAAAACATCGTACATAAAAAGTATTCACCAATCCGAATGGATTCTAATTCGAACTCTCTTCTGTGAATAAGTTCATTAGAGGTATAAAATTGACTTTCTTTCAATATTTGGTGTTATAGTTCTTTGAGCCGAAAATGATCTATCATGGACAGTAATTTTAATCAAAAATAATTTTATTAAAGATAATTTTAATCAATAAGTTACACTGCGGGAATTTGTATTGAAAAATGTAGAAGAAAGTTTTATGCTGGCCACAGCAGACTACTTTTAATTTCTTTTTGTTACTAACTTTTACTCCCATCTATAACAATACTTTCTCCACTTAAAAAGAAAGTATTGGATTTCTTAAAATTTTCGATCTCCTGTTTTCAATGGATTTACGTGTTTTAAAATGCCTTTAATACGATTTCACCTATTTCAGAATTTTTTTTTTTTTTTTTTTTTTTTTTTTACGCTGTATCTTACGAGCCAATCAACGAAATGTAACCAAACTTATTATTTAGTTGGAACTATAGTCAATTTGATGCTGATTACATTTGAAGATCACTTGCAGGCGCTGTCATCCCATTTTTCTGTAATTTTTATATGACTTTATGGGGCAAAATTTCGTATAGATGAACATAATGATAATTATATTTTACTGTTCAAAGTGAAATTTTATATTTATAATAGATGTAGTCAACAGAAGAAAATCTTCGAAGAAAATCTTCGAGACATTGCTTTCCCCCTGAAGAGAAACTAACACCCATCCCCCATGTGATGTAAATTTATAATATGGGCATCCTTCAAAAGAACTCGCCAATACCTTAAAACGAATTATTGCACTGTAGATCTATGATAATTTAAAACAAAGTTATAGCTTACGTATTTATCTTCATTTTTAACAAAAAAAAAAAAAAAAAAATCGTGTTTTTAGATGTCAATAATGCACGAAATTAAATTTCTTTCGGCATTTAATGCTTATACTTTTCTGACGTGAAAATCGTCTGCATTCATTATGAAAAATTATTTAAATAAATAATATTTCTAATAAAGAATTTTATACTGCGCGAATTTGTACAGGAAAATACAGAAGAAAGTTTTTGATGGCCACAACATACTTGTTTATATTAGTAACAGAATAATAAAAACTGTAAAATAACTTTACTAAATTTTATGTTTTTGCATAGTTTTCTTAATAAGCAATTTAATTAATATATTTGAAGACCAGAGGCCTTAATGTCAGGGCTGTTAATCGTATATTCATATATAAAATAATTTATCCATTATTGCTTGTACTTTTTACTTGACGTTTAATTTCTTTCATTTAGTACCACTGCAAGTAAGATATAAGGTACGAATTTTGTGCAAAATACTATTGCAAACAAAACCTAGAGCACAAAACTCTCATTTGTATCAACCTATATAATAGTGTCATCTAATAGTTAACAAACATACAGATATAACTACACTAATACAGATATAAGTACACTTTCTCTAATAAAAATTTTACATTTATATTTAATGCTATTTCAACCAATAGATAAAAAGACATAGTCATACGAAAAAAAAACAAAAGATAATTAATAGCAGCACCAATGTTGAACGATATACAACTTTTTTTTTTTTTCTTCTTACTTTAGTCATGTCACTTATCAGTTTTAATGCATTTGTATAATATAGTTATTGATAGAGTGTTCATGAATTCTTAAAACGTACAATATTGTCAAAAACTGTAAGATAAAATTTTACGAATTTAATACTTTGTTTAAAAGAAAGTAACAACCGGGATATTTTTGTTGGTTTTTGTAATAAGTATTTCGTCATTTTAAATATTTTTATTGTATGGAAGCTGTACTTCTCCAAATCTCATGTGGCCTAATTAATTTTAAAATTATATTTCACTTAAATTCAGTATCTTAAAATATCTGAGCCTAAAAGTATTAACATAAAACTCCGGTGTGTTAAACCGTCGTCTTAAACATTCTGGAATTTAAATATTTCTACCAGGCATGAATATAATCTACCCTCTCCTAATACTTGTTTATTTTAAATACGGTGAGAATATATTTTCTGAGTTTACAAAATAATCTGTAAAGTAAAACAAAGGACTAAACTGATGAACTAAAGTATGCAAATGTTTGTTATTCATATTATGAATAACAAACATTTGCAGAATTGTACAAAATTTTGTAGTAAATAGTAATTTTTTTTAAATTTGTTTTATTTGTAGAATTGTACAAAAATAAATAAATAAATAAATAAATAAAATAAAAAATAAATAAAATAAAATAAAATAAAATGAGTAAATAAGCAAATAAGTAAATAATAATGAAAATAATAATAAGGATTATTTTACATTATTATTTGTTGTTGTTGTTATTAATATTATTAACATTATTTATATAAATACTATTCGGTGCTTAAAAATATAAGAATATTTATTACTTCAAAAATTAATAAAACTTTTTAGATTTTTTTCTTTTGTATATTAGAGTATAAAATGCAGCTTTTTCTGAGCATTCGACAAATAATCTCATTTCAAATTCAGTCATTAATTAAAAATCTTTCGGCCACAAATCTACATGTGCAAACAGGAAAAAAAAAAAAGAAAAAAAGAACTTTTTCTTCTTTAAAGTTTGTTGATTGAGGAAAAAGTTAATTGCTTTTTTAAAAATACGTAAAATATTCTCTTCTATTACTTCGTTTAATTTTTGGATTAATATGAATTCACAAATACATATATAGAGAGATGTTAAACATGAAATATTTAAATAGTTTACTGTAAAGTGTTGTTTGAACAGTTTCATTACAGAGCTCATAGAACGATTGGCAAATTTTAAAAATCTCTACACAGAAAAAAAAAAAAAAAAAGATTTCCTTGTTTTTTATGTTAGAGTGTGGTGAAATATTTTTGAAAATGGTAATTTACTGAAATACTTTATACAGTAATGAACATTATTCCCAAAATTAGCAGATGGGAGGTGCCGGGTTTGAACTCTAGAGCGCATGTTTAACTAGAGAGCACAATTTTCATCGAATAAAGTAACCAACATTAAAAAAATCATATGACGAATGCATTGCAAATTTTCAACAATGAAGATCACTTGTCACGCCCTTCAACCCACATTCGAACAAAGAGTGTGAAAGGTTTTTCGCTGTGTAATTCAATTGATTTCAATGGACTCTTCCCACCTGACGTCAGAGGTTACACGATAAGTGAAAAACAAACAGCAGACGAAGTCTTCTATAGCTATAGCGATTTCTGAAATATCATATTTTCTATTCTTATTTTTGATCAATCGTATTTAATCTGTTTTTTTTTTTTTTTTTTAATACATCATCATTTTTAATTCATTTAATATCATTATTCATCATCTTTTGTTTGCAGTATACGTTTACAATCATCATTCAGTTTATATTTGTTATTGATGTTCATGGAGAACATGTTAAATACTCTGATTTTTGGTACTTACATCACTGAGAGTGAAACATCATACGGTGTAAAGCCATTTAGACCAGTAACTAACTTAATTAACTTGTTGTATACCATTTAAACAATTAAATTTAATTGAAAACATTTTAAAATTTCAAATTATAATCCATAAACATTCCACAAGAATAGTTAGAATAGTTGCTAGTTCAGTTAGTGTAACTGTTACACTACAAAATACAAAAATCGATTCTTACTGGTGAAAAGAAATAAATACATAAAGTGTTTTTTAAAAATTATTAAATTTACAAATACAATTATTTTGCTGTTTACAAATGCACAATATTGCATTTATTTTATTTTATATTAAATATTAACACTTTTGTTCTTAAAAACAATATTTAATTGAATTCGATTCTTTGTTTTCCCCTATAACATGATTGAGCAGACGACGCTGGGAACAGTCCATTGGACGAGACTGGCCGTTTCACTCGTCACGTAACCTATAAAATCATCCTGAATCTTCTTTACCCTTTAAAATAGGAACTTTAGTATTGAATGCGCTCTCTAGTCAAATCTATGCTCTACGGTTAGAACCCAAGTCGTACTTACCAGCCCAGAAGTTCGGAATTCTCTGCGGTTTTCTCCCAAAATCGTGTCAATATGTGATAAAACCCCTTACAAAGACCTCTCTCTCCGTGGAGAATACTTCACTCAGATCTATGACTCTCGAGTGACATCAACAATTCCGTTAATGAATTGTTTATTACAAGAATGAAATCTTATATTAATGACGAAAATGTGTGGTTGAAAAGTGTTGAAAACATAACGGTAAAAGTATAGTTAAATGAAAAAAAGTAAAATTTAATATAATACTGAAAAATAACGTTACAATTTCTGTGACAGTACTTATTTTGCTCTTAAAAGCTCTGTAAAAATATTATCATTTGAGCTGTCTTTAAACGAAAATAAAGACTATTTTCATGAATAATTACTAGAAGAATCAAATAAAAAAATTTCATTCATATATCGTTGACTGAAGCCATTTCTTCAAATATTTCTTTAAATAAATAATAAAATTTCTTAATTTTAGGAATGGTAAATACAGTAGAACTCCGATCCATCGTTTTTCGCGGGGTGCGTGAAAAGAAAAAAAAAAAAAAAAAAAAAAACGATGAAAGAATGAAAATGACAAATGCGGGTTACAGTCAAAACACGAAGAAAACAATGTTTATGGATTAATACACACAATGTATACAGTATACTACTAATATCCAAACTATCAAGGAAATAAATCAACGTTGTAGAACGTTAAGTAATTTTATTTTATTTTATTTTTATTGAAAGTCAAAAATTTTATGTTGTGTTTTTTGTTTTTTTTATAAATTAAACAGGAATTTATCCAGATTTGCAATATTTTTTCTGGTCCTTTTCCGTAATTTCATTTGCTTAGATAAAAGTTAGTGCATTTTTAAACGCTATAATTAAGTCATAGGCGCGAAAATTATCCTCTGTTTCTTCGCTATTATTTTCATTTTTTGAAATCACACATTTCTTCTACGGTTTAGGAACTGCATGTCACAACGTCTTGATTAATGTAAATATTATCAATAAATTTTGTATCAGAACCAGACGCATCTTCTGCTACATGGAACCACTCTTCATCTGCATTATCATCATCATAATTATTTATTTCGCACGTAACTGTTCTTCACGGAACAATTTTCTGGATTACTAATGGGGTTACTTCCTGCCATTTTGAAATTACAATATTAATAGATGGTCCGAAGACATAGCATCGCATTTTTGATCCTCCATGTAAATGGGGAAAAGCGTTATTTCCGGATGAAAGAAGTAATTCCAGTTTGTATGCCATATGGAACCCGTTTGAGCTTCAGGAGCAAAAATTTACGACGATGAATGGGGTTACATGAATAGTTTTGTATGCGATGGAAACTTTTTTTATTCGAATCTTGTTGCGCATATATCTATACCTACCGAAACCATACAAGATATACCTGGCATTTCCACCACTGTATGACATTCAGCCCATCGTCGTTGTCAAACATGCATTACTGTTGGCATACACCAATTTGTGAAGTCACTATGATTAGGGATATACAGTCGGTAACAAAAGTGTCCGAATACTAGTAAAAATTCCTATGTACAAAATGTACACTTCATACGGTTTTGTTAAATAAATCCTTATCGAATCATGTTTTTACACTGACTAAGAACAAAGGATTTATTTAACAAACCATATGAGGAATACCAAAACTAAATTCAAAAACTGACGTACAGACAATAGCAAGAAATTAAAACTTCTTCACACACCATAAATTTTAAATCAGCACAACCGGTTTCGAAAGGACGTAGCCTTTCTTCATCAAGTGCAAACACGTGCAGCTGCCTTGGAGGCAAAAGCAAGACTGAGAGCAGGACAAAATCCAGAGGGGGAGGAGCAACACAAACAACCAATAGGAAGCAACATGCAGGGCAGGACCAATCAGAGAGGAACACACGTACACACACACCACAAAATGAGGAGGGAGGAAAGGAGTAAACAATTATTATTATTTTTTAATTTCAATAATATTAAACTAATAAGTAAATTTGTGGAGTTTGCGCTCCTGCAAACTCCATCTTAACTTAAATACTTAGATTACTAAGAGAACACAAGACTTTAAATAACAATAACTAAAGTTTATTTGAGCAGATTAATGGGAGGGCGGCCTGGTAAATTTATATAGCTCAGCCAGCGTTTTACTTAATCAAAATATATGAATCAACAAATTAAGTAGATAACTTTAAATATCTCACCCCAGCAGATAGTCGAAAGGTGTAGAGACGGTCACACTCGTACTCCAACTACGGCTTCACTATGGGACAGAGGATTCCCTTCTATCCCGGCTTGAACTTCCGAAAACTAGTAGACACTCACCAACACTCAACACTACTTAACTTCACACAACTAAATCTCCTCTACTCCACTTTCGATATTCACCAAAATAAGAATCAGCACACTCGCTATAATATCCTCCAACAACCACTATACGATCCTCCAACATCCTCCATCTACTAAAACCATCTTTATTTTTATACTTCTTCCTACACCCTCCTTTCACTACATTTCAATCCGTACTTTTAAAAATCACTTCTGATTTAACTAATATTCAAAATCTAAGTCTTTTAATGCAGCACCCTGCCGACACAAAACTATCTCGACTTCAACCGTCACCGAGCCACTGGCGACGGAGTGATTTTAACCGTCCCCACTTCCTACTTTGCTGGATCCAGCTTAATTGAAACAACTGTGGTGACATTCTAACGTCTCAACCTCACAAATTTAATAAAATTTATCCGTTAATTATTATTATTTTTATTTTTATTAGGATTATTTTATTATAACTAATATGATGTTATAAACATAATGAAGGAAATTATTTAATTGAATTAAACAAATTTTTCCAGGCTGTAGACAGCAAAGTGAAATCAGATTTTTCATTGATAATTTTATCACGATTAAGGTAAATAGCTAAATTTTCCAAAAAATCCAGTTCGGAAATGCGTTTGGCATGAAAGATAATTTTGGCACTCTTAAAATTAAAACTATGATTAAATTCCCAACTGTGCTTCGCAATAGAAGATTTAGAAATTTCTTGATTAACAACATACCGAGAATGTTCACGTAAACGTTTCTTTTAGTTCACGTTTCTTTTAGTTTGACCAATATAAGATAAATCACAGTTATTACAAGGGACATTATAGATACCCCATTTTTGAAGCTCAGGAACAGGGGATTTGGTTGAAGGGAATTGGAATTTATTGACAGGTTTAAAAATAACGTGAAAATTGGAACGCTTCAAAACTTTGGCTAATTTAAAACATAAGGGGGGATAAAAAGGTAAGACAACATGATTATCAGGTTTAATTTTATCATCAATGGAAAAAGTAGAATTATAAGTTGGCCTACTGAACTTTTTGAGAGCTTTATTAGTTATAGAGGGTCTAAAACCTCTTTTAATAGCAACAGACTTTAAATAATTCAGTTCTTCTTTAAGAGAAGAAGTATCAAAACAAATTTTAAGGGCACGATACACGTAAGTGTAAAAGGTGCCAATTTTTTGTTTAGCCGGATGATTAGAGAGAGCATGGGGAGGGTTAGAAACAGCGAAAGGTTTCCTGTACACTGAGGTTTTAAAAGAGGAATCGTACCTAGTAACTAAAACATCAAGAAAGGGAAGTTGATTACAATTTTCTAACTCGAAGGTAAACTGAGTATGGGGATCAATAGCATTAGCAGTATTAAGAATGGCAGAAACATCAAACGGATTTTCAACAAGAATTAAAGTGTCATCTACGTAACGTAACCAGCATTTTAAATTTAACATCTTTAATAATTTTTCCTCAAAATAATGCATATAGATATCGGCGAGAATAGGAGATAAAGGATTACCCATACTTAAACCATCACTTCTCCTTAAACCACTTTATCTCCTATTCTTGCCGATATCTATATGCATTATTTTGAGGAAAAATTATTAAAGATGTTAAATTTAAAATGCTGGTTACGTTACGTAGATGACACTTTCATTCTTGTTGAAAATCCGTTTGATGTTTCTGCCATTCTTAATACTGCTAATGCTATTGATCCCCATATTCAGTTTACCTTCGAGTTAGAAAATTGTAATCAACTTCCCTTTCTTGATGTTTTAGTTACTAGGTACGATTCCTCTTTTAAAACCTCTGTGTACAGGAAACCTTTCTCTGTTTCTAACCCTCCCCATGCTCTCTCTAATCATCCGGCTAAACAAAAAATTGGCACCTTTTACACTTACGTGTATCGTGCCCTTAAAATTTGTTCTGATACTTCTTCTCTTAAAGAACTGAATTATTTAAAGTCTGTTGCTATTAAAAGAGGTTTTAGACCCTCTATAATTGATAAAGCTCTCAAAAAGTTCAGTAGGCCAACTTATAATTTTACTCTTCATGAAAAATATTAGGTTATTTCAAAAAATCTTTTTTCAAAGATATAAATGAGAAAAGCTAAATTTGAAAATTAAAATTTTATTTTTTTTCTCACTGTATGTTTATTTTTTGAATAAATTTAACTTTCAGGAGATATTGAAAAATATATTTAAATTTTGTCTTTGTTGATGGTTAAAAATTTAGATCAGTTTTAAAATGATATCCCTTGTGATGTTCTAATTACCATAACCTGCATTATTCTTAGGATGATTCTTTGTTAATCGAAATTCATAGCATGTAGTTGATACAAAAGTATACCTCAACAATTTACAAGCTTTTTTAAAGAGAAAAGCACGGAAAAATGAAATTCAAGAATAGTTGTCCTCTAAATTTGTTTCATGATCATGTTCTACAATTCTTTTATTCCAGGCTGATTATGATCATATTTTTAAAATTCTGAAATTACATGACAAAAAAAAAAAAAAAAAAAAAAAGACCAATTACGGTTTTAAAATTGTAACCAATAGTATATGTAAAGATTTGTAATTGAAGAAAATACCAATTAATTACAAAAGATATTTCTAAATTTCCATTATTCAATTATCTTAACATTTGCCAAAAAAGTTGACAGATAGAAAAAACTCCTTAAATCGAAGTATATTAATCAATTCCTGAAATCCCACAGCAGATTTGATTTTTTATATATAATGATTTACGGATATGAAACCTTCTACTAATCTTCAAAAAAATTATGTATTATAAGTAGGACTGGGCGATGTATCGATTCATCGAGAAATATCGATTTAATGACTACATCGCAAAATCGATTTAAGCTGAGACCGATTGTTGCTAATATCGATTTTACATCTATATGGCTAAAGCAATTTAAGTGTATGCTGATTTTTGCTAACATCGATTTCACACCTATAATGCGAAATCGATTAAAGCATAAGCCGTGTTCTGTTAACATCGATTTTCCATCTATATCGCGAAATCGATTTAAACTTACACTAATTCTTGCCTTTATCAATTTTACATCTATAGTGATAATCGATTTATGTTTAGCCTGTTTTTGATGTATACATCATTGGTTGTGGAGGTAACATTAGTGCCATGCATCATATCGGAACCATGTGTGACTTATACAAACATGGACATCGATTTATCTCGATTGCTGATGTTCTGACCGAAGGTTATGATACGATCCTTACTAAATTTTGAATTGAGACTTAGTTGAGTGTTAGTACGACAAAGACTGCATCGTTAAAGGGGGAGGGTCTTAACCTCCTTCTGGTGCCTTATCTCGAAAAATTATCGTCCTAACATTATGAAATTTTAAATTTGGAGTTCAGTGGGTGTTAGTATGACAAAGATTGCATCGCTGAAAGTGGGCAGGGTCTTACCCCCCAGGGGGCCTTATTTCGAAAAATTATGGTCCGAACTTTACAAAATCTTAAATTTGGAGTTGAATAGGTGTTAGTATGACAAAGACTGCACCGCTAATAGGGGGCAAGGTCTTACCCTCCCCCTCCCACGATGTCTTATCTTGAAAATTCACGGTCCTAGCTTTACAAAATTTTAATATAGAGTTGGTTGGGCAGAAACCACAAAATTTAATGGGATTTTCAACATCGCCCAATCCTATGATTGTTATTATTATAAATTGTAGTTTCGCTGATGTGAATTAGCAGCTAAATTTCTATAAGTGATTTAAATATAGCAGAAACTTGAAAGCAATTTGAAAGTTGTTATTTGAAAGCGTTCTTTTTTTTTTTTTTTTTTTTTTTGGTAATTTCTGAAAATTGTTTTCGTAGGAAATAAGTATATTTAATAATTACAAAATTTTGAATAAACACCATAAAATGCAATAAACTTACAACAATGTTTCGTGTCGGTAAAACGCTCGACCGTCGTCAGACGAACGAAGTAGTCACTAGTGCTAAAATCAAAGCATAATGTGCACATACGCACAAAACCGCTTTATAAGAACAGCAAAAATATATAAAGACGAATGTAAGTACAAATACTAGTCTGAGCAGAATTATAAAATAAAAGAAGAAAATAAATAAATAAATAAGATTAAAGCATACAGCAAAACCTAAAAGTGTATTATGTGAGTAATTTCCAAGCATCAGGCAAGAACGGAGTGATAGAAATATCATTAATAATATTTTTCGGAACTTTTAAATATGTAAAAAACTTCATGGATATCCAAATGGGAAGAGGAGAAAGGAGATGAAATTATATTAGTTTTAGAAAAATCAAAACGATGACCACGAGCCCAGCAATGGGAAGCAATAGAAGATTTGGAGATCTCTTCATTACGAACATTACGCCGGTGCTCATTTATTCTATATTTAAAGCATCTCCTAGTTTGACCAACGTAATCTATATTGCAGGATGAGTACGGGACTAAATGAATTCCAGAACAGTTTTCAGTAGGAATGGGGAAGATAATTTAATAGGAATGGAGAGGATCTTTAAGAGAAGATAATTTAATTTTGTTGACGGATTTGTAAATGACTTTAAAACCAAACGGAGAAAGAATTCTAGAAATTTTAAAAGAAAGTGATGAATAATAAGGTCAAACTACTTGGATGAGACTGTACCACGCCCCTCGACAGAAAATGTCTACTTTCTTTACTTAAGGTTTTAGCGCCTTACACATTTGTTCTAATCCGTCTAGTCTTTCGAAAGAAATTAATTATTTAAAATATCTTTCTCTTTCTCGAGGCTATAATCCTTCTATTATCGATAAAGCTCTATATATGTTCAAGAATCCTAAAAGCTTTGCTCTGAACGATCACACTCTTACCCTAGTTGTTTTAAGTTTTTATTCATCACTTTCTTTTAAAATTTCTAAAATTCTTTCACCGTTTATATTTAAAGCCATTTACAAACCCGTCAACAGTATTATAATAGCTTCTCTTAAAGATCCCATTCCTACTGAAAACCGTTCTGGCATTTATTTAATCCCGTGTCCATTGTGCAATTTAGGTTATATTGGTCGAACTAGGAGGCATTTGAAATAGAGAATAAATAAGCACCGCCGTAATGCTCGTAATGTAGAGATCTCCAGATCTTCTAATGCTTCCTACTGCTGGGCTCATGGTCATCGTTTTGATTTTTCTAAAACTAATATAATTTTATCTCTTATCATCTTTTCCTATTTGGTTATCCATGAAGCTTTTTACATATTTAAAAAAATCGAAAAATCTTATTAATGATATTTCTTCCACTCCGTTCTTATGTGATGTTTGGAAATTACCCACATAAGTTCAATTTTCGTTTAATTTTGATATATATATATACTAGCAGGCTTTGCCCGCTTTGCTGGTCATTATATTGAAATGAATCCCCAAAACGTTAATAATAATAAAATATCTTAAAAAAAAAAAAAAAAAAAAATCATTGAAATCCGTCAAAATCTAATTTTAAGTTCCTGCTACTTTCTGTCACGGTATTCCCGCTCGTCACAGTCGAGTCTTGACCCCCAATGCCTTCAGCAGTCCCTTACCTGCTTTTTACTCCCCCTCCCTCGCGGTTACAGTTGAAAATTTTACAAAATCTCATCAAAGTGCATATTTCGCACACTTAATTAACACCCACACACCAAAATTCGCCATTCTTAGGTAATTTGGACGGATTTAAGCTTCAAAATGTGGTTTTTGCCCCGCCCGCCCCAAGAGGAAGGGGGGGGGGGGTAAATTTCCAAAATTACTTTATATTGCATGTTGCATACACATACCTAACCGACACATCAAAAAATTGAGATCCTGAAATTATTTAAAGCTGAGCTATGCTTTAAAACTTTTTTTTTTTTTTTTTTTTTTTTTTTAATCTCTCCCCCTGTTCTTAAAGGAGGGAAGGAGGAGGGAATTCCGCAAAATCTCTTCATACTATGAGTTAGATACATATAATCGTCCCTTACATAAAAAATTTCCAACCTTAGGTAATTTAGTACAGCGTTACGCATGAATACATGTTTTTGCCCCCCATTCTCCAAAGGGCGGTAGGGTGGAATTTCATAAAATCCCTTTGTAGTGTGTGTTCAGTTCGATTTCCTCGTGTGTTGAGTACCCTTCTTCTAAAACCTTTTCCCTTCCCTCCCCCCCTTAAAAATCCAAAATTCCAAAATCGCAGAAAATATTTTTTTTGTACTCAAGTCTGGTCTTTCCATCTGGAATTTCTTCACCGTTAAGTAATTTGGAGCCGAGTTAAGCCTTCTGCCTCCCAAGGGGGACAGGGAGGAGGGTATTTTGCAAAGTTCCGTCTTAGTTGGGGGTCAGGCTCTGAAAACCAACCTGGTCACTGAAATTTGTGACCCTCTTTCCCACAGAATCGTCATGGCAGTGTTGAGTCAGTGAATCAGTGAGTTTGCTCTTTTATACGCGTACAGATTTGTTAATATTTTTTATGGACTACTTGGCTTAAGGTTGCTGTCACAAAAATAGAGTCCTTGGCGTAAAATGTCCTATCTACTTCAGTATTAAAATTGAAAATATACCCAGGATTATCAACTAATAAAGCTCTTTAATACAGATCTGAATTAGCTTTCATTTTCTTATTATTTAATTTTGATAATGACGTTATGTTGTCATGTGCCTAAGCAAATTTAATATTTATTTATTTTTATTTTTTTTATTATTATTATTCGCGTGAAATATTCTTTGGCAACAATTAAAAATTAAAATAAATTATTTTAAAGTTTTATTATAGAAGAAATATCTATATTATATAGAAGATTAATTAAAAATTTACATTTTTCCCGGTATAAATAGTAGCCTATGTCTTATTCCAGACTGTTATCTATCTCTGTACAAAATTTCATCCAGATCCGTTTATCCGTTGTGGCGTGATTGAGTAACAAACATCCATCCAAACTTTCGCATTTATAATATTAGTATAGATTAGTTATCATGTGCATGTGTTAGATTGAGTTATTTTGCTGTCAAATTGATAAATTGATAATTTTGAATTTCAAAACTCTGTCGTTCTTGGCGCTTATTGTATTTGGTGATCAAAAACGTAATACGAAAATATGCATGCCAGATGTATATTTTCGTAATATGCATTGTACGAAATATTGTTTCATATTATTCATTACTCTCTTAATATAAGTTGTTAAAATAACCATGATTTTTGAAAGGAATTAAATTATGTTCGCCAAATAATTTGGCGATATTTTTTTTTTTTTCTGCTAAGGATGACCGATATCAAATCTATTCCGCTGCAACATATTAGTATCTTATATCAGATATTTTATTTAGACATTTGAAAACAAATTTGACTTCAAATTATGATAGAATATTTATCATTTTCGTTTTAATTAGTATATTATTTGGATATTTATTGTGTAAATATCATCTTTTGAAATGAAATTCTTGTGTTTTCAATCGAATATGGAAATTTTCCATTTTTTTTTTCCCTAGAGTTTTGAAATTAAAAATTCAAATTTTGTCAATTTTACAACAAAAATAACTTAATCTAACGCATGGACATGATAATTAATACATACCTATACCTAAATATAGGGATTAAAATCGGAAAATAATTTCCCGCGATTTTTAATAATTTTTTACAAAAAATCCAATGGACGTTTAACATAAGAAATATTTTTCTTGCATCCACGAACGGCCAGTGACGTCATCACTTCGCTTGCGTATTAGCACTTTATCAATGTGTAAAAGAAATTTTTAATTAAAAATGACGTCAATTTTTGTGAGATGCATATTTTTTTTAATAATTTTTTATCGTTCACGTTTAGATAAATGTATTTATTTTCCTGTTGAAAAAAATAAACAAATTCGTTTTTTTTTTTTTTTTTGGCAACAATTAAATTATGGAAAAATATAAATGGCTAATTTTTTGCTATTATTAGCTTACAAAATTGCTATTTTATGCATAAAAATCGCAAAAACAAATTTTTTTTCGGAATAAAAGGTAGCCAACTTATTAATTTAGAGTATAAGCTATCTCCATTACAAATTTCATCTCAATTACAAATTTCAAAACTTTTGGCGTGAAACTCAGTCAAATAAATTCACGGACATTCACATTTATATATATATAAGATACATATGTTTTTTTTTTTTTTTTTTTTTTAGATTTTTAGCTATTGCATTTAGATATTTAGTTTTAAATAAAAATTTCTAAGCTTAGTGTTATTTATAGTGAAGCAAAAAATATGTCTACCATGTCTAATTAAAAGAAACGAATGCGTTTAAGTGGTGAAGAGCTTGCCAATTTGGTTAATATTAGCGATGACAGTGATCTGATTTCAATTTTAATGGTTATAGTGTAGATAGCGATGAAATTGTAAATTGAACACTTAGATGATTAATGAATTACTTTTGTAAATCTTTAAAAGATATTCCATTATTTACATTTCGTCAGTAACATTCTATGAACATATGGAAAATTTATTATAAATTATATAAATTATAGCAGATACTGCATGCGAAATATAAACAACGTAATCTCCTTTATGAAAACCCCTTGGGGTTAATCCCAGACATAACCAATAGCCTACAGCGTATCTCAAGTGCTAGCAGCGCCAATTTATATCAAGATACAATTAAATATACATTGGGCAGTGGTAGCCTGATGAGTAGAATTTGACTGATAAATGTATGTATAAATTTACAGCTTAGGCGAATTAGGCGTTTAGATGCTATCGCAGTTCCAAATATATTTGGACCCATAGGCCGTAATGATAAAGGATTTTTGTTTGTATCCTTGTAAAATAATTCACCAAATTTCAGCTCATTCTAACAAAGCGTTTAAGCGCTATCCTGTTCCCTCACATACATAAACACATACATACATCATCGGTAAAATAGTAAAAATGTACTCAGAGAACCTCAAAACGGGATCGCCACAATCTTAAAATCGGATTTTTGACATGATTACAATACTTTCCTTACATATATATGTTCCGGAAAGAAAAATTATGATAACGTGAATATAATAATATAAAATTATAACGGAAAACAAATATATGTATACACGGACATGCAAAATTTCAAAGGAATTTGCTAAGCTATAATTTATAATAAAAAGAAAAAAAGGAAAAACGCTTATTTTCTTAGGCATGAGTCAGAATTAACCGCATAAAAACATATTTTTTCTGTATAAAATCGATTTTAATTATGAGTACTTTTAAGGTCTCTTTTCTGTAAATAATGCATATGAGAATTATTTTTTTACTCGTCTTCATGGTTTATCAGCTTATGCTTCACGGTATTTCACCTAGAAATTATGGGAAAAGTGTTTTCGAAAGTTTCAGAAACTAAATAAAACACTTGAATTAAGAACTTAAAGGCAAATAACAACGATAAATAATCTGATTCGCCACTCACACTACTTTCTCTTAACCTACATTACTATAGAAATATTATTACGGGTTTAAATAGAAGGGATTAGAGATTTGTATTTGAAGATTTGCAAAATACTTTAAATAACAGTGAAAATTGTTTTAAAAAGAATTCTATTTTAAGTGCATTTCTGCGTGAGAGGTTTGCCATCCCCCAACCTCCGTTTGTATATTGTAGCTGCATTTATCCAACATTTAATACTAAATACTAATAATAATAATTTTAAATTATTTAGGGAACTGCTGCCCACAGTACTTTCAAATTAATTTATATAATTTTGAATATCCTTGTACATTATCTGTAAATTATATTTGAATTAAACAGTTCACTTAAATTTAGCACAGTATACAAACAAAAAATATAAAAATGAACGAATAAATAAATAAAAGCCATCCACACCTCTAAATGCATTTTAAGCCATTTTTAAACTAATAGAGAAATCTTTTGTGCGGCCTTGTAAACAAAGGATAAATACATTTTATACTGTATGCTATACGAAACAGGATTTTGGGGGTATAAAAATATGTGTCAATTTTGTCTTCTTTAGTGCAGTTTAAGAGCGGACAATACCTAATCTCGCCGGCAACCTTTGCCCATGTTATTCTAGGGGAAAATTTGTTTACACAATTACTCATAACCTAATGAATATTTTTCAATTCTGTTTTCACATTTAGAAAATTCATAAGCGTTAAATTAGTACTTGTTTTCTAAAAATTGATTTTTTAAAATTTTAGTATTTCATTTTGCGACTAGAAAATGAGAAAAATGCATTTTGTGAAAAATCGCATTTTTGAACTCAAAATTAAAATGTAAAAATTAAAAAAAAATGAAATTTTCAAAAATGAGTACTCATTTAACGGTTATGAATTTTCTGACTGCGAAGACAGAATTAAAAAATATACATTAGGTAATGTGTAATTGTCGAAACAAATTTTCCCATAGAATAACATTGGCAACGGCTGTCCGCGGGATTAGATATTGTCCCCTCTTAAAGATGTTAAACAGTACCAACCGGCAATTTTGCCCATAGAGGTAAAGTATTTGAATACTTTTGTATATTCCTGTAAATAGACATTTTTTTTTTTTTTTTTAATCTTAATTCAAAGTTTCAAGTAACATCCCCATATGATAGAGATTTAAAATACCGAGTTTGAACCGGCTGCTAGTAATTGTTCTTGAGATATATTGGTGACAGAGGCACATAGATACGCACAGACCAAACGCTAAAACCCGAATTTTTTAATTCAGGGGATCTCAAAACGCCTAAATATATCAAAATTTGAGTTTCGAAAATTCGACCCAAAATCAATACTTTGGTAAGCACATGTCGACCTATGTGCACTCAAAAAGCGATCTCAATGGTTCACCGCGATTGCATAAAAAATAGATATTTTAATGGAGTTAAAAGCAGAAAAAGTGGAAAATAAATTAGAAATATTGGTCCGATCGTTACGAATTCGGTACCAAGTGAAAGGGGCGATTTTTCTCAATCTAAGAGGGCAAGCGGCTTATCGATTCAACAATTAGATTTTTTTAAATTAACTAAAGTATAAAATTTAGGTAGCAACATCATTTCAACTGCCAGACGACTGTCTGCGATGAAAAAAGAAGTGATTGTAACCAACTAAGATGTCACGTGTTTTATAGTGGGAGGAAAAATTGCAATTTTCAAATTTTCATTCACGTACACAGAAATTGGTATTCGGCTTAGACAGCAAGCTACAGTTCAATTTTCATGAAAATATGTGAATAAACAAAAAAAAAAAAAAAAAAAAAAAATACATTTTTACTAGAAAAAATATTTATTATGACCCACGTCAGAAAAAGACAATGTAAGATTAAGTTTTCTTTTATATTTTGCAGAATTTTAAATTGAGATATGCCGCTGAAATTTCGTAATATTTGGTTTTAACGCCCGATAATTCGATTATGAATGTTTTTTAAAGTGTAGAATTATTAGGAAGGGCTTGAGGGGGGGGGGGGGACGAAGAGGCAAAAAAAAAAAAAGAGTTACAGCATTTGTAATTGGTATTATTAGGTTTTAAAGCAAGATAAATCGATTGCGGATATTTTCAAGCGTAAAATTATCAGGAGGAACGAAAAAAAGGGGGGGGGGGGCGAAAAGTCAAAAATGTAGAAAAGGAACGGGAATTTCGGAGAAAAATACGGAAAACCTAGAACGCCTTTATTCTTTTATAATTTGCAGAGTTTCGAATTCTTATACTCTGTTCACATTTCATGCTAAGGATTTTTAACAGTATTTAGCCCAGAATTACGCAAGTTTAGGAGAAAACCACGAAAAAGTCAGATATAAATCTTTTTATAACAGTATTTATATTACTATTGAATCTCAGCTTCTAATTAACATAATTTCAAAAGTAGTGTATCATTTTAAATCTTATTTGAATTGGATTTCAAGAGTAGACGTCGCAAAGCTCTAGCGCCAGATGGCGCTTTAATATTTTAAAATTTCTATACCTCTAATTCTAATTATGATTAAATTACTTATATAGGGTAAATTAAATCGTAGCCACCACCGGGATGAAGATTTGTCACGAACATAATTTTCAAGGTTCTTTTGCACGAGGAACGAATAGATTGTTTGGCATCATGAAACGGAAAGTGGCGTCGCAGTCGCCACAGAGCGGATATTTGATACAATTAGAATTTTCAAAGGTAATTGCACTGTGAGCAAGCAAGATATTGTAGGTTCTAAAACCGGAAGAAGGCGCTGCATGCGCCACCGAGCGGAAGCTTAATACGGAGAGATTTTTCAAGGATCGCTTGCACGGTAAACGAACAGGCTGTTTAGACGAAACGGGATTACGGCGCCGCTGGCGCTACTAAAGGGCGTATCAGACTCGACGACTTTACAGGAGATTTTAGAGCCAACCACTGATTAGCGCCGATTTTTCGGAAAAAATTGTCTCTACTCCCAGAGTGATAGCGCAGGCCGAAGTTGCCCAACTTTTTCAGGGCTGCCTTGATAAAATTGTCCGTATACTCAATTTCTCCTCGGATTCGTCCAATCAGGATGCGCTATTTTGATACGTCATATTTCCAAGATGGCGGAACACGGGAATCGCTTCAAGTGGAGGTTTGAAGAAGAAATATTATCGTTAATCACGTTTATTTTACCGTTAAATGATAAGAATTTTCAATTAATCGTTTTTATTTTCGTATGGCGTTATGACAATAGTTGTAAAAAAGATCAAAATAGAAATAATAATGCGATATTTTACACAAATGAAAAGGAATTTTAACGCTAATCATTGCGTATTTTATTCGCGCCAAGAAAAGTGATAAGCGTCAGAAGTTAGTCTTCTTTCATCCAACTTTTCACCCGACTATTGTAACCTCTGCGGTGTTTTCGTCGAGGAAAAATCGGCGCTAAAGTCGGCTCAAAAATTGGTTGTTTCTAAAGTTGCTGAATCTGATACGCCCTTAAGCAGGTATTTGCTATAGTTAGAATTCTCAATAAAGGTACATGAACAATAAGCGAATAAGCTGTTGTAAGTCCTGGAGCGAGAAGAAGGCGCCACGCCGCAGGCCCCATCGATCTGGACTTTAATATGGTCAGATTTTTCAAAGGTCGCGAACCAGCTGGTCGCAGAAGGCGCCTAGTTTATAATAAACAAACATATAGTGAAACAAGAATTTTTTATTGCTTTCGATTTGAAAATATCATTCGAACATTTTTATTTGAATATTTATTGCAAAAAATTAATCTTTGTACAGAATAACAACTAAAATTCTTTCATTTCAAAATCAGTTCAAATAGTTTAATATTTAAAATTATATTAATTAAAAGAAATTAAAGTAAGCACTGATTTAAATTGATGTTTTCATTACGTATTTTTTTAATTAAAATTGATACAAAAATATATTGTTTTACACGTTAACACATTTTAAGGACTACATTTGAAGATAATATCAATATAACACTTTTATGATAGAAATATTTCTTTTGAAAGGGTAAATAAATTTGTTTTAAGTAAAATTTATTAAAATATATAAGTGTAAGCGTTATTGTTTTATCTATTTTTATTTTCATTTTTAAATTCATTTAACAAATTATTTCGCAGCGCGATATTAATATATTGTGGTGCATTTAATATTCAGAAATTTTTTTCCAAATTAAAACGCTTTGCAACATTTAAACTAAATATAAATACACTTTTTATTTAAATTCCTTATTTATAATATAAAAAATTATCAACAGAAATATCTACAACAAATTAAATATGATATAGTTATATAAATATTCTCAAATGAAATATTGTATATTGCAGCGCATAAAAAGAAATAATACAAGCTGCAATTTTATTTTATTTTTCTTATTGTATACTATATTGTACTGTAGTATATAATCTATTAAAAATTCAAAACAAACTGCTATTCATATTTTTTACAAATATATAACATATACATAAATTAAAACATTTTATTTCCAATAAATTATTTTATAAACAATATACTTAATCTAATAAGCACACTTTTCTTATATTTGCTTTTGGGTTCATTTATTTAATTTAGTCTCTCAAATGGAACGTTTATTAAACAGTAACTCATAAAATTTCGTAATTCGTATTATTCTGTTTCTTTCATTTTAATTATTAATATTAATATAACGTTTGCATTTAATGAATACTAAATAGAATATATATTAATACAATTATAAATAATATAAAATAATAATAATATATAAATAATATAAATTAATAATATAAAACGCATATTAATAATTACATTTAATTAATTAATACAATAACAAAAATAAAATTGATTATAATTACCATGCTTTAAATAAAAAAAATAATATATATATATTCAATCAAGTATATGTTTTATAAAGCGTGCAAATTTACCCCCCCCCCTTTTTTTTTCCCTTTTTTTTTACATTCATAGTAAAAAGTAATCTAATTATATATATATTTTTTCTTTCTTTTTCATTTCTGATTTTTCAATGGGTCATTTTTCAAATGGGAAAGTGCTTTCATCATTTTTGGAAGAAGCGCTAGATCAAGAACTAATGCCCAAAATGTCATATTTAGTTGTGAGTGAATGTATTTTATGTCACTACCCCTATTTCGGTGAACCGCAGAATTGGAAAGCATTGCGGCCACGACGGACATTCCGGCCATTTTTGACATAGCTGTAGCATAGAATCCTCTTGTGGCATTTAAATTTTTGTTGTCATTTTGACGAGGAATTACAATTGCGTATGTAAAGGTCTTGGCGAGAAACGTCCAAGCTACTTCGGTGGCAAGCTTCAAATCTCTCCAAGGGGCCTCTACCCTAAAGCTGTTCCATTTCTTTTGAACGATTTTTTTTTTTTTCAGTCTTATTTTAATTATTAAAAAAAAAAAAAAAAAAAGAAAAAAAGAAAAAAAGAAAGAAAAAAAGAAAAAAAAAATGTTTGCACATTGACTTTTTTTTTCGACATTAAAAGAAAGATAATTACTTATTTTTTTATTTATTATTAGCTCATAAATAATAGAATCTTTCGATATATATTTTTCATAATTTTAATAAGTTTATACGTCAAATTTATGTCACATAGTTTGCTTTTCAGGAACTTCAAATTTTTTTTTTTTAATTTAAGTCTTTTACGGCCGTTTCCGTTTATTTTATTTTATTAGAAATTGCCATCATTATTTTTTAAACTATTTTGAGCTACAATATATCTGCACGTTCATTTTTTTTTTTTTTTTTTCCGACATAAAATGGTGACAACCCAAAATCGCAGATTCCAGAAATAAGTCTGTTGTACTAGAAAGAAAAAAAAAAAAAGATAATGCAACATTTATTTTATAATAATTAATGTGAATTATACTTATGTCTATATTATTGTTTTAAATGAAAAAAAAAAAAAAAAAAAAAAAAAGTCGGTCTGTAAAGTTCAAAATGTAATTTTTTCACAAGTTTTGCTTGCTTTATCTTTTAATAATAATAATAATAAATTCTAAACAAATAATCACTAATAACGCGATAATTGTGAAACAATTTTCCCTGCAATCAGCTGACTCATCTTTCCCACTCATTCTTATATTCCAATTATATAGCAATGCTCCGTCCACTGTAATAATAGGTCTATGGATGAACATTAATATGTTACTATACTTTAGTTTCTACATTCTTAAAAAGAAAAAAAAAAAAAAGTACTTTTGTAGATTTTAAAGTAATTTGTGTGTAAAATAATATTAATTTATCAGAAAGAACTATATTCTTTAAATGACTTGGGTAGAGCTTTAGTACAGTACTTTCTTGCTGATATTTAAATTTTTGTCCCATTTTGGCGATGAATTAAAATGGCTATCTTAGTTACGTTAGAAAAGACCTTGACGAGAAAGGACTGAGATACTTCGGTCCCAAATTTCGAATTTCGCCAAGTGGGACTTCTAAAACTGTTCCAAAATATAATTGTTTTGTCTATTTTACAACCCAAATATATTAAGTTATTCCCGGTTATCAATACTGCACTCAAATATTACCATAGATTTAGCATTTGGCGAAAATTCAATGCAGAAAATCCCTTATATTTTTGATGCAGTTGAATACTGAAGAAAAGGCACAGTTTTAGTATAGAATCTACTTTTTATTTACTAGGTATTGTACCCGTTTTTCACAACTTAAATGACAATAGAAATTATGTTTTTTTTTTATCTTTGAGAAAACTTATGTTCAAATTAGCACACAAACAAGCTCGCAGATTAAAATATATACATATGAGTGGAAATTTACAAAATTCATTTATTAATTGTAATAATCTATTTTCTATCTTCATCAGAAAAGTAAACTTCATCTAAGCTTTATCAATATAGTAAAGCAGCAAATATTACAGAATAAAATTTTTTATGTTATTTGCACACGTTTTTTAATGTTACTCACACATGTTTTGAACAGAATGTCGTTTAAAAACTGTTTATAAACTTTAATCAACTGAAAAATAGAATTTTACTTAAATAAATGAGTTTATTAAATCTTCAAATATAGATAAAAGAAATTTGAAAATGAAGCAATTATTGCATATAAACATAGGGTGTTAATAAAAAGAGGTTATAAAATATAAATATAAATAATTCAGAACACTGAATTTTACAATATTAAAGCAGTTCATTTGAAAAAAAAAAAAAAAAAAAAATAGTCAATGGTCACAGCATATTATGCAAATTATGCAAACTTACATAAAAAAATAACACTACATAAATTAAATAAATAAATAAAAAGACACTTCCTTGCTTGATGTACTAAAATGTATAAATGTAGTAAATCTACTAATTAAATTATTCATTGTACTACAAGTACTGATTTAGTAGGACTCAGCCGAAGATTAAAAGTAACAACAAGATTTTACAAGGCAAATATGTTTTTTTTCCCCTAAAACTTGCCCCTGAAGATATCAGATGTGGGTCTCTGAATATACTCCCGTATTGTACTGTCATAGACAATGTACACGAGTCTAAAATTTGAGTAAAATTTTTCGACAGAAGTACATTATCTATATAATATTTCTCTAACGTGGCCAGTTACGACTATATTTTGTAGAAACGATAAAATAGAGGCAATAAAATACGCGAGGATAAAATATAATATATAAGTAATATTTATGCACGCGGACTCAGTTGAGTGTGATATAATAATAATAATAAAACATGGCGACATTTGTCTGATTTCATCATTTTATAGAAAAAATTATTTTTAAAACATTCATCTTTACAGTCCTTGCAAGCGTCATTTAAAACCAAGCAATACTTTAAAGATATAAACAAAATATGAACTTTTTCATAAATTGACTTAAAAACGCAATAATCAAAAGAATAATAAAAATGGGTACTACGTGTTTTTAACAAAAAAATTATGTCAAAATGAATAAAGAATAAAAATAAAATAAAATAAAAGGGATCTCGCCAACATGGTGGCAAAAATTTAAAAGTCGCCATAGGGGTCCTTTATAAAAGCTGTCTTGCCTGTGGTCATATGAAAACTGGGTCATCAAACATGAATTTTATTTTGAAACTTTTCTTTGAATGATTTGGTTTAACTCTCATCAGCGTTTCATCCCACAAAAGCTAATAATAATTTGTTTTCTGGTGAATTAAAATTTTAATTGGATGGTGAAATTGGTATAAGAATTGTAAGTTTAGAATTTTAAAGGTAAATATTAAAAAAAGAAAAAAGAAAAAAGAAAAAGAAAGAAAGGAGAGGGGAGAAAAAGAAAGAAAGAAACTGTGAAAATTCCGCATGGGTTTGCTAGTTTTATGAATAAATCAGAAGATTTGACACACTCAGACATATTTTTGCACCAGGAACCTGTTCGAGATGAAGAAATCCTTGAAAATGTTTTCATATTAAATTGCCGTCGGCTCTTGGCTAAAACATAACTAAAATCGATTTCACATGATTGCATCAAAAATGAATCTCATCATTTCTCACAGGCAGATATGTCTTTTTTTTTTTTTTTTTTATACTTTGGTAGGTTTACCCTGTAAATAGTTGCATATGTATTGTTATCGACTAAGGACTCGATTTCAAACTTTGCGCAAAATCAATTCGATAGAATTGGTTAAAAAATTGACATAAAGATTTTGACCAAAATGACAAAAAACAAAGCTAAATACGATTAAGGGAGAAAAAAAAACACCTTGACATGGTATCAAATTATATAATTGAGAAAATGAAGTTTGTTTTATACTCTGAAGGCAATTTTTGTTGCATTGACTTTTGAAATGTAAAATTATTAGGGGAACTGGGGCCCTTTTGTTACAGGGGTAAGAAGTAACACACAATTTACACAGTAGTTTATAACAATTTTGATTGGATATTTGGATAAACTTAATTCTTATAACGCACCTTATTATGTAAGCACAATCAGTGTTCGCAAAAACGTTTAATGAGAGTTTCTGTACATGTGCTTCGTTTAGCTAGTTAGTGGAAAAAACATACTCAAAAGTAAAAGCAAGAAGAAAAAGTAAATTTTGGAAAAGTAAAGTAAGTAAAACAAAGAAAAGTAAATTTTGATTTAATGCATGTTAATTTTACTACATTTAACTATTAATTTTACTACATTTACTTTTTCAAAGTAAATCATATAATCAACAATTTAAATTAATTTATATATATATATATATATGAAAGGGATAAAAATAAATGCGTTTTTTAACAATTTAAAATCAATTTAAAAGTGTGAAAATCGCTAACCAAAATTATAATCGCGAATAATTTGTAATTGCCCCTTTAAAGATTGTTTCCTAGCAAAAGACTTTATAACTCAGAAATCAGAAAATGAACGAAATTATAAGTCGAAATTCGCTGACGATAGTGCAATTTGCAAGTGTTGCGGCACTGAGCTGCATATTAATTAATCCCAGAAATTCCTTTTAAGAGCCCAGACGATCTATTGGACTAATCAGCAGCTCAGAAAATTAGGTATAAAAGGCCAAACATTAAACAAACGGAGACTTCTTGCCACGAATTTGACTTGTTAAATAACTCCACGCTGCAATCTTCCTCTGAAATTACGTAAGTGTTACAAGATCTCCCCAAGAGATTCGGCGGCCCGGGCGCAGCGAGAACCGCCCGTGGTTCGGCAGAGTGTCGGACTAGACTCCATTCGCCTTGCCCTGTCCCGATTCTGAAATGATGAAGCAATAAAGATGTTTCCTGAAAGAATGCTAGTCGTCATTGTGTGCTGCGTCTGTCATATCTCTTTCATCAAGTAATTAATGCGTCATATATATATATATATATATTGTCACAACTTTATTTTTATTGTTTACCTTTTTCTAAAATTACTTTCACATTCTTCAATTTATCAACCAGCTAAAAAATTAATAAATTATAACAAAATTAAGGCTTTAGATTTATCTAAATTCTTCTCTTTATAAACAAGACTTCTAAGCTTTCTTAAACAGTGGAGATTTCACTATTTTAGTTAAATGTTTGAACCAAATTCATTTTAAATTTTGTCTTCTATACTTAAAAATCTAATTTTAATGTTAAAAAATTTTTCATATACTTTACTGTTTCTATTAATTTTAAAATTATTGAATTTTTGGCTGCTAACTTTAACCGTTTTAATGAAACTTTCCGAATGCATAAATAAACATGATTTCTTCGAAGTCAGTACCGGATATTGAACTTCCCTACATCATTCAGTAAGATCCCTAACAGGCTCGTTGACCTCATATCTTCACTGATTTTAAAAGTTTCATTTGCCTTTTAAATGCTAAAACAAAATTCCGTCATTCTTTAAAGGTTAAATTTCCGGTCAAATGTATTTCAAACTAATGTGTAGCTAAAAACAATTTAAATACCTTTTACGACAGAATTAGGAAACTAAAAATAAGCATTTCAATATTATTTGCTACACTTGTACCTACTTTGTTCACCTGACGAAGGGTTGTACTCTTATTTCAACAAAAACAACTGTGGTATATATATATATATATATAGATTCGATTTAGTGTGTTTATTTACAAAGATTTTTTTTTTTAATTAGATTTCAATACTAGTCCTCCGGACTATCTTTTACTGTGACGGAAATATGAGACACTTCGCTGTGCAACGTCTACTGCACTTTTACTATTTTAAATGTTATTACTTTCTTCTATATTCAATAGAAGAAAGTATTGGATTCGTAAAAATTTTCAACCTCGGGGTTTTCATAGATTTACACGTTTTGAGAGCTGTAGAACACGATTTGACCATTTTTAGAAAATGTCTGTCTGCGTCTGTCAGTTTGTGTGTGTGTGACAAAATTTTGTGGCAACTGTATCTCAGGAACTACTGCACAGAATTTCATATAAATTGGTATATAGTTGCACTTTGACATAAATTAGTGCCTATCAACTTTTGGTAAAAATTGCCTTAAGGTTGCGTTGCCATCCCGCTTTTTCTAAATTTTTAATATGGTGATACTGGACAAAATTTTGTATAAATGTGCATAAAGATAATTATTTTTTAATAATCATTATGAAATTTATAAGAATTATTTATAATAGAGATAGTCAACTGAGAAAAAATTTTTGTGTGTGTTTGTTCGTCCCCCCCCCCCCCCCTGAGGGGAAATAACCCTTCGAGGGGAGTAAATTTTCACGATGGGTATCTTTCAAAAGAGCTCGCCAATACCTTTCAAAACGAATGATTGAACCATCTATCTGCGATAATTTAAAATAAAGTTATCGATTTTTTTCATTTTTAACAAAAAAAAAAAAAAAAAAATCGAGAATAAAATTGACTTTTTTTTTATATTTAGTGTTATACTACTTCTCTAATATGGAAATCGTCTGCATTTTCACGGAAGATAATTTTTTTTAAATAATAATTTTAATAAATTATTTTTACTGAGTGAATTTGTATAGGAAAATATAGAAGAAAGTCATGTGGTGGCCACAACATACTAGTTTTATCTGGTAAATATATATATTCATATATTCTTCCGTTTCACATTTTCCAGAAATTATAATTATTCCTTTATCTCTTTGTTCTTTTGTATTACATTGTGTAAAATATTCGTAACAAACCTGGTGTCTTCCGGACATGCACGACGGAAATAGCAAGTATTTTAAATTGTTAATATTTTCTCCTGCAGCTCTACAGCTTTGTCATTAGCCTTTACTTTCTCCTAAATATTCAGTCTTCAGTCACTTAAAATAAATTTGTATTTGACTTTTCGATACACTTTCAAGTGAAAAGTCGTTTTGTTAAATAATTTTATTTTCTAACATAAGCAAAATTTGATCAATTCACTAATACAGGGTGATCGGTTTAAAAGAGTACCCGTTGGTTTTTCTTATAACTCTTTAATCTGATGGATGTGGCAACTATTCTAACATTGAAGTATGATTGTTTGAACCTTGTTTAAGTTTGTGAGACAATTTCTAACACTGTATAATTGTATAAGTATTAGCAAAGATGCTTAGATATAAATTTTCAAAACAACTTCAGTAAAATTTATTTGTGTTACATTCAGGAGCTCGTATATACATTTTACTTATATAACTAGAGAGCTCTGTCCCCTACTCGCTCCGTTTATCAACCCCGACTCGGTTCACTTATTAACTCCTGTGGGGCTCTTCCCGCCTATTCTCTGCTTTGTTTTTCACTGAATAGGTATATTAAGAGTGCATAACAGAAGACAAATGCAGAAAATTGTTATAAAAATCCCTCATATTGGTACTTTTCCTATTCACCGTGGCAAATCTCACCAAACAGACTTTATTGACGACAACACACAGTATACACATAAAAATTATAAATGCTAATAAGGCAAAACTCCTTTCGCTTAAAGAATCTGAAAATTATTTCTCTCTCCTGGGCAAATCCCAGATTTTTATTGTTTTTTCGTTCCCTTCTGACATATAAGGAAAAAGACGTGACTGATAAGAAATGGCCACGACTTATATAGAAAAAGTGGCGGCGGTAAAATATTACCAACAGGGATATTCAGTTTGGCATCAGCTGAAATATTTTTGGCGACTATATTGCCTGTGATGGCGAAGTGAAAAAGTACCCCCAAATTCAATGTCAAAATGAAATGCATAATATTTAATAACACATTATTATTATTATTTATTTTTTTTAATGAAATATTATGCAAAAAATCAATATTTTTTAAAAATTAAAATAGAAAGAAATTTGTAATAGCTAAACCATTTTGCATTACAGCTTTAGTATGGTGACTTTTAAATTTTTGACACAATTTGCCGATTGAATTTTTTTGGTATAATTGCTCGTTAAAACGAAAGAAATGAAAAAAAAAAAGATGAAAGAAAACCTAGTATCTATTTTTACTTTCTTCTATATGTAATATAGAGAAAGTATTGGATTCGCGAAAATTTTCGACCTCCGTTTTTTGACGGATCTACACGTTTTGGGATGTCCTGAACACGAATTGATAGTTTTTAAAAAATGTCTGTCTGTGTGTCTGTCTGTCTGTCTGTCTGTCTGTGTGTCTGTCTGTCTGTCTGTGTGTCTGTATCATTTTTTTGTGGACGCTGTATCTCACGAACCAATGAATGAAATTTAACCAAACTTGGTATTTAGTTGCACCCTGACATGAACTGGTGCCCATTAGATTTGGGGATCAATAGCTCAACAGGTGGCGCTGTGATCGCATTTTATAGGACAAAATTCCGTATAAATGGGCATAATGAGAGTTATTTTAAACTTGTGATTGTAAAATTAATATGAATTATTGATAATAGTAGTAGTTAACTAGGAAAAAAAAATTGTGCATGGGGGGGCATCGGTTCCCCCCCTGGGGGGGAAGTACCCCCCCGGGAGGGTTAAATTTTGAAGATGGGTATCATTCGAAAGATCTCGTCAATACCTTTAAAACGAATGGTTGAACCATAAATCTGTGATAATTTAAAACAAAGTTATCGATTTTTTTTACTTTTAACAAAAAAAAAAAACTTAGAAAAAAAAATCGTTTTTTTTTTTTTTTTTTTTTTTTTTTTTTTTTAATATTGTTACTGATTGAATATGTATAGGAAAATATAGAAGAAAGTCTTGTGGTGGCCACAACATACTAGTTTCTAATGCCTATACCTTTTATTATTCCATTTTTTTTTTTTTTTCTTAATTTAGGGCAGTATATAATTCTCAAGACATATTACTAATGCATAGCTAGGTAATAATTTTATACGTTCGAAAATATCTGAGAAAAAAAAAAAAAAAAACATATATTATTATTTTAATTTGAAAAATCTCCTACAGCTTCAATTTTTAATTTTTTCCTACCTATTTCTTAAAATAACGAAGGATGAAATGTCCTAGATTCTCTATAAGAGTTTTAGATATTCAGTTTTTTTCTTGCCATAATTAGAAATATGATATGTATCAGAAACGTGTAATTCTGTAATGTTAAAAAATTGTCAGTGCGAAAGTAGAAGAGAAGTTTATATATGAGTTATAATGTGCTGTATAAGTATATATGAGCTATTTGAGTCATTTATAAATGAGTTTGAATTTTATTATTTTTGTTATTCTTATTTCATTTTATTTATTTATTTATTTATTTATTTATTTATTTTCATTATTTGATTATTTCTTTATGCCAAAATATATTCAAAGTATTTTAAAATAAAAAAAGTTATACTTTAACGAGCAAAAGAAATGCAGACAATATTACAGACAAGATATTACTTAATTATTTAAAAAAAAAAAAAAAAAAAAAGAAAAGAAAAGAAAAGAAAAGAACTTATAAAACAAATTATAAACAACATAAAAGATTGGCAAAAATAATAATAATTATAAAATTTTTCTAAAAGTATCGAATAATTAAAATTTAAAAGGATATTTGCAAATTACAATCCTAAAATCATTTTTTCATTGAAAATACCTACTAATAGTAACATTGACATTTATTTTATTTTTATTTTATTTTTTTACAACATAAATCACATTTTATCTTTTCCATGGAAAATGACAAAAAAAAAATAATAATAATAATAATAATAATAATAATGTCACAAGAGAAACTTTTTTCAAGGTGGTAAATAGAGTATCTTTATAAACCCGTCGTTTTTAATTAATAAGTTCGTTAATTAAAATGATAGAAATTTCTCAGCAGCTGAAATGTCTTCCTTGGAGAATTCTGCAAACATTGATATCTCTCATGGCGGAAAGGACACTGCCCTCGCGAGGACATGTGGTCACAGACAAAAAAATTTGACACCAGCAACAGTAACATTTTTTTTTTTTTAATATATATATAGAGAGAGAGAGATGTAGGATGTATGGGTTAAATATAGCCTTACTTAATCTTTCCTTAAAATTTTTTTGTTATTTTTTGACATAAATACTTTTAAATAGTTGTATATATTATTTTTATTACCGATAACAAGGTTTCTAAAGTTTTAATTATCTGTAATTGACATTAAAATTATATTCTTTTTTCCTTTATTGCCTAATTTATAAAGTAACATCAAAGAATATTGTACTCACTGTTAATAAACAATTCTAATTGATTAAATAAAAATGCACATCATAATATGGCTAACGCATGAAAATTTTACTGAATTACTAGCAATTATTTACCCTCATAGAGAAGCAAAAACTTAAATAATTATCTCTTTGAAGTACATTTTCTCGCCTCATTTTTCGTTTATACCTTTTAGGAAAATTTTCCACTCAAACAAATTTTGAAATTTTCTACTTAACTCAAACAAAGCTTTTCAGTTTCGCAAAAACATTCTCTTGAATCATTTTCCATCATTAAGTGTTATTTTCGCATTTCTTTTTTCCATTAACTCATTACTTCTGTTCTAATATTAGAGTTGTAATTAATTGCAACATTTAAGTATCGGAATGTTTAAGTGCTTTAGACTTTCTTTCATGATGCTTTTTGTTTATTAAGAGAATATTATATTCAACATTTATAAATTAAAAAGAAACACAATCCTGAAAAGTAAAATGAAGGATTCATTATTCCTTCAAGCACAAAATTCTCCTATATACAGTAAACTCTAGCGTTTTTCACTTTCTCTGACGATTGTTTGAGCGTATTTTATTCACATCCACTTGAATAATCTTTTTTCGTTGATATTTTAATTTATTAATTCGTTTCAGTTACATATTTTCATTTTCTATTTGCATTCTTTATAATTATTCTTAATACTTTAAATTAAATGAAAGTTGTTTTGGAGAAGGTAAAATTCAGTATCAATAATAATAGCGTTAAAAACATATGATTACTTTTTTCATTCTTTTTATCCAATAGTCTCAAATTATTAAATATTTTCTTCTCTGAACAACACGTTATTTTTAATGTTTATTACCGTTATTGTAAAAACAACAATAGAACGAGGTGCTATCATAACAAAATAAAAAATTAATAAGATGAAACGATAAAATGAAAAGGTCATTGAAAAAAGATATTTTTGGAATGATTGGGGATTGATGCCTTAAAACTTGTTAAAACCAGTTTCAACTAGTTGTTTTACTGTTTGTATATCAAAACGCCGGAATCAATTTCATTTACTGAAGATATCGAACAAAGAGAATTATTTCGAGAAGGATCAATGTTATAACATTAAATTTTATTACAAATTAGGTAAATTAGTTACTGAATTGTTAAAAATAAAGTGAATAGCATATAGTAATGTATGGTAATAAAGAACCCAAGTGAACCTGTAGGTACAACCACTTTAAATGTGGGAGCGAAAATATTGTAGATGAACCGAAGGTAGGCGCCTTTCAAATTTAAAAATTAATAGAGTGTTAAAGCAGCTTGCTGTTAAGGTTTGTTGAACGCTTTGCGACAGGACAACCATTTCTTAAAGTGTATCATAATGGGGAAATAAGACCTGCCTACAATACAACACAGGAACAAAAAGACAGAGTGCATTGTGAAAAAGACCTGCTGTACAAAAAGTAGCACATGTCGAAATTAATGACTAAAGTGATGCTGGTGTACTTTTAATTCCAAATAACTTATTCACCGTAAAATTGTCTGTGAAAATTAATATATAATTAAGTATTAATAAGTATAAGGTAATAGTCAAAAAAAGATTATACGGTTTATTTTCCGCATATCTGGTTTGCCAGCGTTTTCGCTTCTGTTTCTTTTCTCCTTTTTGGTCGGCAAAGAAAACATTTTTTAGCCATTTCGCTATTGTTGCAGGAAAAGAAGCGCAGTACTTACGCAGATATGCCAGAAATAAGTAGAAAAAGAACCGGAAATAACTGAAGCTTTAGGAAAAATGCGAAGTTATTCGAAAATTAATATTTTAAGGATGTCAAAGGAACATTTTATTCCAGTCTCGAATTTTAGTAAGCCAAGTCAACGCCCTAAGCAAGGAAGAGAAATTTAATAATAGCCGCCTTTGAAGAAACTTCCTCAAAGTGTGGATTTTTTTAAAAGATAACGTGGGCAAGGAAAACATAAAAAATCCCATCTAGAAGGTTTTTTTTTTTCAAATGGGAACGAAGAATCTTCCTATCACTGGACCCCTGCTAAAGCGGATTGTTCTGGATTTTATTGGAAGGACAGTTGACTCGTTTCAGAATAAAAATAGTATCGAATTCAAAGTAATCAATCCTGAAGCTGCAGACGTAAATATGAACACTGTGGAAAAATGGAAAACTAAACATATGGACTTGAAGAAGTATTTCGACGCCGTTGACATTTTTAATACAGACAAAACCGGCTTGTTAACCCTAGCAAAAACAAGAGAGAAATGAGTGGGCGGGAAAATGATGAAAGAAAGACTTATAATCATGCTGTGCGCTAGTTTTATGGGTGTGAAACTCGAACCACTTGTGATCGGTAAAAGTCAGAATTCACGATGCTCTAAAATGTGAAGATCGCATCATCGCTTGTACGCTAGAAAGAAAACCAAAAAAACTGGATAGCATTCGCAATTTCTCACGACGTTTGGAGGATACTAGCAAAATGATGAAGAGAAAATGAAAAAAAAATTCTTTTTGTAGATAATAAAACATAATAAGGAAACTTGTAATTCTATAACCTAACCACTGGATCAAGGAATAATCAAAATCTTTAAAGCTCACTACCGAATTCATTCTCAGAAGAAAATGTTCTTGGTTATGGAGGAAGCAAATTCAACAACCGGTCTAAAAAAGAAGGTCAACATCATGTATACTGTCCATTGGCTTTAAATGAAGTACCATAAACTATTCTAAGATGCGTCTACAAAGCAGAATTTCCGTGTAAAAAAAATTAATCAAGAATAGAAGACCAAGATGCAATAGCTGTGAATGACTTGGGTTCAATTTTTCAGTAGTTTTATACTGAAATTGAACCTGATCGGGAAGAAAGACGGAAGCCTTCCAGTTTGTGACAACAATATCGTTGAAGGGAAAGAAAAAATTGAGGAAGCAGAACCAGAAGAGACCAATGAAACGAGAAGTACGATTACCTTCAAACAATATAGCCAAGGGGTTTAGGACCTGTATTACTATGCAGTTGAGCCTCACCCAAAAATCTTTCCACATCTTAAACAATTAGATAACATGTAACTGCACGATAAGGTATCAGAAAGAAGCGTCCCCAGTAAAAAATGTCTCCTGGAAAAAATGTCCCTCGGAAAAAACGTACCCCCGAAAAAACGTCCCCGGATATGAATACAAAATATTTCGAAATTTTACATTAATAACTTGTAGGTCAAATTACTAACGAGGATTATTTATTTTCAAAATTATAAACGAAGTTATAAAACAAAAAGCATAATATGTTTTAGCCATCACAAAACTTTTTCTATATTGTTTTATATAATGCGTATAGCATGTATAAATATAGGCGACAACTTTTCAAACATTCATTGGCACTTTTCTTGTTTTTTTTTTTTTAGGATGAAATTTTGTATTAAAGAAAAGGAGAAACTGTTTCTGTTCCGAGCACTCTGCTGTTTTTTTTAGTCCTTTAACACCCAGCCTGCATTAAATTACTTCAACATCTATGTAATAAATGTTAAAAAAGAGTGAATATAGGAGATTTCTGTAAGGCAATAGTGTCTAGTATTCTGAACAGACTCCAATAAAATCAACGGCTATCTATGAAATAAAAATTAATTTCATTTAAAGGTGAAAATAATTCGAGACTTAAATGGATATGTCAATGTCAAATGAAACATTGTTACCACATAAAAGAAAACTGCTTGATTGGAAAATATTTCACAAAAATAATCTTATTTTGTGTCCGAAAAATGTAAGACGGGTAATTAATAATACAATGAAGAATATAATAAATCCCAAATCTAAAATTTAATCTCTAAATTTGCAAACAATAACTTCTAAAATCCGCTTATAACAATTTAACAGCTACCAAATTGATACCGAACAGATTCGCTTTGCTCCAGAAAAGAAAAAAACAGAATTGTATACAATTAAAAAAAATTTAAACCCAAAACATCATTTACAAAACCAAAAAACACTTAATGTTTGTAGCTTATATTGTGCTGGATTTTTTTTTATGATTATCTCTATATATTTAAAAAAAGTTAATATCGCTAGCGTCAAATTGTTTTGTCTGCTACCGCATCTTTTTACGGAGGGCAGTGTTATGAGAAGTATCAATGTGTTCCGAATACGGAAGACATTTCAGCTGCTTAGAAATTCTATCATTTTAATTAAAGAAGTTATTAACTAAAAATAACGGGTTCAGGGAGTTACTCTGTTTGCCACCTTAAAAAAAGATTCTCTTATGACATTGTTCTTCTGTCATGAAGTCATTTTACACAAGGCTGACCAGATCAAAGTACTTTTATAATAGAGAAATGTTAAAAAATGCTACAATTATTCAATTATGGATGTATTTTTTCATTCCTAATAAACAAGGACTAAAAATAAAGTATTACTGATTAACAATTTACTTTCTAGAATTTTTTTAAACTTAGAAAAATGCCTTCAAAATAAAGGACGTCCCCATTTGTCCCCAGAAAATGGGGACGTTTGGTCAGTATATTTTACATGGAAAAATTAAAATATGATCCATGGTTGTAGGTAGGTAGGTAGGTTGGGCTTAACTTTGCATTAGTACTGCGCTATGGTTAACTGGCGACGGTCTGGGACGCACCCCTAGGAATGTTCCAGCGACATGCCATTAGAATTTTCATCCTCCACGGAGGGAGGGTTCTCCCGCTTCGGTGACCCCACATAGATCAATTTTGATGGGAACATGGAATACTCTGTGGCCACGGCGAATTTTGTGTGCACCAGCCACCATTAGTGTATACGACGGTGTTTAGCCGGCTCAAGTATCGAACCCGCAATTTTGTAATTACGAGCTCCAATTACAGAAAAGTTCCGATATAAATATTTATTTAAAAAAAAGAAAAAGAAACTCACTACATTCAAATTAATAAAAACTGCAAAACAATGAAGGAGAGGTGCAAATCACCACTTAGAAAAATAACAGATTGCACACCCGATAAAATTTTGAAAACTCGGACCCTTTGTTTGTTCATGTTAACCGCTATTATATAAAATGATGTAGAAAAAAGTTTTGTGATGACCAAAGCATACTATATTGATATTTATATATTTAATTTTGAATAATAAATAAATTTCGTCAATATTTTGAACTACAAAATATGAGTGTGAAATTTCGAACATTTCTTGATTTATACCCTGGGGCATTTTTTCCGGGACGTTTTTTCCGAGGGACGTTTATTCCAGGGGACGTTCTTTCCACGGAATGTTTTTTCTGGGGAGGTTTTTTCTGGGAACATTTTTTTTCCTAGAACCGCACGAGAATACACAACGCAAAAATAGACTAAAATTACTGAATTAAAATTTGTTTTATATCGATTATGTTTTCACGTAATGTAGTACAAAAATAATTGTGTAATAATAGCACGTAATAAGTTCATAATTAAGTAATTTTGTTGTATATTATATTAAATATTTTTATTATTTAAAAAAAATGAAGCGGTAGATCACCTAATTTGACATTGCACTAGACGCCGAATCTAAATTCAGAGCCTCAATCTTGTTAACAGGCATGGGCTAACCGGGCTAAGTATTCTATACAGTCTATAAACTCACTACGTACATGCATTTTCCAATCTCCCTCTATAATGAATACTCCTATAATCTGAACACTTTTGCATACTCCCATCAGTGTTCAGAATAGCGAAAGAGCGCTGTATATTAAATATCTTATGAAATATGATCTATTTCACTAACAATTTTTAATTGAGAATACGTAATTGTTAACAAATTTCATTCTCCATAACTTATTCGCCAAACTGATTTACTTATAAAATCCCAAGCAAATAACATTTTAATTTAAAAAAATTAACGTCGATAGAATGAACTAAATTACAGTTTCTTAAAAAAAAAAAAAAAAAAAAAAAAAAAAAAACTGAAAAACTGAAAAAGCAAAACTATGAGGAGTTTTACCCAAATTTTCATTTTAATTCGATCAATAAATTTTTGAATACAGTGTTTGTAGACAAATATGGATAAAATCCCCTATTGTTTAACTTTTTTTTCTTTTTTTTTTTCCTAATAGAACTAAAGTTCAGCTTATTCTATCAGCGATAACTTTTTTAATTTTCACGATATTTGCTTTCGCTTTTTATACATATGTTTAAGAAAATTTATTAATGCTTGTGCATGCGCAATAAAGTTATTTATTATGTTAAAATTTTATCAGATACTTAATTGTTTTTATGGCAGTATATTGTGTTTAAATAAAACAATAACTAGCTGGAACCCGTCGAATTCGACAATCACTTTATTGACCGTAATATTTCAAAAATCGTCGCATCATTATTTAAATGTATTTCATGTTAAAACATCTAATATAATTTACAGCATTTCACTTAAGAAAAAAAAGTCGGAAAAATGCTTATAAATAGAAATAGTATATATGACATCACTTTCTACAAAGTACTGTCAATGCGACGTCAAACTGACTCCAAATAAACAGATGCTATCTTTAATTTTCTATTTCGTTTAATACTAAGACTATATGTTAGCTGACCCGTCCGGCGTTGCCCGGGCCCATGATAACTTAAATGAACCTTAAATTTGTATTATTTTATACCTTTAACTCGATTTTGCTTGAATTTCTGTTTTTAAATGAAAGCATCACGAAAAAAATAATCATCTGTAACAAAACAATTACCTCGAACCGAACGAAACTCTGCCTTGTGACCCCGGTGTCTGCGGCAGCGCATACGCGGGCCGCTAATACCATGAAAAAATTCAAAAAAATTAACCTGGAACGGAACGAACCCGCCCAGCATTGCCCGGGCCCATGATAATAACCTTAAATGCACCTTAAATTTGTATGGTTTTATATCTTTAACTCGATTTTGTTTGAATTTCTATTTTTAATGAAAACATCACAAAAAAAAATAATAATCTGTAACAAAAAAAAATTACCTCAAACAGAACGGAACTCGGGTTCGTGACCCAGTGCCTGCGGCACGAATATACAGGCCGCTAATAACATGGAAAAATTCTCAAAAATTAACTTTGAACCGAACAAACCTCTGACTCCTGTTACTGCTGCCTGTGGCAGCGGCCCCGTATAGCAGGCATGCTACGCACGCGCTGCAAAATCCACTTTCCTCCACCAGGGAGCGCAGTATGTTGTATACGAACATCACCAATCGCCTTGAATTTCCAAGACCTTTCACATAAGGTGTCACATGGTGGTGTCAACTGCAAAATTCTTTAGCTACACTTTCCACCGCCAGGGGGCACAGCGTGTTCTATACGAACAACACCAACGGTCAGGAAACATCAAGACCTTTAAAATAAGGTGTAACATGATAGGGTCTACTGCAAAATCACCTAGTTCCATTTTTAACCACCAGGGGGCGCACTATATTGTATACAAACATCCCCAATCAACATGAAATTTCAAGACCGTTATCAAAAATCGCCTTGAATTTCCAAGACCTTTCAATTAAGTTGTCACATGGTGGTGTCAACTGCAAATTCCTTTAGTTGCACTTTCCACCACCAGGGGGCACAGTGTGTTCTCTTACGAACATCACCAACGGTCAGGAAATACCAAGACTTTTAAAATAAGGTGCAACATGATAGGGCCTACTACAAAATCGCCTAGTTCCATTTTCCACCACCAGGGGTGCCCTATATTCTATACAAACATCCCCAATCAACATGAAATTTCAAGACCTTTAAAATAAGGTACTACATGTGTGGATCTAGAACGGATCTCCCTTTCAAACTAAATTCCCCTCTTTTCTCCCCTTCAAATCTACTTTCCCCCTTTTTCCCTCCTTTAAAATTGAAAATTCCAAAATCGGAGATATTGATGTTTTAGTATTCGAGTCTATTCCCCCTCCGTATACAATTTCTTCACCATGAAGTAATTTGGAGCTGAGTTATGCTCGCCAACGTATGTTTAATCTCTGCCCCCCATGGGGGGGGAACCGTTCGACTTTTTTTATTTTTCTTTTTTTATAATATATCTGCAGGCGAAGACCTTTTTTTAGACACCTCAACCAAATTTTTACACCTAGCCGTTCTCTCAATTTAGTGGAGATAGACAAAAACATGTTTCAAATTAATATATAGATAAAAATACAAAACGATATATACAAAAATACATACAAAAATACATACACAAATTTACTGCGAAAATTCAACCTAGAAACAATGCTTTCTTTACTCATCATGAGTAAGAGAAAGTAATAATAAAACATAGAAAATATTACATATTTTTAATTACCCGCTTTGTTATTTAAAAATTCTATAATTTTTTCCCTTTTTTTTTCTTACGTCTTTTTTAAATAAAAAATCTTGCTTTTTACTTCATTTAGTCTGAATCTGCATATTAGACTTTAAATTTTTACAAAGAAAAAAAAATGTTATAATTGAAGTACTTAAATTTAGATTAACAGAAAATCTATTTCTTTATTTATTACATTTAATATGTAATAACACAAATGTCTTTGCTGAATGGCAAGACACGGGAATAAGGAAATTAATGTCTCTGAGACGATCACTAATTTTGATCGCCGAATTTAATTAAAGTTCTCTTACAAAGTACCTTTAAGAATTAAAATGTTATCTGGTTGGAAATTTGAATAATATTCAAGTAAACATATTGTTTTTTTTTATATGTGTTATTTCTTCTTCTTCTTCTTCTTTAAATATATATATATAAAGTAAAAGACAACATTTTGCAAAATTTTCGTCTTCTATTTTCCTCAATTAAAAAGGAATTCAAACGAAATATTTAGATTCGTGCGTTACATACATTGTAAAAAATGTGAACATCTTTTACCAATCAATGAAAATAAACAAATGCCCGTAAAGCTATCACGATTATTTCTCAAAGCAGGGTAGTGGATTTTAATAAACGGACAGCACTCTGAATTTTACAGCTCTTTGTTACAAATACATGTACACTATCAATAAATTTTCATAGTAAATTACGATCAATGATCAGTAAAAAGTGTTTCAGTCATTTACCATAAAAAAAGTCATGTCAGCAAAGTTGTAATTTTTTTTTCTTTCTGGAAGAAGTCAAGTAGCTTTTTATAAATGGTGTACATACTTCATTTTGCAGTAATTTGTTACAAATACGAGAGTTGAGCTTTTTTTTTCTCGAAGAAGGGGACTAACCGTATGATTCAATTTTCTGAAAATTCTTAGAGTCTACTGTGCTTTCTTTTTAAAAGCAGGAAATTGGTCGTACAGTTTAAACCGTCACTATCCAAATTTTTCTAAAATTTTCTTATAGTGTAAACTTATATGAATGAAAATGCACAAATTTTAATAAAGACTTTAGGATTAAGGCATGAAATCAATGTATAATTTGTTGTGTAAAAATAGGAATTCGCACTTTATAAAAATCTTTTTGTATATCTTGTATTCGTGAAAATTTTCTGATAATTATTTGTTTTCATGTAGCAATCGGCCATGCGTTACTGTTACATTTTGATCGGAGAGTAAAAAAAAAAAATATTTATCTTCAAAAAAGCTTCTGAAATTGATAGCCTATTCGAAAGTTGTATAAATGAGAAAAGATATTCTTATCTGAGAAAAGATAAGAAATCTGAGAAAAGGTATTATTATTAACAGATTATAAAGAAATGTAAAAAATATCTGCAGAGACTATGTGAAAATTTTCTGATAAATATTTCCTTTTATGTGACAATAATCCATGTATTACTGTTGCATTTTGATCGGAGTGTAATCTAAAAGATTTATTTTTAAAAAAACTTATGAAATTTATAGATAGTTAGAAAGTTGTATAAATTCTCCATCTGAGAAAAATTATTCTTATTAACAGATTATAAAGAAATGTAAAATTCTGGGTGATTACATTTCAAAGAAAGAATTAAGTTTGAAAGGAAAAATATATGGAAAATATCAGAGACTAATAAATGTTTCTGCGAACATTTCTAATTTACCTGACATTTAAACAAATTTAAAACCAATAAATGAACATAAGTGAAAATCATATTCTCCTAAAATTCGTATTATTGTACAATGTACCATAACGTCCCCGAAACCGTTTGAGTGTCTCTGTAAAAGAAATATAAAAGACAAAGCAAGCAATTTTCTGTAGCAATCTTGCTGTAAAACAATTGTAAAAATGTATATTTTTTTTATGCTTGTAATATGCATGTAATTTTTTGATGTGTCCTTATAAAAATCTATAAAGGCTAGATTCACCAAAATCTATACAATTCGTGCGATGATGACCTACAATATGTGTATAGATTTTTATCTCAATGCATTAAGGCGTTTATAGACACTATCGTACTTTAAAATATTTGGGTCCTTAGGCCATAATGATACAGAATTTTTTGTTGTGTCCCTAGTAAAAAAAACTAAGTGGTAGATTCACCAAAACCTATACAGTTCGTGCAATTGTGACCTATAACATGTATATAAACTTTTTGCTCAATTGAATGAGGTGTTTAGACGCTACTAAATTCACTCAGTAACAATAATTAAAAAAAAAAAAAAGTGGGACTTTGACAAAATTTTGGGTAAAATGTGAAAATTATTCTAAGTTTGTCAAAACACGGAAACCGTGGGACTTTGACAAAATTGGGGGAAAAATGCAAAAATTTGTTTAAGTTTGTCAGAACACGGAAACCGTGGGAGTTTGATAGAATTAAGGGGAGAAAAAAAAAAAAGTCTGACTTTGACAAAATTTTGGGTAAAATGTGAATATTTGTTAAAGTTTGTCAAAACACGGAAACCGTGGGACTTTGACAAAATTAGGGGGAAAATGCAAAAATATGTTAAAGTTTGTCAAGACACGGAAACCGTAGGACTTTGACAAAATTAGAGGAAAAAAGCAAAAATTAGTTTAAGTTTGTCAGAACACGGAAACCGTGGGAGTTTGATAAAATTAAGGGGAGAGAAAAAAAAAAAAAAAAAAAAAAAAGATTTTTTTTTAAAGCAAAAATTAGTTTAAGTTTGTCAGAACACGGAAACCGTGGGAGTTTGATAAAATTAAGGGGAGAGAAAAAAAAAAAAAAAAAAAAAAAGATTTTTTTTCTAAGTTTTTTTTCGTAAAAAGTAAAAAAAATCGATATCTTTGTTTTAAATTATTACAGATTTATAGTTCAACCATTCGTTTTAAAGGTACTGACGAGACCTTTCGAAAGATACCCATCTTGAAAATTTTTGCCCTATATCACCCTGTTAAAAATTTAGAAAAAGCGGGATGGCAACGCAACCTGTAAGACGATTTTTACCAAAAGTTGATAGGCACTAATTTATGTCAAGGTGCAACTACATACCAATTTGTATGAAATTCTGTGCAGTAGTTCCAGAGATACAGTTGCCACAAAATTTTGTCACACACACACACACAGAGAGACAGACAGACAGACAGACAGACAGACAGACATTTTCTAAAAATGGTAAATTCGTGTTCTACATCTCTCAAAACGTGTAAATCCATCAAAAACCCGAAATCGAAAATTTTTACGAATCCAATACTTTCTTCTATTGAAGATAGAAGAAAGTAAAAACTATAAGCGCCGTAGTCACCAAAATCGTGTTCGTGTTATGGTGACGTATAACATACGTACCAACTTTCAACACATTTCGAACAAAATGTTTAGACGTTATCGTGTTCACACACACACACATCATCGTAAACTCAGTGAAAAAGAACTCACGGGACCTCAAAACGTATAGAAACCTCAAATTTGGATTTTTGACATGATTACAATACTTTCCTTACATATGCAAATTCGGAAAGTGAAACTTAATATAAGAAGAAAATCTGGTTTTAATTTCATATTTAGAGGCGTGTGTTATTAATCTTTAGTCATTTGTAATAAATTCTGGACACCATTTCTGATTTAGTTATCTTTTCTGAAATTGTTTAAGTTTTACATTTATTCTAAAGATTACTTTTCAGAAAAATTGAATTAATATCAATTAAAAAAATATTAGTTTTGTTAAAGTTCTATGAAATCCGGTTAATGATTTGATAACAAGTATATCATCTAAACTTTATGTTCATATGTTCATTTATACAAAAAAAATTCTACACAATAGAAGGGGAACGAGAAAATTGATTGGGATTTTAATTTTGGACACCAGTGTGCAAAAAAATACCTAAGGAATTCATAAAAGTGCAGCTGCAACACACATACCGCAGAAAACTGCAACATAAAACTGCGTGTGCATATAAAACTGCAGACTCCGTGCCTACTTTGTTCACCTGACGAAGGGTATTGTGTTCCTTCGGTTCGAAACAATTATTTCGAGTTTATTGCATTTTATGGTGATTATTCGAAGCTTTATAATTATTACTTTAAAACAACAGTTATGTGGTGCTTTCTTATTAATGCTTTCTTATATTATCACTAAATGCCGAAAGATGTCAATATTTTGCAAATCAGAAGAAATAAGATTTTATTTCCAAGTTTTTTTCGTTAAAAAATTTAAAAAAAAAAACTTTGTTTTAAATTATCACAGATTCAAACATTCGTTTTAAAAGTATTGACAAGATCTTTCGAAAGATACCCATATTGAAAATTTACTCCCCCCCCCCGCGGGGAGGGGTACTTCCCCCACAAGGGGGGAAGTGATGCCCCACATGCACAAATTTTTTTTCCTAGTTAACTACAACTATTATCAATAATTCATATGAATATTAAAATAACTCTCATTATGTATATTTATACGAAATTTTGTCCTATACTGCCATGTTAAAAATTTAGAAAAAAATGCGATAACAGCTCCACCTATTGAGCAATTGTTCTACAAATCTAATCAGCACCAGTTTGTGTCAGGGTCAAACTAAATACCAAGATTGGTTAAATTTCGTTCATTGGTTCGTGAGATACAGCGTCCACAAAATTTGTGATACACACACACAGACAGACATCTTCTAAAATCAGTTAAATCGTGTTCAGGCCATCCCAAAACGTGTAAATCCATCGAAAACTGGAGTTCAAAAATTTTCATGAATCCAATAATTTCTCTATATGTACATATAGAATAAAGTAAAAAAAGAAAGAAAGAAAAAAAACAAGGCTGTAATTAATTTGCCTTCAAACTTGCCAATATTTATCCAGTTTTTCAAGTGGCACCCTAATGCGAATTTCAAAATACCAAATTTGTATTTTCGGCAGTTATTCAAGTTATGCTGATATGATATATACATACAGATCAACAGCTAAAAATTGGACTTTCTTATTCAGGGTAACTCAAAACGTGATATTAAAAAAAAAATAGTTGTAAACAGATCTTTAAAAAATACTTTGTTTACAGTATGGGTATGAAAAATGATTTTTCTTCCTGAGCAGTGCTCGTCGGCATAGTAAAATGCAGCAAAGCACATCCATCAATTACATTTAATAGAAAGAAATAGCTCAGTTTAATTTTGTGTTGTCATATATATTGTCTCTGAACTATATGCACATAACATTGGGGGCTTCAATTAGTATGCACATCACATTGGGTGCTTACATATAAAGGACACATGATGCAACCTGAAACGCTTTCCGGCAATTTTTAAGTATAGCCGCAATATATCCAATTACTTTGAGTAAGTAAAAGAATTATGAATGATTTCCTTAATACAATCTACACGAAACATGCTTTTATGCATATAAAATATTTTGGTGTGTCACTCACACGACTTTTGCTTACCTTACTTATTTCCTAATCAACTTAATTTAATTAATTTGTTTACTCAAACCCTTTCTATAAAATATACCAGATCATAATGGTTAGTATTTAACAATTAATTTTATTTCTACTTTTGATAATTGATTACTTTAACAATTTAAAATGACAATTTCAAATAAAAAACAACAATTCTGAAATGTAAAGTTTACTCAAACGACACAGCATATCCCAGTTAACTCAAATTGGTCAAGCAAAACAGCAATCTTTATAGGAAATACTCTGAAAGCGCCGTAATCTTTCATTTCAAAATATTGCATCCTTACATAAATTCTCTTGCTAAAGCACTTACATCCGTTCCCATGACAACTATTCAACAGCTTAATGATCACCTGACAAAGAACATATCTCGTATTGTCAGAAATGTCTGTTAAAAGAGGATGCGGAGTGATCATAACTTTGAGTTCAAATATTAAACTCCTTTTTAAAAAAATAACAGGAATATAAATTATCGAGAACATATTGCGTTTAAAATACGTAAAAAATAAATAAATGAAACGAAAAAAATAATCAGGTATCTATGGGTTTTGAAGAAGTTCACTGAACCATATATGTAATGTAATATATATATATAATTAAATTACTAAATCTGCAAAAAATGTGCAAATCGCATAGTTATTATTGAAGTACTTTATTTATTACTTACTGAAACAATCGCTATTTCTTGGGCTTATATAAAAGCAAATGCGATGATAAAATAAGGATAAAAATATAAAAAAACATTTAATTAATAGAATGTTAAATGACAGTTTATTAACATATACTTCCCATTTATTTCTAAAGCGTCCCCTATCACTGCATTAAAAAAATATTGTTCAACATTCCATATTGTACAAAAATTCCCCTCCTAACCCCCCCCCCCTCCCCATTTCAACTCGTTTTAGGGGATGGTAACATTTTTATGGGATTTCTAATAACGAATTTTCATGCCAAATATCCAATTTCTATTTTCAATGGTTATCCAATTGTACAACATATATTCACTTTACCCACCTTTTCTCACTTTTGTGGGGATAAATTTTTAATAGATTACAGATTTTTCCATGTGATAATAAACATGTGTAACAATATTTTAGATGTGCATTTTCATAGCGAACAAACTTTCTCTTTCACATTTATATACAGATTTGAAGTTTTCCATATGTATCTTCGTTTTTATGTGATTCTAAGCTTAAACAGTTTTGGGTAAATGAACTCTTAGATAGTATTATACAAATTCGTGTTGTATGTAAATAGTACTCATATACATTGCAAGTAAAATGTCATTGATTCTTTTAGGGCTAATATTTCTATTTTTATTTTTTACTTTAAATACAGATTTAACTATTTCAGATCTGTAGCTCACGTAATACTTCTTGAATTATGGATTGATCAAATCATATATACTTTACTGCTAAATAAAAAATGTCTATATATTAAATGTACTGAGAAAAAATTAACTACAAGTAGGGTAAAGTGCCCTAATTTCGTACACTTAACTTCTATGCTTATTCTTAAGTGGCGCCACCTGTCATGCAAGGAAAAATAAGCAGGAAGTATGACAAGTCAGTAGTGAAAGTTTCGTTGGCCAAGACATATACATCTGTTACTCTTTAACTACATTTCTTGCGACCATGGAAGCCTCTGCGCAAGTGCGGATTCAACCGAGTCCACTAGTAAAATAGGGGAGACAAGCTTTTCGTTGAGAGAAAATAAGCGATAAGGGAAGACTGGATGTTTACTAAATTCAAACCTGTTGGTCAACTTGGAAACCCTCCAAGATTTTCGACTCATCCTTACTGCTAGGCGTAGGAAACGTGGTTACACTTTATATACGTTGGGTTTTCTGTTTTTTAAAGGTATGAGTTCTTACTATGTCTTTTGTAGAATTTTATTTAGTGTACTTTAAGTCATTCTTTCTTATATATTGCATGCATTCTATGTTGGTAAAATGCTAATAGTAGCATACAGTGAGTCTTCGGATGTTCAGTTCATCTTACGAGAACTGGAATGTTGGAAAGTAGCATGGTCTCAATTTCATCCCTCTTGAAGTTCTTAATTTCGTACTCCTTTTCCCAGTCCCCCCATACGGTGAAAATTTCATGGTGACTGATCAAGTAGCCATGTTCAGCAAACTGCTCCTGCCGTCAACCCTAAAAACATCAAGGAAGTACCAGTGATCACATCATCAAATTCTAAATCCGAAGATTCAGCAATATTATGATCACTGGATCTCTGCTTAGGAAAAAAAGTGGAAGATTCCTAGGCAAAGAAGACACTAAGACGAAGAAGATTCTCATCTGAAAAACAACTTCTGGAACTCATTACTTCGAAGCGGAAGGTGAAGAATCTGCTAACTAAAAATCCAAACGGGACCTACCCAAGCGACTCAGATGACGAAAGTGCTCTTCAGTTGACACTCTTTACGATGATACAAACGAAAATGATATGTGCCCTATCTTCTTGAACCGTTTCTCTAATGATAAACATGGAAAACAACAGATCCAGTGCATTGGTCACAAGAAACATGCTCAGGAACCAAAAACAAAAAATTATAAATATGTTCCTCATATTTAAATGCCTAATATTTCTTTCAGTTATTCTTCAATTGATTACTACAGTTCTTTGTATCTTTATTCATTTTGAAATAAAGTTTGATTCACAAGTAAAGTCTCGTTTTATTGGAATTTTTTAGGGAGACGAAATTGGGACCACATTTTTACTTTTGTCAAATACATAGGTAACTTTTGATATACGGATTTTTAACTTGGTAAATATATTTTCGTAGTCAGTTTAACAATATTTTGATGTTTGCCGATAGTTAGTGAATATAACATCCAAATCTGGTAGATTTTTAGAGAGAAAATTATAACTTCCAACGGCCTAAAGGTAACTGGGGGACGAAATTGGGGCACTTCACCTAATGAAATTTCCCATGCTAGTGTAATTTACCAAGCCATGCAAATGATCAAATCTGCACAACAAATGAGCTTTGTAGGGACATGTACTTTGGGGAGTATGAATTATCCCGTAGGTAGAATTTAAAAGAGACAGTCTGCTCTATGATAGACATTTACAAATAAATTGACATGTAAGATATACGACATTGACACAAAAAATGCCTTACAGATATATTCATCAAGAATAGTTTTCCGATATTTAGAAGCAGGTTAGTTGAATAGAAAGAAAGACTGGAGTATTCTATTTGCCTTATGTTGGACCAGTGGATGAAAGAAGGTACAATTATCAGTCACAATGGCTCTGGATGTTCTCGAATTACAAGGCGCGAGAAGAATGTGCAATAACGGCAAATACTACGTTCACGTTAACAGCTACTCTATAAACATATCGACAACTAGATAAGATAAAATGATATAAAGGGATACCTCTCAGTAGCGATTATAAAATGGCTCAGAGTCCGAAGACCATTATGAAAACTGCATCTAACATCATACTGTAAATAGTGACGTCTCATTGCGCCCCATTAGAAACTGAGTATACAGTATACGATAGAAAGATGCAAAAAATTATTATCGAATGTTCAAACCGAAGAGTATTGTAGCGCACCCCGAGTTTGAGAAGAATTTATCATATAAATAAATATTTCATTACTTTTTTTTTTTAAATCTATATATAATGGATGTTTATAAAGTGCATTCAATAATTTAATAGTCTTTTTAACATTTATGATATTATTTTTATTGTGTTTCACCGGTTATTTTCATTCAATTTTTATTAGACACCTCCTTTTTATGTTTTTCTATTTTTATATAAGTAAAAAAAAAATTGAGTAAGATTCCTATCACCTGTGTAATTTAACCTCTTCAGAGATGCTGGGATATATTTATACCACCTAATTTTAATTCCAAACTGCAAAATTTCATCACAGAAATTTTTAATAAAATTTTACTTTTTACTTTCTCTTACCCATAAGGTAGAAAAAGTATTGTTTTAGGGTCAAAATATCGAACGTGAGTTTTTTTCTTAATTTACATGTTTTGAGGTTCCCTAAATCCGAAAATCATGTTTTTAGCAAATGGTCTGTGTGTCTGTCTGTCTGTGTGTGTGTGCGTGTTTTATCAGCATATCTCAAGAACAAATAGTATCAGAAAGTCCAAACTTGGTATTCTAAATGTGTATGATATAGGGATGCTACAATAAGCTTTTCGTTGAGATGAAGCAAATGGTTCGTATACAGGGACGCCCAAGAGAATTCAAATACATTACGTCTATGGAGGAAAGTGCTGGTAAGTAGAGTTTAACATTTATAGACTGCCCTAAACCAAATGAAATGAATATATATATTTTTATATGCGTAAAAACATGTCTCATGTAGAATATGGTAGGGAAATAATTCACTGTTCGTTTACAAGACTACATAAAAGAACTAAATAAAAGTGCGACAATCGTTGCAAATTGATGAAAGTATATTTCAGGCTGGGCCATGTATGATTACAGTAGGATTATATTTAGATGGACCATGTGGTCTGTATACGATCTTCGAAAGATATACAGGGCTGCAAATATTTAAGCGATAACATTCTCTTTTGTTGTTAGTGGATGTGCTTTACTAATAATATTTTACTATTTCCAGGAAAGCTGTTCGGAAATTGAAATAAATTCCTCATAGAGGTATGGTAAATAATGTTTTTTTTTTAAAGCTAAATATTTATCGCTTCTTTTTTTGTATATTTACACGTTTTGAGGCTTCCTGATTACCGTAGTCACGTTTCCTAACGTTTGATCTTTGTCTGTGTCTCTTAGAGTGACTTAAAAACGAATAATTTTAGGAGATCCAAATGATTTATTCTGAAGTTAATATAAGTTTGTTGCTGGAAAAGTTTTATCAAAATTGATAAGTTTCAAGGAATGTTGCGTGTGAAAATTTTCTGTATAATTTTAAGTGAACTTTTAATTTTAATAACAGATTTAAATTCTATATAAATGTAGATGCATTAATGAAACAGGGTGTTGAGGAGGACGGTAACCCCCCCCCCCTTCCTCACACAGAACTAATTATCATGTAAAACTCTTCCGAAGCCTAATTTGAGTTTTTTAACATAGGTTTACATAACAGTACTCGTTATCTTACCTCTTAATCTGCATCCTGTATTTATATTATTAAATTTCTGGGTAAGAGAAAGTCGTGTAAGTGACACACTAGATTATTTAAGTTAGCCAAAAAAATTTCTTTCTTTCTTTTTTTCTAATGTTTTTTCAAATTCTGGTAGCCATTGGTTTTAAATTGGCCTAATTACATTACCCTGAAAATTTAAGCTATTCTAAAAGGAATAATTTGTGTTGCATTTACTCTGTTTGGGTTGAAGCAGTGCTTATAAAATTTATGAATAAAAAAAAGGAAAATGAAATGAAATTAAAATAAAATTAATTTTAAATAAAAATATTTCAGCTGTATGATATTGTGACTGGCCGTATTGAATAAATGCATTCTAAACCATTTTTGAAGGCATTAAATTTTTACTTATGTATAAATACTAGATACAGGAATAAACAGGAGTTATTTACTCATATGACGGTTGAGTTTTAATATCAAAATTACATAAACGATAAAATCGAGAGAAAAATTGATGGAATAACAATAAAGCAGTAAAATGCACTCAATAAAATCCCAATTACACAGCGCTGAAAAAAAAAAAAAAAAAAAAAAAAAAAAAAATCGAATCTTGATACCATTCTTGGTAGTTCTTATGTAAAATTACATCCTGAATCCGAATATGATCTCCATTTTGCCCAATCACGCACAGTTTTCTCGGGACGTCACCTCCTCCCCAATTTTTATCATTGCTCGGAAATTTTATGGCCATGAATTTGATTTGGAGAATGGAAAAGAAATATTTTAACACTTAAAAAAATAAAAAGTATAATGTTTAATAAATAATAACAGTAATTGTTAAAAAAATATAATAAATGTAATACATAATTTCAGTGGCAAATCCCCACCCCCCTAAATTTTCCCCTTGCCGCAAATGTTCATGTTTTAGAGTTTCCCAACGCTGTAGCCCCTCAGAAAAAATTTAATAGTTAAACTAATCCTTTCCCTCCCTACAAATCAAATTTATAGCCATAAAATTACCGTAAAGGGATAAAAATAGAAGGGCTTCCCCCCTTCCCCCCCAAAAAAAAGGTGGGTGATAGGGCAAAATGGGCGTCATGTTCGGTTTCAGGAGGTCATTTTACACAAGAATTTACAAAAATGGTGTTGGGGCCGATTTTCATGCCGAGCAGTGTTATAACAATTTGAACCCATTCTGTTAACTTAAAGAATAAAACCACAAAAAAACAATTAGTTTTTTTTTTTTTTTGACATAAAATAAATACGTTTACTTACACTTAAATAATAAAATTGAAAAAAACCTTCTTTAATTTTTTTCACGCGTAAATATATATTTTTTTCTTTTATGCCTGGAAAAAAATGAATACCTAATATATTTTATTTATTTATTTTTGGCATCGTTGTGTTTTCTTTTTAATAATTTTAAAATTAAAATGAGATTTTTATCCATTATCTCTTGAACCAATTATCCGATTGAACTAAAAAAAAAAAAAAAAAAAAAAAAAAAAAATACAGCGTTAGCTAGATTTTGTTCTGATTGGTAAGTGTATTAATTTTCGTAGCGATTGGTGGAATGGTGTGGGTTTGTATAGTGAACTAAAAATCCAGATAGATACAATGACAAAATTTCAGCTTTATACATAGAGAGAAAAATCCAATATGAGTAAAAATAAACTGATTTTTTACTGAAAATAAATCGAGAAAATTGACACTTAAAAATGCTGCATAGTTATGTTTAAAAATGCTGTAACTGAATTCATTGCATTTCTAATACTTTCTGACAAAGTTGAAAAGTGTTTATGACTGCGGTTTGCATGTCTGCCTATACCCGCGATTTTATTCCCGTAACTATTCATGGAATTTCTTAAAACTTATATATTAGTTCTTGAAATTGATCAAATTCACAATAGGATGTTCTCCATTTGAAATGGTATAAACACCACAACTGGTTCCTGTACAAGGACAGGCTAAAGGATTTAAAAGCATTGCGTTCTATGAGCGATATTTCTATAAACCACATTTTAATACCATTATTTGCATAAGTAATAAAAAAAAAATGACGATTATTATTTATATTTACCAAAAAATGTTTTCTATAGAATAAAGTATTGTTAGCATTAGGATTTACGAGGCCACACAAAAATATTCATATACATTAAGGGCTATAACTGGAAATTGATTCACTTGCATTTCTATTTGTGTTAAAATTTTTTATCATTTTCCAACAATATTCAAAGTGATTATGAGTTGAATTAATCTACCTATCTGTCTTTCTGTTCATCTGTCCGCCTTTAGTGTCCGTAAATATTATAATAATTTTTTTAAAGTGATATATGTTATCGAAGTTCACCATTGCATGTTCCTTATTTAAAATGGTATAAATAGCTCAAACAGTGATACCCAAATTTCTGTTTTGAGTGCAGGGATACCCAAAAGAATGACAATGCATTGCGTTTAACGGGGCATTTTTATAAATAATATTTAAATAAATTTGTACTGTATAAATGAAAATGAAATTGACATTTATTTTTCAAAAGCAGTAAAAAAGAAAAAAAAAATGTTTTTCAGAGGATAAAGTATGATTAGCGTTAAATTTCAATGCTAGACTACAATATTCAGATACATGAAAGACTGCAATTGAAAAATTATGGGATTGGATCTCTGTTCGATCAGTACGTAGTTGGAAAGTGTTAATAATCTAAAGAAACCTCATAATGTTTCAGTCTTGTCTATAGTTAAAAATGTATTGTACGAAAAGCGTCACAAAACAAATTGGAATAAAATTCTAAAAATTTGTGAGTATTTTTATATAAAATAACAGCATTTAAAAATATTTTTCTCTGTAAACCGTATTCATTATTTCAGTATCGTTTTTGGCTAATATATATACATACACATATGTATATATATATATATATATATATATATATATATATATATGACAGAGATGCAAGTTTCCTGATGATGATCATTTCTTGTTTTCAGCATTTAAATTTCTATTTTTCATTTCATGAATCCTCTTTTCTTTTAACAGATCCTTTTGGTTAATTTATCTCTTTCCATTTATATTATTTGATGAATGTTTCTATTGGATTAATGAATTATGCAAATTCTCTCATCGTTAGGCTTATGAGTTATGTGTGACATTTTTCCTCTGCGTAAGTACTTTTACATGTTTTTACTACTCTGTGTAATTAAATTAAATTATCATCGTGACATTTAAAATTTCATATGTTGGTATTTTCATCTATCTTTTATTTGCTGAGTGTTGTAAAGGAATTAAATTATTCAACTTATATATATATATATATTTCAATTTATCAATCGATATATCTCTAAGCGATCTTATTGATAAATCCCAGATTTTATAAAAGTTAAACAAACATTTCCCCAAGAGAATACTAAAAAAATAAATAAATAAACGAACATAAAATTGTAATGGGGTAATAAATTCACTTTATAACATTTCATTTTTTTTTCTCTTTCGTATATCGTCTGTTTTGCTAAGTCAATTATAGTAGAAGAATTTATTTTTATAAAACAAAATTACCCACATAAAAAATTATGAAGCCATATATACAAACAATTTATATACAGAGTGTCAGGAATTGTTGGAATTTTTTCAACATTAAATTAAAAAAAAAAAAAAAAAAAAAAAAAAAGAACCGGAAATTTTAATAGCAACTGATGATTTGCTTACGTCATTTTTATACAGAAAAAAAAAATGTGATAGATGTTGTTGCTAAGTGATCCCAGGTCTTTAGCAAGAGAATTCATCAGATTTTTTTCCCCAAAATTTTCCTTTCGATTTTTCCACGTGAGATTGGGTCAAACATTTTGCCTGTGAGATTACTTGTCCTGAAGATTGCTATGCGTTATGCATTCCATATCCCTTCAAATGCTTTTAAACACACAGAATGATTTCGAGTATCGTTTAGATATACTGCGAGCAATCAATCGAAGTCATATAGAAATCTATTTGCAACTATGTCTACAGTTAGAGATTTAATTTTAATATGCAACTGCTTTTAGAATCTTTTAAATTTCATTTCATTAAGTGTCTTCTCTCTCTCTCTCTCTGTATATATATATATATATATATATATATATATATATATATATATATATATATATATATATATATATATCAGGTTAACTTAATGCTCACCAAGTGTTCGAAGAAAGTTCACTGAAAGAATAAATAACTAATAACATTTAATAATGAAATAATGAAGTTCTTAAAAAGTACCATGAAAAATAAGAGAGAAAACATAAACGAATTTGAAAGATTTTACATTTCTTCTCTACAGATGCAAGAATTTAATTGGATACTATTCCGAGATTAATTGATGATTTGTATAATTTTGTTAAATTAGCGCAGGCCCGCCTAATGACAGGGTCTGTTAAGTTGATCGCAAATGCAAATGTTATATTTAATAATCACATTTAAGCCTGCATACTGAAAGTTGTGTTGTTTCTTAGAATTTTTACGAGCCGGCTTTACCAGAGAACTGGTCATTATATTTAAATGAATCTTTTTTCTAATAATAAATAACATTTCTTTTTAAATTCTATATCTACATATGTAAAGCAGAGATTTTGTCGTTGTATCTGTATGGATTTTTAATTCGCTATACAAAGCTATACCATTCAACCGATTGCTACGAATATTGGTACACTTATAGATCAAGGCAAACTATAGGTAGTACCGTATTTTAGTAAAATCAGATAACTGATTCAAAAGAAATAAAACCCCATTTTAACTTTAAAATAATTAAAAAGGAAAAAAAGAAAAACATATTGATGCCACAAATAAATAAATAAATAAATAAATTATACATTCTTTTTTTATTTTTCCAAGATATATATATATATATATATGTGTATATCTATCTATCTATCTATCTCTCTCTATATATATACATATATATACTTTTTTTTTAACTCGTGCAAAAAGAAATTAAAAAGAAGATTTTTTAATTTTATCATTACGTGTAAGTAAATATATTTCTGTTTACGTCAAAAAGAAATGAACATGCAAACTTTTTTTTAATTTAAATTAGTTATGTACTAGCTGGAACCCGTCGAATTCGACGATCATTTTATTGACCGTAATGTTTTAAAAATCGTCGCATCATTATTTAAATGTATTTCATGTTAAAACATCTCATATAATTTACGACATTTCACTTAAAAAAAGAAAGTCGGAAAAATGCTTATAAATAGAAATACTATGTATGACATCACTTTCTACAAAGTACTGTCAATGTGACGTCAAACTGACTCCAAATAAACAGATGCAATCTTTTATTTTCTATTTCGTTTAATACTAAGACTATATGTTAGCTGACCCGTCCGGCGTTGCCCGGGCCCATGAACCTTAAATTTGTATTATTTTATACCTTTAACTCGATTTTGTTTGAATTTCTGTTTTTAAATGAAAGCATCACGAAAAAAACTAGTTGGCATAGGTGGACTCTGCTCAGTTCCCCATCATATTTATGTTCTCATAAATTTCTAGTTTGAGTGATATAATCATGTTAAAAGAAATGAATTTGACAAAAGCTTGATACAGTGACAGAATGAAAACCCCGCCTAATAGGCTATCCACCGTTCACTTCGATATATTTATCTTATTCTAATCTATTAATTTATTTTATCAGGGCCAATTCCGTTGTTTAGTTTTCATGCTACTATTTCCAATGCAATAATCCTCAAAATTCATATTTATATGAAAAAATTACAATTTCGCTATGTTGGTAAAATCGTAAATTACGAATAATTTATGAAATTTTCCTATTAGAATATTTGTATTCAATCATGTTCAAACAAATATCATAAATGTAATTTTGAAGTTGTCTAATGTATTTATGAGCCTCAAAATGAAAGTTTATGCTCAATTTTACCTTATTCTGGCATGTTAAGTAAATCGTAAATTCCAAATAACTTACGAATTTTTTTAAATTGGAAAAATCATAGTCTATGATATTCATGCCAGTATCCTAAATAATATTTCGAAAGTGGTTTGACATCTTTACGATGAAAATATCCCTCAAGATTGACGTTTATGTGAAATTTTGCTCTATTCTGCCATGTTAAGAAATTCGTAAATTTCCAATAACTTACGAAATTTTTATAATGGAAAAATCATAGTCTATGATATTCATGCCAGTATCCTAAATAATATTTCAAAAGTAGTCTGACATCTTTACGATGAAAATATCTCTCAAAATTGACGTTTATGTGAAGTTTTGCCCTATACTGCCATGTTAAGAAATTCGTAAATTTCCAATAACTTGCGAAATTTTCAAAGTAGCATATTTATAGTTACTGATGTTCCTTCCGGCATCAAAACTGATATTTTAAAACTGGTCTGACATTTTTACAGTAAAAAGTTTCCATTTAATGCACGTTTAAGTGAATTTTTGTCCTATTCACCCATGTTAAGAAAATCGTAAATTTCTAATAACTTACGAAGTTTTTAAATTCGAATGTTGCAAATAAATAGGGTTCTTGCCAGTGTCGAAAGTAATATTTTAAAACTGATCTGACCTCTCTGCGACAATTTGTTCTTGAGATATCGTGTACACAGACTAACAAACTAACGGACTTACACACTAACAGACTAACAGACTAACAGACACCATAGAAATTTTGTCATTTTCGGATTCCTCACACCTGAAAACGTGTAAAAAAATCAAAAAACCGAGGTCGAAAATTTTCACGATTACCTAAGTTCCCCATACCTATAGTATGATGGGGAACTAATAATCATCTGTAACAAAACAATTACCTTGAACCGAACAAAACTCTGCCTTGTGACCCCGGTGCTTGCGGCAGCGCATACACGGGCCGCTAACAACATAAACAAATTCCCAAAAATTAACCTGGAACCGAACGAACCCGCCCGGCAATCCCCGGGCCCGTGATAATAACCTTAAATAAACCATAAATTTGTATGATTTTATATCTTTAACTCGATTTTGTTTGAATTTCTATTTTTAAATAAAAGCATTGCGAAAATAATAATAATAATAATAATAATCAGCTGTAACAAAAAAAATTACCTCGAACCGAACGAAACTCTGCCTTGTGACCCCGGTGCCTGCGGCAGCGCATACGCGGGCCGCTAATACCACGAAAAAATTCCAAAAAAATAACCTGGAACGGAGCGAACCCGACCAGCATTGCCCGGGCCCATGATAATAACCTTAAATGCACCTTAAATTTGTATGGTTTTATATCTTTAACTTGATTTTGTTTGAATTTCTCTTTTTAAATAAAACATCACAAAAAAATAATCATCTGTAACAAAAAAAATTACCTCAAACAGAACGGAAGTCGGGTTCGTGACCCAGTGTCTGCGGCACGTATATGCAGGCCGCTAATAACATTAAAAAATTCTCAAAAATTAACCTTGAACCGAACGAACCTCTGACTCGTGTTACCGCTGCCTGTGGCTGCGGCACCGTATAGGAGGCATGCTACGTACACGCTGCAAAATCCACTTTCCTCCACCAGGGAGCGCAGTATGTTGTATACGACCAACACCAATCGCTTTGAATTTCCAAGACCTTTCAAATAATGTGTCACATGGTGGTGTCAACTGCAAAATCCTTTAGTTACACTTTCCACCGCCAGGGGCACAGCGTGTTCTATAAGAACAACACCAACGGTCAGGAAATATGAAGACCTTCAAAAAAAGTTGTAACATGATAGGGTCTACTGCAAAATCACCTAATTCCATTTTTAACCACCAGGGGCGCACTATATTGTATACAAACATCCCCAATCAACTTGAAATTTCAAGATCTTTATCAACAATCGCCTTGAATTTCCAAGACCTTTCAAATAAGGTGTCACATGGTTGTATCAACTGCAAAATCCTTTAGTTGCACTTTTCACCACCAGGGGGCACAGTGGGTTCTATACGAACACAGTTCTGTACGAACCATGTTCACCAACGGTCAGGAAATACCAAGACCTTTAAAATAAGATGCAACATGATAGGGCCTACTACAAAATAACCTAGTTCTATTTTTCACCACCAGGGGGTGCCCTATATTGTATACAAACATCCTCAATCAACATGAAATTTAAAGACCTTTGAAATGAGGTGCTAGATGTGTAGGTCTAGAACGGATTTACCTCTCAAACTAATTTCCCCCCTCCCCCCCTTCAAATCTACTTTCCTCCTTCCCCCCCCCCTTTAAAATTGAAAATTGCAAAATCGGAGATATTGATTTTTTATTATTCGAGTCTAGTCCCCCCATGTACAATTTCTTCACCGTGAAGTAATTTGGAGCTGAGTTATGTTCGCCAACGTGTGTTTAACCCCTGCCCCCCCAGGGGGGAACCGTTGGACTTTTTTTATTTTTCTCTTTTCATAACATATCTACAGACCAAGACTTTTTATTAGACACCTCAACCAAATTTTTACACCTAGCCGTTCTCTCAATTTAGTGGAGACAGACAAAAACATTCGGGATTCCTTTTAATGTTTTCTTTCTTTCTTTTTTTTTTTTTTTAATTCATTCCATTAAATTTCCCTCTCAATTTTAACGTTTAAATATTTTTCATACTAAAACTCATTGGTAATATAAATAAAAAGTTTCTGTTTATTTTTATGTTTTGTATCTATACATAAATAAAAATAATAATGCTTTTCTTATGTAAATGTTTCTGTTCCAAAAAGAACTGCAGCAGCACAAAGAAAATTACAACGAGGGCAATAGCAAGAAATGATGTTTAACAGATACATGTTAATCTGGCTGGGTTTTTACGTCGCACTAGTGCTGCGCAATGGGCAATTCAGATACAGGTTAGATTGATTCAAGAAGAAATTCGGGAGAAATTAAAAGAGGGACGTCTTGCTAAGTGTCGGAGGACAGCTGCTAGAAGAGGAGAATGCAGTGAGCAACACTGGCAAGACAGATATTGTGCAGATGCTCAACGGATAGCCGCTAGAAGACAAGTATAATTTAAAGAACTTGCAGAAGTGTTGCATGAGGAGCATGTTGTAAGTAAAGCTGTTAGAAATCGAGAAAGAAATGGCTAATAGCGACATGTCAGGTATCATGCAGATGCTCAACAGACAAGGATTAGAAGACAAGAAAGCGAAAAATATGCACAAGTCAAGCGTTAGGAACTTACTAAAAGAGAAGCTGCACATAGAGAAAAAACTGACGAATGGATGCAAATTAAGTATTGTGCAGATGCTCAATGGTCGCAAAGCTTAGAAGACAAAAATAAATAGAAAATGAACGTCATTTTTTTTTATTCAAGCATGCTGATAAATTTATCTCGCGGTCAATTATATGTAGCATGCAGCCGTATAGGATCTTCAAACAATTTTTATGTGTATGCTCCTTCAGGAAAAAATCAGATAATTACTTACACAGAAGATCTACAGATCCGTCAACTAGTTTTATCGACCTCCTGTGTTGGGTTTGGAGAAAAAATTTAAAACGTTCAGTCGCAGTATCATAAAGATGGAAGTACAGTTATCCTTTTTTACAAAAGAAATATTTTTGATGTAATTCATTTGTAAAACATAACTCCCGAAAAGGAAGAAAAAGAAAAGAGCTTCTATTTTCTATGCTGCTATGCAGACGAATGAAATATTTATCTACAACGTAGGAAAACTTCTTCTTGTCTATAGTGCAATCATGTTTCTCGTGCCTAACGTTGATGACGATTCTAACGGCTTGTAGGATTGCCAAATTAACCGACAGGTTGGGATTTGGTAAACATCCAGTCATTCGGCGTCACCTTATCGCTTTTTATTTTTTTTTTCAACCACAAGGGGTTATCACCCCTATTTCAACACTGGACTAGTTGAGTCAGAACTATGCTATTCTATGGAAAAATTTGCCCCATTATAACTCATTAACTAATACATATTTTTAATTTCCGTTTTCACATATACAAAATTGACAGCTGTTTAACAGTTTATCACTTTCTAAAAATTGAATTTTTTAATTTTTAATATTTTATGTATAAGTTCAAAAGTGCAAAATTTCACATTGTGAAAATTCATATTTTACAACCTAAAAATAAAATATTAAAAATTTAAAAATTCTAATTTTTAGAAAGCGATAAACTGCTTAATAGTTGTGTATTTTCTGAATGTGAAATCGGAAATTAAAAACATATTTTAGTTAATGAGTTATAACGGGGCAAAATTCTCCATAGAATAACATTGTCCTTGGCTTCTGTTGATGATAAATAGAGAGTCCTCTTAGGGGGTTCAAAGCGGAAGTCGAAATTTTTTAAGCTTTTCTCCGTATCTCTGCAGTGGTTTCAAATACAATGTTGAAGTTTAGCAAAATGTCTCCTCCGAGGCCCTAATTAAGGTAAAAGATGAGAATTTTCCAAAATTTAGTATTTAAGAAGTGAAAGAGGACATCTATAAGTTTTACCCGTTCTAGCACGTGGAAAACCGCCGTTATTTGGAATAATAGCTTTAAATTTAGCAAAATATTTCTTCTTTGATCCTAATTAATCTGAAATATGATAATCATCGGGAATTTAGTACTTAATTTAGTACTTAATGAAAGAGAATGCCTAGCATTTGTATTCGTTCTGCGCACGGAGAAAATCAGGGTGGTTTCATGTAAAAGCTTGAAATATGCCTCCTTTTAAGACCTAGTTAAAGAAAAATATGAGAATCTTTCGAAATTTAACACTTAAGCAGGGAAGAGTGTACGCATGACATTTCGACCCCTTCTTCACATGGGGAAAATTGCAGTGACTTAAACTAGAAATAAAAAATTTCGAAGTATGTGTGTGTATGGTGAACAAATAAATTGAATAGACGAAATGATCGAGAATTACTAATCAATACTTTTTTAGATGTTCTAACAATATTATGAATATTCATAATATCATAATCCTATTATTTGGCATTGCCAGAAATTCTCGCTTGGTTTCCCTGAATTAGATCATGAACCAAAATTATAGTTACTGAAACTCTCCTCTTGTGTTCGCATTCATTTGCAGAGATTTTTAAATAAGTTGCACCACGCTAATATAGAAAAATGCTCTAGAATTTTAATAGAGGTTTCTAGAATTCACAAACAAAGGGAACTACAATTTATAAGGATGACATGGAACTATTTTTACCAAAGCCACAATTTCCTAGACGTCAATGACTTTTTTTTTTTTTTTTTTTTCAGTGCACGATAGTCAAGACAAAATGTTCCTATAAACCATATTAATTTTTGATGGTGTGTTTTGAGAAGTTGAATTTGGCCTTTGTTCTCTACATGCACATACTAAAAATTTAAAAGATAAATCCAATTCATTTTAGAAAATGTGGGAAAATTCTTTTACTTATTTCTTTTATTAGTTGTTAAATTATGAAATTATATTTTGCTCTCATCAACGAATTTATGCTTCGATTTCGGAGATTTTTAAGGAAAATATAACTGTCGAATAGATTGTTTTCATTCAAGGCTTAATGATCTATTTTCCAACTTTTTGCATTTGTGTTCCTATACTTTTAGTCTAAATTTAAGTTACGTAAATTAATCTACCGTATATTATGATGTTTAAATAATACTATAAAAGCGTACATTTTCAATAGAGAATATGCTATGTTAGGTAGCGCGGAGAAAAAAAAAATGACAAGCAAAATCTTGACAATTTTTAAATGAAAATACAGGGTGTACATACTTCAGCTTTGCAGGTCTATAAAAGCAAAACTAAACAAAGCGACACTTTGTTGTTTATGGGAAATCAAAAATAATAGTTTAATGTTTAAATTCAACACAGTTACACGTGTTCAATGTGAACCTATTTAGTAACACAAAAGATATCTAGATGGTGTGATAATTCATCTCACAAACTTTTACATTTGTAAATGCACCATTTATAGAGAAATTTCCGATACAAACGTCAGATAATCCATCGATCGGGTTTAACAATTAGATATTCATAATGAAATGCTTGTTGTACCTTAGTAACTGAATCACTTTTCAAAAATTTAATCATACAAAATGTTGCGCAGTAAGAAACTTAGCGAGAAATTAATGACATACACATGTGTTTTGGCCTGATAATAAATTCATCCCAAACACAAAAAAAAAAAAAAATATATATATATATATATAATTAAATATTCTGAATTATTTGACTTAGGTTGTCCAGTTCAATGTGAATTTTAAACATAATTATTTACAATTTAAATTAAATCTTTATTTATTCCCTCAATTTACTTTATTCACTTATTATGAGGTCCAGATACTCCAGGCTAAATATATCCAGATACTCCAGGCTAAATATATATACAAATGGCAATTTGCTGTTTATCATTTTTATCATTTTTTAACTGGGCGCAATCGATTATTTGTGTAATTCTGAAAAAATTAAATATAGACAATCCTATTGAAGCTAGAGATTTATATAGAGTATTATTATTTTTTTTATTATTCTGTTATTTTTGTCGTCTTATTAACATTATTTTTCTCGTTAGTTAACCTGATTTGCCGTTTTAATACACATGACAATTTAATATAGTATACTGCAAAAGATTCTTTTTCTTTTCTGATTGTCACCTCTGCACAACTAAATACACTCAAAAATATGTTGAGTTCAGGCGTATAACTGAAAATAAAAATACCACAAAAAACAACCTAATATTTTTAAAATTATTATTTTTAAAATTATTTTGTAACTGCTTCCCAAAAATATAGCATTGTTATTTAAAAAAAAAAAAAACTCACATTGTATTTCAATAGACGTGCTATACCCTTCACTTAATTTAATTTAATTTAATTTAATTTCTTTTCTGAAAATCGAAACTTGCAGAGTTTTTAATTTTAAAATACAGTGTTCATTGTTTTTCATAATTTTAAAGCGTAAAACCATTAATTATATCTCATGTACGCTGTCCAGAGAAAGAGTTAACAAGATTTGCTACAAAAATGAAGTGCATACTGAAAATACTAAAATGTTTGCATTAGTCACGATAATGTAAACACATTATCTAAAGTCGCTGTGTTTAATTATGGAGTGTTTATCCGTCAAACGGTAGCTTAAGTAACGAGATAAGAAACCTTTTACCTTAAAAGGTTATCAAGAGAGAAGTTCAAACAATTTGGTCTGTTAATAATTGAAGTTGAATGTTAGGCGAATTTAGTAAAATCATTATAAAAGTTAACATTTAATGAAGGAAATCTCAAGAAAGACATTATGAGAGATAAATGAAAAGAATATAAACAAGCACGAAATTTAGTTTATGAGAACATAAATTTCAAAATTATACTATAAATAAGTAAACTTCGCATATATTTAATTTAAATCGTAAGTTTCTTATTTTATGAAAAAAAAAATTAATAATAATAATACATAAATTAGGTTTTTTTTTTTTTTTTTTTTTTTTTTTCATTATTTCAAAAGTAATTTATTACTTTAAAAGTATAGGTTTCTTACTTTGTCACTTGTGCCATGAATTTTGTTTCGAAAATGAAATAAATCCAGGTTAAATAGCAATATACGAGGATAAGTCATTAAGTAAGTCACAAATGCATATGGCATGATTTAAAGTAGTAACAGATATCTCCAAAGAATGGTGACAGATTGCAGCAGCATACAGCTTTATGATATTCAATTCATATTGAGTAGGTAGCATTCACACGCTTGCGTAATGCAGTTTCAAAAATGGCGATGGTGCTGAATAATTTTACGATAGAAGAGCAACGTGCTGTGGTCTGATTTTTGTGGGCGAAAGGACTTGAATAAAAAAATATTTATAAAGAAATGTTACCTGTTTATGGAGGCAAAGAATCTTGGGAGATCTTGGGAGGCAAAGAATTCGCAGATGACGATGACGTTCAACATGAAATCCTACTGTGGATGAGACAGCAACCCAAAGAATTTCATGCAGCTGGAATTGGGACTCTGATAAAACGATGGGATAAGTGCATCAACGTTGCTAGAGATTATGTGGAAAAATAAAAATTGTTTCCAAGTGATTAGCATGGTAAATTATTTTTTTATTATCTTTTGTGACTTACTTAATGACTTTTCCTCGTATAATACCAACATAATCTTTTTAAATTTTGGTATATATTTTTTTTTTCTTGAAGATTTGTAAAATATTAATGAGTATAATGACGAACAAAAGCTTTATATGCAGACACTAAAATTACAAAAAATCGAATGGAAACAAGTAAGTATTGCCCTTAATCAAAAATAACTAGGCCTGAGTGCAACAATGAAGTAACTTTCTTGGTGTACTAGTACTTAGAAATCGCAATGTGACCGGTTGTAAGTAAGTCATACTAAACTAATTCTGTCAAACCTTACAAACATGAACCGTCCGCCTATCAGTAGATATTTGGTGAGAGCTGTTGGTACTTGGATATTTGAAATGGTGCCATCTGTCCCGATAACACATTTTTTGTCTCCTTTGTAGTCTTCCTACTTGTTGATTAGTTTCGGCTAGCCCACTTTAAAAACAACGTAATGAATCCAACAGTAATTGTTTTGTTGAATTTGCATTTAATGGCTAATTCCTAAAATTTGAGAAACTTCAAAGAGGATGTATAATTTTGTTAAATGCAGTTACAAAACATCTAGTATGCTCTATTTTCACACGAAAATGTAAAAATAACAAATAATAAATACCAACATGTAATTACTAAAGTAAAATGATGCATGGGCCAACAACATGACAAATGTCCGGCGTATCCTTTCACCCAACGGTCATTTATAATCATTCTAAGAAAGATCCCAATAAAAGCATCGATTGTTTTATTGTTGGCCTATGTAAATTTTGTTTGTAGATAAGGGATATATCTGTACCCCGGAGGTAAAGGATACTATGTCCAGATTTTTTTTTTTTTTTTTTTTTTTTTTGAGTAAGCGTTATATTCTTGATGGACATTTTTTTGCTTTATTACATTACTACACTATGTCAATAAACATATGTTAAAGTAACCTTTAGCGATTACTGTTAGTTGAAAAAAAGTGCATTTAAAGTAAAAAATAAATAATAATTAATTAATCAAAATTGCTTTTCTGAAAAATTATATTTTTGTGACGTGGTATCCTTTACTCCAGGTTATAGATATATAGTTTTTAATCTTCTTTGAAATATGAACAATTTTGTGAGTGCATACTTGTCAGGTATAGAAAGCAAGTGTTTAATATCTGTAAGAAAAATGCAAATTTCTTGAAGCTGTATCTCATACCATTGATTTCTAAAGTTTTGCGTAAACCTTTCAAAACTTCGTTTGAAAGAGAATGTTTTCTGTACTGCTGCGACATAAGTGTTTCTCACACCTTATTAATTGTTCTTGCTTTACTTAAAACTAATATTGAAAATCCTTTATTAGTTTCTGTATAATGAAATTTGAAATTGATAAGGCTATTTTATAATGACTCTTTTAACGGAATGCAAATTTAATTATTGGTTTACAAATTTCAAATATCTGTACTAGTGAAAAAATTTTATCAAAATTTATGGCTTTACTTATTTATTTATTTTTAATAAATTCAGGTAAAGTTATGAGAACTTTGTATAAATTGTGAAATATTGTTGTACCCCGAAGGTAAAAGACACCATGTACGCTTTGTGAAACCAGTTAGCACTATGTACTTTATGTGCATATTTTGCTTTAAATAGAGGCATTAAGCACTAATGCCCGGTTTCTATAAAGGAAATAAGACAGAGGAAAATAAAACCAAGTTTATTTTCTTTATTCATAACAAATGTATTTCTTGTAGCATATCAAAGACTTGGTGGTAACTCTTTTCGCAAAACTGACAAGATGTCCTTTACCTCCGAAATACAGATTTGGAAAAAACAAGAAATTATTTTACGCGTGTAAAGACTTCTGATTATATAGTAAGATTTCATTAAAAACTCATTTTTTCAAATATGAAGCTACATATTTGATTGATGCTGCTTGTAACCAACCCGAAAATATCAGTAAATTTGTTGCATCACCAATTTTTGCAGAAATTAGTGTTTAATGTTTGCTTGTAATTCATAAAAGTTTAAATCATATGTAATTTACTTCTAAATGAAACAATTTTACTTCAAAATAATTACTCTTTAACATGAATTTTAACTTGAATCTAAAGTCAAATGATTCGCCTACCGATAGCCTTGACTACAATACGACGGTGATCGTATTGTTGGTGATTATTTTTTATTGTTGGTGACCTTTATACAAATTATATTTATAATTGCCATTTTCAGCTACTAGCTTGATTTCTTCTAATTCTGCGTGGAGGTGTGCACGGGTTCGGACCAAGCCTAGAAAACAAAGAACCTTTAAAAAAAGCCGCGATAAGCAAAAGAAAAATGAAATTTCAAGCGGTTTGGATAAACGATTTTGTATTTTGATGGCTGCAAAAGGAAATCAGATTTTTTCCAAAAACATTGTTCTCTAGGAAACTTCTTGAACAATTTGATAAAAATCAAAGGCTAAGTTTTTTTTTTTTTTTTTTTTTTTTTTTTTTTTTAATGTATATATATATTAATACGTTAATTTTATCCGAATCATTCACATTTTCAGAAAAAACGTATATTGCGTTTCCTGATTAAAAAAAAAAATAATAAATAAATAAAATGATTAATTTTATTATTTTACGCAATATCTAGCTTTATGACTGCAATATTATTTTCATTTCAAAATGTAATTTCATCCCTTTTAGTTCCCCATCATACTATAGGTATGGGGAACTTAGGTAATCGTGAAAATTTTCGAATTTGTTTTTTTTTTACTTTTTTATACGTTTTCGGGTGTGAGGAATCCGAAAAGGACAAAATTTGTATCGTGTCCGTCTGTAGGGTGTCTGATAGTTTGTTAGTCAGTTAGTGTGTCAGTCCGTTAGTTTGTTAGTCTGTGTACACGATATCTCAAGAATAAATTGTCGCAGAGAGGTCAGATCAGTTGTAAAATATTACTTTCGACACTGGCAAGAACCCTATTCATTTGCAATACTCGAATTTAAAAACTTCGTAAGTTATTAGAAATTTACGATTTTCTTAACATGGGAGAATAGGGCAAAATTTCACTTAAACTTGCATTAAATGAAAAACTTTTGCTGTAAAAATGTCAGACCAGTTTTAAGATATCCGTTTTAATGCCGGTATGAACATCAGTTACTATAAACATGCTACTTTAAAAATTTCGCAAGTTATTGGATATTTGCGAAATTCTTAACATGGCAGAATAGGACAAAATTTCACATAAACGTCAATTTTTAGGGATATTTTCATCGTAAAGATGTCAGACTACTTTAGAAATATTATTTAGAATACTGGCATGAATATTATTGACTATGAATTTTCCAATATAAAAATTTCGTAAGTTATTAGAATTTTACGAATTTCTTATCATAACAGATTAGGGCAAAATTTTACACATACGTCAATCTTGAGGGATATTTTCATCGTAAAGATGTCAGACCACTTTTGAAATGTTATTTAGGATTCTGGCATGAATACCATAGACTATGACTTTTCCAATTTAAAAAATTCGTAAGTTATTCGGAATTTACGATTTACTTTAAATGGTAGAATAAGGGAACATCGAGCATAAACGTCCATTTTGAGGATCATAAATATATCATACAACTTCAAAATATCATTTATGATACTCGTTTGAACATGATTGACTACAAAGATTCTAGTAGGAAAATTTCGTAAGTTATTTTTAATTTAAGATTTTATGAACATAGCAAAATTGAAAATTTTCCATATAAATATGCATTTTGAGGAATGTTGCATTGGGAATAGTAGCATGAAAACTAAACTATGAAATTGACTCGAATAAAATAAATTAATAGATTAGAATAAGATAAATCGAAGTGAACGGTTGATAGCCTATTAGGCGAGGATTCTGTCACTGCGTCAAGCGTTTGGTCAAATTCATTTCTCTTAACATGATAATCATGTTAAGAGAATGTCCTGTATTAGAAATTTATGAGAACATATATATGATGGGGAACTGAGCAAAGTCCACCTATGCCAACTAGTTCAGTTCCGCATCATACTATAGGTACGGGGAACTTATAGGTAATCGTGGAAATTTTCGACCTCGGTTTTTTTACTTTTTTATACGTTTTCAGGTGTGAGAATCCGAAAATGACAAAATTTTTATGGTGTCCGTCTGTAGGGTGTCTGTTAGTTTGTTAGTCCGTTAGTGTGTTAGTCCTTTAGTTTGTTAGTCTGTTTACACGATATCTCACGAACAATTGATCGCAAAGAGGTCAGACTAGTTTTAAAATATTATTTATGACACTGACAAGAACCTTATTTATTTGCAACATTCTAATTAAAAAACTTCAGAAATTATTCGAAATTTACGATTTTCTTAATATGGGAGAAAAGGGAAAATTTTCACTTAAACGTGAATGAAAAGAAATATTTTTATAGTAAAGATGTAAGAACAGCTCTTAAATATCAGTTTTGATGCCGGGATGAACATCATTAACTATAAACATACGACTTTGAAAATTTCGCAAGGCAGAAAAATTCGCGTTCGCTGTTAACCCTTTATCGGCCCATTTTATCATACACCAGAAATTGGGTTTACTCGGAAATGGATATAGCGATTTTCAAAAAAGTTTATAGTTAAGTGTTTTTCGGGATGCTTGGATTAACCCTCATTTTCAGAAAAAATTGCGTTCGCTGTTAACCCTTTATTGGCCAATGGCAGCAAATGGCAGAAATTGTGTTTACTCGGAAATGGATTTAGGGATTTTGGTGAAAGTTTGGAATTAAGTGCTTTTGGGGGAGCTTAAACGATTGGAATTGTCCTGATCGGCAGAAAAATTCGCGTTCACAGTTAAACCTTTAAAGGGCAATTGAAACGGGCAGAAATTGGGTTTACACGGAAATGGAGAAGGCGATTTTGGTGAAAGTTTGGAGTTAGGGATTTTTGATGAGAAAAAACGGTTGGATGTCATCTTCAGATAAATTCGCGTTCACAGTTAACCGGTCAATCGCAAAACACAGCAGAAATCGGGTTTACTCGGAAATGGATACAGCGATTTTGTTGAAAGTTGTGGGTTAAGTGTTTTCGGGGAGGTACTAAAACGATTGGATTTACCCTCCTCTTCGGAAAAATTCGCGTTCTCAGTTAACCCTTTATCGGCCACTTTTAACATATTACCGAAATTGGGTTTACTCGGAAATCGATATAGAGATTTTGGTGCAAGTTTAGGGGTACGGTACATACATGATTATAAATAATTTCATCTTCAGAAATTTTCGCGTTCGCTGTTAAACCTTTAAAGGCCAATTGCAACGTATGGCAGAATTATGGTTTACACGAAATTGGGGATAGCGATTTTGATGAAATTTTGGAGTTAGGGATTTTTTGGTCAGAAAAAGCGATTGGAAATATCATGGCAGATAAAATTCATTTATAGACTTGGTTGAAACCCTTATATGGTCTATGCATACATCGCCACTTGAAAACAAAATTGTGGAGCAACTTAGTTAACGAATTTAGCCAAGATATTTATAAGATAAATTCGCTGTGCAAATTTGGTTTGATTTGGAGTATTATTTCGGGAGTTACCATGATGATAAGATTTCGATTTATATATATATATATATATATATAGAGAGAGAGAGAGAGAGAGAGAGAGAGAGAGAAACGAAGTGATTGGAATATCTCGATTTCCAGAGAAATCAACCTAAAATGGCAAATTTGGGTTTATGTTATTGAAAAATACATATAAAATGCCCCCAATGAGCGCGGAAAATCTTGCATCTATAACTCTCAATCCGTCTACCTGAGAGGCATTCATGCTAGTTTTACTATAGCCAAGTGTTTTCTTTATACCATCTATAAGTTGATTCTTCTCAAATATTGCATTTTCAAGTTGCGTACTTTTTCTTGCCGATATGCGATATGCCAATTTTACTTTGATAGTATTTAACAATAATTAAAATGTGTGGAAAAAAATACGTGATCTGGAACTGCGCGTAGTCCACCTATGCCAACTAGTTTTATAGGTGTAAAACAATTTAGTAATATTTTGAATATTTAATTTTTAGGTTAATATTTCATTTTATGTTCCGATTTAACAACAATAATTTGTGAAATATACAGGTGAATTTCCGAAAAGGTCACTCACGTAATGTGTTTTTTATATTGTTAGTACACTGAGAAAAAAATATACCGCCTTCCTCTAGAATGAATAAGTGACCATTTTCTAAATGCCTTCTCTAGAAATATAGATTTCCGAACTATGCGCGTAAGGCACGCCAATAAACTGAATAGACGAAATGGTCAAGAATTTCTTGTTTACACATTTCTAGATGGTGAAACAATATTCTGAATCTTTTGTATTGCGAGAAATTCTTGCTTGATTTTCTAGAATTCGGTGATACACCAAGACTATAGTTGCTGAAACCCGCCTCTTGTAGTGTCATTTATTTGCAGAGATTTTTAAATAACTTTGTCCTCGAGAATATAGGCAAAGGCTCTGGAATTCTAATAGGGGCTTCTAGAACTAGCTTTTCAAGGGGACTAGAATTTATAAGGATGACATGGTACTATTGAAGTGAAAACTTCTTTAGGCGCGTTGAGCACTTTTGGGTGAACAAAAATCATGAAAAGCGTCATCGTCAGCTAACGCTTTGAATGAAATTCTGCAGGCGTTCGTTACTATGACAACCGAGTCACAAAGAATCTGATCGGGAAGAAACATATATTTGCCAATTGACATCACGTGGTTTTCTACTAGGAATAAAAGTTGCAAATTTCAAAATTCTTCAATTTTCTTCTACGTTCTTTGAAACTTACTGTGCGCCATTAACAGCAGACGGGATAGTTGCAGTTCCAATTTCATCGATTTTGGAAAAAAATTACATTCTAATCGCAAATTAAATTTTATTCTAATACGCGTATTTCAATTTCTAATTATGATTAAATTATTTTTAATACATCATTCGAAAGATATTTTAAAGTTCTTTTATATTATCGAAAGTGGAATTCGAGATTTCAGCTGATTTACACGTTTTGAGGTGGCCTGAATGGGTTTTTTTTTTGTATCTCAGCTACTAATTAAATAATTTCATAAGTAATACATCATTTGAAAGCTTTGTTGAGTTGGAATCGAACAGTAGCTTACAGAAATTTCTACCGCCAGAATATTTTAAAATTTTAATATTTTAAATTCTAATTATGATTAAATTATTTTTAATACATCATTCGAAAGATATTTTAAAGTACTTTTATATTATCGAAAATGGAATTCGAGATTTCAGCTGGTTTACACGTTTTGAAGCGTCCTGAATGGGTTTTCTTTTGTATCTCAGCTACTAATTAAAATAATTTCATAAGTAATACATCATTTGAAAGCTTTGTTGAGTTGGAATCGAACAGTAGCTTACAGAAATTTCTACCGCCAGATGGTGTTGTAATATTTTAAAATTTCAATATTTCAAATTATAATTATGATTAAATTATTTTTAATACATCATTCGAAAGATATTTTAAAGATCTTTTATATTATCGAAAGTGGAATTCGAGATTTCACCATATTTACACGTTTTGAGGTGTTCTGAATCGGTTTTCTTTTGTATCTCAGCTTTTAATTAAAAAAATTTCATAAGTAATCAATATTTTTACCTAATATTGTTCACCTTATGAAACTTCAATATTATGAAACTTTAAATCACCTTAATATTGTTATACCTTAGTTCATTTAATTTGGGTAACTACAAATATTGTGCCGAATCATATAATACAGATCATAAACACTTCTTTACAAACCAAAAATAATTCGGAAAAAATAATCTTATAGCTCGACGATACAATTCACAAGTTACTTAGTTTTCACTTCTTTCGGCAATCCCCAAAGAATGCTTTGATTTTTTTTTTTCTTTTTTTTTTTTTTTTTTTTTTTTTCTAGAGCCACAATTTAGATTCTAGATGTCAGTTACAGAATTTTTTCTCAGTGATATTGCAATAGTACTATTAATTGTGGAAAGAAAGGTAAATTATTTACATTTTTGAAATTTAATAAAAAAATATTTACCACTCATCTTTTAGACATATATATATATATATATGTATACATTTAAAAATACGAATAGATATTGCTAACAATTCAATCAAAAATGAAATGCCTTTGAAATGATGATTTCCGAAAACAAATTACTCAGTTTACTCTACAAATATTTTTTACAATGATTCCAAATGAAACTAAGTCATCCGAGTATTATTCCCTTAAATAGTTGAAAGTTAAATAAAATTCAAAACTATTAAAATTATTTTTCTTAATGTGCAAGTTTCTTTAAATGTTAAAAGCAAACTTGGTTTAGTTATCTATAATATATATTTTAATTAAACTTAGCATGTTCACAAAAAAAAACATTATCACACCATTGATCCATATCGAAGGATCGATTATTCCAAAGAAAGACTTATATTTCACTTTACTTAATGATGCTCATCATAATGAGACAAGACAACTTTCACCTTTAAATTTATATCAAAATTAAAAACTTTTATGAAGCATTTTAAGACTTGAAAAATGAGGATATTTTCAGTGAAGGAACAGAGAAAGAATTCATTTACGTGATGCATAGTTATGCTTAGGGAGGAATATTAATAACAAGTTAAAATAAACAGAAGGAATGAAGAAAATGAGGTATATTTAAAATTCATGAAACTTATGAATATTATAAGAGATGTTAAACAAAGATCGTCCTTTTGAAACAACCATATCAAAACTAATTATTTCGTGGCTTGGTTTAATACTTTCTTAAAACAAATTCATTTAAAACGGCTTAGAATTGCTGAAGAGGTTGTAAGATTAAATACTAGTTTCAAGTTCCTAATAAAGATGGAAAGATTTAATAATGTATGCAAAATAGTCTTGCATGTAATGTGATGCATAATATATATATAATTGTAGAAAAAATATATACTACATTATTCTTTACATTTCTTTAAATCTTCGTATTCTGCATTTTTTAACCGAAAAAGCATAAAAATATGCAATTAGGGAAAAAAAAGGAGTCAAACTCTAAGAACTTATTTATGTTTATTAGTTAAATGCACTATAAAACATAAAAAGATAAACAGAATTCGACATAATCTTTTGACATAAAAATTTTTGTCAATAATTTTCTAAACAACTATCTCATGTTTCTATCTAAATATCAAAAACTAACATTAATTTATGCATGCATAATATTTTACCCAAAGATATTTTTCAAATGAACGACAGCTAATATCAACAGTTCCATACATTATTCTTGATATGAAAAAATTCTCAGTAATAATATCTTAATTACATATAAATAGATCTATATAAATATTTTAAATATTATTATATAACGTTATGAAAAATTTACAATTAATTCATAAGTTTTAAATTTACAACAGGGAATAAGTATTTCATACAATTTCGGTGTATCGGGAATTTTTTTTTTAATTCAATTCCACATGCATTTACTACATTCGAATCATGAAATTAACATTTTACATTATTTAGATACTTAAGAGCTTAGTTAAAACCGTGTCTTTAGACTTAATAATAAATGTATAGGGCTACAAAAATAAATAAATAAATAAATAAAAATCTGATATAATTAAGAACTTATTCGATTGATTTTCGTTTTTCTAGTTCGTGTAGAGGGACATGCGTACGAATCCCGTATTCTTATGATCTAAAAACTAAAATCGTCGTTTCTTTTATATATATATACAGGATGTCCCAGCTGACATGCTCCAAACATTGAAGGGAGGTAGAGAAAATCAGAAGGATTCAAATAAATTCTGTTTTTTATCGATGTATTTTACCGCGACGATAGCATTAATACAAATATTATGTATGATTCTGAGAACCAATGAAGTATGCAAGATTTTAAAATTTACACTGTAAGGGTAGTTAGTAGTACACTGTAGCCAAAAACATCCAGTTTTCAAAGGGTTAAAAATGACGTTTGCTCCCATAGGTTCCTTATAATACTGAATCCTTGTGATGTTCTGTACCACCCTTCGAAGTCTGGCTGGGTCACCCTGTATATACTTTATATATATAGTATATATATACAGGTGATTCAAAACCTGACGTACAAACTTTTAGACGTGGTAGGGCACATCATAAGGACTGAAAACTGCATAGAAACGCATGGCCGCAAACGTCATTCCTTTAAGGACTGGATGATGTGATTTTTATTAAAATCACACAATCAACTGATTGGAAGAAAATCATATTTATTGAATTTTTTTATTTTTCCGGGGCTCGACTCCCGGTCCAGGCATTATTTTTCACTCAGTCGGAAAAATAAAAAATTTCAATAAATATGGATGATGTAAGTTTAATTTGTAATAATAAAACTCACAAATGGACGGGGTTTCTGTTAATCCCTTTTCTAACCAAACGTTATATTGTACTTAATATTGATATATTACCTCTTTTTATGTAAACATTAACATTTAAAAACGTTTAGTTAAAAATGCAATATTCAAATCTGTGTCTATTTGTGTGTTTTACTGTTAAAAATTAACTAAACACATCTAGTTATTAAAGGATTAAAATGACGTTTGTAGTCATGGGTTCCTATGGAATTTTTAATTCTTATAATGTATTCTACCTCTTCTTAAATTTTGTACGTTGGGTTTTGAATCGCCCAGTATATATATTATATTATATTATAGGAAATCAAAATATTTATACATACGTACGCACATGTATATACATTTCATGAGTGGTTGTATAATTAAAGTTTAATTTAAATATATATTAAAGTATAATTTAAAATTTAATTGCATAGTAAAAAAGAGATATGATAAAAAAAAAAAAAAAAACACTTTTTTAATCAAAAGAGTTTTCTACGCTTTTTAAAATATGTTATAGTGGAAAAAATATATATAATGTTTTAATTATTTCAATGGAAGTCTCTTTGATATCAATTCCAATTATTTTATTCTCATGCTTAAAGGGAAAAAAATAGCAATGTAAGTAGCGATGCAAAAGTATATTTTCTCTTTTATTCAATATCAAACGCTCAAGCAAATAAAGTTATATCAACAAAAATGTATAAAGCACACACGAGAAATTTTTAAAACAAAAATTCTACCCAAAGTGGAAGCTTAAAATGCATTTATCAAATTAAACTTTACATTCTTTTCTACATTTTTCCTAAATTGATGGAACTTTGTGACAGAACTTCCATTCAAAGATAAATATTTATATTGTATTTTGAAAGTTTACAATAATAATTATATATATATATATATATATATATATATATATATGTCCGTAAGTTTTTCATGGCTTTGGTTATTTTCGCTTTGTTAATAAAAACATCTGCGATATATCACAGTTTTAAAAAGTACTTTCTTTTTGCATTTCCCATTGAAGATATAAAATTTAGAGGAAAGTAAGTGAATATTAAACACCATTTTTGTTTGAACTCACCATAGAAAACTGAAGCATTTTGGATCATTGTGGCTTCAACTATTGTAAATATAAAGTGTTTTATGTTACAAAAAATAATGTTGACATGCAAAATATTTAGTTAAAAAAAAAGGAAAGAGAGAAAAAGAAAAAAAGAAAAGAAAAGAAAGAAAGAAAAGGCTATTTTCGGACAATATGGAAAAATTGGGTAAAATGGCATAATTATGAAGGGAAATGTGGAATAACCATTTCTTTAAAGGATATTATGAAATTGAGTGGTATTTTTACAGAAAACGATGAATTATTGCAATACAGACACTTTATTTTGAAATTATTATTGAAAGTTAGAAGTACTGAAAAAAATCATCAACATTCATGTTTTGCAAAAATTACAAATAATATGGAACATTTGGTATTCCATATTACCCGAATCGCCACCTCGGAAAATAAATCAACCTTAACCAGATGTTGGTGTAAATAAATTCATGGGAATCAGACTGCTTCTTAACTGAACTGCCCTACCGAAAATGGCACTAGGTTTTCGTTCATAATACTGCTTCGTAAATAGGTTACAAAATACTTACCTTCAAAAAAGTCTGAATCTTGATAAGCCAAAAAAATTGCATGACACAAAAACTGTTCTTCTGACTGCCACAAAATAAAATAGAATTGAGCATGTTTGAGGCCCAGTGTAGACGTTTGGCGTGCTTCAGATAAGTAGCAGCACCGTGCAGTTGAGATATAAAGATATTCCATTTTACGCGACGACTCCATATTCCTCACTGTTCTTCTGTAGGACATTTATAATTCTAGATGTTTTCTAATTCAAGACCAAATTTTAAACAACATATTTTATAAACATTCTGCATAAATTACTATCACTTTCCTCTTTTTTTTTTTTTTTTTTTTTTTTATCATAAACATATTAAGTATGAACAATTCTGAAGTCAAAGTGCTATAAGAAAAAAAAAAAATAAAAAAAAATAAAAATTATATATATATATATATATATATATATATATATATATATATATATATATATATATATATATATATATATTTGAAATGCCTAAAATATGCACTTTGATTTAACTCTGAATTGAAGCAGAATATAATTCAGAGTTAAAATAATCAAATATGTAACCATTTTAAAACAGTTCAAATAGGCACTGCTGCTTTAAATTTAACTATACTTACTAACTTTACTAATTTTTATCATCAAGGAAAATTTCTCTGTGTATTAGCTATAGCATTTGATTGTACATTACATGTTATAAGCATAGATATAGTAATACATATTATAGATCTATCATCCACATTCTATCGAGCAAAATTTTATTGCCGAAAAAAGTTCTAAAATCAGCCATTCGAAAGTATTGAAAAAAAAGAAAAAAAAAGAAAAATGAATTTGAAACTGTATCTGGAGTTTTTCATTCACCTTTAGTAAATAAATTATTCATAAATTTTATTTACTAAATTATCCGTGTGTATTCCTATGTATAATTTACTCGGGGAAAGACGACCGTTACAGTGACTTTTCCCGAGAAAAAAGGAATCACTTTTTCCCTCTTGCTGATCAATCTATGTCTTATTACTATATCTTTGGTTATAGGTAATGATGGTTAAACCCTTTGTTGCATCGCGTCCACTGTAGTGGACAAAAGTTTAATTTTTTTTCCTTTCACACAAAGGGTTTTACAGATTTGGTTTCAATGATTTTCTTTCTTGTATTATTTAAGCTTTCAACTATTGCTCATAGATGGCAGCATAATATAAAATTACAGATTGTATTGTTAGTTTGAAAATGGCGTCAACCTCTACTTCCACGTTCTTAGGATTTCTCATTGTAAACATTGTATATAAGAGCTAAACCTTCTTTATTTTGACATTTAACATTTAGAAATAGTAATTTTAGGCATTTTAGAATATTTTTGAATAGAACACTTACTTTCAGATGCAATTTTTCATGAAAACTGATGTGTTTTTCTTTTTGTCAACTACAATGAAAGTTATGAACATAGACTGTTTCGGCGCACATGTATTCAGCACATCTTTGTATTCAGTAGATGGCGCTACTAGCGCGCAAAAAAGGGAAGAGAGTGTATGTTTATGTTTTCATCGGCGATTGCCGGGGAGAGTAAATAAAAGTGTCTGTGAAGTAAGGCCATGTGTGCTTGTGCTCTTTTAACCAACATAAAACAAAACAGAGTTTTATTAATTCAGTCATAAAGGCGAGATGTGTTATGAGAAAATTATTTAAGTATTCTTCTAATAAGAAAATTAAAATCAGCGATACAGTCCAAATGGTCCGACGACCCGACTAATACTGGAAGGCTATTTTTGAGAACAGGTAAGAGCTCTCTCTCTTACTCTTCTAATTATTTGAATTAATTGTTTTAACATAATTGTATCTGAGATAAAACAATTAAAAATAAGAAAAAAAAGACCTAAAAGCCGCATTAACGCGGCATAAAGATAAAATATCGAATGAAATCAACGATTTCGATTTCGTCCAGCTAGGCCTGATAGAAACCAAAACTAATGAGATGTCAACTGACATCAAACTTTTATTTAATTCAATCTTTGAAACGTGCAAAGAAACGGAGCTGGACGATTATAGAAAGGAAAAGGATAAGATTGAAGATGTAATAGATGAATTGAGAATAATTATAAATCGTAAGTTGACTGCAATGAAAACCGAAACGAAAAATCCTATAGCTTCTGTTACAGATACCAGTGAAAAAATTGTTACTCCTGACGTTAAATTACCGACTTTATCGGTACCGTCGTTTAACGGGAAAATTGATAATTGGATTATGTTTAAAGATATGTTCAGAGCTACCATAATTGAAAATAAAACTATTTCAGAAGCAATGGAACTTCAATATCTCAAGGCAAGTTGCAAAGATTAGGCCTTGAGGATAATAAATTCTATATCCATCTTAGATGAAAATTTTGAAATTGCATGGAATCTTTTATTGGATCGTTTTGAAAACAAGCGAGAGCTTGCTAACTCTATAATTAAAAAATTATTGAATCAACCTAATGTGAATGAGTCTTCTAGTTCAATTCTGGGTTTGATTGATGTTACTAATGAATGCATTAGGTCACTATCTAATTTAAATTACAAAGTAGAGAATTTTTCCGAAACTATGTTAGTATATATAATTGTAGAAAAATTAGACAAATCTACACGTTATTGGTGAGAAAAGGAACTAAAAAATTCTGAGGATTTTGCTTCTCTTGAACAATTACTTTCTTTCCTGCAAAGTCAAGCGAGGATGCTCCAGAATAGTAAAGTGAAGGAAATAAAAATTAATCGTAATTTTCCACATAAAGTGGCGAGTATGATGTCAACATCCAATTCAAAAAGTACAAAATTTAAATGTTTAAAATGTTGCAGAGAAGAATTTCATGGATTATATAAATGTCCAGAATTTATAAATCTTTCCATAAATGATAGGTGTGAATTGGTGAAAAGAAATAAACTATGTTTTAATTGCTTAAAAAAGCACTCTGTCAAAAACTGTACTTCTACTTACCGCTGTCAAAAATGTTACAAGAAACACTCTACATTGCTTCACTTTGAAAATGAAAAAATGAACAGGTGCGAGAGTAAACAAAATGATGATTCCTTATTTCCAGAAACTGCACCAGCAGTAAGCCTCAATCCCCATGCTGAGAGTTTCGAATTGTCTAGTAATGTAAACACGTTTACCGGTACATCAATCAGCGGAATAAATAATGAAAAAACTGTCATTCTTTCAACTGAAAATATTTTTATCAGAGATGATTGCGAAGTGCTGAGACGAGCCAGTGCATCGCTTGATGTAGGCTCAATGTCGTGATTTATAACCACTGAATTTGCAGATTTATTAAAAATTAAAAAAGAAAAAATATCTGTAGCAGTGTCTGGATTAAGTAATGATAAGGTAAATGTAAAGTCAAAGCTGCGTGCTGTAATTTCGAATGGGGTTGACTTTGAGATGCCTTTAGAATTTTTATGTGTTTTTAATATAGCAGATACTATTCCCATGAATCGTATTCACATTCCAGTTAAGAATTTACCCAAGATGTCTAGCTTGCAGACCCCCTTTTCGATAAGCCAAAAAAAGATAAATGTTTTACTAGGAGCCGAAGTATTCTATCAGCTCTTAAAATTTAGTCAGATTGAGATGCCTAAATCAGAATTAAAATTTCAAAATTCTGTATTTGGTTTTATAGCCTATGGTAGTGTTTCAAATGCAATAAGTGAGAACCAGCAAAAAATTCATTGTGGATTGGTTTATGATTGTAAGTATTTAGAAAATGACATCAAAAACTTTTGGCAATTTGAGGCTATAGGGATTAAAGATGATCCTTATTATCACGAAACGGATCAATCCTTGGAACATATCGAGAAAACTGTGTGTTATGAAGTAGAACTGCCATGGAAGAGAGATTGGAGAGAGCTCAATGATAATTATACAGTTGCAAAAAAGAAATTAAATTCACTTACAAGAAGATTTGAAAAAGGTCCAATTCTTCACTTGCAATACTGCGAAACTTTGTGTGACTACGAAAAAAGGGGTATTATAGAAAAGGTAAATAATTCAGAAAAACCTGTAAAGAAACCTATTTATTTTATACCCCACCAACCAGGGTTTAGAGACCAGAGTTTGGCTACTAAAATGAGAATTGTGTTCAATGCAAGTTCAAGTTATGATTTTCATCATTTAAGTCTGAATAACTGTCTTTGATCAGGACAAAATCTAAATTCAAATATACTTGATATACTCATGAATTTCAGGCTCAACAAGATTGCATTCGTGGCTGACATAGAGAAAGCTTTTCTTCAAATATTATTGGCTGAGAAGGACAGAGATGCTGTGCGATTTCTTTGAAAAGAGAATGACACCCTTAAAATTTATAGGTTTACACGAGTTCTTTTCGGTGTTACTTGCAGCCCATTCCTTCTTTCTGCCACTATAAAAAAACATCTGGAAAAATTCCAAGATAAATACCCGAACACAACAGATTGCTTACTCCGAGGTCTCTATGTCGACGACTTTATATCTGGAGCAGATGAATTACAAGAAGCATTAAACATTTCTAAGGAAGCCTTATCTATTATGGGTCAAGCTAGTATGGTGTTAAGGAAGTGGATTACTAACGATAAGGTTTTAATTCAATTGTGCAGAGGTGAAAAGTTAAAAAATCTGATACAGGAAAATCATGCCGACTCAAAATCCCATACAACTAAAGTGCTTGGCATGTTATGGAATGTTAAGGAAGATTGTTCATAATGGGATTGCAGAACTTAGCAGACATATTAAAGGAAAACGGAAATACCAAACGTTTCCTTCTGAAGGCTGTAGGAAAGATATTTGACCCGCTAGGGATGCTCAACCCATTTACAATTCGTATAAAATGTATTCTTCAAACTTTGTGGATAAAAAGGATTTCGTGAGACGAACAATTACCTTCAGATATTAGAAATTTGTGGTTAAAGTGGTGTTCTGAGATTACTGAGCTTTTCGAGCTTCAAGTTCCTAGAAACATACTTAATTCTTCGAAGGAAGAATCCACTGACATCATAGAGCTCCACTGTTTCTGCGATGCAAGCCAAAAGGCTTATGGTGCTGCTATATATTTCAGAGTTGTGAAAGATGATAAAATTGAAGTAAATCTCCTAGTATCGAAAAGCCGAGTTTCCCCCCTGAAGAAAATCACCTTGCCTCATCTAGAACTTCTTGGTGCCTTGCTTGCTGCACGACTCGCCAACGAATAGTCGATCACAAAAAACCTTCAAAAGTGCTCTTTCGGACTGATTCTAAAATCACATCATACTGGATAATAGGATCAAGTAAGCGTTGGAAGCCTTTAATAGCTAACCGAGTCGAGGAGATCCAAAGTCTGTGTGATACTAGTGCCTGGGCACATTGTCCCGGATAATTATATATACAACCTTTACATGATTTTTATCATTGAAATGTTTCGGCACTCCTGATTCGCTATTTCCATTCTGACGTCATGCTAGATTATAGAGAAACATTTTGTAGTAGAGTTTTTTAGTTTATTTATTTATTTATTTAATGTCTTTTAGCAAAATATCCATCTTCCCAAAAATATGTGTGCCATCTTCATTTTCTAATAAAGTTAAATCCACTTCGGTGAATACTATTATTATAAGCAGCAATTAAAAATTTAGAAGATAGTTATAGATTAACATTAGTAAAATGATTCTATGCTTATGATGTTTTTCTATCAGTTTTTTTTTTTTCTTTTTTACTTTTAAAAAAAATAAATATATACGTAAACCATATTAATCAATTTTATATATCCAAGTGATTTTTATTTTTAATTTATTTTAAATCATGAACATATTTGTACTAGACATAATTTAATTAATTATTTAAAAACGTTTAAAATTGTGCAGTGCTACCATCTGTTGTCCATTCAGGATATCTATTATATATCCATATATTTCCTATTACTTGTAAATGAATGTCATGTCTTTTTATGGTTAACTTAACCCTTTCGCTACCAGAGCCTTAGGAGAAAAACTGCCACCACAGCCCAGACGTCTTATTATTTGAATATGATACCAATTGTCATTTATTTTTGTGAGATGTATCTATAACGTTCTAACTAAGTGAAATTAGCAATTTTGCAAACTGACACACATAAGTGACACTGGGCTATAGATAGATAATTCCTTTGGTAGACCCGTCGTCACATACATGCGACACATTATCACAAACTGATAAGGAACACCCGTCACATATTTGTGGCGCCGGGCTCAGGTAAGAAAATCGGATCGTCACATATATGTGACGCTGGTAGCGATAGGGTTAGGCGTAACTTTGTTTATGATATTTTAATTTTTAAATGAGATTAATTTACAAGCTTAAAATCTTTTAAAATATTACAAGTGACAGTAGAATAAAAATGTTTTATTATTATCATTATTATTATTATTTTATCGTAATAATAATTAAGTCCGCACAAAAAGCTTATTTTAAAATGTGCATTGTCCAAGTAATTATTTATTCATTTTTTATTATTTTCTCTTAAAATGTATTTAATTGCAAAATATTTCTTTTATTATAATAATAATAATAATTATTATTATTATTCCCATTACCATACTACCGTAGGTAATGGAAGTATGGTATCCGGTCCAAAAATTCGATATCGAGTTTTCACCTGATTTAGAAGTTTTAAAGACACTTCAGTCCAAAAAAGTAGTTTTTGACAATTGGTCAATGTGTGTGTGTGTGTGTGTGTGTGTATGGAACCTTTTGGCTATCATATCTCCGAAACTAACAGAGATTGAACTACGAAACTTCAGAATTAATACAGGTATAGTGTACAGATGAAGTTTCCAAATTTTGGGAGAAATTGGAAAACCGGAAGTGGGTCAACGAAACAGGAAGTATCTCTATCGGTATCTCAAAAACGGCCCTAACGATTTTCTTCAAGTTTCCTATATAAATACTCTACTAGATGTCCTTTCGAATGATACAGTTGGTTAGTTCAGGAATATTAATAGGCGTCTTGTATAAATAGCTCAATTTCATGTCTCGCAAGTGCGTTCCTTTAAAAACGGCTGTAAGGATTTTTTTCAAACTCGCCATATTAATTCCTTTTTAAATATCCTTTAGTATATAGTTATTGGTTTCCGGTCAATAATTGAGTATGTCAAGTTTTGGAAAAAGTTGGTATCTCAAAAACGGCTCTAATGATTTTCTTGAAAATTGTTACATAAATCGATTTTAGATACCCTTTCTCATATCTTATGTGGTTATTACAGGAAAATTAACGGTCATTCTGATTAGATAGTTCAGTTTTATATCTCATAAACCAGTGTTTAAAAAAATAACTATTATCATTTTTTTCCCTTATTTTTTAACTCGCTGTGTAAACTCTGATCGATATGTCTTTACATATGTATCAAGTTTCTTTTACTGGAAAATTCCAAAAATGCATATAATATCTCCAAAAATGCATATAATACGTGTGTAATAGTGGGTAATGGAAGTCGTGTGATTGTTTCACACAAGAATTTTTTTTTTTTTTTTTTTTTTTCTGACGGTGTACAGTAAAATGGTGAGAAAACCTTTTTGTTGTATGAAAGAAATTGTCCTCTCGTGTTTTTAAATTAAAAAAAGGGAAAAATAATTAGGATTCATCATATGTAGTTATTAAACACAAATAAATATTATTATTTTTTTTCCAAATAAATTAATCTTCAATACGCTCCCCCTCAAAAAAAAAAAAAAAAAAAAAAAGCTAAAAAGAAAAAATGCGTTAGAATATGAAGAAATATACGTAAAAAAATTTTACTGTTAAATTGAAATAAAAACTTCCTTGGTTATTCTTTTTTTTTTTTTTTTCAATGGTTAAAGAAAAATATTTATCTTATTTTAATTGGGTAAACCTGCCCAATTTTTTATTTTCCAAACATATACTATAAATATGAAATTATAATGTGTCTATACACATTTTGAGGCTTTCTGAATTTGCGATTTCTTTGGTGATGTATCTAAGTGTGAGCGAGTGAACACGATAGTGTCCAAACGCCTTACCAAATTCTGTTAAAAATTGGTAGGTATGTTATAAAGTCATTGTCAAATGTCCTATATTCACTTTAATAAGTCTGGAATTTGTAATTTTTTTACAGTAACACAAAGAAGAATCTTTATTACTACGCCATATGACGCATTTTAAAATATTTGAAATGCATTAATATGAAATTCAGTAATCGATTAAGGTAAATTTAAATAGGCATGTTATATATCATCGTCGCAAGAACCATATAATTTGTTATGAATGCAGGACTTATTAAAATATTATAAAGGTAAAAAATACAATTCTTATACTTTACGGTCTACCGATTAAAATTAATTGAAATTCGTTTAAAAATGTTAAAATATCTAAAACATAAAAAAGTGAATAAGGCGTTTAGATACCATAGCATTTTAAATAATTTTAATCCATAGGCCATAATGATAAAATTCTTCCTTTGTGTCCTTGTTTAAAAAAAAAAAAAAAAAAAAAAAAAAAAATTCTAACAGTAAGTGCTCTAGGTTCATAAAAATCTATGTAGTTCGTGCGACGGTGACTTATAACACACCTATTAATTTTCAGTTCAATCTATCAAATCGTAAAACATTATCGTGTTCACTTACATACATAAATCCACTTTAAAAATGGCAATAATGAATTCAGGGGACCTTAAAATGTATAGATACATCTTTCTCAATGTCTCACAATCATTTCTTCCTTTCTTTCTTTTTTTTTTTTAGTTCCCCATCATACTATATGTAGGGGAACTTAGGTAATCGTGAAAAATTTCGACCCCGGTTTTTTGACTTTTTAATACATTTTCAGGTGTGTGAGGAATCCGAAAATGGCAAAACTTGTATGGTGTCTGTCTGTAGGGTGCCTGTCAGTGTGTTAATCCGTTAGTTTGTTAGTCTTTTTACACGATATCTCACGAACAAATGATCGCAGAGAGGTCAGATCGGTTTTAAAATGTTACTTTCGATACTGGCAAGAACCCTATTCATTTGCAACATTCGAATTAGGAAACTTATTATATTAGAAATTTACGATTTTCTTAACATGGGAGAATAGGACAAAAATTCACTTAAACATGCATTAAATGGAAACTTTTTACTGTAAAAATGTCAGACCAGTTTTAAAATATCAGTTTTGATGCCGGAATGAACATCAGTAACTATAAATATGCTACTTTGAAAATTTCGCAAGTTATTGGAAATTTACGAATTTCTTAACATGGCAGAATAGAGCAAAATTTCACATAAACGTCAATCTTGAGGGATATTTTCATCGTAAAAAAGTCAAACCACTTTCGAAATATTATTTAGGATACTGGCATGAATATCATAGACCATGATTTTTCCAATTTAAAAAATTCGTAAGTTATTTGTAATTTACGATTTACTTAACATGTCAGAATAAGGCAAAATTGAGCATAAACTTCCATTTTGAGGATCATAAATACATTAGTCAATTTCAAAATTACATTTATGATAGTTGTTTGAACATGGTTGAATACAAATATTCCAAAAAGGAAAATTTCGTAAATTATTCGTAATTTACGATTTTATCAACATAACGAAATTGTAAATTTTTCATATAAATATGAATTTTGAGGATTATTGCATTGGAAATAGTAGCATGAAAAACTAAACAACAGAATTGACCCTGATAAAATAAATTAATAGATTAGAATAAGATAAATATATCGAAGTGAACGGTGGATAGCTTATTAGGCAGGGATTTCCTTCTGTCACTGTATCAAGCTTTGGTCAAATTCAATTCTTTTAACACGATTATAATATGTCTCGCACTAGAAATTTATGAGAACATAAATATGATGGAGAACTGAGCAGAGTCCACCTATGCCAACTAGTTATCTTCTCTTTCATTCTTTCTTTTCTTTTCTATTTATTTATTTATTTTCCTTTATTTATTTATTTTTTTATGTTTTTATGATTGTAATCCTTGCGTGAAGCACGCTCGGAAAGTAAAATTGAGCAAATTGATCTTTTCTTGAAATAATAATTCAAAATGTATTCATTGAAGCCTATTGTACACATTCTATTCATTAGGATGCCAAATTTTGTCTTAGAAGTTGTAAATCATTCATTTAGCACTCTAAAAATGTTAATACAATAATAATTGTTCTTCTTTACTCAAATTTTTACAAAATAGTGACACAATATTATCAAATATGCAATGAAATATTGCAAAGGGTTGAAGCCTATGTATACATTCTTTAGACGTCAAGTCTAATATATTGTCAGAGGTAAGATAATTCATTAAATAACCTAAAATTTTAAATATATTTGGACATAAATGAAATAAATTCAATTATTCCCCTTTTAAAAGTTTTTAATTCGAAATATCGTGATTAATAATTATGATTTTTTTATTAAAATTTTTATTTTATTCCAAACCATTTTATTTGTACCATATAATATGTATGTGTATGTATAATCTCTGTGCGAATGAAAAGGGGGGAGAGGAGAAAGAAAGAAAAAGAAATTTCCATAAATAAATAAAATTAAATCTTTTAGTACGTTAGTGAACTGAGAGATGGCGCCAAAGCTATAGATTTATTCTGCTGAATTATATAATGACACCCCCCCCCCCCCCAAAAAAAAAAAAAAAAAAAAAAAAAGACAATGATTTTATAAATTTCTAAATGCCCAATTTTGTAATCAATACAAAATAATAATTGTTTAAAATAAAAAAAATAAATAAATAAATGCGATCTTAACTAATTATTACATCAAGCATTTATTAATATATTTTAATATCAATATGCGAATAAAAGCTAGATAAAAAATAAATCTATAATAATTTTACATGTTAAATAATTCATCTTGATTCACATTTAAAAATCCTTTTTAAATTATAAAAATTTCGAATACGTTACAACCAAATACTAAATGGTAATAGCTACAAGCAAGTAAATTTTTATACACAAGGATTAAAAGATGTTTACTTTATTAAGTATTGTTTAATTTACAGAATTATTTAACCCATTTTTTTGCAATCTCATAAATTTTAATATTGCGAGAGGTAACATTGTTCCAAATAATAGTAAGTTGAAATTTTTAAATTGTTTCTAAGATGAAAATAATATTCTCCGACTAGGTGGTAGGTTGAAGAATTCTGACCTTGGTGCATATGAGAAAAACTCAACTGTTTTGCCTGATAAGCACCCATTCACCATAATTATTGTAAGATATTATCATTTGAAGTATTTACATGTGGGATTCCATACATTATTATACCTTATAAGACGTAAATTCGGATTATAAATGGTCGGAATGTCTGTCGAAGAGTTGTATTTGAATGCATTACATGCTTCAAAAACAAACTTGTATTGGAAAATCAAATAATGGGTGATTTGCCCAGAGAAAGGGTTGCCCCTTCCTTTCCGCTTACGAATGTTGGCTCTGATTTTTGTGGCCCTTTTATATCAAATTCAAGGGTAAACGGAAAGGAACATTAAATAAGGTCATTAATTAAGGTATGTATATTTGTGTGTCTGAGCACAAAGGCCATACATTTAGATTTTGTAACTGATCTTACTTTAGATGCGTTTATTGCCTGTTTAAGGCGTTTCTTCAGTCCTAGGGGAAGGTGTTCAAAAATATTCAGAGACAATGTAAAGAATTTTTTAGGTGCTAGCATTGAACAGAGAAAATTACATAAATTAGTCAAACATCCATATGAAACATTAGCTAATTTTTTTTCAGAAGAGAATATTGATTAGAAATTTATCCCTCCAAAATCACCTAACTTCCGAGGCCTTTGGGAATCTGGTGTTAAATCCTTTAAACACTATTTGAAACGTGTCATAGGGAATGCTCTTTTGTCTTTAGAAGAATTTCTAACTATAATATTAGAGATAGAGTGTGTTTTGAATTCCAGACCCCTCACCCCCCCCCTTTCATCTGATTTTAATAACTTCGAAACCTTATCACCTGGTCATTTTCTGATATGAAGACCCCTTACCCTCAATTCCCGAACCCCAGATTGTAGAAATTCTTGAAAATCGACTCACCAAATGGAAAACAAATTACCAGGTATAGTCAACAAATTTGGATAATGTGGAAAAGAGACTATCTAAACAATCTCCAGCAACGTACAAAATGGAGATCCCCAAAAATTAATTTAAATGTGGGTTCACTCGTGTTGATTAAAGATGATAATATGCCTAGTACGAAATGGTTGAATGGTAGAATTTCAGAAATAATTTTGGGACAGGATGGAAGAGATAGGGTTACTAATGTCATGCTGCGAAATAAGAAAATACTTAAAAGAAATGTTAGAGATATATGTGTTCTTCCTGTAAAGGCTAATTAGAGTTCCTATTTTTTTGACTCTCAATAATGTGGATATAAATCCAAATATGAATGTTATGTTTATATGAAAAAATTGTATTTAATGTTTAATAATGCGGTTTTCTATATTACATTAAGTTGCATATGTGCTATATTTTAGTGAATCAAGATTTATGTTGAAATCCTTGGGGTTTCAAGGCCAGGAGTATGTTTCGGTGCACATGTAACTATCTTTGTATTCAGTAGATGGCGCTACAAGCGCGCAAAAAAGAGAAGAGAGTGTATGTTTATGTTTTCATCGGCGATTGCCAGAGAGAGTAAATAAAAGTGTCTGTGAAGTAAGGTGTGCTTGTGCTTCTGTGTGTGCTTGTGTTCTTTCAACCAACATAAAACAAACAGAGTTTTATCAATTCAGTGATTAAAGCGAGATGTGTTATGAGAAAATTATTTAATTATTCTTCTAATAAGAAAATTAAAATCAGCGATACAGTTCATAGGCTAATTTAGGACTGTTTTCGTTTGTCCATTGTAGTGGCACAAAAGGGTATTATTTCTTTTTATAGATGTTACCATGATAAATTCTTGGCGTTTTCACAAAGCTGTCATACCGCTATGTTCTATGCAACTAGGAGTTTTCAAGATGTCCATTGCCGAAGGACAAATACAAGCAGTATCAAGAGTAATTGATGAACAAGACACAGAAGACTTACGTAAACAAGGGCAAATGTCAGCGGAAAAACCTACAAAAAATGTGTCAGTCAAAGCAAACTCTGTCCTCATGGATGTTCGCTGCAACAAAGGGTTAAACTTAAAAACCGATAATAAGAAATGCAGAAAAGACAACGTATAAATACGGTTTAAAATATCCCAGAACAGATAAATTAATTTCTTTAAGCTTTGATAAATCTTATTGGTGCTCAAATTATTCCTGATTCACTTGACGCGTTCCTTAGTTAAAATGTTTAGGATAAGACTATGATACACTTATGATTTACATATGATTAGCATTGCATCGAGATATTTCCATTTTCGAAGTTTGCGTAATGACCGTAAATAACACGTGAAGTGAATGCAATGTTTACTTTAATAATTGAGGCACATATTCGAAGATATTACTCATAATATGGATACATGGTTATAAACATATTTGTTCAAATATTTCTATTGAATAAGCTTTTTCTATTAATAAATACTGTTCTAATAACATATCATTGGGTATATCCATAAGTGTACCATATTTTAAGGGAATAATTTGTATCTTTCCTATTCCTAATTAAAAGTTTGAATAGAAAAAGTGTAACAAAAAAATATTTCTAATTCGTTGAAAAAAAAAAAACCATTCTCTCGTAACTTTATTTAATACTTATTCATATTCATACGTTTGTAATGCTATTGCACACATTTTGTAGATTTAACCCTACAAGGCACCCAGTTCCATATGTTGAACATCGACTTTAATCGTTCCTATAGCTATAAAACTATTAGTAGCGACATCTCTTGACATCTTGATAGAAGTTACTGACATTTAGCAATGTAGTAATATGAATCTTTACCTAAAGATGTCGTTCGTATTTTTGTTATAGTGCACTCAGTGTGAAATTTGAATGAAAGCGATAGGTTACTCGTTTGTCTGAATTCAAAAATAAAAAAGAGTAGTTATTGAACAGTTTTGACTCGAAAAAATATACTGTGTGTTCTAACGAAGTGTATATTTTGCAGAGGTAAGCTGTTGTTTTTTTATATTACAATAGTAAACGTATCAGTAATTCATATTTTCATGTATCTTCCACATACGGTACGTTGAGCTAAAAGGTTGATATTTCCGTAAAATATGGTTTTATTTTTATTTTTATAAGTTTTCCCTATCTTCTGATCACTATTACAACCTATATATTTTTGTCGCGCACTAAAAAAAAAATTGAGCCTTGTAGGGTTAAGGATATTTTATTCAAATTTTGGACCATTTACTGGATTTTATTTTAGTTTTTGATGATGGTTGTTATTTTGTTGGTAGTATGAATTCATTTTGTAAATTTACGTAAATATTTCTGCGCAAGAAAGTAATTTCTGACTAATTTCAAGTAGGAAAACATAATTGAGAAGCAAAGATTTAAACCGTGTTTTCTCCAAAAATAAAAAAAAAAAATTTAGAGGGCCGTATTCACAAACTTCTTAACACTCGGATTAAACCTCGGATCACCGGTAATCGCTCGATCGTACGAAAATCGGTATTCTCCAACGAAAATCCGCAGTTCACCGGCTACTTTAACACTTCGTTTTTGATCCTCGAATATAGGAGGATTAACAATGATAATTCTCGGTTCTTTTCGTAACGCATGCGCACTCCGCAGCTCAGCTTCGTAAACAAATAAGAAACATGGCTGACGTTGACGACCAATTCTCACTAGATGATACTGAACGCTGAGAACTATTGGAAACCAAATGTTTCCAATTTGATGCACCGTCCTTTTCCTTCTTTCAAATGTTTCTAATAGTTCTAAGCTTTCAATATCATCTAGTGAGAATAGATCGTCAACATCAGCCATGTTTGTTATTTTTTTACGAAGCTGAGCTGCGGAGTGCGCATGCATTACGAAAAGATCCGAGAATTATCTCTGCTAATCTTCCGATATTCGAGGATCAAAAACGAAGTGTTAAAGTAGCCGGTGAACTGCGGATTTTCGTTGGAGAATACCGAATTTCGTATGATCCTGGGATTACCGCTGATCCGACGTTTAACCCGAGTGTTAAGAAGTTAGGCAATACGGCCCTTAATCCTCCGATATTCGAGGATCAAAAGCGAAGTGTTAAAGTAGCCGGTGAACTGCGGATTTTCGTTGGAGAATACCGATTTTCGTATGATCGAGCGATTACCGCTGATCCGAGGTTTAATCCGAGTGTTAAGAAGTTGGTGAATACGGCCCTTTAGGGTCGTATTCACCAAACTTCATTGATCGAGGATTAAACCATGGATCAGAAAATCCGAGAATCAAAGCTAACACTGGATTAAATTCCTACGGTATTCACTATCAGCCGATTACGTGATCCATGGATTAACTGGAAGAAAAATAAAAGCTTCATTTTGATTGGCCAAGAACGGACATAGACTTTATTCATCGTTCGGCTTCAATTAACTAATCAATCGGATTAGAATATTAGAAAGGTTAAAAAGCAAATTGGCAACACAGATACACGATTCGCTCTTGTTTACTTCACTTTTGTTTACGCACGGATTAAGAATCAATTTTACTTTAGAGCATTTTTAAAGAGAATAATCACGCAGACGACAACTATTTACGCTACGATTTAAAATTTTGATTGTTGTGGATAAGACAATCTTAAAGCTACTAAAATTGTTTTCTGCCGAAGTTAATGCATTATTCTTTTCTGTGGCAGATGACAGCCTATTATCTAACATTTGTATTAGAGATTCCACGGAATCTTTATTTAATCGATAGCGATATCGAAATGCCACATTATCCAAAGAATCAAAATCATTTAATGCACCGTCCTTTTCCTTCTTTCAAATGCTTCCAATAGTTCTAAGATTTCTATATCATCTAGTGAGAATAGATCGTCAACGTCAGCCATGTTTGTTATTTGTTTACGAAGCTGAGCTGCGGAAAGCGCATGCGTTACGAAAAGATCCGAGAATTATCTCTGTTAATCCTCCGATATTCGAGGATCAAAAACGAAGCGTTAAAGTAGCCGGTGAACTGCGGATTTTCGTTGGATAATACCGATTTTCCTATAATCGAGCGATTTACGCTGATCCGAGGTTTAATCCAAGTGTTAAGAAGTTGGTGAATACGGCCCTTAGTGATTTTTATTTAAACTTAACATAAAAATAGTATGTCTACATATCTTGCTAGATATGTCTACATATTTTCCTTGTATCTAGTAATGCATCTAAATAAATGAAAATTAGATTTTAAGTTTAGTTATTTTTGAATTTCTTTTGTGTTGTCTGAGAAACTGTATCCGAAGGAGAAAACATGGTTTGAAAGTTTGCTCCTCAATTAACCCTTACTGAAATCCAAAACTACTCCCAAGTAACTTTCAAATGTTCGGTGAGCTTAAAAAGTACTGAAAACGACTATTTTAAATAAACAATGAAGTCAAAGAGTTATGTAACTTCTAAAATAATTTTTAAATATTAATTTCTGCGAATAATGTAAAAATGAACTACTGCTGTAATCAATACCCAAAACCTGGGATTATTCATGCATTGTTGGTTTGATGCTGCTCCCGTTCCTGATTTTCTTCGTCTAATGTAGGTTATGTTTAACTTTATTGACTGTAAATATTTTTTTTTTTTTATCTCGTAGTGCATTTTTATAAAGTTTGTAATTACTTCCGGAACATACATGTGTAAGAAAAGTTTTGTACTCATGTCAAAAATCGAACTTTGAGATTTTGGGTGTTTTTACACGTTTCGAGATCCCCTGAGTTCATTTTTTGTTATTTTTACGGTGATGTATATATGTATGTATGTTTGTATGCGTGAACACGATAGTGCCTAAACGCTGTGTTCGAATGAGCTGAAAATTGGTACATATGTTATAGGTCACCGTAACACGGACCCTATTCATTTTGGTGAATGTAGCACTTATAGATTTTTACAGGGACACAAAGAAAAATTCTTTATCATTATGGTCTACGGGCCTAAGTTTTCTAAAGTGCAATAGCGTCTAAATGCCTTTTTCGATTGAGCTGAAAATTTATGTACATATTATAAGTCACCATCGCACGAACTGTATGGGTGTCCCATAACTCTTTAAGCATTTTAAAAATTCATAAAAATTGAAGGAATTGGCAGAATATAACACGGTTTGTAAAAAAATTTTTCTCATAAAAGGGGAATTTTTTTTTCCCTCATTATTATTATATATATATATATTTGACTTTAAATTTTCATCGATAAAGGTCGTCGCTGTACGTGAGAAAATCACACATTTCCATGCAAATTTACATTTATTTGCATGCAAATGTTTACAGGCATATAAATTATATTCTGTGCGTTCGCCATCACCACAAAATACAGTTTGCAAACGAGTTACCCCACTACTAACAGTAGCTTTAGTCGGCGGTTTTTGGCTGAGGAAAAACATCTTCAGCAATATCGCTTTATGAAATAATCTGTTTTAATAATAAAACTGAGCAATTTATAGAACTCTGATTTGCATCTTTCTCGTTACACGTCCATGGAGCACCGTCTATTGACGAAAAAATTAACTATTTTTCTATACTTAAAAAATCACGAGATTTTTTTTTTTTTTTTTTTTTTTTTGGAAATCGCGATTAATTTTTAGGAATTTTTAAAATGTCTACACATTTTTAGGACATTCGGTACATTTGTGAACACTATTCAATAAAGAAATAAAGACTGTCTGCTAGAAACAAAACAAAAAAAAAATATGTATATCTATTCAGTACTTTAATATGAGCCACAACGGAAGCATACGCTTTGTTCTTTACATATATAGCTATATTAAAAATACAACAAAAACTATATAAACAGATGGTACAGTGTCATCTATGAGCAAAATTTGGAAATAATATTAACAGTTTTTTTAACCAAACTTTCCATGATAAGAAGCATTGTAGTGCAAACTGCACTCACGTCCGTCACTTGCTTCTTTTTACGTTAAACTTAAAAATCTGTAGCACACTTTTGGTGCGCTCTGTATTTTATGATATTGCCCTTCAGATTAGAACCTTATAGAAAAGAAATTTCACTATATTATTGACTCAATATTGTATATTACACGAATATATCCTCTGCATCAAGTTTAAAAGTTTACTTGATACAATAAAAGATGAGTAGAATATTACAATTTCTTTAATAGTATCCTTAAAAAAATAACGCTTCTTAGTGAATAAAAGCCACTGAAAAGTAAAACATAGATTTTTATTTTGTGAACACATTTAAATAATTTAGATTCGTACATACTTTTGAAATTTTGCATTTTACGAATCTTGTTGTTGTTTATAATATGCATATATTTTTAAGTCGTAAAGGTTCGGAATACAATTAAATATCCATCGGCCAGATGTTTTTCAAGTTGAACATAAAATGGAAAAGGGGTTAAAACACAATTTTCTCCTTATTCTTGAATAATAAGTTTGAGCTGAAACTTTGCCTATCTTAACCAGATTCCTTTTTACTTTCCGAGCATACATTTATGTGAAGAAAAAATTGTAATCATATATATATATATACAGGGTGATTAGAAAAAAAACTACCCCGATATATGAGACCATAGCTACCATACCGTTCCGAGAAACTGAATAAAAATTCGGTGGAAGGTATTTTGATGTATACGCTCAAGAATTATATAAAAAACAACAGTTAAACTCTAACAGTTACGGTTACAGTGACAAAATTTCGAAAATTTCAAATGGCAACCCCTACTTTTTTTTATTGAAATGGAATCTCCATTGCAAAAAACCATAAATAGCGTTGGAACGGTACCTCTAGCATAAAAATCATCAACGCTAGGCATAATAAGAGAAAAAGAGAAAACAGCTGTGATGTGCCTACCAGAGCACGACTTACATTTTCTGAATGACGTCACATTTCACACTGAGTCTTCGGCTCTCACTAAAGTATACTGATTCTGCTTCGAAACGAGAAGAATAGACCACGGTATCCTTAATTTTATGTAGGTCTACTGAATAAGGGTTTTCATTTCGTTATTAGACACCATCATGAGTGACGTCATCCCACTAAGTGAAAAATAAGGCATTGTGAAATGCGTGATGTGTATCTTGCTTTCTTGCTCTGTGAACAATATGCCGCTTACTGGGAAACATCATTATCATCATCATCAAACACTGACTGTAGAACAACTGGAGCAAATGCTTCCAATACTTTTACACAGTGTTCGTGCGTGCCTGTTTTTCTGCAATCGTTCGCCTGCCTTGCATGGCAAGCAACATTTGTCGGGTCGTCTATTACTATTATAATCTTTAAAGAATTAAAATTTTAAATTGTAATGTCATGTTTAGCATATGGTTGTTCGAACAGACAACCTTTACACAATTTTACTTTTAAATATAAATATATCAAATGCTTTTTGCCATGCAACGTTCGGACGACAAACCTTCAAAAAAAACGGCACGAGAAGACCGGTCTAGCATTTCCTCCAGTTGTTTTCAGCTCAGTGTCATCAAAATCGGTTTTGAATGACATTTTGTAATGCTTTGTTTTTCACGTACTGTGATGACGTCATCATGACAGCGTCTTACGACTAACAACGAAATTAAAGCCTTTATTCAATAGACCTACATGAAATTAAGGATACCGTGGTCTATTCTTCTCGTTTCGAAGCAGAATCAGTAGACTTTAGTGAGAGCCTGTGGTGTAACGAAAGTTCGTCGTTGAAAGTTATGAAAACAGAAGTATAGTATGAAAGATAATTTTATTTTTAAAAATGTAAAGTGATCGTAATAAAAATTACTAGTAGTAATTTAAATGGTAGTCCTCACCAGATTTAATCATTATCGCCAAGCTAAAGAATTCCAGGCATTGATTCGTTCATTACAATGAATAGATCCATCTTTGTTTTAAAGAATATGTTTTTATTTCACATGAAAATCATCCAACAAAAATTTAAAAGGCCAATTTGGGTTATTTTTATAAGAGAAGAATTAAAACAACTGAAAAAGGAGAAGAATGCGCGAGCTGCCGCACCAATGCCGATCGTAACGGAAAACCGAGCCGAATCGCTGACCTTCCGACGAAATTCCGTTTGCCTGCGGATGTCCTGTAGAACAATGCCTCATATTTATTTGTAAGACGTCTTTTAAATTATTGAACACGGCTGAATTGAATTGTACTCCTAGATCTGATAGGATTTGTGCTGACCTTCCGTAACTGCAAATATATTTGAAAATTTTCTCCGCAACAGAACTAGCAGTGATGATTTTGATGGGATAAAGTTCCATGTGTCTTGAAAAAATGTCGACAATAGTGAGTACATGAAATTTGTTCTTAAAAGGTCCTACTAAATCGATACTGATCATCTCAGAGGGATGAGACGGCAAAATAGTGTCTTGGTACGGAGCACGAGGATATTTTTGTGGTTTTGCTTGAAGGCAAACACAGCATGAGTTTATGTAGGCTTGGGTATCACTAAACATTCCTTTCCACCAGTAATTACGTTGCAGTAATTGGTATGTTTTTTGCACACCGAGATGAGTAAGGTGAGCAATTCTCAAAACTTTTGGTATTAGGGAAGCGGGAACAACGATCCTTGGTATGAAGTCAATATTTGTTCTTTTATTGCCACAATTGAACATAAGAAGATTGTTGGAGGAATTTATAGAATATTTCTTATTGAAAGATGAGAATTTGCGTTGAGTATGGAATTGTAGATTTTTGATATTTTTTTATCTTTTAATTGGTCAGACAAAATGGTGGCGACAGAAATTTCTAAAAGAGGATCTTGTGGTTGCATGTGAGTGGAGGTATGAATTGTGTTTACATACTGCTCATCATTATTAGCTGGTTGTTTAATTGATGTAATTTCCTCAATGGGAAGGATCTCATTGGTCTGTATAAGTTGTGGATGTGATTGAATTTTCTGCTTTTCTGGACTTACAGGCAATCTTGAAAAATAGTCTGCAAGCATATTTTGCTTGCCAGGAATGTGGGAGAAAGTAAAATAGTATTCATCTAATTGAAGCAACCATCTGGTTGTTAGATCAGTTGAAGAGGAAGACTTACGAAAATGTTTTAGTGGAAGACTATCAGATAGTACTATGAAGTGTCTATTATACAAATAGTATTTATAAGCTTGAACGCCTTTTACTATGGCCATCAGCTCTTTCTTCAAAGTAAGGTATTTCATTTCTGATTTGGACAAAGTCTTACTAAAATATGAGACTGGTAGTGACTTGCCATCAAAGTCTTGCATCAGACAAGCCGAAATTGCCTGATTTGAGGCATCCGTATTAAGGTAAAAAGTTTTGTCCCACATCGGATGTTTGAGAAATGGTTCCTTGAAGAAAAAGTCCTGCAATTCCCTGAAAGCTTTTTCATGTTCGGTTTTCCATTTAAATGAGGCCTTATTTGAAGTAAGTTGGTTAAGTAGCACTGTCTTCTGAGCAAAATTTGACACTAAGTTACGTTAGAAGGAGCAAAGTCCTAAAAATTTCTTTAAGTGTTTTTTTGTTTTAGGAGTGGGGAAAGCGGTGATCTTTGTAATATTGCTAGTGATGGGTTCAATTTTGTTTTCTGAAATTCTAAATCCCAGATAATCTATTTTATCTTGATGAAAATTACACTTTGTGGGACTAAGTGTAAGATTATATTTAGATAGACATTTGAAGAGAGCTTCGAGTTTCTCAATAGATTCAGTTAGTGAATTTTCAGCCACGACTACGTCGTCCTGGTATGCAAAGAGTCCTGGAAGGTTTACCTCATCCAAAATTTTGTTCATTAAATGTTGAAATATTGAAGCTGAATTTTTCAAGCCAAAAACTAGTCGGTTGTATTGATATGTTCCAAAGGGTGTGTTAAAAGCAAGTTTTTGTCTATATTCTTCAGGTAGATTTATTTGATTGTATGCACTGTGAAGGTCTAGATTTGAATAAAATTTAAATTGAGCTATGTTTGAAATAATGTCCTGTATCATCGGAAGAGGGTAAGAAGACTGTGTTATTATGGCATTTACCAATCGAAGATCAAGAGCAAACCGATATTTTTGAATTCCATCCGCACCAATTTTCTTTTTTACAAGAAGGAGAGGACAGGCCCAATCCGAAATGGTGTTGGAAATAATACCTGCCTCTTTCATTTCTTCCAACTGCCTTTTGGCTTCAGCTTGGAGACTTTGTGGAATTGGATACGGAAGTGATCTTCGATTAAAATTAGAGGTGAAATTTAATTGTGGCACAACATAGTCTGTGTGCCGTATGGTATTCAGAGTGGAAGAGAACACTGACCAATGCTGGGTAAGTAATTTTTTTATTTCAGATTGTTGTTGTGAATTAAGATGATTTATTTTAAAATTATCTATATTGAATTCCTTTTTCCTTAAAGTTAATGTGTCTTCAGAAGCTTTGATTAAATTTACAAATGCATTTACTTGTGGGATGTTTTCGTTTTGCAATTCTTGTATGTCATCTATCTCATAGACATGACCTAGGCATTGACTTTTGTTTAAATGAATAGTTTTATCAGAAATATTTTTAAGAAACACATTGAATACAATTTTATTTTGTTGAGAATTTTCAGAAGTGTTAAAATTTAAATACTTTAAAGAAATGATAGCCATAGGACAGTCCCTTTTGTTATCCGGAATGGATTCAAATAGAAAATTTAAATTTGAAGAAATGTTATTACAGAATACCTTAACAAATAATTCTTCATTTGGTTGTATTAATACCTTATTCACAAGCCTAGCTTCGAAAATATTATTTTGTAAGGGAGAAGAATTTTGAAAAACAATAGCATTTGTATGATTATCATTAGGCAAATTATTATAGTTAAACTGCATTTGTTGTACCTCCCGATACACAGTAGAATTTTGAGAAATAACGTTATTATTGACATGATCATTATACACATCACTATGTGGGGTTTGTTGTGTATCTGGATAAACACCCGAAGTAATTCGAGAAACAGTAGAAGCACTTTGAGAAACATTAGCATTATTATCATTATTTACATTTTGAACATTTAGCAACTCGTTATTATCTTCACTGAGAATTGACACAAATGGAAATTGTAGATCCTTATAAATTACGGATTTTGTTGAAAAGTTCACCGTCATGGCATGCTTTTGCAGAAATTCTGTGCCCAAAAGGCCAGAAAAATGAGACTGTGAAAAGTCCACAATGAAAACTTGATGTCGAAAAAATTGCTTGTATACATGGAAGCTTATTTCTGCACATCCAACAAAATTGACTGATGAATTTATTGTCTTAATTGTAACATTTCTTGACATAAATTTATAATGAATGAATGATTTTGTTGAAAAGTTCACCGTCATGGCATGCTTTTGCAGAAATTCTGTGCCCAAAAGGCCAGAAAAATGAGACTGTGAAAAGTCCACAAGGAAAAATTGATGTCGAAAAAATTGCTTGTATACATGGAAGCTTATTTCTGCACATCCAACAAAATTGACTGATGAATTTATTGTCTTAATGGTAACATTTCTTGACATAAATTTATAATGAATGAATGATTTTATGCTCTTGAAGAACTAACTCAGCGGATATCAAGGAGATACTAGATCCCGAATCAACAAGAAATTTAAATTCTAACTTAGCAAGTGTCACATTAATCAAAGGAGGTGGAACGAGAGAATTTTTATCATGCACTGAATAAGTGAAGTGTTCTTTAGAATTATTATCAAGAAATGAGACATTATTATGTACATAATCCACAAATGTATCTGCATCTGGTGCGACAGCGTGATCATTAGCATCATTAAAGGTTTGAGTGGACTTGTTTCTGAGATCTCTCATTGCATGAAGATGCAAAAAGTTATTTTTGAAAGTTGGAGGTGGCATATTCGGTACCATAATAGGGGGTACGAATGTATGAGAAACCCTGGCACCTTCAGAGCCTCTCAATTGTAGTTTGGGTGGGTTGGTAACATTTGCTGAGTGCCAGGAATTGGCAAAGTATTGTGCTGAAACTGATAAGGCAGAGACTGCGGAACATTGAATTTCGGTGGAGCAGGTGCTTGCATTTGTTGTGGCGCAGACGACTGTTCAAAAGGAAAAGGAGTTGTTTGTGAAAAAGTAGCAGTCGGTTGCAGAGAGTTCACAAGATGTGATTGCGAAAATGTTAGAGGTGGTGGTAAAGTGGATGATTGAGAGTTCACATTATTAACATGAGGAACGGGAGTATCTTGCAAAACCTTGCCAAAGCGATTTTCAAATTGGCGACACTTATTGAGTTCGTGGCCATATTTGCCACAAAATTGGCATTTTGTTCTGTGTATATTGAATTTGTTTCTATTCTATTCGTATGATCTAGTATTATTGAATTTACGTTTGTTGTTGAATTTATATTTTGAAGACCTTCGGTTCCAATGAGAAACTTCTGGTGAATGTGACTGATTTGTTTTCTTGACGTATGTATTGTTAGAATCAGTTGGATTTGCATTCTTGACTTTTACTAGATTAATCTGAGCAGATAGGGGGTTTATTTTATATCTGTGTCAGACGTTGAATGATTTGTTGCCAAGTAATTTAGAATGTTGTGATTAGCATATTGAGTGTATAAGTTTGCATTTTTTTCTACAGCTTCATCAAAATTAATAGGTGCCTGCTCAACTAGCTTGATTTTAATACTGGCAGGAACAGCCTGGAAAAATTTTGTAAGTTTTATTTGTTGCAGGGCACCCTCATCCAAAACCTTGGGATACACTATTGAGGTACGTTTGCTTATTCGATGTGCTAACGATCTGATATTTTCACCTGGGAGAAGGGTTATACCCTGAAAATCATTCATGCTGTTTTGTGTAGTAGTGTTGGTAAAGAACATTTTTAATTTTCGTAAAAGTTCTGAATGTGATGTGATTTTCTGCAACTCCGGAGATTCAATGTAATATCTGAACGCAGCACCACCAAGTCTTGATTTCAGCATGATGAGTGCTTCAGCATCAGATAATTTATTTAATTGTATGTAAGAAGTAAGTTGTTCTTTAAAGAACGAAAATTTTTCAGGATCTCCCGAAAATGGGGTGATGTTAAATGAGAATTTATGAGCCATTTTTACTCTATATTTTATACTTATTTGTAATATTCACCAGACTAATGAAAAAAATTTACAATGCATTTAACCAAAATATTTCACACCACCATAAATAAACTAATTATATTATATTGTACTCATAGAAACAGGAACAACATACCAAAAATACTCATGAGTTTTTATATTTTCAACACTAATTTCTTTATTTATTTTCAACAAGAATAATTTTAAAATTCTGTAAAGACTGTAATCAAAACATAAACAAAAGAATTCTTTTTTTTTTTTTTTTTTTTTTTTTTTTAAACCAAAAGTATCTTAATTTACGATCCAGTGAAATAATATTTCATAAACAATTTTAAAACGAAACAAATATACTGGATAAATATATCAAATATCTTCATTAGAATTTATATTTTAGCACATTTTCATCAATTCAATACAATATTTTATGTACTTTCGTTTTCAAACTTTTGTTCTTTATTTTTATTCTTTGATTTGCAATACCTATATTTCTGAAATAAACCTTATTAAATTTCTCAAAATCTATTTATTTTATTTGTGCCATCGGCATATATCATAACAATATTGGTTTTTAACTATTATTAGATGAAATGAACGAACCATGTGCCATCCGGCGACGAAGGTCCGGACACCAACTGTGGTGTAACGAAAGTTCGTCGTTGAAAGTTATGAAAACAGAAGTATAGTATGAAAGATAATTTTATTTTTAAAAATGTAAAGTGATTGTAATAAAAATTACTAGTAGTAATTTAAATGGTAGTACTCACCAGATTTAATCATTATCGCCAAGCTAAAGAATCCCAGGCATTGATTTGTTCATTACAATGAATAGATCCATCTTTGTTTTAAAGAATATGTTTTTATTTCACATGAAAATCATCCAACAAAAATTCAAAAGGCCAATTTGGGCTATTTTTATAAGAGAAGAATTAAAACAACTGAAAAAGGAGAAGAATGCGCGAGCTGCCGCACCAATGCCGATCGTAACGGAAAACCGAGCCGAATCGCTGACCTTCGTTCCATGTCCTGCTCTGCGGAGTTCCCGGAGTACTCTGCCGCAAGCAGTGTTGCCAGATAGGAATTTGAAAATTTCCCCAAAATAGATTTTATTTTTCCCCAAAATGACGTTTTTTTCAAAAATTTTCCCCAAACACAAATTTAAAAAAAAAAAAAAAAGAGAGAGGATAAATTACTTTTTTATCAACAAAGCGTGTATAAAACTAGTGTGATGTGGCTACCACAAGACTTTCTTCTGTATACTTTTACACAAAATTCATACAATACAAATTATTGAATAATTTATTTTCCGCAGATTATTCCGCAGATGATTTTTATCTGACAGAATAATATATCACTAAGTGATGAAAAAAAGTGAAATGTTTGCCAATATCACATTTTTTTTTTTTTCCCGTTCGATAACTTTGTTTTAAATTATCACCTATCTATGATTCAACCATTCGTTTTAAAAATGATGAGGCGATCTTTTAAAAAATACACATATTGAAAATTTACACGTCACGAAGGTATTCTTCCCAGAGGGGAAGCGATGCTCCCATATGCACAGACTTTTTCTCTAGTTTACTACTCCCATTATCAATAATTCCTATCAATTTTACAATCACACGTTAAAAATCACACGCCATTATGTACATTCATATGAAATTTTGTCCGACACTGTCATGTTAAAAATTTATAAGAATATGGGATCGCAGCGTTACCTGTTCAGCGACTGATCCTCAAATCTAAGCAGCATCAGTTTATGTCAGGGTCCAACTAAATACAACTTTAGTTAAATTTCGTTCGTTGGTTGGTGAGATGCAGCGTCCACAAATTTTGTGATACACACTCATGCGCAGACAGACATTGTTTAAAAAGAGTCAAATCCGGCTTGGGACATCCTAAATCGTGAAAATCCATCGAAAACTGAAGTTCGAAAAATTAAAAAATGCATTGTTATCATGTTTTGAGCTATTCTAAAAGTTTCAAATGTCTAGCTAGTCGGGAAGTTATATAATCGTTGAATCATATAAATGATACCGAAGGCTGCTCGAAATAATTGGCATAAAAGTATTAAAATCATGCATTGTCATCATGTTCTGAGCTATTCTAAATGTTTCAACTGACTAGTCGAGAAGTCAGTTAAATAAAATTTCTATTGAATTATATAAACGCTACCGAAGGCAGCAGGCACCCAAAACAATTCGCTATAAGTATTTTTAAAAAATACATTGTCATCGTGTTCTGAGTTATTCTAAAAGTTTCAAATGTCTAGCTAATCGGGAAGTTAGTTAAAAATATATTGCAAGATTTGTACTGAAGAAACAAACAAACAAACAACATAGCGAGTCAATAAAAACATGATAAAAATATCAGTATAGTAGCAGCACCCTCAAGGCTATAGGCTATATCTGACAGAATCAAATTGGCATGAATTCATATCCTCAGGTCCTTATATGTATACCTTATAATATTTCCTGCGGTTCGGTAAAATGTTTCGCAAGATACAACTTTCAATATGTTTTGCTAACGTACATATATGCACACACAGACAGAGACAACGCGTTCAGGACGTATCAAACATGTAAATCAATCACAAATGGAAAGTCAAAAATTTTCACAAATCCAATACCTTTTCTCCATGTATATAGAAAAGTAAAAACTACTATGCTGTGGCCATCACAAAGCTATCTTCTATAACATTCTTACTGTATGTATACAATAGAAGATTAATAAAGTACAATATGAATAATATAGGAGTTGATAGCTATAGCTTTCCCATAAATGAAAGAAATTTTAATATACCAGCAATCACCGTGGGTTGATATGCACCAAAATTTATCCAACGTACTTTTTATAACAACTAATATATCAAGTTGAATGCATTTATACACTATCGAAGTTAAGGTATACCATTTTTGTAAGCGGAGAAAATATCAGCATAGCATCGCCCTCTTTCATGCAATATGCGCTCAAACTGAATCAGTAAAAAGTTTCATGATATTCATCTTACATATCTAGTATGATGCTCTAATTTACTAAAGAAAGTGAGATTTTCCTGAAAATTGTGGTTATCTCAGTATAGCAGCACCATCTACAGACACTATATGTCACATATATAATCAGCACCGCCGCTTTACATCATGATCCAACTAAATATATAAGGCTTTGTGGAATTAGGATTAATTCTTCAGTTGGCGTGTATTTATTTGTAAAGTTAAATAAGTACAAAATTTTACTAACACCCAAACACTCTCACAAACAGATACACAGGCAGACAGACAACTTCTAATTATGGTCAAATAGTGCACAGGACATCTGAAAGCCTAAAAATTCATGAAAAAATGGATTTTTTTTTTTTTTCAAACCGGTACTTTTTAAGAAGCTTTATGATTTTCTCCCCAAATTTCCCCGCAAAATAAAATTTTTCCCCAAACATTTTCCCCACACTTTCATTCTCCCCAAAATTTCCCCACGGGCAAAAGTTTTCCCCAAAATCGCGAAAAATTTCCCCAATCTGGCAACACTGGCCGCAAGTCGCGATCTCGAATTAACGGTAATCTCGCATCCGCGAAACCGCGCGCCGATAGGCGGAAACTGAGCATGTGACAAAAGCGCGGTGAAGTAAAGGCTATGCAACACACAATGTCGGGAAAGGAAATATTTCGCCGAAATGGTGAAAATATTTAAATTAAATTACGATCGCGGAAAATACGTGATAAATAAATTACAAAATATTAATATGTGGATGTCTTAAAGTAGATCCGGATTATTTAATACTTAAATTGAGGTTCTTTATAAGTTGATATTAATTAATTTAAGAGGGAAAATAGGACATTAAAAATTGGATGAAAGCTGGAAAGAATGGTGATAGCTTTTCATCACAGAGCCAGCCAAAGACTCAGTGTGAAATGTGACGTCATTCAGAAAATGTAAGTCGTGCTCTGGTAGGCACGTAACAGTCGTTTTTTTCTTTTTTTGTTAGAGCGCTGCCGATTTTCGTGCTAAAGGTACCGTTCCATCGATATTTATGGTTTTTTGCTATGGAAATTACATTTCAATAAAAAAAAGTAGGTGTTGCCATTTGAAATTTTCGAAATTTTCTCACTGTAACCATAACTGTTAGAGTTTAACTGTTGTTTTTTATATAATTCTTGAGCGCATACCTCAAAATACCTTCCACCTAACTTTTATTCAGTTTCTCGGAACGGTATGGTAGCTATGCTCTCATATATCGGGGTAGTTTTTTTCTAATCACCCTGTATATATATAAGGACTATGAGATTTTGGTATATCTATATATTTTGAAGTCCCCTGAGTTCCTTTTTGCTATTTTTACGGCGATGTACACGTATGTGTATGTGTATGTACAGTCGGTAACAAAAGTGTCCGAACACTATCAAAAATTCCTATGTAAAAAAAGTACACTTCATACAGTTTTGTTAAATAAATCTTTGTCGAATTCTGTTCTTAGTCAGTGTAAGAACATGATTCGATAAGGATTTATTTAACAAAACCGTATGAAGTGTACTTTTTTTACATAGGAATTTTTGCTAGTGTTCGGACACTTTTGTTACCGACTCTATGTATGAATGTATATGATTGAACACGATAATATCTAAACACATTGATTTTGATCTATTGAGCTGAAAGCTGGGATGTATATTACAGGTTACCGCCGTAGGAACTACATAAATTTTGGTGAGTCTAGCACTTATAATTATTTCATTTTTTATTTTCAGGGACACAAAGAAAAACTCTTTACTATTACGACCTATGGTTTTAAAGTATTTAAAATGAGGTAACTTGTAAACGCTTCAAATGATTGAACTAAAAGCTGGTATGTACATTATAGGTTACCGTCGCACAAACTGTTTAGATTTTTGTGAGACTATCACTTATATTGTATATACATATATATGCAAATAAATACAAAGAAAAATTCTTCACCGTTGCGGCCTATTTTATTCAAATGGTTTAAAGTGCCATTTCACCTAAACACCTTTCACGTTTCAGCTAAAAATTGGTACAGTCGGTAACAAAAGTCTCCGATCACTAGTAAAAATTCCTGTATAAAAAAGGTACACTTAATACAGTTTTTCTAAATAAATCCTTGTCGAATCCTGTTCTTAGTCTGTCTAAAAACAGGATTCGACAAGGATTTATTTAACAAACCTGTATTAAGTGTACTTTTTTTATATAGGAATTTTTGCTAGTGTTCGGAGACTTTTGTTAGTGTAAGTAGGTTACAGGTCACCGTCGGACAATTTGTGTAGATTTTAATAAGTACAGATGTTATAGTTCGTTTTCAGGGACATCGGTTTAAAGGAAAATTCTTCATCATTGTAGCCAATGAACTCAAAATATTTAAAGTGTAATTGCGTCTAAACTCAGCATTCGATTTTGATATAAATTGGTTGATATGTTAAAGGTTATTATAGCTAAAACTGTACGGATTTACACGAGTGCAAAACTTTTTTTTTTACCAAATAGTTATTTTTACCGATTTACAAAGTAGAATTTGTATGCTTTCTAGTGTATAGGCTCAAATTATTTAAAGTTCGCTTTACTAATGTAAATTGTTTAAAACTTGAAAAATGGATAAATACTTGATATTCTGATCTTATCACTTAATTTTTTTTTTATGGGAACGCACAAAGGAATTTGGATACGTTATTATCTAATACATGACATACAACTTAGGGAAAAACACTCAAACACCCTCTTTTCATTTTTCCTTTTGTCTTTTTAACAACTTCTCTTATTTAAATTAATTTAAACAACCGTTAATTACATTTGGAAAATCGAGTGGGGTCACTCTAGATTTTTTCCTCTGATAATTTAAATTTAACATTTGAATATCACAACAGTTTATTTTTAGAATTAAACAAAATTAATATCGATTTAGTTTTCAATAACATTTTAAAAATGGAAGAAATGATACAATAGTTTCATCGTAGTAGAAATGTAAAATGAATATCGTAGTGCAAAGCAATTATCTTTTAGAAAAAGTTAAAATATCGATTTTACGAAATGAAGTATATATGCGATGAAATTTCAGATGAATCTTTGCTGATTAAATTATTTTTATTATAAATTTATTTTAATATAAAACTTTTTTTTACGGATAAATGAATTTCTATTTTATAGATAAATAAAAAAAAAAAAAAATGTTATATCGTTGATCGTTTTATTCCAGTATTGTTTAAGATAAATATTTAACTTATCCTCTAGCAATTTAGCAGTTCATTGAATTAAATCAATGTTATTGTCAGAATAAAGGAACTATGTTATCATAGAATAAATGAAAGGGATAATTTCCATAATGTAAAAATAAATTAGGTTGCTTGCACATAACAAAATGTTGTATAGTCAGTTATTTAGAAAGGCATATGTAAATAATCTTGAATTGTTACAATGAATAAAAGGAATTTGTTTTATTTTATTAGAGCGAGGTTTTTAAAAAATCCTAGTTTTATTTTTAATGGGAAATTTTTATTTGCAGAAAACTGGCAGATTGTAAATAATTTGTCAACTTAACATATTATATAAAAACTAAATTTATCTCTAGCAAAATTATATTGTTTACATTTTTACGTTTGTTTTTCTTGTTAAAAGTCATTCAAAAATGGGTATTGTGCATGATGTTTCACGCGTAATAAATATTTTGAACAATAATTTTAAAATTTAGAAAAATTTTGTGTGTGCGTAATTTGGAATTAGACTTTTGTCACACGATAGCTTATATAAAGTACGTAACTTTATAAGTAATCAACTCCCTCCTCCCCACTTACTTTTCAGGAGTTATACTCCCGGGAAAATTCAAAAATCTCGGAGGAGTGGAAAACTCCCCCCACCCATAATTGGTACAAGGGCTCAAACCCGGGTTTGTCCCTTGACCTCCCGTGTGACAGACGTACCCGAACTGTACTGTCAAGACTCGCTAGCGGCCACATCAAGTGCCTCACTTTCATCGAGGGCAGGAAAACTTTCGCCACCTGCACCAAGTGCCAAATTCATCAGGCTTCTCCTGAGCACCTTTTGAAATACATGGGACTCTCTAAGGAGGATCTTTTTATCAATCCTCTTCTGGTCTTTGACTTTCTAACTGTCAACGAACTCGTGGATCTTGTCTGACTCCGTCAGACAAGGAGGATAAGCAACAACAACGTAACTTTTTATTAGCCTATAATAAATCATATTATTGGTAATAAACTATAGAACAGTTCCCGCCACTTATTAAAATCACATTCGTTCTGAGTCAAAGTGATTTTATTAAGCGGCTGATTTTTATATCCAGCGAACGTTCGTGCCCTTAAGGAAAAGGTATTACTTCTCTGAATTTCGAAGAAAAACTTCAAAAGGTAACGAATAATGGAATTAGTAAACAATATTAATTAATTTTTGGTAGTGGTAGGTAATTAACTAATTGTTTCTTCGACATAAGTAAATGCTTTCTAAGTTCCCGTGCACTTTCGTTAGAGGAAAATCATTATTACTTTACCAAAAGTTCACGTTTTTCTCATAAATTTAAAATCTTTCCGTTTAAACCTCATGAATGATAGTAATTTCAAAATAAGAACTAGAAATTGCCTTCTAATAATTAGAAGAAAAAAAAAATCATTTCAAATCACATTTTTATTTCATTACTGCGCTTTGAAGAATACGTTCCTTGAAATTGTTACGGAGATAATTTATGGGGCGTGTTTAACTTGTAACTGTGCTGCAAGTGTAAAATCTTCAACAATGAACGACAAAGGAGGGTTTGTTGTGCTTTAATTTCTTTTTCTATTTCAAAAAAAAAAAAAAAATTGTATGCATAAATGATATTTTTGGCTGCTGAGGTTGAGTTTATTAACCAGCGATGCTGATTTTATTAAGCGGTGGCTTTAAAAGTTGTTTGTATTGATTTGATTCTGGTCCTGGCGATTTGATTAGATTAAGCGGCTGATTTTATTAACCAGTGATTTTATTAAGCGGCGGTTACTGTATTAGCCTATAATAATCTACCGGTTTGAAAATTTTTAGAAGAATTCCTAGACATAATTTCGTTTAGGATTTGCTAAATTTCTTAAGTTAAAAGAAGTAAAATGTGCTATTTGAAAAACTATTATAAAATTTTGAGAAAATTAGCATATGATTTATCAGTTTTACTTAATTTTAAAAAACAATCTGAGTAGTATTTTTAATACTTGAAAAAAATGTATAGAACTAAAGATCTAATATTTCCTTTTCGTGCCAGATTTTGTGGAAGCTTTTTCTCGTGTATTAAAAGTTTTGTGTACTTGTGCAATTCGTGACTAGATAATCTAACAAGTAATTGAGTAGTTAATCGAATTCACCAGAAAAATTATGTAAGTTAAGTTATTGAAATGTCATTTTCATTAAGCATGATATAATTATTAACACATTATACAAAGCTGTAATTAGATATCGGTCGTATGTTAGTTTAAATAAAGTAGTAACATTTCATTAATGCAAATATGCCAATTTGTAGGTTTGTAGAATAATGTCTACAGTTACCTATACTAATATATAAAGAGGAAAACTTTGTATGTGAAGGGTAATCTCTTGAACTACTGAACCAATTAAAAAAAAAAAAAAAAAAATCACTAATCAAAACCTACATTATACCTGCGTGCTAGAGGCTATAATTAATTTTGATAAAATATTTTTATTTAATTCGAAATTTCAATAATTTAATTAAAATTTCATAAAAGGCATGAAAAAAAATATTGAAACAAAAACTGTGTTACCTATGAATGCCGTGGCTACGAAGCAAAGCATCGGGCTGTGAATCCAGAGATTGTGAGTTCTATCCCCCTCATGGGAAATTGTTTAAAAGTAGTTTTTGTTTATTTTTTATTTTTTTTAATTTTTTTTATCTCATTCATTAAGTCATCATGTTAATTATGTTCATTATTCGGTTAATGTTATGTAATTTCTAGACTTTTCGGATTATAGAATATTATGTTCTAGAAAATTCATCAATTCTATATAAACCCATCTGAAATTCAGTTGAGTTGAAAAAAAATAGTCTCGAGGTGACTTCAAAGTTCTCTGTGTTATTTTGCTTTAGAGTATATTTAATAAATAAATAAATTTTAAATAAATAATAAATAAATAAATATTTAATAAATAATATAACAGCACGTGTTTGGGGAGGGGAAAATAGAAAGGTCAAATAGATATACTGAATGTCGTTACAATATTGGAAAAAAATAGTTTCATCTTCGGATACAAATATCTCTGTTCTGAAGTAACATTTGCCTATACAAATTGATAGGAGTGTACATCTTCGTTCCCTTTAACCGCCTGTAAAGTTTGGTTACAATCGGCGTGCCACAGTTCATGAGTGTCCCTTGTAAGTCTAATCTACGTGACAACATTAAAAATCTAGGTGTTGCCACTAGAAAAGAAAATTTTTTTTGTTGTTATTGTTGACATGAAAAGAAATATATTTACGCGTAAAAAATAAAATTGATTTAAAAATTTTTGAAAAATTAAACTTGCATGATAAAATTAACGTTATTATAGCTTTAAAAGTTTTTTTTTTTTTTCACATGAAAAGAAATCTATTAACGCGTAAACAATAAAATTGATTTAAAGATTTGTGAAAAATTAAACTTGCACAGTAAAATTAACGTTATTATAGCTGTAAAAGTATTTTTTTTTTCTAATGATATGATTTACTTAAAAAAATATCTGTGGATATTCTAAATATTGACTAATATTGATTAACATTGACTAATATATATTAATAAAATTCGAAAGTAGAAAAAAAATTAATAAAATAAATTAATAAAAACAGGACCATACAAAAGTGTTCTGACAATGTGACGTAATCAGCCAAATTATGTTAAATTTTGAACAAATATTCATGAAAAACGTAAAACAAGTTGAATAGCTTTTACTGATGTATACAATGTTTATGGTTCGTTTACGGAGACACACAAAAGAATTTCGTTATATTAGAGCCTATGAACAAATTTCTATTTAAGCGCACTTTAATGCGTTTATGCTGCAGTCAACAGAATGGAATTAACATACATTATAAAGATACCTAAAAACATGTTTACTATAAAAAGAGGATATGTATAGACTAAATAACTTATTTACGGGAACCCACAAAAGAATTCCGATGACGTGCTGTAATCATCCAAATGATGTCAAATTAGGCTGAAATATTAATGAGTTATAATTAATTGAATAGGTGTATTCTTTTTAGTGTATATAATTGCTGTGGCTACTTTTCTGGAATACATAAAAGAATTTCGCACTATTACGGTCCATAGATGGTATTTCTTACGAGTGTATTTTAACAAGCTTACATCTCGTTGAATACAATGAAATTTTATTAGATTTTTAAAAGAGTGTTTTTCAGTGGAGGAATGTGGGCATAGAATTGGTAATTCATTTATAGGGTTACACAAAATAATTCGAATATATTATGTAATCATTTTGCTTGAAATTTGGTACAAGTATTTATGAATTACAGGGAAATAATACAAGACAATCATTTATTAGGAATACATATATATACATATTTATATACATATAGTTATAGAAAGAAAAATACAGCGGGGGTTGAGAGGGGCGACAAAATTTTCGGACGCGGATCATTTTATTGCCTCCAAAGACGAGAGCTTCTATCGCCGCGGTATACATTTGTTGCCCGAAAAATGGGCAAAGGTTGTAGAAAGTAATGGAGAATATTTTGATTAAAAATTGTCATTTGATTTGATGTATTTTTATGAAATGAAGCAATAAAAAACCGCACGAATTTATGCAAAGACCTAATATATATAATAAGGAATTTTAAAAAAAAATGATATGGTGAATAATGCGCGATGCAAATAAGACTTTGAGGCTCCTGAGTAGTTATAAAATGTTCGTTCTAGCTCCACTGCACCACTGCACGGCACGGGCGAGCTGTGCTGCTGTCGCGCCGTTATCTTATCAGCAGCCTGTCGAGGGTCGTGAAAGATAAGGAGGGTTAGAATTAAGAGATAATGAATGTGATTTTTCTTAATTATGATTTTAAAAGATAATTTTAATTATGGTTTTAATTATCACTGTCATCTATTACTCGATTTGAGAGAATTTAGCGGGAGGCAATGTATTTCGAGGACTTAGCATTTTTCGCGATGGTCAGAAAATTTAATTGAATGAATTTAGGTGTTGTCATTCGGAGATTGTAAATTTATATTAGTAAATTTTTATAGAACATGTTGATTTAGGAGAAAATAATTATGGTAATGAATAGTATTATAAAATTAAGTGTTTTTTTTATATACAGATATTTTTGAGGTACCATGAGCCAATCAAAAGCATGTATTTTTAATAAATAGTATTATAAAATTAAGTGTTTTTTATATACAGATATTTTTAAGATGGCATGAACCAATCAAAAGCATGGATTTTTAATTAATAGTATTAGCATTATGAAATTAGGTATGAGGGTTTCTAAGTGATTTTAGTACGCAAGTTTCAGAAAAAACCACGGAAAACTTTGAATCTGGTATGAAGAATGGGTCTATATAGATAATAATTAAAATTCTACTATTTAAACGATAAAGATTTTTAAAATTTCTTATTAACTAAGTCTTTTAGTAAATTAAAAAAAAATTCTAAATTTATATTAGTAAATTTTTACAGAGTTTATAGAACATGTCGATTTAGGAGAAAATAATTATGGTAATGAATAGTATTATAAAATTAAGTGTTTTTTTTATATACAGATATTTTTAAGGTGCCATGATCCAATCAAAAGCATGGATTTTTAATTCATAGTATTAGCATTATGAAATTATGTATGAGGGTTTCTAAGTGATTTTAGTACGCAAAATTCAGAAAAAACCACGGAAAACTTTAAATATCTACCAGCTTTGAATCTGGTATAAAGAATGGGTCTATATAGATAATAATTAAATTTCTACTATTTAAACGATAAAGATTTTTAAAATTTCTTATTAACTAAGTCTTTTAGTAAATTAAAAAAATTCTAAATTTATATTAGAAAATTTTTACAGAGTTTATAAAATTAAGTGTTGATTATATATAAATAATTTTGATCACATAATGATTATAAAATTAAGTGATTTTAGTATGCAAGTTTCGGAAAAAACCATGGAAAACTTTAAATCTCGTATAAATTACTTACAATCTATCTAGATAATAATTAAATTTCTACTATTTTTTTAAAATTTCTTATTAACTAAGTCGTTTAGTAAATTAAAAAACTTGTAAAAATAAGATATTTAGATTGCAGTAAGTGTTTTAATTAATCTTAGAAAAATTCTAGAACATTTAAATACTGTGTGTGTGTGTGTGTGTGTGTGTGTGTGTAGTTACATGATAAATGATAATTTAATTTAAAATAATGTGACAAAAATTATGGCAAATTTAAAAAGAGGGTTTTAACTATCGGTAGTGCTGCCATCTATTAATCCATAAAAATTTAAAAGAGAATTTTAGAAATGTACTCACCATATGTTTTTTGTAGCAGGACCTGGAATCGAACCCGACACTTTCGCTCTTCAAACCTCGAGCGTTTGACCTCGCGACCACGACTACGCCATTTAAAAATTAGGTTTGAGGGAGATAAATATTTTTAAATAAAGAGATATACTTACCTTGGAATCGAACCCGGAACTTTTCCTCTTCCAACCTTAGACGTTTGACCGCTGGCGCAGTCATATGAAATGTAAATATAGGAGTCCCACATAGATAGTGCTGCCATCTATTAGTCGATTCAAGATAATTTATTTTTAAATAAAGAGAATTTTATTTGTTTTTATAGCAAGACCTGGAATTGAACCCGAGACAAAATATTCCCGGGGGATAGTAGTTTTCAAGCGATTTAACCACTATCACACAGGAATATACTAAGTTTAAGATAGAAATAGGTAGACTAGTATTCAACATGGTGGCTTCTTTTGAGGTCACGTGATTTTTTCGACCAATCAGAAGCATGGAATTTTAATGATTATAAAATTAAGCACTTTGTGGAATTAAGTGTTGATTGTATACAAATAATTTAGGGGTTTTTTCAACCAATCAGAAATATGGATTTTTAATGATTATAAAATTAAGTGATTTTAGTACGCAAGTTTCAGAAAAACCACGGAAAACTTTAAATATCTACCAGCTTTAGAATCTGTGAAGCGCAAATTATTCGTTTTAACATGTTGATAAACTAGATTGCATTAAAATGATATATATTTGGCGTGATTAACAAGGTTATAAAAAAAATTTGGCTGCTTTCCTAGTGTATGAATTTAGGATATATTTGGCGTGATTTCACCGATAATTACAAATTTGGTGGTAAACCTACAGTATAAATGCAGTCGCAAAGAAATTTTAATCAGTTGCTGCTATATTTCTGAGGAGTGCGCACATTTAATTTTATAACTTGGATTTTGTATAACACTCTACTTTTTAGTGAGAGATGGATTTATCTGAAAAGATGCCTATTTTAAATGAGTTGTCATCAAGCTTGGATACTAAGAAAGTATCAAAAACTTTTAACTGTGTTTCTTGCAGTATGGTATTTAAACGAAAATGGGATTTGCTTCGTCACATAAAAATTCATCTCAACGAAAAATCTTTTATTTGCAATGTATGCCAGAAAGCATTTACCAGATCAGATGAGTTAAAGAGACATTTAAAAATTCATGAAAAGACTCCTAATAATTATAGATGTGAGCAATGTAGTGAATCCTTTAATCGCAAGTATCAGTTGCTGATGCATATTAGAAAAAAAACATCGAAAACCTTTGCCAGCACATTCCTGTGATCAATGTGCAGAAACATTTAGACAGAAATATAAACTTTTAGAGCATGTTAGAGAAAATCATCGAAAACCCTTATCGCAAGCAACATTAAAGGGAATATCAAATTCTGATCGAGATCTGCTCAAGGAGAAAATTATGCATTTTAAAAGAAAAAATGCTCTTAATACATTTACAAAAACCACATTTGATAATAAAAACAAAGATTTGGATTTGACGTCATTTTTTAATAATTTAAGAACTGACATTTTAAACGAATTAAACTTCCAATTAAATGGCCAAGGAACATTGAAATGGTATATTAATGTAGAAGTTATTTTTAGTTGTATTTATGAAAATGAAGAGAAGGATTTTATTACTCAAAATTTTAGGTCAAAAAGTATAACAACTCTTTTAATAAATGATTTGAATAATGATCTTGAAAGCGCTTTTATCAAGATGAAAAAGCGTTTTGATGAATTTAGCGAACAAGGATCAGGTTGGACATTAACAGAAATTTTCAAATTAGAACTTTGTAGGACTAAATATGATTCTTTTCAAATGTAATATCTGATTTTGCTATATAGATATTAAAATTTGTTAGTTGAATCTTATTGTAAACTTTGTTACAAAAAAACGATGCATGTAAAAATCTTATAATTTGAAAAATAAAAGTATGTGTATAAAAATTGTATTTTAAATTATTTACCTCATATAAAAATTTTATGTAAAAGTTTAAACTATTAATTGGATTTTTAAAATAAATGTACTTATGTTAATGTACAGGTATTTAAATAGAAATGTTTTAACTAAGTAATATATATTTTTTTTAATATGATTTTAAAACTATTTATTTTTATAAAACGTTATTTCATAAATAAATTGATATTTTATAGTAAATATAATCTTACCAATTTTAGAGATTGCATCAAAAAATCATAAACTTTGCAATTTTAGCATTAACCATTTGATATATAGTCTAGGGAAATAATAACCTACTTAAAAGTTTAACTTTACTGCATGTCTTAGCAGACATACTGCATGCTTGAAATTAGACATGAACAAATTATTTGTTTTGACACGTTGATAAACTGAAATACTTTATAAGATTTAACCATTAAAGTAACATATTTTAAGATTGGATGGCAAGATTTAGAATTTTTTTTTTTAATGTGTTTGAGGATAAACTAGAATATTTTACAAGATTTGGCTATTAAAATAACATATCTGCTAAGATTTGGCGAGCTTTTTTTAATGTATTTGGCAATAAATTCTAATTTGGAATTAAACATAGAGTATAAATTCAGTCTCGTAGAAAATTTAATCAGTTGTTGACTTGTTTTCGTGGTTCAGTTTTTATATAGCATTTTAAAAGTTTTACTTTGATTATATTAATTATGACTGATCTATCTGAGCAAGTTTCTGTTCATCAACAAGCCTCTTCATCATGTTTTGAAGATGAGACTTTACACTTAAAGGATGTAAAGGCATATATTTGTGATGTGTGTAAGAAAGCATTTAGTAGATCGTTCGATTGTAAGAAACACTTAAAAATTCATGAAAAACCTTGCATAGGATATGGATGTGAATACTGTATGGAAAATTTCACTCGTAAACGGTATTTATTAAAACATAACGCAAGAATTCATAAAAAGACTTTACATAAACACAGTTGTGACGAATGTACTGAAGTGTTTAGGACTAAACAAAATTTATTAAAACATAAAAAAATGTTACATCGAAAGGTTTCACCTGAATATCTATGCATTGAATGCAATGAAAGTTTTTGATATAAGTATGAATTATTACGACATAATAGAAAAATTCATCGTAAAGATTCTTCTGCTTACGTATGTACAAAATGCAATGAACGAAATACTTTACCGATCAACAACTTAGACAGTGAAAATATGAACTTAACGAATTTTTTGAATAATGCTTTTTTAACCAACAGCTATTCTTTAGCTAAAAGCTTTCATGATGAAAATAACAATATGTATTTTTTAATATTTTTAAATAATGAAAATATGAATACCGAACGCATAACACAAAATAATGACTCACCAACCAACAACTTTGAGAGTGCAAATGCGGACTTAACGAATTTTTCAGATAATCAAAATAATGTTTTCGGTTCATCAACTATTGAAAATGTGATCTTATCAAATGTTTTGGATAATAATAATAATGAAAATGTGTATAATATTTTACCCACTGCTAATGAAAATATGAATACTGAATGTTTGACACAAAGTAATATTTATGACTCAGCAACGAACAACTTTGAGAATATAAATGTGGAGTGTATGAGTTATAATAGTAATCAAAATAATTTTTCACTGATGAGTACTGATAACGACTTGTTGAAATTTTTAGATAATTTTAATGTAGAGTGTATGAGTCAATATAACCTTAACGATTTAACGACAATTTAGATTTTTAAGAACCTGTTTTTTATACCGATAATAATAATGTAAAATAAAATATTTTAATCAAAAATTATGTTTTTATTATGAAATTACTTTCTGCACACCATTTCATCTTACTATATATATGTTAAAACTTAAGTCACGTGTTATTAAAATCTAAACATGTGTAAATATATTTTTTCTTTCTTATTAACTAAATCGTTTATATACAATAAGACTTGATGATTTTAATTCGGTCTAAAGAAATGTGTTATGATATAAAAAAAATTCACCCCTACAAATCAGAGTGGGACGAAGTGACTTATAAAAACCGTAAAATAAAGAACTCTAGTATTGCTGATTTATTAAATATTTTCAAAGAATAAGAAAGTACCAAAGGGTGAATTGTTGCAAGCCCTTAATGATATGCGTAAAACTTTTATTAAAAACAGATTTTTGTTATCTTCTGTACCCAAGGAACGTTCAAATGTAACCCCCTATTGGCTAAATTATTAATAAAAAATATTTTTTTAACATAAAAGACTGATCTCTTTATTTATGTTTAAATATATAGTATATAAAAATTGAGCTTACCTCTACACTTAGCGTCCTCTTCTTCCAGTCGCACGAGGTGAAATGAACGATAACGCTATTTCCTATCAAAATCACGTGGTCTTATCTACTACTACGTCACTTGACATTGCCCACTGTATTATGGAAGGTTTGTGTTATCTGTCACGTAGCTCACTACGTTATACTAAGATACAATCAGTATAAAAGAACTCATTTCGCTTGTTCTTTCTGCTTGTGTTAGACGTGTTTTTAAACATGGCTACTTCTTTCTATGAAAACTGATTAAATGTGACTTATGCAAATTTTATTGAGAAGACGAAAGCTGATGTCTTTTTTGAACAGTTAAAAATTCTGCCGTTTTACACCCCTACTTTTAAAATTCGGGGTAAGAATGTCGTGCCTAAGCGACAAATGTTAGCCTACGGCGATGCTGGACTTTCCTATGCTTTCAGCGGTACCCAAGTAGCTGCCCAGCCATGGACTCCCTTAATGACGGAACTGCGAAATCTTGTGGAAAAGCATATTGGGTGTGCTTATAATTATGTATTACTTAATGTGTATTGTGATGGTCAAAGTTATATTTCACAGCACAAGGACAATGAAAACAGCTTGGATGATACTTTTCCTATCGCTGTGTTAAGCTTTGGTGCGTCAAGAAAAACCGAATTTAAAAAACCGAATGCACCGTCTACAGTCATTAACTTGGAGCATGGTTCACTATATACTATGGGGAAACCCACCAATGAGCTTTTTACCCAGGGAATTGCTCCTGACCCGTCCATTAAAAATTCAAGAATTAGTTTAACGTTTCGCCATTTAATTTGTGTATCTCCACCCCTGAAAAAACCTAGATTGAACATCGAACCGCAAATTGAAAAAACTCTACTTCCTGAACCACAAATGGAAAAAACTGTGCTTCCTAAAAACAACAACAACGATTTTCCTCAAAACAACAATAACGATTGGTTGGAGCAAGAGAAAGACAAGCCTAATCCTCTCCTTGCCGAATGGGATATTGGTTGGCTTACCTTTATCCAAGTAATGTTGGAAAATGATGTTTTTCTTCGATTGCATATACGGAGTTTCAAAGAAACTCATGATGGGAAACGGTACCCAACAAATAACGGCGTTATTCTAACATCGGCGACCTGGAATCATTTTCATAGTAAGATAAACTCTTTTAATTTTTCTTCAGTAAAAGATAGTTTTATTAGCAATAACCAATTACTAACTGCATTTTGGGATGAGGATAACTGCTATTTACAGCAAATTTTTAAAACTAAAGACAATGGTTTTTATTTCAAGCCGAATGGTATTAAACTTGGTCGAAGTCAATAAATAAGGATTAACGAAATAAAATCCCAAATTAGTGATTGTCTTATTGAAGGATTTTTAACAAAACAGATTCCTGCCATAGTGTTGAATAAATCTGTGACATATAATTCAAACATTGATATTTATGAAACAAAAGAACATTATATTAATTGCATTTGTGAAGAAGCGAAAATTAATATTGAAAAGTTATATGTATGTGAAGCTTGCTTAATCTCACATCCTTCACAATTTCGCCATAATTGCCTCATGTTAAATACACAGCAAAAATTCAATGTGATGAAAGAAACTGTGTTACTGAATTTAAATTATTACAAAATTGCCGAAAATATTTTTTCGAAATGCTTCTGTAATTATAGTTCATCTTTTTTTGAAGAATATACTGTAGAATATTTTGATAAATTGTTTGAAGACTGCTTTTGTGAAACATAATTTATAAGACACTGAATTGTCGAAAAAGTATTTATAATAATACACTATAGAATATTTTGCTAAATTGTTTGAAGAGTGTTTTGTGCATAATGTGTACATATGTAAAATCTTTAATAAATAAATAATTTTTGTGTTTAAAAAAATTTTCTGTCTTTTTTAAAAAAATATTTGAAGTACTAATATGTTTTTCCTTAGAATTTAAAAAAATTGCTTTGAAAGGCTTAGAATTTTAAAACTGTTTTGAAAGTCTTAAAAATTACTTCTAAGTCTAAATTATCATTATAAAATTAAGTATTAGTAGATATTTTTAGATTTACGTAAATTTTAAATATTTATTTTATAATCTGTCTAAACATTTGTTCTTACACTTTAAAAAATCTTAAAAAAGAGAATTTCTTAATTTTAGAAAGTCTTATAATGTAATGAAAACTAGAATTTTCAATGTTCTTTTATGTGAGACTTTAATTCATTTTTCAGAAAACATAATGTTTAATATTAAGAAAGTGTAAAATCTTAGTATATTGTGAAAATTTATTTATCACATGTAAGAAAAATTAAGATATTTGCTTATGTGCTAACGGAAGAATGTTACCTGATTTTGAAAGTCTATATTATGGTTTATATATTTAAAAAATAAATGAAAGTGTTGATTTCCGTAAAACTTATTTATTTAGGAGCCAAAAGATACGGTTACATCTTAATATCACTTAAAGATTTTCATTACTGTTATACAGAGTGAATAATTAATTAGAGAGGTAGTTTGTTGCAACTGTTTACAAAGTGAGGAATTACCTATAGTTTATTGTAACATAAACAGAAAATAAGATAATTTCAGTGATACGGTACTTATTCAAAATATTTTTAACAAGACTAGATAAAAAGAAGTATATTTTTTCAGAAAACTATCTTTATAGTTTAATTATTTTCTCATTTTTATGTAGTTATAAATATATAGATATTAATATTCTGTAGTTCATTTTAAGAAAATTAATAAACCTAATATTGTACTTGGATATGAAACAGTTTTATAGATTTTTTTTTTTCATTTAATAAAACCTTTTAAAATAATATTTTCACACGTTTTTATCTTCTTCAGTATAAATCCAATTGAATATAAAAGCATTTTAGTTAAATTTTAAATAACACATTAATAGCTTTTTTTTTTTTTTTTGGAAAACAATTGTAAACATCATACTATAATTTTCTATATGTTATTAAAAGTATTGTTTTACTCATAATATAGGAAATATTTTTGACAAGACTAGATAAAAGAAGTATATTTTTCAGAAAAATATCTTTATAGTTTAATTATTTTTTTTATGCAGTTATAAATATATTAATATTAATATTCTGTAGTTCATTAAAAGAAAATTAATAAACCGAATATTGTACTTGGATATGAAACAGTTTTATAGATTTTTTTTTTTTTTTTTTCATTTAATAAACCCTTTTAAAATAATATTTTCACACGTTTTTATCTTCTTTAGTATAAATGCAATTAAATATAAAAACATTTTAGTTAATCTATGAATAACATACTTTGAGAAGACTACACTTTGATTTTTTTTTTAATTGTCACTTAGTATAATTAATCTATACAAAATTATTCTGAATATCTTTATAAATCAGCCTGAATCATTAGTTTTGATAATGTTGGGAAAGAACAACAAAGTATTATAGAAAATTACCAATTGCTAACATAGTTTATCTATTTACAAGAGATTGTTTTAGGATACAAACAGTGCACTAAAATAGTCATGTGAAAGTATTGTTCACTATCTGATGGTCTTGGACAAATAATGAAACATTGCATTTGTTTAGATAGTACTAAGATTCTTAAAATTAAGTGTCATTTGATAAGAGAGTACATTCTCTTTAAAACAAATAACTGTCTTTAAAATACTCGACTTTGATAAAAAGAAGATAAAGTCTAACTAAATATAAAGAACATCATTTTGTTAAGATATCTTAAAATTAAAACTGATTTGTAATTAAGTCTCATTTGATAAGAGAGTATACTATCTCAAACTAAATATATTTATCCACACCGTTCGCAGACTAACTTATCTGAATTTTCCCATACTGAATACAAAGTTCTAGAATATGATGTCATGATAACGAAGATTCGTGATGTATCGTCATCCTCATGTGAGACGCGCAGTGATATCTAAAAAGAAATATTACGACATTCGTAGATACGAAAAAGTGTTTATATACCGTTACCTAAGCTCATTTCTTATCAGTTATATTCTGACTGCAGTTGGATCAAGTTCCGTTAGCTTGTTTTAGCTGAAAGATTTTCACTATCATGGATTCCCCCCCCCCCCAAGCAATAATGAAGTAAGTGTTTTGGATTATCTTTTGTAATTTTGAATGTATGAATAGGAAATTAAATATTCTTATATTTATTTATTATGTGTGAATGGATGCAAATACTATTATAAGTTCATATTACGTTTAATTTTTTTAAGCAGTCATTAATATTTTTTAACTTAAACTATATTATCCATTTAAAATATACTATTGCAATTTGTAAGCAGACATTATATTTTTAAGTTAGTTTATATAGGATAGACTATATTAACCCTTTAATAAATTTTAAAATATGCTTTCACATGATTGGATGAAACAAAAAAACTATATTCTTATATATATATATATATATATATATATGTATTTAAAATTAAAAAGTTATTATTTTAATATTAGATACCTAATTACCCCGGTCTCAGCGAGGCTGAACTCAATGATGTGCGTGCATCAAACGAAATTAACTGGGATGAAGATATTAATTTTTCAGAAGAGGAGGATAATGTATGAAATATTTTATTAGTTTTTTTTTTTGTAAACTTATAAATATGTTATTTTTAGATAAGTACTGAAGAGTTCAAAAAACGCACAAAGTTTGACGCAAGCTGCGACAGCGTACGTTTTTTCAGAAGAGCAGGAGGATAATGTATGAAATATTTTTATTAGTTTTTTTTTTACATGAAAACTTACAAATACTTTTTTTTTTTTCAGATAAATACTCCTACTCAAAATGACGAGGAGAATAATAGCCCTGCCACCATAACAATTTCCGATAGCAGCCAACCTTCAACAAAAAACTTCTCGCAAGATGAGATGAATTGTACAATATGTTTTTCCCAAATAGAGGAAACAAAACTGCTAAAATTGGAATGTGGCCATAAATTTCATATTGGATGCATTCTACAATGGTTTCAAGATCATGGTGCATGTCCTGTATGTCGTAAAATACTTTTAAGTGATTATGAAGATAGTTCCGAGGAATTATTTATAAATTAGTTTCATGATCACTTAAAAGTATTTTTCGATATACTGGATAAACCCCGTGGTCTTCAGTTTTCTGTAAATGATGTGTGAATGGTGTGTGAAAGGTGTGTGTTAACCCGCCTATGGGGGAGTCTAAAGCCTCCCCATGAAAGAAGTGGGATAGGCATACACCTAATTACTTTCTTTTCAGATATCCGGAGAAAGAAGTTTGCTGAAAAACAAATTGGGGCGTCACATTTTTCTATAAATGTGGCGGGTGGATGGTGGGACCCCTATAATTACATTTCATATGACTGCACCGAAGGTTGGAAGAGGGAATGTTCCTGCTTCGAAGAGAGAGAAAGTGTCGGGTTCGAGTCCAAGGTGAGTATATTTCTTTATTTAAAAAAATTTAAAGACTTCTGGTTCAGCTTGAAGAGGGAAGATACCTTAAACAGATTTAAATTCTTTATCATTAAAGATATCATCTTTCTTCTAACCTTCCTTATCTTTCACGACCCTCGACAGGCTGCTGATAAGATAACGGCGCGACAGCAGCACAGCTCGCCCGTGCCGTGCAGTGGTGCAGTGGAACTAGAACGAACATTTTATAACTACTCTCCTGACCTGCAGATTCACTAGTTATGTTTATATCTGTACCTCGGAGGTAAAGGGCACTGTGTCTATTTTGTAAAAATAGTTAGTGGAATATAAAACCATGTCATTTACTTCATTCGTGACAGATGTCTTTCATTGTAGCACATCAAAGACATGGTGGTAATCCCTTCACAAAATTCGGACATGGTGTCAGTTACATCTGGGGTACAAAGAGTAACCCAGATTTTTTTTATTTGAAATGTTATTCTCACAAATACTTCATAAAATTGTAAAGAGTGTATAATAATCATTTGCCAGAGTCACATATAATCTTTTTTTTTTTTTTTTATGGTAGAATGTAATCGCTATTAATTTACTTTTCTTAGTTCTCAAATTATTTTTGTTACAAAATCTCAAAATCTTCGCTAAAAAGTATGAAGATATGGATGTTGTTTATATCTACAAAGTTTATGAACGCATTATCGAGGAAGAAATTTATTAAATCTATAGAAAAAGTTGTTTTCGAAATTTTACTAAAATTGAGTAATAGCATAATTTAAAAGTTTTAGACTTTTTTTTTTTTTTTTTTTTTTTTTTTTACAATCTCATTGCTTTGAAAACTTAATATTATATAATTAGGCTATTTGATTTCAGATATTAAGAAAAATTTTAAAGATTATCTTTGTAACTTGAAAAGCTTAGCACACATAATACATTAAAATAGCCTGTTTCAGAGAAGAGTATAAAACAATGCTTAAGCAAGCTTTTAAAAATTTGCATATTTTCGTAAATAATTGCATAATTAATAATCTGCGTTTACTACACATAGGTATACGTAAAAAAATATTTAACTTGTATGATGAATAGGTGAAAAATAGTTGAGGACATTTTTAGTGCATTAACAATATATACATATATATATATATATTATGCGCATATTTTCAGACACATTTTAAGGTTTTTATATAGAACATAATCAAGATTTCAGCGATAGAAAATTAAGATATATTAAACTTATTCATGAAAAATATAAAAATATTTTAAAATCTAATAATAGAATGCATTTACTGTTTTTTTTTTTTTTTTTTTTTTTTTTTTTTTTTCATTTTAAGAAGAAACTGGAAAGTATGCGTAAAATAATTATAACATTATTACCTTCTCCCGCATGATTGATTATAACAACAAAGGTTTTAACTTTCATTTTATTTAATGGTATTCATTGTAATGAGACAAGACACTTTTCACTTTTATATTTATATGAAGGTGAAATATATTTTACGGCTATTTTCATAAAAGAGCAATAAAGATTAAGATATTTTTGAAAAAAGAAACTAATAATGCTATTATTTATAGGATGTATATTTATAATTTTAATTTAAAAATTATATAAAATATTAAACATAAAAAAAAAGAGGAATTTAGGGGAATTTTAATTTAGAATTGATTAAATTGAGGAATATATTACGTAATCGATAAAGGTTTTGTTGTTTGGAGCCCATATTTTGAAAGAAATAAATGTAAAATTTATTTATTTTTGTAAAATAAAAATTTATCGTTTTAAAGTTTCAATTTTGACACTCACTATATTTTTTTATGTTTAGTTTAAATAAGTATATTTAATATCAAGCTAAGAATGCTTTGTTAAACAAAACATTTGAAAGAATTTTAAATGATATTGAAAATAGGATTCGGTAATCAATTAAAATTATAAAGGGATCATTTTGAAAACAGGAAATGTTGTGAAAAGATTGTCTTTGGCGAAGAGGCAATTAAACAACGCCAAATGTTGCTCAGATAAACCCATGATTTATATATGATGTTATTATGCATGTATTTGGCGATTAAAATCTGTTATACATCACACATGTAGTATATCTATTTTTTTAAGAATGGAGTCGAAGAAGAACATAAAACTTCCATTGGTTTGCACTATTAAGTGGCAAGAAGAAGTTACGCAGTAAACTGTTATGCAGAAACACTTATCAGATGAATCAATGAATGCTATAAAACAGTTCTTGTTATTTAAATTCTTTAAACTTATTTATGAAAAATACACTAACTTTTAAACACCCATGTAACATAGTTTATATTACTCTAAGATATAAAAAGAATCAATAAATACATTTATTTATTGTTATTAAATATTTTCCTACAACATTATTATATTACAATTTATGGCACATTAGATTTAGAAATTAATCTAATTGGAAGCAATTGAAAGTAATGCACGACTGATAAAATACTTTGATCATTAGGCGAACAGAATCGAGACTTGTTGCTGAACGCAACGTGATATCTGGCCACACGACTCTCGGTTGTGTTTGTCTTATGATAGTTACCTGTGCTGGAGTAATGGGGGATAGAAGGAATCTCAACCCTCTTGTTGAACGACATATCGCTTATAAACGTGACGTAATCCTTTGGAGTAGCATCATACAAGATAACAAGTCACTCATGGTACCTATGAGAGGCATACTGACGGCAGGACGATATGTTGATATGGTGCTGCAGCCGGTTGTGTTACCATACATTCAGTGGCAGTAAAATGGTTTTACAATAAGACAGCGTGTGTAATGTCAATTATCACATATGCTAGGAAATTATATAATCATACAAAAGTCATTTTAATGTAACGAAATATTTTTATGACCTCTAAATCATAACTGAAATTCACATACAATGCGTTCTTTAAATTTTTATACCCATCCTATTTCCACATAAGTATTTGTTTCTAGTTGCAATACTTCCAAATCTTTGATCATGTATTGTTGTTTCTTTTAACTTAATACAGTATAATGGTATGTTATGTCTTTTTGCTAATTCGCTTTCCTTTCATCTTACACATAAAGGTAGTTTGGCATCTTTATGTCGCATTTTTAGTATGGTACAATAATTTGCTAACAACTTCCTTGTTCCCACCAAATCATTTTGGTGAAAGTTGGCTTTCACTAAAAAACGTTTGATTCTAAAAGTTGTATGTGTTTATATGTAACATAATTACAACCATTCTTTCATCTGGAATTTAGCTGTGGCATGAGGTTTGGGGAATTCAAGGAGTAAGCTGAGCCATCAGTGTATAATGCCTGTTGAAGGAAATAATGGAATAGTATATTGCTAGAATTATTGCAGCTTCTCATCACTTGCAGCCAAACTCGGATTCAATCATATTGGTGTTGTTGACAGAAATGCAATTTGTCAAAAAATATAACGTCGTACTGTTACTGTGTAAGTTGATGGTGTTCATTGCGCCATTGCCGACGTAAATGCATGTTGTCCAGCGTTAACAGGAATTGCAGTGCAGCACATTTCCCGAAATGGATGTCATAATGAAATTTCCTTCTGCTGTACACGACGTCGAATGACATATACTGAAGTAGGTTAATGTGCAATAGATCCTATTTCTTGTGCTAAGGTCCTCGGTGTCGCAACATGATTCCTCATTGTGTTCCACACATTATGATTATTCTCACGTGCAGTGGTGCGATGTAGCTGACGCAATCTTTCCTATCGGTCGAACTAACGTATTTCAAACTTAGATTACATATTCGCATTATTGGCGCTTGATTACGCCCGACCCGAGTACCAATTTTTAGGAAGGATAATATCTCTATAAGCTATAAATATTTCTCTGTCTAACTCGGAAACTTGCTTGATTTACTAATGTATTTTTTAAGAGATATGTGGAAACATCCCACGAAAAAATATCGCAGGAAAAATTAATTCCAGTACATGAAAAGAGCCATCTGTGCAACTTGAAAACGTTATTTCGAGTTGTTGTAAACAACTTGCAAATGTTGTTTCAAGTCGAAATCAAAACGATCCTTCATCAGGTTAAAATGTAGGCAAGAGTGTGCCATCAAAGCCGCAAAGCATTTGGGCTATATAATCTTTATGTCACTTTCCTATATGGTTCTACAGGGATCCGGACAAAATCTCGCAGGACAAAATTTCGCGTTAAAAAAATAATATGATCTATTTAAAATTTTGAATTTGTGTTACGTGTGATCTCTGGAGGGGGACACAGGGCCTTATAAGTATAAATTAATTAATTAAAAAAACATACATACATATATATATATATATATATATATATATATATATATATATATCATAGAGTGGAATGTCATTATTTTATCTTTATTTGAGTTATTTTATCATTTGATTTTTACCATTCACAATACACTTTTAAAATATTGTACATCACTGTTGATATCAAAGCTGAACACTGTTCACAAATCTAAATAATTTTTTTTATTTTTTTTATTTATAAGCAGGACTGAATACATTTTGATTAATCTTGACAAAATCAATAAACATAGTTTTAAAACTCTTTGTACTAAGTACGCTTTTAGTATCTAACAAAAGTCTCCTACTTCAGTGAAAAAGCTTCAAACCGTCCAGAAATTACATTAAAAAAAAAAAAAAAAAAACTCAATAAAATGTTTGAATTAGCAATTTCTTTTTTTACATACGACACTAAGAATTGGTCTGACGTCATTTTCATTGGCTGAATCTTTTCATAGACAATCATATTAAAAGTAATGGATTAAACTAATTTTCGCTTGTTAAATACACATAAAATAAATAAATAAATAAAATAAAATAATTTACTTTTTCTTTTTTTTTTCTTATTTTGCGCTAGAAACTTATCTGACATATAAATTTATAAGAAAGCAAAAATACAATCGATTAAGTTTTACATATATCGATATAGTAATTGTTGCTGAGGAATGCAACCTCATACTTAAAAAATAATAATTATAATTTCACTTATGTGTAAACTCTCATATTTTGTAACAGATCATGATACTCTCGTATTAACTGCATGTTATTTGCGGGATATTTATGTACATAAATATAAATATATTACATAATGTAATATATTTTATAGAATAACTTTTTTAGTAATGATAAATATACATACATAAGTATAAATAATAACATACACGTGGAAAAAGCCTAAACTCTTGATCTTTGGCGATTGACCACTGTAATGAAATTAATTCGAAAGTACCTAGATTATGTCTTATTATGAAAATTCAAGGTGGTCTATCAAAAATTATGATGAATTTCTTTTCTACCCGGTCTGAAAGAAATAGGTTTGTGGTATTATTAAAATAAAACATAGGTTCATGGCGCACTGTTTATATTTGGCAATATTTACTAGATTCGCCAAGATAGTTAGAGTAAAAATTTACCACTTAGAAATCTAAAAACAGGTTTAACTTGCCGATCGCGATAAATTACGTTAAAGTAGGCTTCTGTTTAATTTTACAGAAATTAATTAAAAAATAAATTTAATTAAAAGCATTAATCACATGATTTTTAACTGTAATTTATATTTAAAGAATGCACAACAGAGATATTTTCAAAAAACTTGTGTGTCATGATACCAGAAAAACACAGATGTTTTTTGATTAATTAATACATTTTCTGTCTTTTTCATTTTTAAATTTCTTGCCTGTTTTCATTTTCATTTTCAAAGTCTTTTTTTTTTGGGGGGGGGGGAAGGGGGGGTGTTAATAAATATTTTCTGTCTGCTGTCGTTTTTAAGTTTCTAAATTGCATTCATTTTAATGAATTATATTTACATATATTCTCTTTGCTGCTTTTACTTACGTATTAAGTATGTAAATTTGTTGTGCAAAGGAGCACAAGTAAAACAATATATATAAACTAGCAATGATAGTTTATAAATTTTCTTTCATTTGTGCTCTTTTGACGTTGTTTTTCCTGTTCTTTTTAATATAAATAATCATTGTCTTCACTTCAAGTTTTCCTTCATCATTTAATATTTTACTTACATTTACATTGTGTAATGTTTACATCCCTTATATTGAATTTTAAAGTTTTATGAAGTGAAATCTTGTTTTTCAAACACTATATTATGTAAAATTGTCAAAAGTAAAAACCCATGTCAGTAGTTATTAGAAGATAAATAGTTTTAACTGAAATGTATACATTTCAAAAATAATATCTTACAAACTGAATTAAACATTAATATTTTGATATTTTTTTTATAATGATTTCGCTAATAATAACATTTATAAGAAAGCCATTTATATTTGCTAATTTGCTAATAGTGACATTTATAAGAAAGAATTTAAGAAAACATTATTAAGAAAACATTTTAATTTTTTTTTCTCGTTGGATAAGAAAATAATGTGATCTTACAGCTGCATATTATTGTGAGTAAAAACGGAAACTCTATATTTTAAAAGCTCTACTTCATTTTCAATTCCTAAGAAATTGCTTTAATGTAAAACATACTTTTTATCCCAAAATGTGTCTGATGAAAAATTTCTCAAGAGACAAAAATTGACAAAAACGTATTTTTTGACAGAAATCGCACCTGAAACGAAATATATGAACTGAATGATTATTCAGATGTACAAATAATTTTTATACTTATTGAATAAGTAATGTGTGTACTAAACTGTAAGTTTAAACTACATCGATAAATTATTTACAATTTTAGAATTGTATATTATACTCCTGCCTTTTATTTTAAATTTTATTATTATAGATTACATAATTATGTGTTTGGAATATATATGCAGGTACGCATATATGTAAATAAATAACAAGACTTGTCGCAGAACAGAAATATCAATGTTTAAACTACGTAAAAAACGCTAGTGTAAAAGATTGTTAAGTGCAGACTGCAGTTTAAGTAGCATAAAGCATATCGTCATCAGTGCGGAATGACGAAAGGAATTATTGCTCATATATAAAGGTATGAAGTGGATTATAGAGTCAGTGGATTATTGCTCATATATATAGGTAGGAAAGTGGATTATAGTGTCTCTGACTCTAATCCAACTCCCTACCTATGTATATAAGAATAATCCACTTCGTCATTCTGCACTGATGACGGTACGCTTTACGCTACTGAAACTGAGGTCTGCATTTAACAATTTTTTACTTTGGCGTTTTTATCATTGTGTAAATATTGATATTTATGCATGTATATGTCGTGAATATGTGTTATATTATTTATTATTAAGAACATATACACCAATATAAATAAAAAAAAGATTAAATATTGTTCTGTATTAAATTGTTCATTTTATTATTTTAGTGTTAAACTGTATGTAATGAATACCTAAGAACAGACAAACTGATTTCATTATGCCTTAATAAATTCCTCAATTTTCAACTATTCAAACTGATCCTGATTTGCTTGAAGTATTTCTCACTTAAAATGTTAATGATAAGATGCGAGTCCCTTGTGATTTGCATACTGTTTGTAAATTATTGGTATTTGGAAATTTCTATAGTTATAAACAGCATGTGAATTTAATACACAGTTTACTTTAATAATTTAGTTAAATATTCAGAGATATGCTTTTACATATGAATGAGCAAGTTAAAGACAAATTTTCATAACTGCCAATACTACATAAATGATTTCGACTGCGCGAATGCTGTTATTAGAAATTTTAACTCCTTCTAGATTAAGGTTTAATAAAATTTCGGTTTGTAATTCCTATTCTTACAATTTTCGCTTAAAGGTCTTTTAACTTTGACTAATTGTATCTGCATTTTAAGTTAACTCCACTCTTCAATCAAGAAACCGTTTCTAACTTTATTAAAATCTTAATAATCTCGTTCAAAAAGAAATAATTTTATTCATCAATAAAATAAGGAAAAAAATGAAGAAGATAAAAGAAGGAAAGAAAGAAAATTATGATTTTTAAATGTAATAAAATATTATGAAACACAAATGTAGAAATATTTTTTATAACATTAAATTATATTTTGAAAAAATTATAGTGGTTAAATTAAACTAAGAAATGTAATTAATTAACGAAAAAAAACCTAAGGATCACGAATTCACATCGTAATTGATTATCGTGATTTCAGTTATATTACTACACATTGAAAAGTTATAATAAAATAAAGAAATTTCGATTAAGTTACATGTAACAGAACATAGTATGTGAAATTTTAATGTGATGATAAACATTTAAATATAAACCGCACTCTTATAGTAGGTTGTTCCATCTCATGTTAAATTTAACATGGACCATAGATCTTTTGGCTTGTCATGTATATTAAGAGCATCCCTCTCTATTTAAAATTTGAAAACTGAAGTCTCAAACGCTTATTTCTGTATATGTCTTGCATTTTTTATTTATTTATTATTTTTTTTTCTATTTTTATTTATTTATTTATTTATTTATTTATTTTTTATTTATTTATTTTTTATTTATTTATTTATTTTTGCCGACAGGGTATTTTTTAAATTCATTAAACATATAGATTTTTCCAAAATTCTAGAATATTTGAAATATAACAGTGTGTGGATCTGATAGATCTTGTATAGTGATAATAGCCTAATATTTCACAAGGCGAAAAAATTATCGGTATTATTATTATTAACACGTACGTAAATTTTCAGCTCAATCGGTTGAGGTGTTTAGATGCTGTCGCACTTTAAATAACACTGCTCGACATGAAAATTGCCTCTGACACCATTTCAGCCTATTCCTATGTAAAATAACCTCCTGAATCCGAATATGATGCCCACCTTGCTCTACCACCCACCGTTTTTTTTAGGAATGGTCCCCTATTTATTTCATTTTTCGGAGATTTTATGGCTATAAATTTGATTTTTAGGAGGGGGGGAGAATTATTTTAACCGTTAAATATCTTCTGAGGGGATACAGAACTGGACAATTCTAAAACATGGACGTTTCCGAGAAGGGAATTTTTTTTGCGGGGGGGGGGGATTTGCGACTGAAATTACGCATTACATATCTTATATATTTTAATCTGTTATTAATGTTTTTTTTTTTTTTTTAACTTTATATATTTTTTGTTTTTAGGTGTTAAATGAATTATTTTTCATTCTTCAAATCAAATTCATGGTCATAAAATTATCGAACAGGGAAAGGAATTGAGGGAGGGGGAGGTGTATCTAGAAAACGGTGGGTGACTAGGCAAAATGGAAGTCATATTCGGATTCAAGAGGCCATTTTACATAAGAATCAGAAAGAATGGTATCAGATCTCGATTTTTTTTTTTTTTTTTTTTTTTTTTTTGCAGAGCAGTGTAATTTGAGCCCATAACCCATAATGATAAATAGTTTTTCTTTGTGTCCCTGTAAAAATACTATAAGTGCTAGATTCTCTAAAATTCATACGGTTGATGTGACGGTAATCTTTAACCTGTATATTACCTTTTAGCTGAATCGGATAAGGCGTTTAGACACTATCGTGATTTAAAGAATTTGGGCCCACAGAGCATAATGATAAAGAATTTTCCCAATTCCGGAATGAGGGTAAATTATTAAATTAGGTTTTAACGTCACACAGTCCGTATCTATACACTACCTACCAATAAATATTTGGATATTTTCCAATTTAGACATTTTGGCAAATATCTAGAGAAGTTCTTTTGGAATCATCGTGAAACTTTGGTAGCGCAAAACATACGTTACACCTTATATGTTTCAGCAAAAGTTGTGTCCTGAAAAGGAAAACGGGACAAGTAAACAATTAATGAAAAATCAAAATATTTTGTATCACCCTGTAAAAAGTAATGCTTGAAATGCATTTTGGCTGCAGCCATGTGATTCAGAGGAATTTTCGTATTATATGTATAAATGTTTAATAAGCTACCACATATGTTCATGGAGATATAACTTTTTTTTTTTTTTTTTTTTAACATTGAAAAAAAAAAAAAAAAACTTTTTTTAAAAATTATTATTATTGTTATTATACGAAGTTTATTAGACCCAGAGCATTTTCAGAAAATTGGGCATACTTCATTAGACACACCATGCTGCAATCAGAATGCACAAATGTTAAATATCTTACGAAATATGAGCATTTTTACTAAATATTTTTTATATACACGTGCACTAGCTTAAAAACAAAAATCATTTGCATAATTTAGTTGTCAAATATTGAGCAACTTATATGAAAACCCTAAACAAATATCTTTTGAATTTAAAAAGTTATGATAGATTGAATGAACAAAATTTCAGTTCTCTCAAAATAAAAGTTAAACTATAAGGGGCTTTACTCACATTTTATTTTTATTCAACCAATGCCCAGTGGCAATACAATGTTCGCTGATTGTTAATAAACATTGATAAAAACCCTATCATCTTCCTTTTCTTTTTTTTTTTTTTTTTTTGAAAAGAACTGAAATTTTGTTCATTCTATCTCTCATAACTCTTTAAATTTACACGATATTTGAGTTTTTAACAACAGAATCACCCGCTTTTTCTTTTTTTCGGTGCAGATTTAGTATGATAATAATTCGAAGGCTAGCAGGAAGCTGAGTTATATGCAAAATAGTTACATTCAAAATAATATTTGCGATCACCCTGCGGTATTAAAAATATAAAATGCACTAAGGTATACCAACAAAAACCATATTAAGTACTATAACTATATCGTGATATTATTAACGCTCTGATATTTTTCTACCTCTCTTATAGATAATCAACTGAACAGTTGTTGCTTTGCATTTCTTATTTCTACGTATCATTTTAAAAAAGAATTAAATAAAAGAAAATTTTCAAACATTCACTTTCATAAATACTTTCCTTGGTAGAAGCTTTGTACAATGTAATTTCAACGAATTAGGTAAATAGACAGTTACATTACATTGCATGAGAAAAGTTACATTTTGTGACAGTTTATAAATAAATTGTCGCAAAAAACCTGTTCAACTAAATTGAAATTGTTCAAATCATTTAATCTATTTGATACATTTTTAAAATAATTAATGCATAATTTTTAAAGTCGTTTTGCATTGATATTTTAAAATTTGCGAGCTGACAATATTATAAATTTTAAATCGTGTTAGATTATTAATCGCATTTTATTGAAAAAAAAAATCTCCAAATGAAAATTGGAATATAAAAACACTTTTTTAAAACATTCGCGGATTATCAGCCTATATTGATAAAAAGTAAAAATCGCTTATAAATGGTGATTATGAGTTCCCAATCCAAAAGTCCCTACATACGGATGAAGAATTAAAGATTTTTATTAATTACTTATTTTTTTTTTTTTTTTTTTTTTCTTGGCACTTTGCATTAATATTTTAAAATTTGAGATCTATAAATTTTCCATTCTATAAATTTTCCTAAGTCATGTTAGATGAAAAGGAAACTTTTTTTTTTTTTTTTTTTTGAGTATATATATATATATATATATATATATATATATATACATACACCCCTGTTCAAAAGTTTAGCAAGATTTGCAAACGATCAGTTTTTTTCAAATTAAAAACTTATCTCTCAATGAAATGTTTTCAAACATTGGGTATTTAAAGAACTGGGTCTTCCTCATGTTTTTCAATGAAGATTGGTTTACGACAACAATTACGGGGCCGGTAACAAATTGAGCAAAAATAATAATGTTTGTAATTACTCTGTATCGTTAAGTCAACAAAATGAACTGTAACTTTAGTATATGTTAACATAGACCTAGTTCAATTTTTGGATGAATTTGTGTGACGAATGCATGTTAAATAAGGGAGATACAATTTATTTTAAAACTTAAAAAAAAAAAAAAAAAAATCAACAGTTTCTTTTATTTATAATATACAGCGTTTTTAACGAAAATTATTCCCACTTTTAGATAAGTTAGGAAAACACTTTTAAAACAATATACTGCAATCGGAATACAAATATCTTAAATATCTCATGAAATATGAACATTTTTATGAAAAACGTGTTTACTGCGCATGTACGAAAGATAAAACATTTTTTATTGCATAAATTGAAAACTAGATGTATTGGGCAACTTTTATCAAAAGTGCATTTGAATAGAATGAAAATTAAGAGAATTGTACAAAAAAGAACGAGCTAGATTTTAAATATTTTCCAAGAGTTGAAATTTCTTAAGGGGTTTTTCACATGCCATGTAAATAATTTATAGATCCAATTATTTCAGCCACTTTCTAAAGGTTGTTTTTGGGGAAAACTCCCTTATGATCTCACAAATCATAGTAAATAAACAAAAATATGTTAGAGTTACAAGCTTATACGGGATTTTCCACAAAAAAAGTACATTTGGAGCGTGATTTGGATCTTAAAATTAATTACGCGGCATGTGAAAAACCCCTTACAAAATTTCTACTTTTGGAAAATATCTAAAATCTAGGTCGTTCTTTTTCGTACAGTTCACTTAATTTTTATTCTATTTAAATGCACTTTTGATAAAAGTTTCCCAATACATATAGCTTTCAACCTGTGCAATAAAAAATGTTTTACCTTTCGCACATGTGCAGTAAAAACGTTTTCCATAAAAATGTTCATATTTCCTCAGATATTTAAGATATATGTATTCCGATAGCAGAATATTGTTTTAAAAGGTTTTTCCCACTTATCTGAAAGTGGGAAAAACAATCTTAATGAAACAATCTTAATGAAAAACAGGAGGAAGACGCAGTTCTTTAAATATCCAATGTTTGAAAACATATCATTGAGAGATAAATTTTCAATTTGAAAAAAAAAACTCATCGTTTACAAATCTCCCTAAACTTTTGAACAGGGGTGTATATATATTTTAATATCGCTAATTTATAACCAATAGTGCTAATTATTAAAAATTGGCGAAAATAGTGATAATGAGTTTACAGTCAAAAAACCGCTAAATTCGTTTGAAATAAATAGAGGTATTTAATTAATTTCAAGACCGCCATGTATTGTCATTTTATAATTTGTTAGAGTTTTCCTAACTGAAAAGTACAGATTTTATATATAAAAAAAGAAGAAAAAAGCATTTCTTTAAATTCAAAGTTCGTTATTTTCTTTAAAGCTAGTTTTACACTTGTTAAAATCTTTATATAATAACCCCTGTATAATTAGTTTTCACTTCTATATGAAACCATATGAATAATAGAGAAAAGCAATTTTGAATGTAGTAAAATATTTTGAGTTATTAATATTTAAATTACTTAAGTAAATCTTCTTATTAAACTCAACTTCGTTTCGCTTTCACTTCAAGGCAATAGAATTTTCTACCTTTTAAGTACATGTTTTATGTGACTATGTTCATGAGCTGTATAATCTTTGTTGTTTAATACCAGAAAAGGTATAATTAATTTAATGAATTTTTTTGCTGTGTGTAATAGTGTAACTTTATTCGCATCAAAATACTGAAATCTAGCAAAAATTCTAATAAGCTAATTTAAATATTCAAGAATGTGTGTATATGAGGCTTGTTATTCACGAAAATTCTAAACTCTGTGCCATGGTAATTACTATGATTTTAGATTTAGTATTTTAATAAAACAAATTCTCTCTATATATATATATGTTTATGAAGATGAATAATTAGGTAACAGTAAATATTAAGAAGAGTAATTAATTAAAATTACGAGTTTATGTATATGTAAATTATTAATGAAATGGAAAAGTGATTCAGATTATGAAAATCATTTAATTAAAAGCGTAAATTCGGCGTAAATAATGTACGTTGATAAAACTACTAATATGGACTTTTTTTTTTTTTTTTTTTTTATAAATAACTTATTATTTATTATTTGCTTCTAATAAAGTGTTTAGAAATAGAAGCCAAGAATTTTTTTTTTCTTATTGGCAAAGTTCTAAATATTTCTGAAGGTGGTATGAACATAAAATTTCGTCTAGGAATTTTAGGTTCCAAATATCAATGTTTTTTTTTTTTTTTTTCCAGAGTTGGCCAGAGTTTTTCCAGAGTTTTTATATCTCTGCACGATAAATCACGAATCCTTCTCACACCAATTTTTTAATTCCATTCTGAAACAAATAGTAAAAATTTATTTGACAAAATTTTGACAAATTTTCTCTGATAACTTCCAATAATAATAATAATAATAATAATAATAAATAAAAATTTTGACTATAATATTTTATATTTCAAAACGAAACTATAAAATAATTATAAAGGTAAAAATTGAGTCAACTGTCTCTTTATCTCCTTAAGTATTTTATTGTTGATATATTTGAATAGAAGTAAACTAAAGATATGTAACGTAAACAACTTTTTCTTTCACAATATAGTGAAACATCGGTAATCCGGCGTCGACAGAATATAAATGTTGCCGGATTACAAATTTTTTCCAAAAATTTTTCAAAATCTTCAATCAATCACAACATCCAAAGTAATATTTCCTTAAAAATATATTTTTTAATGTATATTACTATACGTATACTTTATTAAAAAAGTTAAGTAATTAAAATAACGTTTGAAATATGTTCGGGTAACATCATCACTCCTGCAAAAGCACGTGGCTTCCTACTCTGCCGACCACAAGAATTTTGAGTTTGTGCGTTTCTGCTGCATTTGAGCACAATTCGATCCTTATACACCTTCATTCCTAACACGGATTAGGAGAGTCTATTAGTCCTAGATTCTCTTAATCCGTGATTCCTAAGTAAGATGGAGTTGGTAAGATGGCTCCTAATTAAGATGGTTCATTTTCACATGTTAAAATCTTTTTCGGCAAGCATTCAGAAAATGCACGTCAATCTGTAAATCAGTGGAATTAAATGAAAATCCGTAAACTTTATCGACGATCCCTAAAAGTTGGTAAGTGTGCTGCTCCAAGGTCATCTGCGATTAACCCATTGAGTACCACGATTTACGGGCAAAGAAAAAAAGTGAAGGGGAAAAAAAGCCTTCACTGCCAGATTATAGGTTTCTAGACTATCGATGCTTTGCTGTGCCTAGTATTTTGATAGTACAAAGGCTCATTTACATATTTATTCAGTTGATGAGTCATATAAAGACTGTAGAATTCTAGAGTAACACTAGTTTATCAGAAAAAAATTGCACTCTTTATTATTTTGCCACTTTTTCGTATATTTTCGAATAAGAAAGCAGTTTTATTTACTTTGTGTCTGCTTACTTTTAACTAATTTCGTGTACCCCTTTTTTATATATGACTAAAATAAGTATGAAGAATTTATTTTTGCCGCGCTAAATTTTTAATTTTGTTTTAACATATATCATTTATCAATGTCTACTACTCGTACTACAAAATTTCATCATGACAAAAAGTGGTCAGCCTCGTCAACAGCTAGCTCATTTCACTTGTAAGGTCAGATCCAGTAAAAAACATAGCTCAGTATTCTCCCAAATTCTAAATGTGAACGAACCGATGCATTTTGTTCAAAATTAGATCGAAATGTTTATATTTATAAAAGGTCTTTTTTTTTCTTTTTTTTCTTAGAAGAGATGAGCATTTTTTGAAATGTCATACAGAATCCAAGTAAATTATTGAAAAAAAAAAAAAAAAAAAAAAAGACTTACTACCTTTGGTATTTATAAAAGTATTGTACAAGATGCGATTAAAATATTTTTTTGAAAACTAAAATTCGTTAAAAATTAAAAAAAAAAAAAAAAAAAAAAAACATTTATTGATGCCATCAATTTTTTTAGAGATAGCTTATTTACAATTTACGATATTTTATTTGTTTTTTTAATGAATTACTGAAACAAAAAATACATTTTTTGTTAATTAAATATGCTTCGCATTTTGTTTTGCATTTTCTGTAGAAATTCCAAAATTTTCACTACTGGGTTTTCAATCGTCCACAACTGTTATATTTTGAGGTCTCTCAAAATAAATTTTTCGAGTACAAAAAAGATTCTATTAACATTTTTCACAGTAAATCATGTATAGAAAACGTTGATTAAAGTATTGGACATTGGGTTTTAGTTACAGCCTCTAAATTTAAGAACATTTTACAAAAACAAATGACCAGAAAAGGTCTTAAAAAGTTCTACAACAGGTGAAGTTATACTACCTATGAAATGGAAATCATACAATTTATTCATACGCTGATTGGTCAATTATATTACAAAATCAAACAAAACAAATAATTGTCTAGCTTCTAGCAGGGCATCTCCTGTTTCCCAAAGGGGAAAAAGCAAGTAAAAAAAAAAATCAAAGCAGTCTTTGGGGACTGCCGATAGAAGTGAAAACTAAGTAACTTGTGAATTGTATCGTCGAGCTATTAGATTATTATTTTCGAATTATTTTTGGTTTGTAAAAAAGTGTTTATGATCTGTATTATATGATTCGGCACAATATTTGTAGCTACCCAAATTAAATGAACTAAGCCTTATATTAGGTAAAAATATTGATTACTTATGAAATTATTTTAATTAGTAGCTGAGATACAAAAGAAAACCGATTCAGGACACCTCAAAACGTGTAAATCAGGTGAAATTTCTAATTTCACTTTCGATAATATAAAATAACTTTAAAATATCTTTCGAATGATGTATTAAAAATAATTTAATCATAATTAGAATTTTGAAATATTGAAATTTGAAAAGATTATAGCGCCATCTGGCGGTAGAAATTTCTGTAATCTACTGTTCGATTCCAAATCAACAAAGCTTTCTAATGATGTATTACTTATGAAATTATTTTAATTAGTAGCCGAGATACAAAAGAAAACCCATTCAGGAGACCTCAAAACGTGTAAATCAGGAGAAATCTCGAATTCCACTTTCGATAATATAAAAGAACTTTAAAATATCTTTCGAATGATGTATTAAAAATAATTTAATCATAATTAGAAATTGAAATATTGAAATTTTTAAATTTTTAAATATTACAGCGCAATCTGGCGGTAGAAATTTCTGTAAGCTACTGTTCGATTCCAACTCAACAAAGCTTTCAAATGATGTATTACTTATGAAATTATTTTAAATAGTAGCTGAGATACAAAAGGAAACCCATTCAGGAGACCTCAAAACGCGTAAATCAACTGAAATCTCGAATTCCACTTTCGATAATATAAAAGTACTTTAAAATATCTTTCGAATGATGTATTAAAAATAATTTAATCATAACTAGAATTTAAAATACGCGTATTAGAATAAAATTTAATTTCCAATTAAAATGTAAATTTTTTCCAAAATCGATGAAATTTGAACTGCAACTATCCCCTGTGCTGTTAATGGCGCACAGAAAATTTGAAAGAATTTTGAAGAAAATTGAAGCATTTTGAAAATTGCAATTTTTATTCCTAGTAGAAAACCACGTAATGTCAATTGGTAAAAAATATGTTTCTTCCCGACCAGACGGGGTGGATGGGTTGTCATGGTAACGAACGCCTGCAGAATTTCAAAGCGTTCGCTGACGATGACGCGAATTCCATGATTTTTGTTCACCCAAAAGTGCTCAATGCGCCTAAAGAAGTTTTCACTTCAAAAAAAAAAAAAAAAAAAAAAAAAAAAGGTGATATTGTAGGAATTATTATACAAAAAAAAAAAAATAAATAAAGTTGGTAATAAATACATTTCCTAATAATAAAATTTTATTAAAAAAATTTACTTAAGCTAAATTATCTCAAAAAGATTAAGTCGTGCCGAAAGCCTAAAATGGTACTTACCTATCAATCTCTTTTAAAATATTTAATATTCTCATGCATAAGTATAATAATTTATCTGCTGTCATCCAATGTTTGATGGAGAATTTATTTAGAACTCACGGTAAGGAAGTAGAGAAAGAATTCGTGGAATTTACAGTATTAGTAATATAATTTCGTTAAAATACAATTTTTTTCTTATAATTCGAATGATAAATATAATACCCCCTCATCATCTATGAAAGGGGGAAAATGTTTAATGCTTTCAATTACATATTTGAATTATATTAAAGGGAAATGTAAAATTAATAAACTCAATTACGATAAAATTTCGAAAGTTGCATAAAATTACTCCTTAGAACTAACAGTAGAAATGAGAGGTAAACAACGAAGTAATAAGATATTATTGAAAAATGTAAATTACTTTCAAAGAAGACATAATTTAGTACTTTACATTTTTTATTTATTTATTTTTCATTTTTTCCTTTTTTGAAATGAAAGATAAAGGTAAAAAGGTATTGCAGAGATAAATATATCTTAAAGCCTAAAGTAAACAGAAATTCATAAAGAGAAGTACTAGAAATAAATTATGAATATATTTTATGAATTTCTCATTTAACATGTTTTTGTAAATTACTCGTATTTAGCATTCGTATGCTTCTAGAATATATTGATTAAATGTTCCTCTAATAAAGGAGAAATTTGGAGATATTTTCTTCATAAATGTCATTGTTGTTTTCCATTATTATAATACAAATAATTAAAATTGATTAATTATTACTCGCAAGAAAAAGCTAACCATAATAATCCTCTTAATAATTGTGAAAATTCAATTTTACATAATAGTCTCTCTCTCTCTCTTTTTTTTTTTTTTTTTTTTATCTAAGACAGCGGGAGGAGGTAGGTTCTATAAACACCAAATTTCAAAAATTCATTTAAAAATAAAAGAATATAGTTATTTTGGTTAGTGGTGTTTATTCACGTTATTTATTCATGCTGTTTATTTTTGTATATATTTAAAGTAAAGCTATAAGTGATGTCGTGGTAGGAGAGTTGCACCCATAGAAGGGCGGTGGGAGGGAGCAGAATGAGTATTCAGCGATTCCAGGTAGATGGACAACAGGTATAATGGAGTTGCGGAGTGATGGCGTAATATTTCCGTTGGTTTCCATGTTGTATTACCATAGTTGTCAAAATTTTACTGTAGCCAAAAAGCGTAAAAGTTGGCAACTATAAATTGGTTATTGATAATTTTGATAATTTTTAATAAATTGCAATTTCCATCTAAATCATATGAATGAATTAATATTGAAAAATATATTATTTTCTAAACCTGATAATAAATTACTTTACTAAAAAATAAATTTTGAGGATTTTTTTTTAATTAATTAAAAATAAAATTGTTAATAAATTAATTAAACTCTTTTACTAATTTATTAATAATTAATTTGCTATGAAATTAATTTTGTTAAATAAATACATATTTTGCTAAGATACGTTTTTTTTTTTTTGTTGTTGTTGTTGTTTTGTTTTGTTAACACTTAATGTGCATAGGACTTTTTAATACATATTTCCGTATTTTCTCAAGTCACAATAACAAACATTAACAGATGTAAATTAAACAGAAGATCCTGTACACAAGAAAATCTAAAATCAGTCGTAGAGGTATTACAAAATAGCTCATTAAAAATTCGTGCTGCAGTCTGTAAATTTAGCATATCGGAATCCCCCTTTAGACATAGTTTGAAAAAATAAATGACTATATTTTTTATCAGGAACCACAACGTTCTATTTGCATCACACATTTCTCAGCAGATAACTTATTTTCATTCCATAATATTTTAAATAATTATTAATATATATGTATAGGTGGTTTGTTGAAAAATTAATTTGTAAAAAGAGTCAAGATTTGTTTCATTTAATTTACTTCACACATTGAATGCTTGTTAAAAAACTAATAAATTTACTCGTCAATTAATAAATAAATTATTCAAAAAGGTTACAGGAAAAATACTTGTTTGAATTCTGTTTATAGGATTCTCAGAAATGCAAAATATTGATGCAAAACATAAAATAAATAGACTTAAAGTTAAAAATAAATACTGTTAGTAAACAAAAATGAAGAATTAAATAAATTTAATGGAAAATAATTAATTGAAGCAATATTATATATATATATATATATATATATATATATATATATATATATATATATATATAAACTAAAAGTCAATTAAATCAGTAAATAATAATAATAGTTCATTAAGAAAAATATCTCTGCTTACTGATTATTCTCTGTGTCTTTTCTATTTTCTCCCTTTCACTCTATTTCCTTCACTACTTTATTCTTTAGATTTTATTTTAAAATTAAAAAATCTTGTTAAGTTTATAAGCAAATGGTTTTTGTGTTTAGGGCAAAGCATTTTTTTATGAATTTCACTTTGAAATTATGATGGTTTCACTTAATGTAAAATAAAATACTTTGATTTTTACTATGACATATAGATGGCAGCAGTGTGCAATCTATCAGCTTTTAGTATGATAAACAGGTAAACACATATTATTAAAATTAATTATGCTAAATAATTCTCCTTGGACTAAAAAATTATTTTTTTAAGTCATTAAAAATTAATTCTAATTAATTTTGATTAATTAATTAATTAATTAATTAATTAATTTTGTTTTTATTTTCAACTGTAAATTTGGTAAACTACAACTCAACTTAGTATTGGATAGTAGTGTAAAATTGCTATTTTACATTACGCAGTTCTATAACTCCTGTTTTGATTTAAAAGCTTAATTCTGGTGAAAATTTGAATGATAAAATTTCAGGGTGTATTCTGTCTTATTTTCGTTTGGTTAATTTCATGGTAATATTTTAAATTTGGGTTGAGCTACCTTTTGGTATTCTGTGTAATATTGCTTACCAAAAACAGAAACGCTGCCTTTCTCTGCTCAGTGCTTTAGGCGTAGCTCCTGAAGAAGTCCTATGGCATTTTCAGCTATTTTGTTTAATATTCTATCTAATTTTGTGATATGGTCCAAAACACTTTTGCTCATCAACTTTTATGGTTCATTTCGTTTTGTAAGTTCGTGTTTTTTACCTTTTTAATACTGTCCGTAATCGAATAGTTTTAATATTTAGGTAAGTAATTTTAATAATTTTCTAAAGAATTAAAATAATTATTCAAATACAACAAATAATTAAACCTATTTAAATTAACTAGTTACCTAATTGGTTATTGTGGGGTTTTGTGGTAATTTATTCAACTGTTTAGTTTTCGTTCTCCTTTTTTTCATTATATTCATGATATACATATATATATATACATACATATTCGTTAATTTCATTTTGTTGGATGCAGTGTGACCACGGTAAAATAAGTTTAAATAAAATTCTGTCCATAGACCGTAATCATAAGAAATATTTTGATGTGTCTCTGTACACGAGCCATGTACTATGCAGAGAACAAAATTTATACTGCTATTTCTCTGTGACTCGTGAACAAGTGTACTAATTTGCAAGTCAATCGAGTGATTTTTGCGGCTGCTGTTGCAGTGCTGACAAATTCTATCCGTAGGCTGTAACGATAAGGAAGACTCTCGTGTGTCCTGTACACAAACTACAAACAGAATGCAAATCCAAAAACACACAGCTAATTTTGCGTAGTTCATAATGTAGTTCATTTGTATCAATAGAGTGATTATTATGGCGTCTGTCGCGGTGCACCTGAAACGCAGACGTACATAACCAAAAAGCTTTTTGAGTCTCCTCAGGGAGGCCTCCACTGTGACGTTTCGGCAATTAAAGCCTAACAACAAAATCACAAAGGAAATGCCTAAAAGGAAAATGAAGGTAAAATTATTCATGGTTGATTTAGCAAAAAATTAACTTATAGATTTTATTTTATTATTATTGTTCAGTTCAAATGCACGCGGACTCTCTCAGATTTGCATTATAGCTACGAAGTACGTATTACTAGTGGATTTGCAGATCAGGAGCCTCAACGTCCCGTCTGCAGTATACTCATTACTAAACAGATCATTTTTTGTTATTCCATATTATTTAAAATAATTACATATATAAATATGTACAGAGTTATTCTGCAGTCATAGGACAAAGTTGGAGAGGAGGTAGAGAACATCACAAGGATTGAGATTTTCATATGAATCCATATTCTCAAACGCCATTGTAATTCATTAAGAATTTGATATTTTGGGTTATTTTTTAAACAATAAAATCCAGATATGGGCGCGGCTATGGAAAGTTGCCTTGTGAAAAAATAAATCGCGTTTCATTTTGAGAAATGATGAAATGTACATGATTTTAAAATTTACACAGAATGCGGAGTTACATATAACTAAGAAATAACTGTACTAAAAAGCAGTCGACAGCGCTTATAGATGATGGAGTTCTAAAACTTATCAGAAAACATGTGGTCTGTAAAGAGTGAATATAGCGTATCCAAATACGCTAACGAGTGTTAATGTAACAACTTTTTAAACTGCACAATCTTCCCTTAAAATTTTTGCCTCTGATAATATTTTAAATAGAGGAGCAAATTTTAAATGGAAATAGATAAAATCTAAAGGCTTGATAAATACATCGATTAGAAACATAATTAATATTACGTATATCCTTTTAAGTAAACATTAGAATGTAAAAGCTTTTTTTTAAAGTGCAACATTCAAGAGCCACGCCAATATTTGGATTTTATAGTTGAATATATATATATATATATATATATATATATATTCAGTTTTTAAAGAGTTAAAATGATGTTTGGGGTCATGGGTTCCTGCGTAATTCACAGTCCTTATGATTTTCTCTACCTCTCTTCTATATTTGTCCCATAAACGTAGAAGAACCTTGTATATACAATCACACTTACATGTATATGATTAATTCGCTATATAAACAGATACGTTTTTCAGAGGATCTGCGCCTTCCTCAATTCTTCACTGTATCTAACTGTCTATATCTATCTATATATGTGTGTGTGTGTGTATTTCCTTCTAATTCATAATCTCATGTTAATTCCTTGTAACTCATAAACACTTATACAAGTTTATACTAAGTGATCGGTAATCGTATTCGAACACTTTTGCGTAACTAATCACTAATTCCGAATTTACCATTTTTCAACAGAAAACATTCTAATAACACATGTTAATTTCAAGGAGTGTAATCAAATTTAAATATATTTAAAGAAATTCCGTCTACAGATCGTAATGGTACAAAATTATTTTGTGTATCCATATACAGAATCTACAAACATTTTATACACAAATAGAAACTATACACCGAATTCCAAGCAACCCATAAATAATTGTATCAAATTTAGCTTCATTTGGATGACTGCTTAACGCTATCCGAATTTGTGTAGTCCTGTAGGTATTTATTAAGTCTATACACCCTTTTTTATTGATACAACAGGCTTTTAAACATCTTATATATGTTAATTTCATTATACTGTATACCCTCTATCTACGTTAAAATGCGTTTAAATGAAATTCTCACCATAAACCTTAATAATAAATATGCATCAGAAGGCTGGCGTTGAGAAGTAGTAAGTGACACTTGTATTGTTGCTTAGTTTTCCAGCATTGATCCCTACTTTGTTCGCCTGTCGAAGGTTCGTGCTCTATTTTGAACCGGAAAAAAATTTTGTTATTCAAAGATTTTATTTATTAGAGAAGCAATAATGGTAAGAAATACTTTGGTGTGTTCCTGTACCAAACCATTAAGAATCTTAACACCAAACTTTATACAGTTTTTTTTTTCTGTGTGGCACATAAATATGTATTAATTTGCATGCCGATCGGGTGATCATTGCGGACGCTATCACAATGCATAGGAATTCTGTACACAGATCGTAACGATAAAAAATACTTCAATGTGTCCCTGAACACGAATAGTAATCAGAATACACACCCAAAAATATGCAGGTAATTTTGTGTGACGCATGAATATATGTACCAATTCTCAAGTCAACTGGACGATTTCTGCGGCTGCTATCGGGGTACAGACACACAGACAGACAGAACCTTAAACGTTTCGAGTCTCAACACGGAAAGCTTCCACTGACGTTTCGGAAATTGTGTTTTGTTTAAAATCTCTGCAGTACGATAATATAGTCCATTTAAGGCCTGAATAGTTATTGCTCCGATGAACAGTTAACAAATGCCCCGAGTCTGAGCCCAGAAACAGGCATGGTTGTTCGTTGTAATAGTAGAAATTCCAAAATCCAATTTAAGCAGCAGATCCCGATGCGCAAAAAATTATCGTAAGTGTGACTTACCAAACATAACAGAAAACTATAATCGCCCACTTATTCGTAACTGAAATTCGTCTGTTGCAAACGTTTCTCATCACGCGGTGATCATTTATGAAAGGTTTAATAAATCTTTTTGCAATCACTTACTGAAAAAAAATCTTTGTAAAAAGTATTGTAAGTTTATACAGGTTACATGATTATGCAAGGCAGTAGCCAGAAAAATACAATTTGGAGGGGGATCAAACTTTTGTACATAATATTGAGTGTTAAAAAAGAAATATAACTGATACATTTTCGACAAATCTGAAAATTTTGGAATGGGGGTTTGAACCCCATAATCTCCTCCTGCCCTGGTTACGACTTGTGTGTCCGATAGTTTATGACCCGATATAGGACACTGATTGAATAAAAATATGTTGTTATGAATTATATATGCGTTATAAAAAGCATGTTGTGTATGTGTCCTTTGTTATACACAAAAGCATATCGTATGCAGGGTGGTTTAAAAGGTCATGCCCAAATGGCACAAGTTGATATATCAGGTCATGAAGAGTAAGAATTACATAGAAACTGGAGTTCGGAAATGCAATTGTAACAGTGCAATGGACAATTTGCACACATGGAGGATTTGAACAAAATCTTATTTTTCTGGTAGTTTTAGGCACATAAATTTCAAAAAGTGTATTAAAAATGGAAAAAAAAGTTCTCATTAATTTCAAAAATAACTTTAAAATTAACCAAAAATCATGTGACTTCAAAACGCTTTCTGACGTCACACTTTATGATGCTTCAATGTTTACATTTTGTTAGTTTAGTTAGCAAGCAGCAATTCGTTTCAACTTTCGTAATTATCAATCATTTATGTAATTTCTGAGCATTTCTTTTTTATTTTATAATCATTTAATACCATTATCATCATTTTTCCTTATCATTATTCTCAATTGTTTTCTTTTCATGGCGGTTGTCCAATGTTTTTGTTTAATAGGATCCTGTGAAATGCTAAAGAATAGCTTTTGAGAAGCATTTAGCCGTTGTATTAGTGCAGAGTGGTACAATACAATATTTATGCTATGATTTTTTAATAGCCGACATTATTATAAAATACAAAACCTATTTCACTGATTCAAGAAGCAAAGCAAAGCACAAAATCGAGTGTAAACAACGATTACTCCCGTTTGTTGTCATAAAGAATGACGTCACGATATTTTATACTGCGTTTTCTCGATAGAGTAAATAGTGCGATGTTAAAATTGTTATAAATCATTAATTAGATTTCAAATAAAGGAAATGTTTGTATTTATTTTCTTACCTTTTCATATTCTATTATATAAGAATAAAATCAGAAAACTTGCAAGTTCTCTGTTGGATAGCGACCGTCACGGAAGTAAAAGATAACAAGCGGTATAAAAGTATTTTTATTTTACAAAAAAAAAAAAAAAAAAAAAAAAAAACGCAATCGAAGCACAAAATGCAAAAGAGAAATGTTACAACTCATAAGAATTCCCAAAATGTCGCCATTAGCCGCGATCCATGCTTCGCATCGTAATTTGTGACTTTTTGTTTGCGTACGTACAAGTTGGCTAGGGATTATCATAGTCGCGTTACCGCCACCATTTCTTACGTAATTCTTACTCCTCATGATCTGACACACCAAACGTGTCGTTTGGGCATAACCTTTTGAACCACTTTGTATATATGTATAATATATAAATATATATAAGATAGATAAAAATTTAGATTGATATAATATGTATAGCAAAATGTTTGTACAGTCGGTAACAAAAGTCTCCGAACACTAGCAAAAATTCCTATGTAAAACAAGTACATTTAATAGAGTTTTGGTAAATAAATCCTTGTCGAATCCTGTTCTTAGTCAGTTTTAGAACATGATTCGGCAAGGATTTATTTAACAAAACTGTATTAAATGTACTTTTTTGATATAGGAATTTTCGCTAGTGTTCGGAGACTTTTGTTACCGACTGTACGTGTACTGCAAGATGTGTTTAAAATATGCGTGCGTTACTATAAGTAAATACGTTTCTTAAGTTATTTTATATTAGCTTGTAATGTATTTTACAAGTAAGTCCTTATAAAATTTTTAAATACTTAGGAAAAGTATCAAATATACAAAAAAAAAAAAAAAAAAATTAAGATTATAGATAGTTAAAAATTAAGATTATTGTTAACATTTATTTTACCATTGAGTCTGTTTTCTTAGTCAACCATGGTCAAATATAGCTCCCATATATATATATATATATATATATATATATAATTTCCTCAAAAATCAATGTTGCTCCTTATATTTTTTTAATGAAGAAAGATTCAAACGATGATAAAGTAGTAACACTATACAGAAACCATTAAAAGTCATTTTATGTAGAAATGCAGCAAGCTCATTAAAAACTGTGGATTTAATTTTCATTTCACTCTGAAGATAACCGTGTCATTATCACATCGCGAATGAAGTCAGAGAGAGCCCACTTTTTCGTTAATACCAGAAAAGTGAAAAACATTAAATTAAGGATCTGGAACCAAGCGGAACTGTTATTTTGCTTGTAAGTGTCAAAACATGTCAGGGGTATCCGTTTATCTTAATTTGAACAGGTGCCAGTCGTTTCAGAAACATTTATAAGCACATTTTTCTCTTTTTTTTCTACAGTTTTAATACACGATTTCAGTGGGTTAATTTTTCCTTTTCATCTTTTTCTGTTAAAAAAAAAAAAAAAAAAAAAACAGTTAATTAATTATACTGTAAGAAACCTAATTTTTTAATATTACATAAGGTGTAATAAAATTTCATATTTATGTGTATTTTAGGTATATCTCGCATTTGATTAAATACTGAAAAAAAGAAAAAAAAAAAAGAGTTTTTTTTTTTTTTTTTTTCCCTTACATTGAAATTTTACTTGCCAATATTTTTTTTTTTTAATTCCTCTTTTTTATTTATTTATATCCAAGTGATAGCGTCGTAGGATTAAACCTAATAATAGAATAGAAATAAGTGAGGAAAATATATAAATGTTCAGACTAAAAGCGAACTTCAGAAAATCGAATAAATTTAGATGCGGCGTAAATCAAAATTCATTCATGTTTGTCTGTCAGCTATGTTATCTTATCTGTCCCTCTTTATCTACTACGTTTTCCATTTCCTATCAATTTTGTTTCTAGTGATGTAACTACTAGTAATACGTAACATAGATGATGAAGGAAATTATCGAGTTGCGTTACAATTTTTTCTGATCGTGTTTCAGAATATGTTGCATTTTATGATGAATTTTAAAAATAATTTTATTTGTATAAAAGTACAAACATATTTTATTTCTCTCTCTCTCTCTTTCCCCCCCCCCTCTCTCTCTCTTTTTTTTTTCTCCTTTTCCTCTCTTTTTTACAATAATCGCATTTCATCTTCAAAACTTTTTTGCATAGATTAAATTTTTAGAACAAATTAGAAAAAAACTTTTTGTTCAATTTTTTCAGCATAGAAAAGAAAAAAAAAAAAATCTGCTGTGTAACAACCACACACCTTCCATTACCCTTTATTACACATATTATATATACTCTTTTTGGTCAGAACACATATAATCGACTGAACTAATGAGACACCTAATGGTTTTCTTGTAAGATTAAACCAAAACATACGTCGTAAAGTTTTAAAATAATCGGTAGAGCCTTTTTCTGAAACATCAATTTCCAAGATCTAAAACTAACTTACCCTAATCAGGATGTCTGTCAATTTTCCTATAGCAACCAAGTAATTAACACGGAAGCACATCTAAAAAGAAGTTTATGCAGAAAATTTATAGAAAATCGTTAGAGCAGTTTTTGAAACACTGAATTTCAGTCCCAGTGCCGACTTTCATCCAAACTTCACAACCTATCTGCTCACTGAAAACTAAGATTTACACACGAAAGGGCAGATTAAAGGTGATTAATAGGGCAAGTTTGGGAAAATTTTCTAGAGCCGTTTTTAAAGGAATGCACTTGCGAGACCAAAAATTAATCTATTTATACAGGACATGTACTCTAACATATTTTTGTTTATTTACTGAGATTTTTCGGATCATATGGGGTTTTTTCACAAAAAAGAACTTTTGGAGCGTGGTTGAAATAATTTGATCTTCAAATTAACTACGCAGCATATGAAAACCCCTTATGCAATTCAAACTCTTGGAAAATACCTAAAGTCTATCTCCTTCTTTTGCCGACAATTTGCTTAATTTTTACTCTATTCAAATGAACTTTTGACAAAAGTTGCCCACACTGCAAAAAATAAACCTGTAAAAGTATAGGAAAAATCTGGCAGCTGGGGTGCCAGTATTTCTCCGTCAAATATACAGTTTAAAGCCGCAAAATTGTATCACTGACATATATTTTACGCAGAAATCCTGTAAATCAAACAGGTTTTTTGCTAAAAGTACAGTTTTGTTCTGTATATTTGAAGGAGAAATACTGCATCCCAGCTGCCAGATTTTTCCTGTACTTTTAACAGATATTTTTTTTACAGTGCAATATATCTAGCTTTCAACCCATGTAATAAAAAAATTTCTATCTTTTGCGCTTGCGCAGTGAAGACTTTTTTATACAAATGCTCATATTTCGTGAGATATTTAAGATATTTGTATTCCGATTGCAGTATATTGTTTCTAAAGCATTTTTTTTTTTTCAATTGTCTTTAAAGTGGAAATAATTTTCATTTAAAACACTGTATAGGGGAGAGTGGGGATGAATGGGACGCAGGATGAATGGGACAATAGCAAAATTTTTATGTTTTGAAAGCACTGGAAACTCAACAATTTTTCTGATATATGGCAGTACTGAGGTCATTCATCAAGTGTAGTTTCAGAATTGTGCTTTTCATAGAAGAGCAGAAAAAAATTAAAGTGTCTTTTTCAGGTGCCAAAGTAAGCTTTTATTGATTCCATTAGGTAGTAATTAAGACATTAACTATTTGCTTAAGATTAATATAACTCTTTTATGGTGAAAAAGCATAATCTTTTTTGTGTTTATGATATTCAAGAAGAATGTTGACAATTCTTCATTAAACCTATTTCCTGTTTTATATGATCATGGGGTGGTGGGGATGAATGGGACAGTTTGTATAGGGATGAATGGGACATTCCCAACTATGCGCTAATTTAAAATTGTACACAATAATTATATTAAAACAAATTTTAAATAGATTTTCAATATTTTTATAACCTGTGGTTCAGTAGTTATAACATGGAATTATAAAAGTAGCATGAATTTAAAGAAAAATAGATTGAAATTAATTGTTGGGATTTTTGTTTATAATAATTATGATTAAAAAATTATAAGTTAGAATATTCAATGCAACTTAAATCAATAATGTCAATAATTAAATAAATAAATAAATAAACTAATAATGATTGGATTACAATCACAATTTCAATCAAGCTAATTAAATAAATCCTGGTGATTATTAATGTAATACAGAACAGAATGCTGATTTTTCCCAATCAGTCGGAAACAAAAATTTATCCGGATAATTTGTACTCTATTATAATGATTTATCTCTTTCTAGTGTCTTATTTATTTATTTATTTTTAGATTAGATCTTATTAGATTAAATTAACAAAGCCTGGAGCACTAGGAACTGTGCGAAACAAAGGGCTTTTGCCTTTTGATGTTAATCTGAGTCAATACATCAGTTAATGTTAATTTCAGTAAATTCATAGTGTGTAATAAAATCACATAAACCAATTTAACTTTAAAAATTTATTTACTTTTCATTTTGTTTTACTTTCTTTGTTAACTCCAGTCCTTTCCCATTCATCCCCAGTCATGTCTCATTCATCCCCATAGTTGGGGATGAATAGGACAATAAACATGCATGTAAAAAAAAAAAATTATTAATTAAAAATGATAACTTTTTACTAAAGTTAGTATGTTTATATGTAATTCATTACTGAAGTGTACTTTTAAGCAATGTTACAAAATTCTGAATTACATATGGTGAACGTTATCAGTAAAAACATGAAAAATGTCCCATTCATCCCCACTCTGCATGCGGATTTTATTGGGAGTTTGAAAATAAATGCTTATATCTCCGTTATTTAACATGCTACCGTCAAACAAATTCATCCACAAATTATACTCGGTCTTTATTTACATATCCAAAAGTTACAGATCATTTCGTTTACTTAACGATACGGTATGATCACAAACATTATTGATTTTACTAAATTTGTTACCGACCCCCTAAATGTTGTCTAAAACCAATCTTCACTGAAAAACATGAGGAAGACCCAGTTCTTAAAAGCCCAATGTTTGAAAATATTTCATTGAGTGATAAGTTTTTAAATTAAGAAAAAATGATCGTTTGAAAATCTTGCTAAACTTTTGAGCAGGAGTGTATATATATATACACTCTAAGATATTTTTTTTCTCGGAAAGATCTGAAATACGATAAAGTAATAAATATAATCTTTTAATGCATAGATAAAATTAACCTACAATAGCTTTGTTAAAAAAAAAAAATAGATAAAATAAAATAAAATAAAAACATACTATTAAGGTAAATTTGTAAGAACATGATATAGAGAAAATTATTAAAATATTATTTATCTATTCATTATATGAATTATGTATTTATGCGCTAAATAATTAAATATTCATTTGTAAAAAAAAAAAAAAAAAAAAGATAGAAACAGAACTCCGAAAGAACGATGTATAGTGTCTGAAATTCAAAAATCTCTGTTTTGACGTCTTTTACAAGTTATCTTTTTTTTTTTTTTTTTTTTTTTTTTTCATTTGTATTTGCATTGACTATTTCATTTTTTAACTATTTTTTTTTTCTAAGCAACATATAAAATGATGAAATTTCAATGTTCTATTCTTGTAATCGTATAACTTTAACTCTTGTATAACTTTATTATCTATAATATAATAGAATTTTTAATCTTCCTCCTTCTTCTTCTTTTTATTATTATTTATTTATTTATTTATTTTTTACCATATTCTTAAACAAGTTTTCGTAATCTAAAATGGATTTTTCTTTTCATTAGTATCATTAAATAATAAAAAATTCAAATTACATTAAACTCAAAGAAATATAAAATTTTACTTATAATGAGCTTGAGTAGATAGCAATGAAAAAGTGATATGATAATACTTGAAAGCTAAGAGGTAACGAAAATCAGTTATGATATTTTCATAATTGTCTTTTTTATAATAATCTGGATTTCTTTATATTCTATTCAAAGAAGTTGGAAAAGAGAACGAAAAATCTTTGATAAATTTACCTATTTATTACTATTTTTAAGAATATATTAATTATATATTTTTAATAAAAGGAATTATTCGTATTTTTTTTTTCATAAGTGTGGAGGGGATTGGGAGTTATTAACTAAATAAAAGTGTCCACTTGATACCATAAAATTGTTGTTCTACATCATGTTCATAAAACAAATGCGAAACAGATTGATAGCATAGTCAATTAAGTCATTGGCAATAAATATTGTTTAATATTTGCATCAAATATTAAATAATATTTGATGCAATTTGATGATTGCCTTTTAATTTTTCTCTGTAATTTTATTATTATTATTATTATTTGGGTAATTCTCAGAAAAGTGGCCATTTCATGTCCCAGTAGTCTTGAGGGCATATTTTTTGAATTACAATAACCAAAAAATTATTAAAATTATCAGTATTAATCAGTTATGAATATTAACTGTTATTATTTGATTATTGGAATTAAAAAAGAATTAAAAAGAATTTTAAAAATACAAAATATCATTCCCTCACTGTGTCCCCTTTCATACATGCAGTTAAGAAAAATGGTTTCTTTGCTATTAAAAAGGGTATATTTATATTGTTTGAACCAAAAATGTATTAAATATACTTAAATAAATATTTATCCATTATATTTTATTTATATATTATGCACTGAAGGAAATTATAACATTCTTTATTACTGTCCCTGGTCATAGACATCATTCCCTCATCAAACTATAAATATGTCCCTATTTACTCAGTAGATGGCAGCACATGGCTTTTGCAGATCAAATTTAGTTTCTTTAGCAACAAAGTAGAGAAGGCAGTTTAACCCGTTAGTAGTCGCTAGTTGGTCGATTTGCCGCCCATCTTTTATTGTTGCCAGATTTTTTTATTCAATAGCCACCAAAAATTTTTAGAAGTGGCATTTGATATACATAAAACGCGAATAAAATCGAAGGAACGTCGGTCACATCACTTCTTAAAATTATTGGTGACAGTTAAATAAAAAGTGCGCAATCTGTAATAGGTGGCGCTGTCTATAGCGACTACTAACGGGTTAAATTTTGTTGGAAACATTCTACAGTGGTGTAGCACATAGCTTTCAAGCATTAGACCAAAGTAAGTATTTTTATTATACGTCATTCCCTCATTTATTATAAAACTAATAAAAAGAAATAAAATTTACTTTTTTCTGCCATTATATCATTAAATATATGTTTCAATAAATATTTAGTGTTTGAAAATATAACTAAGCCTAATTATATTTTTATAAAGTGGTTTTTAGAACAAATTCATCATTCCCTCACAGTCATTCCCTCATAATCTTCACACATGAGGGAATGATTCTTGCTGTGAGGGAATGATTTATCTACTTATATATGCACTATACAATAAACTAAGAGTAATTTAATACAATAAAGTATATATTTAAAGCAACTCACAAGATTTTTATGATAAACAAGCTTAATTATTTTAATAATTTAAGTTAATTAATTTTTCAATTGATTAAATTAATTTTATTGCTCTAATTCAAATAAAGTTTGGTAAATTTTAACAATTTAATTTTTTTTTTCCCTCAGTTAAATATGAATAATAAAAATATTTATTGAAAGTATGTATAAATATATTTTTATTTATTTATTTTTTATTTTATTTTTTGAGGAATAATAAAGTTACTATGGGGAAGCCATCTAAGGAAGAATCAAGACTGAAAAAAAAAAGAAGAGTATGATAGAATCAGAAGAGAGAAAAACAAGTCAGATCCAGTGTTGCTTGCAAAGTTAAAAGAAAAAGAGAGACTAAAATATTTTTTAAAAATTGAAAAAGGACAAGTCAAACCAGCTAATAAAATGACTCCACGGGAATTAAGACAAAAAAGAAAACAGTGGAAAAAAAATTCCAAAGATTATCGACAGAAGAGCAGTAAACAGAATTTAGATATAATTGACATACAACAACCAACAAGTAGCAAGAGTTCAAATATTATTCAAAAAACGCCACAAGCTACAGTTGGACGTCGCAAAGTTTTGAGGAAAAGATCAAAAACTGTTCGAGAATTAAATGAAACTAAACGTCAACTTTTGACTCAGAAGTCTCGAGCTGAAAGATATAAGAAAAGATACCTACGTCTAGTGAATAAAATCAATGGAAACAGCATGTCTCCCCGTGGAAAGATAGAAAAGTTTCTAAAGAGAGAAAATATATCGCCAGTTATTCGAAAGAAGTTGATATTCGGTGAGGCTCTGCATTCCCAGTTAAAAGCAAATTTTGAAACACTGGGAAACAGTTACAAATTAAAGAGAAGATATTATAATGTTGTGAGTGGGAAAATTTTAAGAAAGTATAAAAGATTCTTATATGACAAATCTTTTCTGAGGGTTAAAGGATTCTTTCGACCATATAAAACCTTAAGTAGAATTCATGATGATTAATTACGCTATGGTAAAGTTACAAAAAAAAATTATGAATGATGTACACAAATTTTTTGAAAGAGATGATGTTTCAAGAATGTGTCCTGGAAAAAAAGATTGCATTTCCAGAAACAAAGTGAAGAAACAAAAGAGAGTTCTCAACAACACACTTCAAAATTTACATAAGTCATTCTCACATTCTGTTAGTTACAAAATTAGTTATGCAACCTTTTGTCGATTACGACCATTTTGGGTCACTAAACCTAAGGTTACTGATAGAGAAACCTGCAAATGTATGTTGCATTCAAATATAGAAATGCTTATAACAAAGATGTATGAAGAAAATACTATAATGCATAAAACACCAGAAGAAGTTATTAAAAATATATGCTGTAATAAAAATGATGAGTGTAAACCTGAATGTTTGTTAAGAAAATGTGCTATTTGTCTAGATAATACAGTAAGTTTTAATAATTTCGATCCTGAAAAGGATGTGATATACAAAAAGTGGATCTTAGAGAAAAATAATTATTCTTTGAAAGGTATTAAAAAAGTAGTCTCTAAACCTGTAAAGAAGGAAATACAAACAACAGCATTGGATTTAGTTACAGAATTGAAAGAGAATATAAACCGTTTTTTAATTCATCTTGGAAATATTAAACATCAATACAAAGCCATAGCAGATTTAAAGAAAAACTTACAACCTAATGAAGTATTAATGCACATAGACTTCAGTGAAAACTACTGCTGCAAATATGGGGAAGAAATCCAGTCAGTACACTTTGGTGGAACACGTGAACAAATTACATTACATACTGGTGTTTTTTACCACAAACAAAATGATATGTTGACGTCAATCCCTTTTGCAAGTGCAAGCAAATCACATAGACATGACCCATCTGCCATCTGGGCTCACTTACAACCCATTTCAACATATATTTTCCAGAAACAGCAATCAATTAATACTGTACATATATTAAGCGATGGTCCCTGCGCACAATATCGAAATAAAAAAATGTTTCATCTAATAAGATACTATGCACGAGAATTATTTCCAGGAATTCAGAATTTAATATGGAATTATACAGAGGCAGGTCATGGGAAAGGGGCACCAGATGGCATAGGAGGTACTTTAAAACGTACAGCAGATAGAATTGTAGCCGAAGGGAAAGATGTCAGCACATTTGAAACTTTTGTAGAAGTTTTAAAAAAAGAATGCAGAGGCATTCAACTATTTTCAGTAGATGAAGAAGCGATACAGAAAATTGATAATATGTTTCCTGAAAATTTAAAACCATTTATGGGAACATTAAAAGTTCACCAGATTGTATGTAATTCAGAAGATAGTTCAGACGATAAACAACAATTAGATTTTCGTTCACTTTCCTGTTTTGATTGTAAAATTTTTAAATGTTCACATTTTAAAATGAATTCCGAAAGTAGAAAAGAAAATTCACCAAAGAAAGATATTGTTAAATACAAGGTTGGTGAGTGGGTGATGGTGGATTATGACAAAACATTGTATCCCAGGGAGATCATATCAGTAAAAGGAGGAAATTACACAATTAATGTAATGATACCATCTGGAAACAACAAATATAAGTGGCCCTCCAAGAAGGATATTCATACTTACAGTGTTTTCGATATTAAATATAAACTGCCTCAGCCCACACCTTGTGGTAAGAGAACAAGACAGTATAAATTTGATAAATAATTTCAAATGTATGATTCAATTCTAATAAAAATTATTATGAAAATTATATTTTTTCTTGTATGTGTTATAATTGTTTCAAAACTATTGTATTTTAGGAAAAAAAGTGAAATTTAAAAGTGATATGTCATTCCCTCACTCCTAGCATCATTCCCTCATTTTTCTAATTAATAAAAATAATTGCTATTCTAAGAGATTATCAGATACAGTTTGGTTTATACATTTTTTTATTAACTATATAACATGTGTACATGCACACAAATTTTTGTAATTTTTGGAGCAATTTTATTTGAGCTGATTTTTTTTTTTTTTTTTTTTTTAAGCCCACTTTTCAGAGAATGACCCATTTACTTATTGCAATTAAAAAGTGACTCCAAATTAATTGACTTATATTAAAAACTTTATTTTGTAACAATAATTTTAAATTACATTACAATATATTGATACATTTCTAGTAACCTAAACTTTCGTTATGCAAAATTTGCATGTGTTAGAATATAATGACAATCTATACAAATCTATTTTCTTTTGGAATGTGACAAGCGTCAATTTATGTATAATATCATAATTTAGCGCATCAGATCTTGATTTCTCTTCACTTTCAAGTAACCTCCGTCTTACAAATATCGTCACAAAGGGACGTCAATCCTGCCATACCGTAACATCTTTTTACTTTCTTCTATCTTCAATAGAAGAAAGTATTGGATTCGTAAAAATTTTCGATTTCGGGTTTTTGATGGATTTACACGTTTTGAGAGCTGTAGAACACGATTTGACCATTTTTAGAAAATGTCTGTATGTCTGTCTGTGTGTGTGTGTGGCAAAATTTTGTGGCAACTGTACCTCAGGAACTACTGGACATAATTTCATACAAATTGGTATGTAGTTGCACCTTGACATAAATTAGTGCCTATCAACTTTTGGTAAAAATCGTCTTACAGGTTGCGTTGCCATCCCGCTTTTTTTAAATTTTTAACATGGTAATATAGGGCAAAAATTTTCAAGATGGGTATCTTTCGAAAGGTCTCGTCAGTACCTTTAAAACGAATGGTTGAACTATAAATCTGTGATAATTTAAAACAAAGTTATCGATTTTTTTTTACTTTTTACGAAAAAAAATCTTAATTTTTTTTTTTTTTTTTTTTTTTAACGAAATTATCAAAACTTGGTATTTAGTTGGCTCCTGACATAAACTGGTGCTGATTAGATTTGGTGATCAATCGCACAACAGGAGGCGCTGTGATCGTATTTCTTCTAAATTTTTAAGATGGTAGTATAGGACAAAATTTCGTATAAATGTACATAATGAGAGTTATTCTTAACCTGTGATTGTAAAATTTATATGAATTATTGCTAATAGTAGTAGTTAATTAGGAAAAAAAATTGTGCATGTGGGGGCATCGCTTCCCCCCCTGGGGGGAAGTACCCTCTGGGGTGGGGTAAATTTTCAAGATGGGTATCTTTCGAAAGGTCTCGTCAATACCTTTAAAACGAATGGTTGAACTATAAATATGTGGTAATTTAAAACAAAGTTATCGATTTTTTTTACTTTTAACGAAAAAAAGAACTTGATTTTTTTTTTTTTTTTTTTTTTTAAATATTGTTACTGAGTGAATCTGTATAGGAAAATATAGAAGAAAGTCTCGTGGTGGCCACAACATATTAGTTTAAATTTATATCCATTTGTATCTTAAATTTTAGCTATGTTAAAATTACATTATAAATCCAGTTAAGGAAATTGAAATTCTTGTATTGTCTGTTTCATCTCAAGCAGAATCGAGTTTTGTGTTGTGAAATAGCCTAACATTGCGTAAGCTCAGCTTTTTCGTAAATAAAAAATATATTAGTTAGAATTATTCTATTTCAGCACTATACACCTGGCATTTTAGCGTAGAACTATTATTACAGTGGACGGGACAATGGCAACCTTTTTTGTGTGGCAAAGACAACTAATAAAAATGTCACTTGATGCTAGGCACTACAATAAGCCAAACTGGCTTTGATATTTTATCTCTAAGCTCTAAACTCTGGGTTCTCTTAAATAGACGATTTTTTTTCTTATTTTTGAAAAAAAATTGTAAAATTTATATTTCCCTTTAAAAGTCAGATTGTTTTGAACATAAAATACATTTTACCATAATCAATGGTAATTAGATTTTCTGTAAGAGGCTGTAAAGAAAATTATGTAGAAGGAGGATCCATCACATTACACAGGTAAGATTTCTTTATTATTTCGTATTTTTTAAGTGATTATTTTTTTTTATATGCGTATAAAAGCTATATTTGTCATGTTTTGGAGATTCATACTATAACTATATTTTAAGTTTTATTAGCTTAATAAAGTCAGTTATACAACTTTCTAAAATCAGAGATAACATGCTTCTCCATGCTCATTACAGCAGCATAACAACAACACTGAGTAGTAGAAGTAGAAGTTCATATGACAGTAGAACTAGAAGTAACTCTTGTTTACAGTTATAACAGGGTATTACAAATACACACATCATAAAAGATAAATATAAATGTAACAAGATATAAATAAAAGACACATCTGTGACAATATTTAGTTCCTTAAATTAAAAAATAATGATTGCATGTGTTATCTGCAAAAAAATCCAATATTGTTTTTATACTAATTTATGGGACTTATTCTTATCTCTCCTTTATCTTAAAAAAATTATTATACTTTATTTTACAGTATTAAATTGATTTCATATCGATACATGAAACATATTCCTTGCATTCTAAGAAATTTCGGAAAATTTGGAGATATAACCTTTAAATTAGACAGACAGCTCCTTTCTTCGAGAAAAACGTTCAGTACCCGTATTTGTAACAAAATGCTGTAAAATTCAGTGTTGACCGTTTATTAAATGGTCACTTCCCTTCTCCAAGAAAAAAAGAAGTTCATGACTTTAGCGAGCATAATTCTATTTTTACCTCTATATATTTTTCAGAACTAGACGGTTTTACTACCTGCTCGCCCCCTCGCCAAACCTTGAGATGACTCGTAACACAAAATTACGACAGGACAATTTTATATAATTCTCTATATTTGATCTCGAATTAGAAAATGCAATATTTAATCTTATATCATCTTCTATATAAATAAAGAGAAGTGTCTGTGTGTGTGTGTGTGTCTGTGTGTCTGTGTGTGTATCTGCGCTCTGGTGCTCACACTACTGATCGCAGAGCTTCCAAATTTGGCATATAGGTACCTGGGCCCCTGCAGGTGTGCACCTCATCGAGATTTTTTCGAATTTCGAATTTGAATTTTTTAAATTAATGTTTTTTCGATTTTAAATATTGGCTTCAATGTTTCATTTTTCATGAATTTATTCTTCGGTTGTTATCGTCTGCGTATCTTAGTAACGGCTATTATGCAATTCATCTTTTATTTAATACATTCATTTGAAGGCGATTTTATTTTCTTATTTTCATTTTTTTTCTTATTATTATATTTATTGAAAATCAAATGGTAATGCAATAGAAATAAATTGTTACGTTTATGTATAAATTTTATAGTATAGCAACTTTTTATTTTTCATATTTTTTTTTTTTTTATTAATTCCTTTAAAAGAAAAATCTTTTTATTATTATTATTATTATTATTATTATTATTTATAATATTTATTGGGTGAAAAAAATGGTAGTTTATAGTAGAAAGGATAAGGTGATTAAAATTCGTTTTTCATGTATTTAATTCCTTTTAAATGAAAATCTACTTTTTTATTTTATTTTATTGCACTAATCGGAATCAAATCGTAATATAGTGTAAATAACGGGGGCTATAAAACACATGGTTCAAAAACTAAAATATATAATAGATGCTGAGATACAGTCATCTTTAAAATCGTAGTTCTTAAATAACAGAAAATTCACAAGTCGTCGATAAATACCCAGATTGAAGTGCCCGGGAAAGACCTTTCTATAGACAGTGGGAAACTGGACCCGATGCAGTACGGGTAGAAAAAAGATCTGCCTTAGGCAACGGGTACCCGAAGAAGTGAGATCTAAAGCGATTTCAGTGTTTATTTTATTTATTATTACTATTATTATTTTATTAACTTTTTATTTGTAATGTGATGTAAAAAATAAATACTGATCCAATTATTTTGGAAATTCATTTAAATATAGTGACCAGCGAAGCGGGCGTAGCCTGCTAGTTTTAAATAAAATAATCTGTCAACTGACTTAAAGTTTGACAACATAATAACAACTTACTGCTATATTTTGACGGGCATATAATAATAATATGATGTAATTCGATATTATAAGACTTAGATAATAATACAAAACATTCATAATCATCGAAGTTAATTGTTTAAAATAAATGAATAAAAAAACACTAGAAGTAAAAATTTTTTGTTTGATAAAATTTGTTTAGAAGGCTCGTATAAAAGTTTAAAAAGTGTAACAATTTGAAAATTAACAGCAAGAAAATTTTAACATTATATACCTATTTTGAACCTTACATTGAAATTTTTGCAAATCGCATTGCTCACTTATTTCTAACTAGAAGGCTTGACCTGTTTCGCTAATCAGTATTAAAAAAAAAAAAAAAAATCAATAAACATTACTTACTGTATTTTAAATAACTTTATAAATAAAAATTTAAAAATATATTCCTTGAAATCGCTTAAAACCTCGTTACGAGTCTCCGCCAGCGCTGTATCAGTTCCGGGTCCCAACTACGTACATTTGTGTTTTAAGTTGACATTTCAATTTAGGTGCTAACAGGACGTTAAGTGGCTCTGCTATTTCTCAAGAGCTACGTTTTTTGGACAGTTATTTCACGGACAGATTATCATCTCCACTGTATGATAACAGACAATCTCCCTAGCTGCCAAAAAAAAAAAAAAAAAAAAAAAAAAAATTATTTAATTTTTAAAAACTAGTCAAAAATTAGAAATTTTTGAGGTTTTTGATGTGCATCAGGAGAGGTGAAAACGGATCTCCACGTAAAACTCTGTAGCTCTGCGGTCAGCTGTTTGAATAAAAAGCGACCAACATTCCTAAGTTTAACTATGCTTTTTGTCACTTTCTAGGTATCCATATGTTTCAGAATACTACTGTAAAGACACTAAAAGATTTTCTTTTATCAATTGACACCTTTTCTATTAATTAACTTCAGAAAGTGACACATTGATCCAGGGAAGATCGAACTCAGGATTTTAATATTATTATTATTACGCTCCAATCGACAGACCTAATGGGCCACGATATGACTTTCTAGCTTTACATTCCTATCTTCAAACTCGATCATTTCAGAAATTTATATATTTTAATAAATTTTAAAAAATGAATCGAAAATTCGAAAATCTGGCATCGAGGTGCATTAGCAGAGGTCAAAATAGACCTCCATGCAAAATCCTGTAGCTATGCGATCAGCTGTTTGCCTACAAAGCGACCAACACACCTCTAAGTTTAACCTTTTTTTTTTTTTTTTTGTCAGTCGTTATTTATACAGTTTAGAATACTGTGAAGACAGGGAAATATTTTCTTTTATCAATTGACACCATTTCTATTAATTACACTGCTCTGAAAAAAAAAGTGTGTGTTTTGATACCATTTTTACTGATACTTATGTAAAATAACTTCCTGAATCCGAATATGACTGCCATTTTGCCCAGTCACTCACCGTTTTCTAGAAACACCATCCCCTCCCTCAATTTTTCCCCCTGTTCGATAATTTTATGACCATGAATTTGAATTGAAGAATGAAAAAGAATTAATTTAACACCTAAAAACAAAAAAATATAAAGTTTAAAAAATAACATTAATAACAGATTAAAAATATATAAGATATAATTTCAGTGGCAAATCCCCCAAAAAATTTTCCCTTGTCGCAAATGTTCATGTTTTAGAATTTTCCAACTCTGTAGCTTCCCTCAGATTATCTATTATCTATTATCTACTATTTCCCTCAGATTATATTTAACGGTTAAAATAATCCACCCCCTCCTAAAAATAGAATTTATAGCCATAAAATCACCGAAAAATTTTAAAATTAGGTGGCCATTCCTAAAAGTCTGTGGGTGTTAGGGAAAAATGGGCGTCCTCTTTGGATTCAGGAGGTCATTTTACATAAGAATATGCTGAAATGGTGTCAGAAGCAATTGTCGTACCGAGCAGTGTTATCTGCAAAAAGTAGCACATTGGCTCTTGGAGGATCGAACCCACGATTTTCTTGTTATTAGCATGTCATTGTAACCAATGAGCTAACGGGCTATGGAGTCCCTTTCCGCATTTACATTCCTATCTTCAAAGTCAATCATTTCAAAAATTTATACATTTCATTAATTTAAAAAAAACTAATAATTAAAAATTTAGAAATCGTGCTTCGGATGGCATCAGGAAAGGTAAAAACTGACCTCCATGGAAAACTCTGTAGCCAGCTGTTTATTTCAAAACGGCGGACAAACACACACACAATTTCGTTTATTCATAGCTGCCTACCTTTATAAATTTTAAATCAGATTTGTCACCACGATTTTTAAAAAGAAATATGTTATGTATATTTTCGACGATTAAATATATACCGAAAAGGGCTATAAATTTTTCCCGGTTTAAAGTCTTCCTTGAAAAGCGGGAGGCTTGGCACCTATGCTTTTATTGTATGTTACACGGTTTAATTATTTTATTACATTTTTATTACGCGGTTTAATCATTTTTATTATGAAAAAAATTAAACCACGTTTAAGTTTTTTTTAAGTATTAAATCAATTAATATTTTAAGTCAAGATAAAAAAAATTTAAACCAAAAAACAATTACATTATAATTTGCATCAAAGATCTGTTTCCTGAAATAAATGCTTAAAGAAAAAAACATTTAGATTAATAAAAATGGAACAACAACACTTGTATTGAAAAGTTTTTTTTTTTTTTTTTTTTTTTTTTTTTCAGTAAAAAAGGAAATAAAACAATTATAATAGAATGTCAAGAATTTTAGGTAACCTAATATTCATGTTTGTGAGCGCTGGATGAGGATTTATTTTTAGATTCGATCAATAAGGGATATTTAAAATTGTGAGGAGTATTTCAGATAGGTAAAGCAATTTTTCTACCACACAATTACTAAATCGATAGATTTATTTTCCTAAATATTTCACAAGTCTATTTGTTTAACTTTGGAATAAAATTTTGGACTGGTATGTTATTGTAGTTGCTGCAGAGGTATTTGAAAAAAAAAAAAAAAAAAAGTTGTGCGTAGTAAATGCGGTTTGTTTTAATACTACCCAAAAAATTCCTTTTATTATTAGTGGAGGAATTAAACGAAATATTTTTTCATTAGTTTTTCAAATTATTTCTATTATGAATTTTTATTATTTTTTTTTAATCAAAATTTGAGTTAGTGATTATAAAATATGGATACATACAAACGCACATAAAATCATAAATTATTTTCAAATTCATTTAACCATATATGTTAGAGAAAGTATTACATTTTGCATATTTTTAAAAATGTAATTTTTCTTTTCTTTTTTGTTTTGTTTTGTTTTGTTTTGTTTTGTGGTCTCCTTAATCCGATTAATAGGTTTTTAGCTGTTAGTCTGCGTGTGTCCGTTATTAGCATGATTTAAAACCAAATATTAGCAGAAAGTCTGAATTCGTTGCTCTAAATGTGTATTACAAGGGAATACTAAATGAACTTTGTTATTCACATCGGACAAGTCGTTCATGTACAAGAACATACAAAGAATTAAAATATAGTAACGTGTATGGGCAAAATATCTCGATAATAAATTAGCTAAAATATAACACCTTTTGATTGATTTAAACATTATTAAATAGTCATATATTTTTACATGCAGAAAACATGTATCTTATATACTATGATATGAAAAGCAATGACGATTCGTTTACATGGATTCACAAAACAAATTAATTCGGATAAATAAAATGCTACAGCGGGGTTTTGCTTCAAGTACATTTCAAGTTGTTATTGCCGTTTTTATATTTTGTCTGAAATAGTTTAGATCTTTTGTCATCGTTAACACTTCTGTTTTACATGCAAAAAGAGAATGACAGATTCATTTAATGAGACAATTTGCATATTTATTTAGGTTTGTATATGTGTAATTTTTGGACGAACACTAATCAAACGTTAAAAACTTGACTTCGGTATTCAGGAAACCTCAAAACATGTAAACATACAAAAAACAAAGGAATGAATATTTAGCTTAAAAAAGTAATTTATTTACCGTGTGGTTATAACGAATTAATTTAGATTCTTGAGCAGTTTTCCTGGACATGGTAAAATATTATAATAAAGGACTTTTACTAATTACATTCAATAAAAAGAATCTTTTTACTTAATTATTGTCAGGCCTGTATATCTTCTACAAATTATAAATTATGTATACTTCATATGGTTCACATAAATATAGTCCAATATTAATAACACACAGCCCAACCTGAAATGCACTTCACTGAGAAAAAATATATACCGCCTTTCTCTAGAATGAATAAGTATTTTCTAAATCCCTTAACTAGAAATATAGATTTTCGAACTACGCGCATAAGGCACGCCAATAAACTGAATAGACGAAATTATCGAGAATTTCTAGTGTACACATTTCTAGATGGTGAAACAATATTCTAAATACTCTAAATATTCTGAATCATTTATATTGCGAGAAATTCTCGCTTGATTTTCTAGAATTTGGTAATAAACCAAGATTATATTTGCAGAAACCCCCGCTTGTAGTCTCATTTATTTGCAGAGATTTTTAAATAACTTTGCCCTCGAGAATATAGGCAAACTCTCTAGAATTTTAATACGGACTTCCAGAACTCGCTTTCCAAGGGGACTAGAATTTATAAGGATGACATGGAACTATTTTTTCTAGAGCCACAATTTAGATTCTAGATGTCAGTTACAGAATTTTTTCTCAGTGTTCCATCATTTTTCAAATACTGTCTCACTATAATCTAGTTCTTTTGTATAGCCGTGTAAACGAACGGTGAATGATTTTCATACCATATTCCGAACCATATGAAGCCTACTTTTAAGCATATAAAAATATATATATTCATTTCATTTGTTTTAGTGCAGCCTATAGATGTTAAACTCTACTTACCTGCAATTCCCGCTATGGACGTAATGTATTTGAATTCTCTGTACACAAACCATTTGCTTGATCTCAACGAAAAGTTTAGTGTAGCATTCTTATACGATACAGATTAAAGATACTGTATTTTAACTTCTTGCTATTATTTGTTCTTCAGATATGCTGATAACAGACACAGAGACATGAACACAGGCACACATACACAGAGAAACCAGCCGTTAAAAGCATGTTTTTCGGATTCAGGGACCTCATTAACCTCAATGGACAGGGACCTCAAAAATGTAACAGAAACTCAATTTCAAAAATTTGACCCAAAACAATACTTTCTCTACCATGTATATGGGTAAGAGAAAGAAAAAGGCATACCGATTCGTATTTTATTACCATGTTTTTATTCTATTCTTGTTTGTTTGTCCTGTACAAATCTTGCAATCAAATTTTAACTAACTTCCCTACTAGCTAGATATTTGAAACTTTCACAGTAGCTCAAAACCCAGTGACAACACAATACTTCGAAGTCCGATTTTCGAATTTTTAATTAGTTTTTAGGACTGAGGGCCTATTAGTCTCAATCTGGGATTTTTGCGTTGTCAGTTTCGATAGTTGGACATTTGTCGAAATCTAAAATTTATCGAAAATATAATTGAATAATTTTAAAGCGATGTCATAATTTGAAAAAAAAAAACTAATAGTCCTCCGTCCTAAACTAAATTCTGCTTTTGCCAGAATTTCATCAAAATCTTTTTTTTTTTTTTTTTTTTTTTTTTTATTATTATTATTATTATTGAAAGAAAATTAATAATAATCAGTATCGTTACAAGCGATATCGAAAAAGTTTTTTTTAATAATTTTGAATTAGGAAATAAAAAATGCGCGTGAAAATAATATGAAATAAAAAGAAGTAAAAAAATGAATTTAATGATTTAATGTTTTTGTTTTTCGGGGGCTGCTCATGCATATAAAAAATGCGTATTAAAACGAGTCGAAGAAGGAAGCGAAATAAGTATTGAGTTATATTACGATAAATACGATATATAATATGATACGATATATTAGACCTATCGTCCAGGGTTAGTAGGCATTTTCGTTGAAAGAAATAGTTTGTTCGTTCGGTGCAACTTGCATAATAGTCCCGTGAGGTACAACTTTCACATTAGTCCCTTGAGGTACAACTTTCACTTTAGTCCTGTCAGGTACAACTTGCACATTCCCCTTTAAATATAGTGACCAGCGAAGCTGGCAAAGCATTCGTTGATTCACTACCTCAATTGATTTTCTTATAATTAATTAAAATATGAAAATAATAACATCCTAATAGCGTTAAAATAGCCACTAAAATATTAGCTATAATTTAATTGTTGGAAAAAAAAAAAAAAAAAAACGAGGTCATTTTCTTTCGACATAAAAATAAATACATTTAATTAAACGTGAACGTGAACGTTAAAAAATTATAATAAGTTGTACTCTATGATTCATCAGAAAATTTAAAACATTGTATATAAAAAGTTTTTTTTTTTTTTTTTTTTTTTTTTTTAATCTTATAATTATTTAGTTTTACTTAAAAAAATAATAAATAAATAATACGTTGGGGAAATCACACTACTTTCTTTTACACTACGTTACGATAATATTACCGTTTTACGTGGAAGATAAGTGACCTATACTTAGACATTGACAAAGTACTTCAAATAACAGTTCAAAATGGTTTTAGAAATAATTTTATTTGAAACACATTTCTCTGTGACGGCGACTACTACTCCTTCAAACCCTCATTAAAATAATAATATAGAATGAAATTTAAAAAAAATATTATAAATTACTCAGAGCATTGCTGCCCACAAAATGCTTTTAAATGCATTCGATTAATTTTGATTAATCCTCTATACTACGCGTAAATTATATACGCATCGAACAGAATTAGATTTCTGAACAACAAACAAAAGAAAAGAATAATAATAAACCATAACGCAGGTTCAAATCCCCTTTCATCCGTATAGCACTTAAGAAAACTTTTAGTTGCCCTGTAAACAAAGGCTAGATTTTTTTATATTATAATCGATGTAAAACAAGCTTTTATGCACACTATATCAATTTTACCTTGTTATTGTAGTTTAATATACAAACATGTGCTTACTTGCATTTTCATCCATAGATGTAATGAAAATAACTGTTTTTGAACGTCCCTGTACACGAACCTTTTACACGATCTGAACGAACCGTCTTCTTATGAAACATATTTAAAATACTGAGTTTGAACCTCTTGCAAATATGTATTCTTGCGATATTCTAACAAAAGATACACACACATACGCACAAATCAACTGCTAAAAACCTACTTTTCGGATTTAGAAGACTTCAAAACGTGTAAAATATCGAAATCTTTGTTTCGTCAAATTCACTCTATAAATAATATTTTCTCTACGATAAACGGGTAAGCGAAAATTTATTTGCGTAAATGGATGTGAAAGAAATTCTAAATAATATATACATTTAAATAAAGTTCATTTTAAATGTAATTCAAAGAATTTATTTGTATTAACTAAAACATTCTAAATTAATATTATTTAGTATTAAGAAGAAGAAAACTGTAAATTAAGATATTTAAGTGAAATAAATTTTGACTTTTATGTATGTTGATAGAAACTAACTTTTATTATTTATTATTATTTTTTTTTCTCGTTTAATTTAATATAAATTAATTCGTTTGAACTTTTCAGTTAAATATCACGCCTTTGATAATTAAAGTTATTTTTTCTAACATATTTAAATTCTAAATTCCTACTTTAAGAAAAAAATAATTACAAATATTTTAATTAAAAGGAGAATTTTAATTTCACAATCTCCTAGAAATAAAAACTTTTTATTATATTTACTTGCCGTATTTAATAACTTAGCACGTAATTAAAACAATTTAATTTATGTATAATAACACCGTAATTAATTATATGCAAAGCGTAACGAATTTGCTAGCAGGAAAATTTAGCAATTATGTAATTACATTATTGTTGCTAATACAATAATTAGTATTTATTATTTCGCAATAAAATTCTAAATGTTTAAAAAGAACTACATAAAAACTACACTATTTTTCCATAAATGACCGGACGTTTTCGATTTCAAACGTTTTGTCAAATATCTCAAAAAGTACTGGATGGATTATCTTGAAACTTCAGGATTGTAAAAAACATGTCAGTTTCATATATTTCGGAGAAAGTTTTTCCCCGAAAGCAAAATAGGGATCAGTTAAAAATTAAAGAAAAGTTAAGTGTTTTGCATAAGAATGCAAAAAAATCTAGTGTGAAACAACCACACGACTTCCATTACCCACTATTACAGGCATTATATACACTTTTTGGAGATAATGTGATCAGACATAGAATTGGCCTAATGAAGTAGACAACTAAAAATTTTCTGGTAAGAGAAAGTTAATGCATGCGTAAAGAAATATAAAACCGAGTTTACATAGCGATTTAAAAAAAAAAAAGTAGAGTTTTTATTTATTTATTTATTTATTTTATTTTTCTGAAACACCAACTTCCGAGATCTAAAACTGATCTACCTGATCAAACTGACTATTAATTTTCCTGTAATAACCACGTAAAGCATGAGAAACGATATCTAAAATAGGTTTATGTAACAGTTTTCAAGAAAATCGTTAGAGCCGTTTTTGAGATACCAAATTTTATCAAAACTTCGTATACTCAATTATTGACCGGAAAACAATAATTACATACAAAAGGATATTTTAAAGAGAGTTAATATAGCGAGTTTGAAAAAAATCCGTACAGCCATTTTTAAAAAAACGCACTTGCGAGAACTGAAATTGAGCAATCAATTTTTCTAAACTAGAAAAATCAATTTTTCTAAACTAACCAACTATATCATTCAAAAGGACATCTAATAGAGTGTTTATGTAGCAAATTTGAAGAAAATCCTTATAGCCGTTTTTGAGATACGGACATACGGTCTCACTTCCTCTTTCCGATGTCCCACATCCAGTTTTCCAATGTTCACCAAAATTTGGAAAATTCATCTGTACAACAGTTCTGTCTTAGTTCTGAAGATTCGTAGTTGATTCTTCATTAGTTTCGGAGATATGATAGCCAGAAGATTCCGCATATACATGCACACATACACACATACTGACCAAGTGCCAACTACTTTTTTGGACTCTGGAGACCTTAAAACATGTAAATCAGGTGAAATCTCGACATCGAATTTTTTGACCAAATACAATACTTCCATTACCTACGGTAGTCGGGTAATGGAAGTAAAAATAATACTTGAAATGCATTGTGGCTGTGGCAAGGGATTATGGAGCTTCTTTTATTTATATGTATAATTTTTATGATGCTACAACATATATTCATGGAAATGTTGTTGTGGCTTATTCCTCAAGGTCTAGCTACAAGCTAGACCAGGTCCAAGTAGTCGGGGATCTTCAAAAAGTCATAAACAATAAAAAGTGTAGTAATAAGGTCTTCATGCAAGAGCCCCATTCAGTGAAGAGATGTTTTGGGGAGGCTTCTGAGAAGAATCACGACTTATGGCAAAAGGGAATGTAGAGCAGCTTCTGAGAATCAGGAGACCCGGAGCAACCGAAGGCAGAAGACTGACTTAGCTCCTGTGCCTGCAGATTTTAGCTGAGCATGGGGGAGTGGCCTTCATGTCTTGGGTGACCCTACCAGGAGTATACTCTCTCGACGTACTTCGTCCACTCCGCCCAGGAGTAAGGCACTCTACCCAGGAGCACCCCCTCGCCACGTTAAGGCAATCTGCTAGGACTAGAGGTAGTCGTGGGTGGAAATGTAAAGAGATATAACGTTTCCTTTAAAAATAATTGCCAAATATAAATATATATATATATATATATATATATATATATATATATCTGCAACTTTCTGAATTTACACAATTACTTATTTAGATTTTCCTGTAAGTAGCTCAATAGTTTTGGCTAATAAATTAGGCCAGTAATATTTTTTTTAATGCTCGGGCATGTGTAATTAAAAATTATTTAATAAAAATACTTATATTTCATTAAATATTTAATTACTTGTACTTTGATTGAAGTATGCTGTGTATAATGTATATCGTGTTTAAAAAAAAAAACGGCTTGACATTATAAAGATTTAATAGCTTGCATGTCACAAATAAAATAATCTGGTGTGTCACTCACACGACCTTCTCTTAACTTCAAATTTAATACTATAAATACAGATTGGATATTAAGGGATAAGATAACAAGTACTGTTCTGCAAATCTATATTAGAACAATTAAAATTAGGTTTCGGAACAGCTTTATTTGACAAATAATTCTATGTGAGTGGATCGGTAGCCCCCCCCCCTCAACCCCCCGTTTCATTATTGTACCTACATTTATATAGAATTTAAATCTATTATTAAATTTAAAAGTTCATTTAAAATTATTCAGACAACTTTCACACGCAAAGTTCTTGAAACTTATCAATCTTGATCAAACTTTTCTGGTAACAAAAGTATTAACTTCAAAATACATCATTTGGATCGTCTGAAATTATTTGTTTTTAATTTAATCTAAGAGACACAGACAAAGATCAAACAAGAAAAACTTGACTTCGATATTCAGCAAACCTCAAAACGTGTAAAAATACAAAAAAAAAAAAAAAAAAAAAAGAAAAAAACAAGCGATGACTATTTAGCATTAAAAAATACATTATTTCACATATGGCTATGAGCAATTAATTTCAATTCCTGAGCTGCTTTCCTCGACATGGCAAAATATTATAGTAAAGCACTTCCACTAACAATAAAAAAGAATGTTGTGGCTTAAATAATGGCAGCTCTACATATCTTCTAAAGGTTATGTACACATGGTGCAAATAAATAGAATCCAATATTAATAACACACGGCGCAAACTGAAATACACTTCCATCAATTTTCAAGTATTGTCGCACTATAATCTTACTTGCAATTTTCCCCATAAACGTAAAGTATTTCAATTCTCTTGGGTGTCTCTCTACACGAACTATTTGCATGATCTCAATGAAACGTTTAGTGTAGCATCCCTATGCAATACACATTTAGAAAACCAAGTTTGGACTTTCTGCTGTTATTTGTTCTTGAGATATGCTGGTAACAGACAGACACACAGACATACAGACAGACATGCACACAGAGACACACACAAACACCAACCGCTAAAAACATGATTTTTGGATTTGGGGGACCTCAAAACGTGTAAATATAACAAATACTCAAGTTCGAAAATTTGACCCAAAAACAATATTTAAAGGAACTTTCATTACTCCATGAATATATGTACGTGATAGTTTCACAAAAAATTCTACAGGTAATTAGAATAAACCTCATAATCACATGCTATGCACTTCATGCATTACTTTTTGCATAATGATCACAAACATAATGACATTTCTTTAATTTTTTTACTGGCTTTTGTTCCTTTTGGAGCAAAATTTCCTCTAAAATACATGAGTTATAATATGTATTTTACATTTCTGAAGTTTCAAAATAATTCGTCCAGTACCTTTTGAGATATTTGAAAATATATCTGAAATTGAAAGTATCCAGCAATTAATGGAAACGTAGTCTATTAGTCTTTATGTTTATAATTTTTCTTTCTGTGTACTTACGCTGTTTTTCCTATATTACCTATTTATTGTCTTCTCATCTACTATGCTTTTAATTAAAAAAATTTATTAATTAAACTGAAATTATATATGCAACAAATTAAATCATTGACTTCGTATTTCAAGAAATTTTCTGTAATTTCCTGACAATTAATGAAACCTAAATGACGTAATTTTGCTTATAGATTTAGTTTACTTTACAGTAATCAAAATTATATCAATTAATATCGTTTTTAATAAACTCTGATTGATAAATAGCATATTTAATATCACAGTCAATTTTTAAAATATTCGTTGTCTAAAAACTTATTTATATTCAGCAATATTTCATTTGCACATTACTGTTTTGAAAATAGTTCAATATTATTAGCTACTCTTTGCGTTTTAAGACGCTGTAATTTAAATGTGTTTAGATGTTTCTTTTGTTCTATGTAGTAATTTGATTGTTAAAAATACTTTTTAGACTGATTTTTACAATATTTTATATTTAGAGAATATCTACGATTGGTAAATATTAATAACTTTTATCGTTTTGTGTTCCCCTTTCGATATTTTTTCATCTGTAATAAATTAATAATATTAATGTTATTAACCCATTAATGCCTAGCATCCCTTATTAGCGACGGTTCGAAAAATGCCCCTCAATTTTACATAAATAAATATTTAAACTTAAAATTTTACTAATATATTCTTGTGTTTAATAAAAGTATAAGAATAGATTAGGAGAATTTTATCCATTTTACCAATACAATTTTACCAACTTAATTAATATGATTTTACAGTCCCTAAAAAGGTATGCTAGGCATTAAGGCGTTAAAATTGGCTCATCGTTGAAATAACATTTAGTTATTTAAAATCAAACTACCGTAATTTTGTGTATATAACCCGCGGGTAATCTATAATAAAAACCTGACTTTGTATGTCCTGCGGGGTATCTATCATGAACAACGATTAAATCAACACCAGTCTCATTTTTGTTTCGGAAGTCTCGATTATTAATGAATAATAACCATGAAATTGAGGACAGTGAAAAGGAACTTGATGAGGAGGATAATATGGATGATGAAGACGAACTCTCCCAAACAATATTGCAACATTTTAATTCTGATACGGAAGAATCCGATTTCGATGGATTTGAATGAATTTTGTAAATAAATTCATTATTAATCTATAATTTTCTTATAAATTTAATAAAGGTGTTAATCTTTTGAAGTTACTCCATTTCATAGTAATTTATATAGAGAGAAAGATTAATACTATGTTATGATTATTTCCTTTTTCATTATAGGTAAGTAAATTTATTTGTTTATTATTTATATTTATTTGTTTATTTGTTTATTATTTATATTTAGTTGTATTTTTTTTTTTTTTTTTTGTATCTTTTGCTACTTATTATTAAAATAATAGCAATTAGTATTGGAATTATAAATAGCGATTGCCGACCATTTATTTTTAGAAGTGCGGAGTATCGTCTAGTGCGGGATATCTTTCGGTTCTAATTATTTTTAAATGAATTTTTTATGCTGCGGGCTACCTTCCGCCGCGGGTTACATATGCGAAATTGCGGTAGTATTAATCCTTTAAAAAAAAAAAAAAAAAAAAAAGTGTTCACCCAGACAACCGATAATGAAATTACTCTAGCAAAAAAAAAAAAAAAAAAAAAAAATATATACATAATGTAATGTAATAACTAAATAAGGATTATGTCAAATTGATGAATGCTCCCGAACATAAAATTGTCCTCAGTGTTCTTTTGTGGGTTATTTAACGATTATTCGCCGGGAATTGTCAATATATGAGGCACGTGAGTGATGAACGGATGTCTCTGAAATAAAAATAAATAACTTTGTAATAACCTTACAGAAAATAGCGTCATCAATTCACAATGAACCCAGATGAGAGGAGAATTATTGAAACTCGTGTTTTTTATTTATTTTATTTATTTAATCTCATTATTTTTATTATTTTGACAGACCTATTTAATTTTAGATTTATTAAAATGTATACTTACCCAAAAAGCTTGCTCTTAACTTAAGTTAAATGGAATCTAAGCCTGAGTTATTAAATATTGTAAGAAATATGCAAATAAAAAAGGCTTTCCTTACAGTGCTTTTATTGGATAATTTTGAAATTTTCAGGAACTTTAACTAATTTAATTAGAAAAGAAGCTGTTAAATTAAAATTTTCACTAGAAAATAATAAAAATAATGGTAATAATAAATAAAACTTTTACGAATTAACGCTGGTAAAGAGTAATTATATTTTATTCTTTTTATTAAAATGCACAAGATAATTATGCAAAGTTGATTTTATAATCAAAGATTAACTATTTAAAATCAATTTATACTAGCTTTTAAAATTTTTAATGTAATTCCTGTATTTACAAAAAATCTGTTATTAATGATCTGTTTTTACAGAAACGCTTGGAAAGTGCAGTTCTAAACTGGCAGTCCGTGATAGCACAGCTGCCTGTATGCTGTTCATGGATTGTTTCTACAGGTGGAAAGGGCAGAAGAAGAGACCTCTCCCCGAAATCGCTGTAAGACTATTGAGCTCATTTTCTTGTCAACATAGAAATGCAAGGGTTCATTGGGAAAAAAAATCTATATTAAATAATGATTTAAAAAAATTTTCATTTTTCTAACATTAATAATGATAATATTCGATGTAATAAGCCGTAATTTCAATTAGCGCACGATATACGCTGCAATGGAATGTTAATTTTCATCGATTTTGCTTTTTTCATAGCGCAGCACAGTGTGACATAAAACCCAATTAACCAACCAATCAACCAGCCCATCCTATAATTTATGAGATTTATAAAAGAATTTAAACTAACGAAAAATTTTGAAAGATGGCTGCCAAGCCCATCATGCATAAATAAAAAAATAATAATTTTCAGAAACACGCTATGATGTATTTAGGGTTACATACAAACGAAACGCTTGCAATTTTGATCACGTAAATTTTGCAAGTTTTTTTGCAAATTCTGTCGGCAGCAAAAGTAACAGAGCACTAGCGAAAATTCCTATGTAAAAAAAGAACACTTAAAGCAGATTTGTTAAATAAATCTTTGTCGAATCCTGTTCTTAGTCAGTCAATGAACACGATTCGACAAGGATTTGTTTAACAAAACAGTGTTAAGTGTGCGTTTTTCATATAGGAATTTTTCCTAGGGATCGGATACTTTTGCTGCCGACTGCAGTCATACATTTGGAACGCCTGCAAACGGCTTTGCAACTGGAAGTGTTTCGTTTGTATGTACCCCTTAGTACAGGAAAGTTGGATTTCTATCAACATATCATAAGGCACTTGATTTACATGTGAAAATTTAGTTAAAAAGGAATATTAAATAAGTATTAGAATATAAGCTTGGGAATTTGATATCACACCCTTTTCAGACTCAATTTTTATCCATTCTCTTTTTTTGAGCTTGGCTTTTGTACTTTTTAAATGTCTTTTTTGTAGCTATTGCCTTACACCAAACGTCAAGATGTTTCTTTTTACTAGTAATATAACAGCGGATTTTTCTCATTTTATTATTATTGACGATACTACTCGTAGTTTTTGAAATAGTAAACGAAACGAAAAAATAAATAAATTTCGTAGGAAAATTCAATGAAAATTAAAGAATTACTGTCTTCCAGTTAATTTAAAAACTTATCTATTTGAGGTGCCAATCAAACATAGTTTTATTTATTTCACCTATATATATATATATATATATATATATATATATATATATATATATGAACAAAAAAATAATTCAGACGTACCCGTTTTATTTACATGAAATGTAAATATCTACCTCCTAAACAATCATTAATTCCATTATTATCTAATAATATAATAGAGAACGGGAGAAGCATGAAGAGAATTTATTCGCGTTGTTTTTTCTTTTCTGGTAGTGTTTTAAACATTCTATGATATATAAAGATACTTCTAAAGTTTCAAATAATCACATACGAAATTCAATTCTTAAGTGCAGTAAACGTCTCGTAATATATCTGAATAGGATATCAGGATACTTGATAGAAGAATAATAGTTCGATCATTATTTATGTCAAAGCCATTTTAATCTCCCAAATGCATTAGCTCAGTTAAGAATATTTGCGAGAGCATAGAATATCCAATTAAATTATAAAAATAAAATTAAAACTAGAATAAAAGGAATTTCATGCGTTGTTAAAATAACGCATTTAGATGCACGTGGTAATTTTAAAATTCTCAACATTTGAGAGAAAAAAAAAAAAAGAAACTTTCTTTCATAAGAAAATGCTATAAGGAAAGAGAATTATTTGCTTTGCATATGCTTTCTCATAAATATTGAGAGATATTTAGCAATTTATGATGTTTGTGATTCTTTTAAAATGCAAACTTTCTATATTCTGGTGCCTTTTCGTTTATCGTTACAAGCAAAAATGAATACAACAAAAATTCATCATAGGGGAGACTGGAAAGACTCTTTATAAGGAAGGGTTCATTCATTAAATCTCTACCATTTTCTAATTTTGTTTTTAGTCAATAGATGGTAGAAAAAGACCAATGTCAGAATATATATATATATATATATCTGAATATTTCAGTTTAGTTTTCATACTTGCTTAAACATTTACGGATTTTAACTTTTGTCATTAAAAAATTAATACTTTTGTTCATAATTGAAAATTTTTCTGTAATTATTAACTTTAAATTATGGCTATTTCATATTTTAAGCTTAGGGAATAATCTATTGAGTTACTAATATAGTTAGTATTTAATACGTAATACTGCATTATCAAAATCAAATGCAAAATGGCTACTGAGAGAACCTTTACTCATGTTACATAAGGGAGGAATAACTCATATAGTGAACTCACCCAGAACGATAATTGAGTAAATGTAATATGTATGCTTTATCTCCTTAGTCGAATGATCAAGTGTCCGGATCACCCTCAAGTCATGATTTTTAAGAACACAAAATGCGAACGTTAACATATGTACGGCATCGAAATCAAGATATATATATATATATATATATATATATATATATTATATATATATATATATATATATATATATATATATTTGAACATGCGTGACAATGATCTGCTCCTCTATTTCAACGCCAACGCTGATATCAAAGAGAGTCTGATTTGAGCGTTTTAGCGGAAGCACTACGAATTACTTATATATCTATGGGTAGTACGCTCAGAAGAAAATCATGTTTATTCCTTTTGATTGATTAAAATAATAAATATTAAAAGCTCATACTGTTTCTTACAAACTACATCCATGCTATTTTCCCGCGTCAAACAGCGTCGATTAGAGTGCCTAGAATGGACGTTAGGCAAACGACGCGTCGCAAACGTCGAAGTTCTGTGTTTGTGTTATTTAAAAACCAGAATGTCAACGGTAACATTAATACCGTAGCCAATAGCTCAATAGGTATCTCTTATGTAAACGTTAATACTCTCAACCTTGATCTTTTAACTTTATAAGAGAAATTCGGTAGCATTCCGCAAGGTATAAGACGTACCAAAAGTCTCCGAACACTAGCGAAAATTAATATATAAAAAAAGTACATTTAATACAGTTTTGTTAAATAAATCCTTGTTGAATCCTGTTTTTAGACTGACTAAGAACAGGATTCGATAAGGATTTATTTAACAAAAGTGTATTAAGTGTACTTTTTTTATATCGGAATTTTTGCTAGTGTTCGGAGACTTTTGTTACCGACTGTATATATGAAAAAATTCATAGTAAATGGAAAGAAAGAAAACTCTAAAGGAAATTTTGAAATTTTATGTAAAATAATGCTTCTAAATATCTTACATTTATGACATAGAATCATTATCAATATGTGCTAAATGTAATATATATATATTTAAATAAATAAAAGAGAAATTTGCGTTTGAAATATATGTATTATCAATAACGTTTTTTCTAAAATATTAGAAATGTTGTGAAGTCTGTTAATTATAATTCACGAATTAACGTTTAAAGAAATAGCAGTTGTAAGCTCATTCCAAACAACTAAATCAAAATTTAGGAGCAAAGAAATATAATTTTTATAAGTCGGGTCGTACTAATTCTTTCAGACATTGTCGTTAACAATTGCGACCTATCACCTTGAATGAATGCGCAAGCATTTATATGTATATGTAGAGAGATAGATAGATAGGTAGATAGATAAACTGAAAATTTGTCATTATATCTGTCCAGATTTTTAATCCAGATTATTATATTTTTAAAAAGTGGTACACTTATTAATCAAGACAAAAATCTAATGCCGTATTTCTTAATTAAATCGGATAATTTCTTCAAAAAATATTAAATAAAAACCCTATTTTAACTTTAGAATTAAAAATAATAATAATAATAATAAATAAATAAATTGATGCCAAAACTAAATCAAGAAGCAAGTAAATATATTTCTTTTTATATTGAAAAAATAAATAAACGTGCAAACATTTTTTTTTTTTTAATTAAAATAAAATTGAGAAAAAAATGTGCTAAAGAAATGGAACAACTTCTGTATAAAAGTGCAGCCACGTTTCCGGTGCCTAGCATCGCAGGCGATTCTAAATGCTTTGAGGGGTGCCAATTTGACCGACAGCTTGGGATTTAGAAAACATCAGTCATTCGGCGCTCTCTCAACGCTTATTTTCTCTCAGTCAGATGACTATCACCCCTATTTTAACACTGGATTCGTTAAATCAACACTTGCGCAGAGGCTTCCATGGTCTCAAGAAATGTGGTTGAAGAACATGCAACTGCGATGCCCATTTTAATTCATTGCCAAAATGACAACAAAAATTTAAAAACGGCCAAGGTGACTGTTATTCCAAAGAAATTTCAAGAAATGAATATAGTAACTGACGCTAGGGAATGAAAAACAGTTACTGCATGCCTTTATAAGAATAGATTAAAATAAGGCCTGTCATATTAGAATAATTTGGGATTTGTGCAGAATTTTATATCTGTTACTTATAAATCAAAAATTGGCTTAGAGATTTTTATATGTCAATATTTTTATAAATTTTCTTTTTGAATGCATTTTCTGAAAATAGCATCGAAGTTGGTAATTTGTACACTTACAATTGTAGAAAAACTGCTTCAACAATACTTTTCTTTCTTCTTCGAAAAATAAAATAGAATGGGAGGGGCAGGGGGGGGGGGGTCGAGACTGTAAAGATATATCATAACATATTCTTTTGTGTGTCCTTCTTTTTATGGCAATGCAATAGGGATTGAATAAATTCTTTGAGTAAACATTCTCGTTTTTCAAATTAAATTGTAGAATAAGAAGTAAGTTCAATTTATAAAAATTTATATCCTAAAAACTTTCTATTAAAGTGCTGAATGTCACTCGTATATTGATTTCTCTTCAAGAAATATAAAAATAAATGAAAATAGGCCCAAAACAAGGAAAATAACTTACTTGACAACATATAACTTCAGAAAGTGTAAAACTTTTCTTATTTAACTACGTTTCCTCTTACAGGAAAGACAGTGAATTGATCTGCTAATAAGACTTCTTCGAATTTTATAAAACATAAAACAGCTATAATTTACAAAAGTTAATGAAAATATCCCTGTTACACTCGTACGAATTTTAATAAAAATCATTATCCACTTTTGAATAAATACGTTTAATATTCTCTATGCTATTGTAAAATAAATTTTTATTTTGGCTTTTACTATATTTTAATGTATTTTATCTTCGAAATTGCTATCACCTTTAGAAGTCAAAGGTTTTTTAGATTCTTGCCGAAACCAATTCGAGAATCGCAAAAACATAATATCATAAATTGAGATTTCACTAAAATGTCCACGTGCCATAATTATCTGTTAGTAAACTGTTACAGCTATCCTCTTGAATTTATACCTACTGTTGCCATCCTCAGCTCAACCAAATCTATGAATTCAAGAAACAAGGTTCCTTTAACTCCAACATCCCTTCTTCTCAGCCCTTAGCTACAAAATTTACAAAGCTTTCGTTGTCAGCAATCTTCGACTGTAAATTCATCTGGTGATGAGTAACATTTTTAACTAGCTGTTAACAACTATAACCGACACCAGTCTCACGATATATAAATTCCTGGTCTACTATCATATATCATTTGTAACTTGTATATGAACATTGTATTTGTACCTGAAGATGCCATATATTTATGGCGAAAATCTTTGTAAAATATGGTTTTAATAAATATAAAACCTGTTTTAAATGTGTTGTCTTGGCTATAATTCGAGAATCGTGTAATTGACTTGCTGGAAAACAAGTTTTCTTTGTTAAGCATGGAACTTGATAAGCGTGAAAATTGATAAGCATGAAATTTGATAAGCGTTGAACTACAGGATAGGTCTTGGCATTTGCAATAACCGTGCCAATAGTCAGAAACCCCTTGAAAATAAACTTTTTCCAGATATCGCTATTTTTTCAGAAGTCCATGCTTGGAAAATTAAAATGGCAGACAAGGTAGTACAAAACTAAATTTATTCTCATAAAGTTCGGTTTATTGGGGGCGCGAAGGGGTAAGATTAAGGTCGCTGATTACAAATATGAAGTTTATTTTTTGAAAAATAAACATTCGTTCCTTTTAACCAACTTCCACCTTCTACTGAACTCAGGTAACAGCTTTTTAATAATATATTTTAGATTTTTAGACAAAATGTATGAATTTCATCTATTTGTTAAGCTATAACCACTGCCTTTTAAATAATTTAGGGAATCTTGTTGATATTTTGTTTGTGTTTACAGAAGTACGAAAATTTCTTTTCTCGTAAGACAAATTTCAGCATTCATATTTGCGCTTTCTTTAAACGTAAATAATAATAATAATAATAATAATGCAAAGAATTTTGTTGATAAGTTTTGTACAAAGCAATAATAAATATATTTATTCTGGTAAAATTTACATATAAATTTATTTATTTAAATAAAATATTTTTTTTTTTTTCAGATAATTTGCGTGCTCCTCTGGGTACCCTCTAAAAAATTTTATCGTCAACATATAAACAAAACAACGTACTGTCAACAAAAATGGTAAAACTAATTTTCACTGAAAGTGATGTTCTAAATATTTAACCATATAACTTTTTTTTTTTTTTTTTTTTTTTTGTGATTGTTTTTCTCCAAATATGAACGTCATATCTAATCCTCATGAGGTTTATCTTTAAATGCATAGTGACAAAAATCCATTGTTTTAGTACAGTGTAGTACAGTGAAAAACAACATCATAATTTTTCCTGTCAGGCACTTTTAATGTAATAAAATAACAATTATTTTTGGTACAGGAAAACACCAAAAATTTTATAACTATTTAAAAGTTCTATAACGGGCATTTCTGTATCCTCCGATATCATTGCACAAAATCAAATTGCACCAAGTTATAGCCAAGTCTTTGATATGTTTCAGAAAAAAATTTCATGGACGCCCTAAAGCTTGTTTCGAAGCAAGCTCTATCAAGACTTTTTATTTATTTATTTATTTATTTATTTATTTATTTATTTTTTACGGCTTTTTGAAAATTAATCACAAAAATTACTTTAATAAAATAGGCAATTGACTCATTGGCATACTATGCTTATTACTTAGAATCAACGGATTATTATTATACTCATCTTTTGGAGAAGAATGCATTTTACTGGATTAAAAAATATTCACTTATAAATATTTTATGCGCATTTGCAAAAGTGAATTTTTCGCATGCTTCATGAGGTCAGCTGTTACGAACTCGGAGCTTACAAAAAATTTCAATTCTACAGATTAGTATAAATGGGTGGCCTGCTTTAATGCTGGTAATAGATACTAGAAGTACCAATACTGCTATTCAGTTAGTTAAAATTTCGTATATGAGAACTTCTTTTCGAGTTTTTGCCAGCTTTTTGGGACTTAGTGTGGCAAAAACAAAGTGGTGGAATTTAAATTTGTTTTTTTTAAAAAAAGAAGAATAAAATGCTAGAAAATTGAATTTATTACAAAACCCAAATAAGAAATTTTTCTAGTTTCAAAGATTATTCATCAAATAATTGGACTTATTTATTATATATATTATATATACAGACATCGTATCATTATCAATGAATTTTATTTTTATTTGAAAAGATAACGCATAATAATGTCTGTTAAAACGCAAAATATTTAAGAAAATATATGATCTTAAGTAATAGAAATTTAAGTAGAAAAGGTATTTCAGCATTATCATCGTTTGGTTATTCTCTAAATTTTCGAAGCATCTTTATAAGACTGTGTCAGAAGCATAGTCCACGTAATAATATTCTGATTTATAGGTTTACATATTTTAATATGAGCGAATATAACTGAAACGTATCATTCGAGATTTCTATTATGCCCTATTTCTAGCACATTATTTGTTTCAAAATATAATTTTATAAAATTATGCACATTTTTGTTTTATTCTCTAATTATGTTGAAAGTATTCTAAAAGTTTAATTTAATTGTATTAAATTATCTGACTACTTCAATTTGATTCAATTTTTTAGATATAAATTTATAAAACACATTTTGAATAAATATTAAATGGCTGTTCATTCCTTTATACCAATTCTATATTAATATGCTCTCTTGCATATATAATTTTTATTCAATCACAAATAATGTAAATATTTAAGAAAATATTCAATTTTATGTAACAAGGATTTAAATGATAACCATCTTTATAATACGAAGTCATCAATATGGCTTGTAAAATAATTTTCTTATTTATAGATGTCGATATTTTGATATGAGAGAGAAAACTTAATTTCATGATTGAAGATTTATCTCGTGCTTTTACTTCACTGCCTAATTATTTAGAAAATACAGCTTTATAAATATTCGTACATATTATATTTTTACTAGCAAAGCCCCGGTTCAGGAACGAACCGAATTCCGAATGCGGGAAAATTTTCAAAATCAAACTCGAAATGTCCAAAACTCGGCCTGATGGTGTCTGCGTGCTAATAGATCACAGTTTGTTAACGAAACCAATTTTTAATTCATGAAATCAATGAAGGTAGTGAATCAACGTAGGCTTTTTTCGCGTCGCTGGTCACTATATTTAAAGGAAACTCTTTTGTGTATCGCTTTACAAACAAAAATAAAATTTAAAGAAATCATGAAATTGCTTTATAGCTCGCTTTGGTTTCCCGCAGCCTTCGGCGGCGACCCACTCATTCGAAGATTCTCGGGTGTCTGTCCCTATTGCCTGTGACAATAGCTTACCAGTGGGCTTCTATTTGAGTGCTTATCAGATGACAGTTTCGAAACGGACAGAATCGAAAAAATTGAAGTAGCCATTTTATATTTGAATCCCAGTTACATATGAACAACACTATACGTGGTGTACATAATATTTTCTTTTACGTTATTTTCTATAATTATAGACAATATTATAATAAGCTGAGACATAGCTTTTGCATAGAGGAGAGAGATCGCAGCATTTCAGCGCTATTTATTGGGTGATTTGAATAAAATGTTGATAGGCACCTATTTTTGTCAGGTGAAACTAAATGTAATTTTATATGAAGTTCTGTGCTTTAGTTCATGAGTTAGAAGTTATAGAAACTTTTTATCACACACCCACACAGGCAGACAGAAAATAGTCGAATCGTGTTAAAGACATCGCATAACATATATAACTCCATCGAAAACCGGAAGTCAAAACTTTTTAAGGATTCTTTGAATATAGAAGAAAGTCAAAATCAGTATAGTTCATTTTGGTAATTAAAAGTCTGTGTAATCTATATTTTTAGAAAAATACTTAAATACTCTTATTCGCTTCATATACAAAGAAAATAATCAATGCTATACTTATTTACCAAGCTACATTTTTACATAATACTTCGTTTTCCTCGACATCGAATTAATGTACATGATAATTAACAAAATAACAAGTTCTATTAAAACACTAAGTAATCAAAATATTTCAGGAACTATCAGATGTTAAGTAACAAGAATTTAAGTGAAAATGCTGTTCCAGTTTTGCATAATCATCCTTCTGCTATTCACTAAATTTTAAAGACATCCTCATAAGCCAGTGTCATAAACAGGGTCGTTGTAATAATGTTTAGATTTATATATTTACATATTTAAATATGAGTTTACGTAACTCAAACGCATGATTCGAGATTTCAATTGTGTTGAAATTCCAGCGCCTAATTAGTTTGAAAATATAGCTTTATAAAATGTCACACGCGTTATAATTTTATTCCCTAATTGCGTTGACAAGAATGCAAGAGTTTAATTTAAGTTCTATCAAATAATTAGAACTATTTATTTTTGATTGAATTTGATACATATAAATTGATACTCTAATATCCATTTGAAGAAATATTACATCGTGTATAAAATTTCTATATTAATTCTGCATTTACATGTTATTTTGAAATAATTTTTGGAATACAAAAAATTTTTTTTTTTTTTTTTTTTTGACAAATTTAGATAATCTTAAATGTTCTCTCAATAAATTATCTACATTTTATAAAAAGCACTGATGAGTAATTTTCAACAATTACATAGTTTTGTTTAGTTTTGTTTTTAATAGAATCTGAATTTTAAAGAAAATAATTGCTTTTTGTTATTGTTGTAAAAATAATGATAATAATAATAATTAATATATAAATTTTAAAGAAAATAATTGCTGTTTGTTATAGTTGTTAAATGAAAAATAAAAAAAATTATTTATGCTTGGTTTTTGAAGAAAAACCTTAGTATTAACACGAATGAGAAGTGATCACACAATTAATAGAATCTGGGTTATTTGCAAGTCGCACTGATTTCACTCGCACAGTCGCACTCGGTCATTTATAAGTCATTTGCAAGTCAAATTACTGAGTTAATTCGACATTTAAAACACAACTCTTTCATGTAAAATTTGAAATTTTCTTTATCTCTTTTGACAATCCTGACACATTCCTATGAAAAAATAGTTAAAAAATATTGATAAAGATGCAGTTTAACAATAAACTGTGCTGTTTGGCGAGTATTTCACTAATCGCCTATTTCGCGCTATTTTGATTTATCGCTGAGATACATTAAACTTTAGGACACACCGTATTAAAAACATCATATTAAAGATGACGAAAAATTATATAAATGCAAAATATGTGCCCAACTAAACTATTTAAAAACACAGAATAATAACAATATAGTTTTTTTTTTTTTTTTTTTATCAGTTTAAAACCTTAAAATTGTAACAAAACTAAATTTTTTTAAAAAGTACAGCATATTTGAAAACCCATAATAAACAGAAAATAGACACCGTTTTATAGGTTAATGAGATTTTTCAGTGAATAACATACTGTTCCGTCAAACATGTAGTAATTATAAATAGCATTATCTTAATCTAAATCTTGTATATAAAAAAAATAAAGAACAAAAAAAAAAAAAAAAAGAAATTGTAGATAAAAGTAGAAGTAAAACTGCATCAATTCCCAATGCGAACTTTAAAAAGAAAAAAAAAAAAAAAAAAAAAAGCTAAAGCTAAAACAAATCAGAATTTGAAAGCTGAAAAGACAGAAAGACCGCTTTTTAATGCTTATTTCTCATTTGTTCGTCTGTGACAAAAATATGAAGTATTTGTTTAATAAATACGATATGACTTGTCATCCTATCACTCCGTAAAGTTCCCAGCGCTCCGTGACGACACCAGGTTCATTCCTTCCAGCGGAATTGGCAAACAAAATATCCACCATGCCTTGCAGCATTATCATGAAAAAAAAAAAAAAAAAAACTAGTATGATGTGGCCACATGACTTTCTTCTATATAATTTTAAACAAAATTTATTCAATACAAATTATTTATTAAATTATCAAGCTATTTTCCATTATAAATGCAAAGGATTTTTACCTGACAGAATTATATTATCACTAAATGCCGAAACATGTCAATTTTTCGCAAATCAGAAATAATTTCTTTTTTTAGTTTTTTTCGTTAAAAGATTATTAAAAAAAAATCGATAACTTTGTTTTAAATTATCACAGATCTATATTCAACCATTCGTTTTAAAGGTATTGACGAGATCTTTCGAAAGATACCCATATTGATAATTTACTTCCCCCGGGGGGGGGTACTTCCTCCCTAGGGGGGGGGGGAAGCGATGCTCCCACATGCACATTTTTTTTCCTAGTTAACTACTACTATTATCAATCATTCATATGAATTTTACAATCACACGATTAAAATAACTCTCATTATGTACATTTATACTAAATTTTGTCCTATACTGCCATGTTAAAAATTTAGAAAAAAATTCGATAACAGCGCCACTTATTGAGCAGTTCCACAAATCTAATCAGCACCAGTTTATGTCAGGGTCCAACTAAATACCAAGTTTGGTTAAATTTCGTTCATTGATTTGTGAGATACAGCGTCCACAAAATTTGTGATACACACACACAGACACACAGACAGACATTTTCTAAAAACAGTCAAATCGTGTTCAGGGCATCCTAAAACATGTAAATCCATCGAAAACTAGAGTTCGAAATTTTTCAAGAAACCAATACTTTCTCTATATATACATATAGAAGAAAGTAAAAAAAAAGTTTCAAGCATTTTAAACTGTACCCCGACCGAAGTATTTTAAAACTCTATTTCTCCTCTTGTTAAAATTAATTTGGCTTTTTCATTAGAAAAAAAAAATTACAACTTACATTTGTCGAAATTATATATACTAATTGTTTTGTGTAATCCTGCACTAAAAGACGGTTAAACCATTAAAAACTAATTCGTAGGACTGCGTTGATTTTCTCGGAACAGATGAACAAATTACAATTTTCATATGAGCAAATTGGGACGTTATACCAAGGATTCGTGCTCGAGAACTGTCCGGTCCACTTTTGCGGTTATTAACATCAATGTGGTCTTTAGATCAAAAAGATTAAGTTTACATTTAGTAGTAGATAATGTTACTAATAATTCATTTTGTTTGATGAATGGATATTTTTTGTACTCTAAGAAGTTTTAGTAAAATTCGGAGAGTTGACCTTCAAATTTCAAATATTCAATCACCTACCATAAGCTAGCGGTGAAATATCTTAGAGTGCATGTATACGGGGATTCACATATTTAAATTAATCTTTAAAAGTACATTATTTATTTAATATTAATATTTTATACAATAAATCGCTAAAAATTTCAGAAAATAACCCGCTGTTATACAGAATTATTCTTTGCGAAATCCTTTACATGGTATAATATGCAGTACTTTTTTATTTTTTATAGACTAGTAAAAGATAAACTACACTGCTTGGCACAAAAATTGGCCCCAACATCATTTTTGTAAATTCTTATGTAAAATGACCACCTGAATCCGAATATGACGTTGATTTTGCCCTATCACTCACCGTATATGACGTTCATTTTACCCTATCACCCACATTTTTGGGGGACGCTCCCCCTATTTTTATCACTTTTCGGTAATTTTATGGCTATAAATTTGATTTGTAGGTGAAAAAAGGATTATTTTAACTGTTAAATATCTTCTGATGTGCTACAGGTGTGAAAAATAATAAAACATGAACATTTGTAGCAAGGGGGAAATTTAGTGGGGGAGGGGGGATTTGCCACTAAAAGCAGGCCACTAAGGCATTATTTGGAGAGAGTCTGAATTGTTATGAATTACATTTATTGTATTTTATTAATTAGTTATTATTACCATTTATTATACATTATATTTTCTCTTTTTAAGTGTTTAAATAATTATTTTCCATTATCCAAATCAGATAGATGGCCATAAAATTACCGAACAGTGATAAAAATTGGGGGAGGGTTTGGTATCCCGAGAAAATGATGAGCGATTGGGCAAAATGAGGGTCATATTCGGATTTAGAAGATCATTTTACATAAGAATCAGCAGGAATGGTATCGCGGCTCGATTTTTTTTTCTTTCTTTTTTTTTCTTTTTCTTTTTTTTTTTCTTTTTCTTTTTTTTTTTCTTGCAGCGCAGTGCTATTGAAAAGGTTAGTAGAAAGAATAAAAATTGCAACGCTAGACCCCTTAGGAATTGTTGCAAGAAAGAGAAATCAAATGTTTATGATTATTGTTTTCAAGATTAAGGCATTATTTGGAGAGATTCTCCGTCATTACTTTAAAATTTCTTTTTGCCATAGCTCCCATCAATAGCCGAGAGATTATGCTCTCAAATCTGGTAGAAAAGCAATACTGGGCTCGATCGTGGGTGGCACATATCTGCTTAGCCATTCGGAGTTCTTCGTGGTTATCTCGAGCAAATACGGACTAGGACCGCTGAGATAAAACGCTCACGGAAGGCATTTTTACTAGGCCTATGACCCCCGTGCAGTCAGTTGGCCTTAAATACCTACACCATCACTTTTTTACCGTTAAAAAATTGAATATTAAATATGACGGTACGTTTAAATTGTTATCTAAACATTATTTCATAATTTGTACATAAAACATTGTTCGTAGATTTTGTTCTTGACTAGTATGGAAGTATTTAATAATGTGAGTTTTAATGCAAGGAACATGATATAGGAAAAATTAAGAATAAAATTATGGAATAGGAAAGAGTTCAAACTCCTTTACTCACTGTATCATAAAAATGTACCTACAACGGGAAATATATATATATATATATACACTCCTTCTTATATTTATAAGGACACTTTATATTTTGAAATAACTAATGAAAAAATAATTGTGAACAAGATTATACTATGTGCACTTAATATAGCTAGTATTCTAAAAACCAAAACTGCTATAATTTTTTTAATATGAAACAAAATTAATAAAAAATAGTGCAAAATATTTTTTTCTCCACGTTTTTGGATGTTCATAATTATAGGGACAATCAAGATTTTTTCGTTCTATTTAACTTACTAGCGGATAAATTATAGTTGACATGCGAATTCGTTAACTACTGGGCTAGATTAATTCATATATAAGCCTTCATTTTTTCTTGGTCGGACATTACTGATAATTTCTCGAAAATAAAAAGAACGTTCATGTAGTGAAGTATGATAAATCTGTTTTTTAAGTGAAAGAATAATTTCAATCCGCCGAATTTCTAATGAAATTCGAAGATCGAAAATTGCTGAAGGAAATGTGTTCAAACGTTGAACTGCTGGTTCGATAGGAGAGAGATCTGATGTAAAATCAGAGTTGTTTTACAGAGATCGAAGACTCATTATTCCTCTTACTGTTCTTCTCATAATGACTGCTGCTGAATTTGCTCGTAATTTTTAACGAAAAGTTGGGGTCTACATTTATGCATGTTTAAAATAATTAATAATGTGTTAAAATGAATAAAAAACCTGTAATAATCAGTGAGCATTTAATGGGGAAAAGAACGTCAGTGTTAAAGTTGAATAAAGACAATATGAAATGGTAAAATGTTGCATTTTCGGAGGAGAAACATTTTATTCTTGATTAATCAAATGGTTTTAACAGTTACTGGCATGTTCTGAAGATAACGAAAGACAGAGCAGATTTTTTAAAGGCAGATATGAATCGGGCATTTTAAAGGTGGATTTATGGTGCTCTGGGGAGCTGTTTCTACGGAAGGCAAAATGAATTTAGTAATTTTTTCTATTACTATGAACATCAAGAGAATATCCGGAAATTTTAAACATGGAATTCTCAGATTTTTGTTAGATTTAGGGGGGGTAATATTATTTTTTTCAACAAGACTTACATTTTTGATCTACTTCTAGGGCAATAGGAAATATTTTGAAGAAAGAAACTTGTGTATTGTTGCCTTTCCTGTGGTCTAAAAGTCGAAAAAACCTTAACTTATCATATTAGAAAAGTGCATGCAAGTGGAAAGCAATTTTAAATAGTTTAAATGTATTCAGAATATCATTTGTGCTCTGTGAAATGGTACTGAAACTGAATATTAAAGAATATATATATATATATATATATATATATATATATATATATATATATTTATATTATATACCAGTGAGAATGCCTGGCTGTTTTACCCTAAAAAGAAACCCCCAAAAATATTAATTTAAAGAGTAACTGAAAAAAAAAAAAAAACTAAGATTCGAGCTGTCCTTATAATTGTGAACACCTGTAAAACCCTTTTTTGACCGTATTTAAAGTTTTTTAAGATAGAAAACGATAAAACTTTTTAAATATCGGCTATTAATGAAATTCAAATTAATAAAAAAATATATTTGTTTAAATAATAGTGTTCAGCTTTTAGTTAATATAGAAAAATGGGTGTCCTTATAATTATGAGAAGGAGTGCATATATATATATATATATATTATGTATAATAATTTGATCCTATATGCATATTGTAACGCAGGATTATCACTGTCATCTTTGTATTTATTCGGAAATATAAATACAAATTCTATAAAAATGTATTATTTTCCGAAAGTTTAACATTCGGAGGTGTGTTCATCTTTCTCTATTCTTTGTACCATGCATTCACATTAATAAAATATTATTTTCTAAAATCATTTTTTTTTTTTTTTTTTTTTTTTTCAAATTTTAATAAAAACTGTGTTAAGTTCAATTTATAAATTTCAGATTAATAATTTGATAATTAACATGTCATCCGAATTTCATGTTGATGTATTTATTTTCTAAAAGGTTATGTGCGGGAGAACAAAGAGCAAAAAACAAAGCGGTTGCTTAACTTTTATAAATCAATTTAGTTTCTTTAAATGCAGTTAAACTAATCATTAGAGTCATTGTTAGATTGTATTTAATTAACGTTCTTCTTTTTATGTGGTGTATCAAAATATAAAGAACACCATAATCATAATATTATGAAAACAAATTGCATACTTCTATTAGTAATCGAAAAGAACTATGATCACTTTTATCTCTCGTTGAAAACTATTTTCAAATAACGCCCATGATCTTATTTAGAATAATGATCATCTTCATCAGAAATTTCGTTCACGTTCTCAAAACCTTTTACTTTCATTCATAGTACTTACAAGGAATCAAAAAATAAAGTGATTTATTCACATGTTTGGATTTTATTTTATCTACCATTATTGTTAGAATAAAATCTTTTACAGTGATTCTAAAATGGTTTTCAATGAAAAATGTGAATAAGGTGTGTTTTTATTGTTACGTGCAAAGCATTTTATAATGTAAGAGTACACAGACCTGCAAAATCGTATTTTTCACTTTTTTTTTTTTTTTTTTTTTTTTTTTTTGGGGAGGGGGGGGAGGGGCATTGCGTTTGGCGTCTCTAATTTGTTTTGATGCGCTAAGTTCCGAAATGATTGTTTTGTTGTTTTCCTATCAAGTGAAGGATTTTCACAAAGTAGGGATGAAGATTGGAAGAATTCACCCAGAGATTATAACAATTTCGAACCAATTTACGTGTAAAATACATTAAAATCGGCTATTATTTACACATTATCTTTTAAATGTGTTTCTTTACATCGAAGCTCCTTTTAGAGCATTTTATCTTGTGCACGGCTTGAAGGCCTTGTTGGGGGGGGGGAGGGGGTTATGCAGTATCCAATAATAATCTGCTAGCCTTTTAACACCCCCATCGTCTCTGATACCTTCTCTACCTAGTTGTGCCATAAGTTCTGATACAAAAATTTGAGACCGTCTGCTGTGATACAAACGCAGCAGACGATACGTAATATTTAAAATTTCGTCGTTGGAGATCGTATGCAACATTATACCTTAGACTAAGAGGTTATCGAAGAAAAACTGGCCATTTTCTTACAAATGAATTAAATCGCCAGAGGTACCTTAAAGCAAAAGTATTGTTACGACGGTACAAGAAAATTTTTGACGTTGAAAAATCTGTCAACCACGAGAATGATCGTATATACGCAAGGATTGTTCAAGAAGTGAAAGAAAAGAAAAAATGCGTACAGAGAACTCATCATCCGGCTTCCGTAATGGTTTGGGGGATATCAGTTATGAAAACGTCACAGAAATTTATTTTTGCGAGAAAAGAATCAAAACCACGGCAAAATTTTATCAAGACACTATCTTAGGACCAATACTGAAGCCCCTGAACGTAAACTTGTTCAATGAATACGAATGGACTTTTCAACAGGACAACGCTCCTGCTCATAAAGCGAAGACGATCCAGAGGTTGAAAGAGAATGTGCCATGGCCTTCCAGCTGTCCAGATTTGAATCTGCTCGACTATAAAATGTGGTCACTGTTGGAAACAAAGATGTGCCAAAAACGACTTCCCAGTTTGAAAAGCTTTAAACTTTCTTTAAGGAAAGTAGTGATGGAAATTCTCATGGAAGTAGTGCGTACCTCGATAGATGATTGGCCAAAGAGACTTAAAGCCTGTGTGAAGTAGAAATACGATCATTTTGAATAAAACGTGCAATATATTAAATTTAAAAGTAAAATAAAACTTTAAGAAGATTTAGTTTTAAACTTGATTACAAAAATTAATTTAACTTGATTAATAACTTCGATAATTAATAAATAAAAGTTAAATTTAGATAACGTATTTCAAATTATGTTTTGAACGTATTTCGAATTATATTTTGAAATTTATCTTTCTTTGTTATCGCAAATAGTTTGTAAATTGATACGAATTTATTATTTTGCAATAATTGATTTTTAAGAAAGAAAAAAATCTTAATGATTTTAGAAAAAAAAACTGCGTAAGAGATAGTGTTAAAAAGTGCATTTGTTTTAATTAAAACATTTTTCTCTTTGTTTTAATTTTTTTTTCTTTGTATGTAAATAACTGTGACTGTAAAAAATTACACATATGCACATGAAATTATGAAGAAGTATTTGTTATAAAATTGTTAAAACCTATTACAGTTCTAATTATACTCATGATTTACAAATTAAAAATTATATTTTTTCGAAAATGTCGTTATTATGTATAAACAAAATAAAAATAAAAAGTCAGTTGTAATTTAACCTTTTTTTTTTTTACACGTGTCACTATTTTCTTCTGTGCCATGTATTCTCGGTGCCACCTATCATTTAGTTTTATTTTCTAAAACCATTCTTCTCTCTTTCTCTCTCTCTCTCTTTAAAAATTGCCGTTTTTAAAACATTGCATTAAATATCCGTCGACAAAATATTATCTATGTCAAATTAATATGAAATTATAATTTCAAAGTTAAAATATCATCAAGTTTCATACCTATTAATTCAGTTTTTGAACAGTTATATACAAAACGAGGTACAAAGAAAAATCTATTAATTGCATAACTTTTGGAAATCAAAGTAGTTTCTTCAAATGTTGTTAAAACTAGTCTTTGCAGTTGTCAAATTTTATTTTTATTTATTTATTTAAGTTTTCCTTATTTTATATCGTTTAATAACAACTGTAAACATGCATAAAAACGTAAAGAGCTGTATAAATATACATTACAAAAACAAATATCATGCTTCTATTAGTATTTCAGGACAGTGATCTTTTTTATCTCTCTTCGGATGCTATAATCAAATAACGTCCATAAACCCCTTTAGAATAATCATGATCGCTGTGAGAAATTTCGGTCACGTTCTTAAAGCCTTTTACTACCATTCATTGCACTTACAAGGAATCTTAAATAAAGCAACCTTTTTATATATTTGGATTTCGTTATTTCTCATTATTGTTAAAAAGAAATCTTTTACAATTATTCTAAGTTGGCTTTAAGTGAAAATTGTGAATAGATTATGTTTTATTTAAGGTATGTTTAATGAAATTTATTTTATGATGTAATATTAACATTACCATCTTTATACTTTTTTGAAAGTCAAGTTTTTAACTCTTGTTCTTTGTTTGTGTCATTAAAGTAAATTAAAAACAAATAATTTTAGGCTATCCAAATGTTGTATTTTGAAGGTATAATACGCTTTATTAGTAGAAAACTTTGATCAAGATTTATAAGTTTCAAAGAATGTTCTGTGTGAAAGTTGTCGGTATAATTTGAAATGAACTTTTGAACTTAATAGCAGATTTGAATTCTATATAAATGTGAGTATAATAATAAAACGGGGGTTTGAGGGGCGATAGCCCCCTACACACAGAATTATTTGTTAAATAAAGCTGTTCCGAAGCCTAATTTGAATTGCTTTAAGATAGGTTTACATAACAGTACTCGTTATCTTACCCCATAATCTCTAATCTGTATTTATAGTTTTAAATTTCAGGGTAAGAGAAAGTCGTATGAGTGACACACTGGATTATTTCACTTTGAGATCTGAAATAATTATATATTAGAATTATTATTATTATTTATTATGCGTATGATTTTTAAGGAAAATATGGGTACTTTAAATGTTTTTCGAAAAAAAGAGATTGTGTTAACATCGCATTAGACATAGTCAAATGGAGCTACACTCCGCGACAAAAAGATAGCTACAAAGGGTTTTTCTTTAATTTTTCATACAATAACATTATCCAAATTGTGCTTATCATTTATTATTATCATAAAATAACACTATTTCAAGACTAATTTTTTTAAGACTGATTTAGAAAATTTTAAAACTAAAATTCTTCTAATTTAAGACTACAATCCGAGACAAAAAGATAGGTACAAAGTTTTTTTTTTTTTTTTTTTTTTTTGCGCAGCACTAGTGCGGCGTAAAACCCAACCATCCAACCATCCATCCATCCATCCCGCAGTGCCATTTTTTTTTTTTTTTTTTTTTTTTAATCATGCCTGTGATTGTGTGGTTTTTCTTGATGTTTGTCCTTAAATTCTTTTCATGCAAAAGAGCAGTGGACTGCAATTTAAAGGTTGACTAAAAACATAATTACTAAATATTTCTTATCTCAACAAAATAAAGAATATCTCTCCGAAATCATTCAGATAACTCGTATGCTACAATATTTCTTGTCATATCGCGTCAAGATAATTTACATTCTTAGAAAAAATTAAAATATATATCTATATCAAAGCAGTCTTTGGGAACTGCCGATAGAAGTGAAAACTAAGTAACTTGTGAATTAGATCGTCGAGCTATTAGTTTATTATTTTCGAATTATTTTTGGTTTGTAAAGAAGTGTTTATGATCTGTATTATATGATTCGGCACAATATTTGTAGCTACCCATATTAAATGAACTAAGCCTTATATTAGGTAAAAAAATTGATTACTTATGAAATTATTTTAATTAGTAGCTGAAATACAAAAGAAAACCGATTCAGGACACCTCAAAACGTGTAAATCAGGTGAAATCTCGAATTCCACTTCGATAGTATAAAAGAACTTTAAAATATCTTTCGAATGATGTATTAAAAATAATTTAATCATAATTAGAATTTGAAATGTTGAAATTTTAAAATATTACAGCGTCATCTGGCGGTGAAAATTTCTGTAAGCTACTGCTCGATTCCAAATCAACAAAGCCTTCTAATGATGTATTACTTATGAAATTATTTTAATTAGTAGCTGAGATACAAAAGAAAACCGATTCAGGAGACCTCAAAACGTGCAAATCAGGTGAAATCTCGAATTCCACTTTCGATAATATAAAAGAACTTTAAAATATCTTTCGAATGATGCATTAAAAATAATTTAATCATAATTAGAAATTGAAATATTGAAAATTTAAAATATTACAGCGCCATCTGGCGGTAGAAATTTCTGTAAGCTACTGTTCGATTCCAACTCAACAAAGCTTTCTAATGATGTATTACTTATGAAATTATTTTAATTAGTAGCTGAGATACAAAAGAAAACCCATTCAGGAGACCTCAAAACGTGTAAATCAGCTGAAATCTCGAATTCCACTTTTGATAATATAAATTGGTAAAAAATATGTTTCTTCTCATGGAAAGCTTTCGCTGACGATGACGCGAGTTTCATGATTTTTGTTCACCCAAAAGTGCTCAACGCGCCTAAGAAGTTTTCACTTCAAAAAAAAAAAAAAAAAAATGGAATTTGTGTTTAAGTAACTCACTTCACAAACCCATACTTGGAGGGGGAAAAAAATCTATTTAATTAACAAAAAGAATTAAAATAGAAATAATATTTTTATAATCACGCGTTTGGTGTCAAGGACCTTCACGAGTTCTGAAACAGCTTTTTTTGTTGTTGTTCAAAATCACTAAATACTGATAATCTCAAAAACTTATGAGTAGACGTTTGTTTGATGAAAACTAAAATTTTTCGTTTGTCTCGAGGACTGGTTATATCTCAAACAATCCTGTTCACACGGGTGTTTCAAGCATTTATCACAAAGATATTTATTTTATGCACATATAAGAACACAATAAACGCCCATGCTTTACCCGGTAATTGATCTCGGGACCTGCTATTTCACAAATGAATTCTCTGCCAACTGGATTAGAAACTCGACGAAAACATATTTCTCTTCTGAGTCAATTATGTAACTCGGATGCTACACTGTTTCTTACAAAAGCAGGTGATAAATCCGTAAAAAAAAAAAAAAAAAAAAAAACTGCGCTTCAAGAAAAAGAGTTTTTTTTCTTTTCTTTTTTTTTTCTCTTGTTTGTTTCATGGGCACAAAGTAGGCATATACTACTCCGATTCAAAAAATTAGAATAATGAAAAGAAATATGGTCAAGGGAAATGAAAATCGAATTTATCAAATAAATAATCAACAATATCAAATATAAAGTACTATAATATGAATCTGCATATTTTGTAGATTATAAAAATGTAAACACATTACAATGAAATAGAAAATATATTTAAATCAGCTAACAACAAAAAATTCAAAATATTAGAATACTTTCTAACATGGTTCAAAAAATTAGAATAATGAAAATATATTGAACATAATTTAAACTCTAAGTATTTTTACTTGCTAATCAGTACTTTGTTGCATCACCCTTAGCTTTAATGACAGCTCTTAAACGTTTTGGCATGTTTTTAACTAAAGGTTCACAATCTTTTTTATCCAAATTCGCCCATATGCTCTTTATACTAGAAATAAGTTCTTTTTTGTCTCTAGGCGCAACTTCTTGAAGTCGTTTCTTCATAATTCCCCACAAATTCTCGATAGGATTTAGATCGGGTGAGTTTGCAGGCCAAGGGAGTACAGGTATGTCCTTCTCTTTGAGCCATTTAGTTGTTGATTTGGAAGTGTGGGGAGAAGCTGAATCTTGCTGAAACAAGAAATCGTCATCACATAAATCCTCAGCTGAAGGAATCATAATGTGCAAGAATTGAATGAATGAAATGTTCAAGAATTTCTTGATAGACTTCTGAATTGACTGTTGTGGAAACAATACACAATCTGCCTGGGCCTTCAGCAGTCATGCAGCCCCATACCGTAACAGAGGTCGCAAATTTAAACGAACGTTTTAAACATTCTTTCTTATAAGCTTCATGTTTGAGTCTCCAGACACGTATACCTTGATTTCCGTGAGACACACAAAACACACTTTCATCGCTGAAAAGTATCTTTTTCCAATCGTCGTGATCCCAAAATAGCCTTTGTTTACACCATTTAACTCTAGCAGCCCTTTGCTTAGATGATAAGAATGGCTTTATCTTAGGCACACGTGATCTAAAACCTAATTTGCGAAGTCGTCGTAGTGTTGTAGATTTGGAGACATTTATACCCATTTCTTTTCATTTTTTATGCACATATCTCACACTCCGAAAACGATGTTTCTTCACAATCTTTTTTAATTGCCCTTCATCTCTTCTTAAAGTTACTGGCTTTCGACCACTTTTAAAGTGTTTATTTTGAAAACACTTATTATTAGAATATTCTCTCAAAACTCTACTCACACTTGCTTGAGAGCATTTCACTTCTTTTGCTATAAAAAGTTGTGTTTTTCCTATTTCGTGCAAGTACACAATACGATATTTCACAGCCTCAGATAAATCGCTCTTTCGTCCCATATTAAGCAAATACTACGCTACAATCAAATGCCAAACGACTTTTCATTTTCAACGGAGCACATTTTATAGTCCCACAGATGTTAATCCCGCAGCCATTCTCTCAACTTATAAGAAAAATTTGAATATTCTAATTTTTTGAACCATGCTATCGAGGTATTCTATTTCTTTGAATTATTCTAATATTTTTTAAATAGTTAATTATTAATATATCAGATAAAAATAAATATTTATGTTATATTTATAAATGCTCTGAAGATAATTAGATACTTTTAATATATTTTTTCCTGGACGCAGTATGCAAATTGACGCGTTAGCAACATCAAACTCATTCTTTTTTACATTATTCTAATTTTTTGAATCGGAGTAGTATATGGTATACAGACAGCGACAAAGACCAATTTTACGTATTTTAATGAGAATTTCTAAATATGATTATGTTACATGGGTTCAAATGTGGGATTCAACTCAAATTAATCATGCTGAATGGGATAAAAATGAATAGCATAGTACAAATTTCGTAACTTATTTATTTAGTAGAAACAAATTAATTCTGAAACGACAATTATAAAAGTTTTATCTGGCAATATCGAAAAGTCTTCCGGTCAAGATATCGCCGTTAGTGGCACTGTTAATCAAAATGACGACATTAGTTACTTGGAAATACGTTAAAAATATATGACTGAAGAAAAAAGTTGTTAGAAGGTGATCCATCATATTAGTATAAAACGTAGGTCAGTACCTGAACGATTTTCTACCCTATCGCAGAATTGGCCCTGTTGGATTAATCGATATGCCATTTTTTTGTTGGCTACCGAGATTGTCTCATCTAACCCCTTGTGATATTTTTCTAAGAGGGTTCTGTTAAATAGTTCGCGTCTCCATTGCCTCAGGACTTACAGAAACTCATTCAGTAGTCAACTGAAGTGCTCGAGTCATTAACAAAGGATATTCTATATTGAGTGGGGCAAAATCTGAAATACAGCATGGATATTTTCCGTGTCAGCCAGAGCAGCACACATAGAACATCTACCTACAGAAACTTGTATAACTATAGTTTCACTGTAAATTTGAAATATCAAAATAAATTAATTACAGCATTCAGAGGCATACTCCCCCCCCATTCAATATAAAACACCCTGTATTTGAGATAGTCGACTTCATTTACATGCTTTATGCATGTAAATAATGGAATGTGTAATTACAATATAATTTATCTTTGATATTGCAATGATTATAAAGTTAAAACTTCTATTAACGAATCGCTAATATTATCTTTACTTACTAAAAATTTACGATTTATGCTTCTTTTGATTAAGCTGTATTAAAATATATCATCTATTTTAAAAAGAAGAAAAGCACATATGCACACTGGCCAATGAATTACAAGTCAGTGAGAGTTTATAAAAATACTCGAGCTAGCTAGCGGTGTAAATATGCAAAATTTGTTATCATGATGTGGAGAAAGTTCCACTGATATGGAAGTTTTCCCCTGGTGTTACTTGCAGTAAACAAAAAGCCATGCAATCCTAGTCATATTGGCAGATCAAAAGTAACCTGTAATGTTACATTTTTACTTTAAGGGTGATGGATACTTCACGGACGATAATGTAGCTATACGTTGTACCAGAATCGTTCGATATTGATTCAATGACCATCAATCTGACTTTCAACAACTTCACTGCCTGCCTGAAAAAATGGCTCTTAATCCAATAGAAAATATTCGGGACGTGTTGGAAAGGCGCATCCAATAGGAATCTCCTCTTCCATTCAGTGTACAGGATCTTTTGCACATTGACTTCATTTTGCACTGATGTCTTTACGTCCAAGAGAATATCATGCATCACTTTAATATACTGTATATTGGATGAACGAGGAGATTGCCTCGGATGCGTCTTTCCTTTATCTTGCAAACATTTTCTATTGGATTAATATCTGGGCTTTGCGGCGGCCAAGAAAGCTGTTGGAAGTTACAGTCGGTAACAAAAGTGTCCGAACACTAGCAAAAATTCCTATGTAAAAAAAACACACTTCATACGGTTTTGTTAAATAAATCCTTGTCGAATCCTGTTCTTAGTCACTGTAAGAATATGATTCGATAAGGATTTATTTAACAAAACCGTATGAAGTGTACTTTTTTTCATAGAAATTTTTGCTAGTGTTCGGACACTTTTGTTACAGACTGTAGATTGATGTTCACTGAACCAATCCCACACGATTCTGGTACGATGTATACGATCCACCACCACTATTACGATCCACCGCCACTTTAGAATGTAGAAAAAGAGGGAAAAAAGGCTAAAAACCCCATAGGAATAGCATGGTAAGAAAAGCAAAAAAACTCACAATGTCAAGTGTGTTGAAAAAAGTGTGTGCATTATTGCCCATAAAGTATACGTCACCTTCGGAGTAAAAATCCAAAAATGCAGGATGCACTCGATCTGCCAATATATCCAGGTATTGCATGGCTTTTTATTTCCCCTGAATTAACTCCAGAAGATCATTATTCCATACCAGAAGAACATTTCCCATGCCATGATAACAGGTTTTTCATATTTAATCTGCTTGTGATTATAGAAACTCTCAGAGGTTTTTAATTCTAAGGCCAATGAGTGCATAATATTTCGCCATACTTTCTATAAAACGTAACTTATTCATGATTTTCTTTGAAAATCATCTTAGGATCACTGTAAAGGATTATTTAACAATAATTTTAAAAAAATTATCTTTTTTTAATTTTATAATATGTGACATAAAAGCGATTTAAAGGAAACAGAGTTCCTTTTACAGACATTCCAATGCCTGAATATTTTCAGTAAATTTCAAACAACTTATACAAATCTTCATTAATGCAATGTTATAAAATTTGATAAATTAGTTCATAGTTAATAACATTCCGTTATAGACCAAATAATTATGTATAATATAAGAATCAAAACCATGTTTAATTGATTCTCTATCACTTCATGAATATGTTCCATCTATATTTTTTATTCCTGAAATATAAGTATTTAAAGGAATGGGAAATTCAATAATAGGATGAATTGAAATTCCTTAGATATAATTTAATATAAAATTACTAATTAGAAGAAGATACAATAATATTTATTAGAATTTATATCAAAGGCTATTTGAAAACTTAAAAACGCCATAGTTCATTAAAAGTCTTTTAATTAAATTTTAAATAGTTGTGGAATGCATATAAAGTACTTGGGAGAATAGAAAAAGAAGATTATAAGAAAATTAATGATTAAATTAAATGTACTTTAAATGCAAATTTTTTCTAACTAAAAAGAAAATTCATTTCATAAATTTCTTTATGCTGAGTGTGTAAATTTACTAAGAAATATAGGAGAAAGAGTATATTAAATTATTCGTTGCTTTAAAATATACGCAGTAAATTTAATCTAGCTTACGAAATACTGCAGGAAATTTTCATTTCGAAATGAAATCGAAAATGAAAGTAAATTAATTTTAAATTTCAAAATATGACTTATTTATTTTATTTTATTTTATTTTATTTTTAATATATCCTTTAATTTACATGAGTAAATTTTGAATTCATCTCGAAAGATTGAATAAAGAAAAATAAATGCGAGAATCGTAATAAATATAATCTGGCGTGTCACTCACACGACTTGTTCTTATACTGCATTTCAATACTATAACCCCCGTACTATTATAGTGCATACAATTATTTAAAAAAAAAAAAAAAAAGTTATTATTAATTTGCCTTCAAACATAAGTGGCAACCTAATAAAGACTTCAAAATACCAAATTTAAATTTCCTGTAGCTATTTGCTTTTAAGTTATGCTGATAACAGATATGCATACATATCTACCACTGAAAATTACACTTTTGAAACCAAGGCACCTCAAAAGTGATTTAACGTAAAACTAGTTGGCATAGGTGGACTCTGCTCAGTTCCCCATCATATTTATGTTCTCATAAATTTCTAGTGCGAGACATATTATAATCATGTTAAAAGAAATGAATTTGACCAAAGCTTGATACAGTAACAGAATGAAATCCCCGCCTAATAGGCTATCCACCGTTCACTTCGATATATTTATCTTATTCTAACCTATTAATTTATTTTATCAGGGTCAATTCCGTTGTTTAGTTTTCATGCTACTATTTCCAGTGCAATAATCTGCAAAATTCATACTTATATGAAAAATTTACAATTTCGCTATGTTGATAAATTCGTAAATTAAGAATAATTTACGGAATTTTCCTATTAGAATATTTGTATTCAATCATGTTCAAACAAATATCATAAATGTAATTTTGAAGTTGTCTAATGTATTTATGATCCTCAAAATGGAAGTTTATGCTCAATTTTGCCTTATTCTGACATGTTAAGTAAATCGTAAATTCCAAGTAACTTACGATTTTTTTAAATTGGAAAAATCATAGTCAATGATATTCATGGCAGTATCCTAAATAATATTTCGAATGTGCTTTGACATCTTTACGATGAAAATATCCCTCAAGATTGACGTTTATTTGAAATTTTGCTCTATTCTGCCATGTTAAGAAATTCCTAAATTTCCAATAACTTACGAAATTTTTATATTGGAAAATTCATAGTAATTAATATTCATGCCAGTGTCCTAAATAATATTTCAAAAGTAGTCTGACATCTTTACGATGAAAATATCTCTCAAAATTGACATTTATGTGAAATTTTGCCCTATACTACCATGTTAAGAAATTCGTAAATTTCCAATAACTTGCGAAATTTTCAAAGCAGCATATTTATAGTTACTGATGTTCATTCCGGCATCAAAACTGATATTTTAAAACTGGGCTGACATTTTTACAGTAAAACGTTTCCATTTAATGCACGTTTAAGGGAATTTTTGTCCTATTGTCTCATGTTAAGAAAATCGTAAATTTCTAATAACTTACGAAGTTTTGAAATTCGAATGTTGCAAATGAATAGGGTTCTTGCCAGTGTCGAAAGTAATATTTTAAAACTGATCTGACCTCTCTGCGAGAATTTGTTCTTGAGATATCGTGTACACAGACTAACAAAGTAACGGACTTACACACTAACACACTAACAGACTAGCCCACTAACAGACACCCTACAGACAGACACCATACAAATTTTTACATTTTCGGATTCCTCACTCCTGAAAACGTGTAAAAAAGTCAAAAACCCGAGGTCGAAAATTTTCACGATTACCTAAGTTCCCCATACCTAATGATGGGGAACTAAAACCAGATTTAAAAATTCAAAAAATACTTTATTTACAGTATGCGTATGAAAAATTAATTTTCTTTCCTGAGAAGTGTTCGACGACATAATAAAATGTAGCAAGCACTTCCATCAGTTACATTCAGTAGAAAAGAACGTTTAGCTTAAATTTGGGTAGCCCTATATAGTGTCGATAATCAATATGCACTATAAATAACATTGTGTACTTAAATTTAGTTACTTGAAATCATCTAACACAACAGAAATAACAATTCCAGCAATTTTCAAGTATAGCCGCAACATATCCGAATACTTTGGATAATCCTGTAAATGCATGATGAATGATTTCCGTACAACAATCTTTACAAAACATGCTTTTACGCATGTTATATATATATATATTTTTTTTTTTGTTTATGTTTTGTTTAAGTCAGCCTATAGGTGTTACACTGTACTTACCAGCAATTTCTCCATAGACATAATGCATTGGAATTCTCTTGAACGTCCCTGTACACGAACCATTTGCTTGATCTCAACAAAAAGTTTAGTGAAGCATACGTATATCATACACATTTAGAATACCAAGTTTGGACTTTCTGCAATTATTTGTTTTTGAAATATGCTAATAACAGACAAACACACAGACAACACACACACACAGACCAACCGCTGAAAACATGATTTTTGAATTCAGAGAACCTCAAAATGTGTAAATATAACAAAATCTCAATTTCGAAAATTCGACCCATAAAATACTTTATTTACCTTATGGGTAAGCGAAAGTAAAAGTTGTCGCATCTTATTGACTGAAATTTCCCATTTGATTAAATTTGCTTCTCTCTTAAGAAAAAATAATCTGGTGTGTCACTCACACGACTTTCTTTTACCCTAAAATTTAATAGTATAAATACAGATTGCAGTTTGAGGGATAAGATAACGAGTACTGTTATGTAAACCTATGTTAAAAAAATTCAAATTAGGCTTCGGAACAGCTTTATTTGACAAATTGTTCTATGTGTACGGGATACCACCCCCTCAACCCCCCTGATTCATTAACATACCTACATTTATATAGAATTCAAATCTGTTATTAAGTTCAAAAGTTAATTTCAAATTATTCAGACAACTTTTAGAAAGAATATTCCTTGAAACTTATCAATCTTGATCAAAGTTTTCTGGTAACGAACGTATTAACTTCAAAATACAACATTTGAATAGCCTGAAATTGTTTGTTTTTAATTTACTATAAAGAACACAGAAAAATATTAAACGTTAAAACTTGACTTTGGTATTCAGGAAGCCTCAAAATATGTAAATAAATAAAAAAAAAAAAAATCTGGAGTGACTCCACTCGACTTTCCGAACATTGAGTAATTAACAGTTTTGTAGATAAAGTAAAGAAAGAAGAGTTGTTAAACAAACAAAAGAGATAAAACCATAATAAAGTGTTTTAGTATTTTTCTCCATATATTACACGATGTTTTATTTACCGCTACTGAACTTTCAGCCCATGGATCATAATGATAAAGAATTTTCGTTGTGCCCCTGTAAAAAACCTATAAATGCTAGATTCACCAAAATGCTTATAGTCAGAGCAACAGTGATTTATAATATTCATATAAATTTGCAGCTCAATTGAATAAGGCGTCCAGATGCTATCGCACTTTTAACTGGTATGTTGTGGCCACCACATGACTTTCTTCTACATTTTCCTATACAAATTCACTCAGTAAAAAAAAAATTTATTAAAATTATTATTTTAAAAAATTATCTTCCATGATAATGCAGATGATTTCCATATTAGAGAAGTAGTATAACACTAAATATAAAAAAAAAGTCAATTTTATTGTCAATATTCCATAAATATATATATATATATATATATATATATATATATATATATATATATATATATATATATATACATACATATATATATTGTTAAAAATGAAAAAAAAATCGAAAACTTCATTTTAAATAGAAGGCGAGTCTCCTACACATACAAAAAAATTTTCCCAGTTAAATATCTCTATTATAAATAATTCTGGTAAATTTCATAATGATTATTAAAATTAAAAAATAATTCTCTTTATGGACATTTATACAAAATTTTGTACTATACCACCATGTTAAAAATTTAGAAAAAGCGGGATGGCAACGCAACCTGTAAGACAACTTTTACCAAAAGTTGATTATGTCAAGGTGCAACTACATACCAATTTGTATGAAATTCTGTGCAGTAGTTCCTGAGATACAGTTGCCACAAAAGTTTGTCACACACACACAGAGACTGACAGACAAACAGACAGACATTTTCTAAAAATGGTGAAATCGTGTTCTACAGCTCTCAAAACATGTAAATCCATCAAAAACCCGAGGTCGAAAATTTTTACGAATCCAATAGTAAAAATTTGGTCCCACAGGCCATAATGATACAGAATTTTTCTTTGTGTCCCTGTAAAAAAACTGTAAGTGCTAAATTCACCAAAATCTATACAGTTAGTGCAACTGTGACCTATAACATGTGTAAAAAATTTTTGTTCAGATTAAATAAGCGTTTAGACGCTATCGCACTTTTAAAAATTTGGCCCCATAGACCACAATGATAAAAAAATTTTCTTTGCGCTCCTGTAAAAAAACTGTAAGTACCAGATTCTCCAAACTCTATACAAATTGAATAACTGTGACCTATAATATGTGTATAAATTTTTTGCTAAATTGAATAAGGCGCTTAACTTTTAAGATTTTGGTCCCATAGACCATAATGATAAAGAATTTTTCTTTGTGTCCCTGTAAAAAAACTATAAGTGCTAGATTCACCAAAATCTATAGGGTTCGTACTATGGTGACTTACAATATACGCTCCAACTTTCAGCTTATTCGAACAAAGCGTTTAGACGCTAGCGTGTTCACACACACACACACACACACACACACACACACACACACACACACACACACACACACATACACACACACACACATACACACACACACATACACACACACACATACACATACACACACATACATACATCATCGTAAAAATAGTGTAAACGGACTCAGGGGGCCTCGAAACGTATAGAAACATCAAAATCTCGAATTCGGATTTTTGACATGATTACAATACTTTCCTCACTATAGTGTTCGGAAAGTAAAAACAATAAATATTTAGCTTAAAAAAATAACTTATATTTCCTCCGTTTCATGCCTAAAGTTCTGGAGCACCTTCGCGCTCCGATATACTGTCCCTCTCCTCCAAACTTTCTTCTGACTCAATATCTGTCACTTGAGGGGGGAGGGGGGGGGTAAAATATTCAAATTTCCTTAAAGACTACTTCACATTCCCTACTTCACATTCAACTTCTCTTAAATTCAATGAAATTAGGACAATTTCTATAAGCAAATCGCAAACAGCTGGATTTCTAGCCAATTAATGTAGTGTTTAATATTCAAGGGTGTGAAATTTCCACATTAGGCATGCGTATTATAGAGAGTTACGACTGCTTTCAGATACTGGATTAGTTACAAACCTCAGACAGATTGGTACATGAAAGGGAGCTGTGAACACAAAGCACCCTCTATACAGTCATAAATTCGTTTGCGACTATGCTTTCCTATGTGAAATAATCTTCCTTGCCTATTATTTCCCTTCGCATCAAATATTGATGATGAATTGAAATATACTCAGTATATTAAAAGAAAGAATAATAATATTAAATAATAAATACTTTTAGTTTGCACGTAGTGAATAATATCACAAATATCCGTGCAATAACATTTCTGCAAATGTTCCCCTCTGCACAGTGTGGAACGTCCTGTCCATCGAGGCTCGATGGTCCTGTCCCTATTCATACAAAACTTTGAGGTTGGATTTTCATCTGTATTATAAATAAGAGAGCTATGTTTTGTAATGACTATGGTAAACGTAGTCTCTATAATACAAGTTAATGTGAAGTGGTGCGCTATATAGCCATTTTACGAAAACCGCTATTTTTAAATAGCTTATGAAATTTTTAATGTTAAATGTTAAAATGAATAATTTGCGTGCAAATTTCATCAATAATATTTTTAACTAGTCCGTAATTTTTACGATGAAAACAATACTCGTGATGCACATTTATGCGAAACTTTGCTCTATGTTGTCATGTAAATAATCGTAAATGTCAAGGAACTTACGAACTTTTTTAAATGGAATTATTTAATTCAGTGGAGTTTTAATAAATATCAAAACTGTTATTTAAAAATTGGTTATTCTATAATTCACTCTTTAAAAATTATCTACAAAGGCTAATAAACTGACAAACACTAGTATAGCTTTCAGATGAATAACATTGGTTTTATGATTTTAAGATTCCATAAACCTCAAAACATCTAAAATGTCAAAAAACAGAGATAATTTTTTTTTACAAATACCAAAGTTCCTCATATCTATAGTATGATGAGGAATTAAAAATAAATAAAGCAACGTCAGATTTAAAACTAGTATGTAGGGACCACCATAAAATGGTTTTTTATACTAATCTATATGACAGCGCCACCTACCAATTAACTAGCACAAATATTTAATAAACTTGACTTTTCACAATAAATATTTTATATATTATGTTTGATGAGAATTTAACAAATATATGCTGGTACATATCTAGCTAAAAAAATCACGAATAATGAGTACTATCAACGTTACTTATTGACCGACGTACACCCTAACTGATTCAACGTATTTTTTCATAACATACATCACATATCATGTTTGGTGTATTTATGTACATGAATCGCAGTACAGCTTTTCTTTAAAAGAAAGAAATTTGAGCATAACAACGCCACATGTCGGTCAGTATACACCCTTATTCAATCAGCATAATTTTTCATAATGGACCTGTTACTTATCAAAAGTATATGCACTTATGCATTATAAAAGTTAAGATATAGCCTTCCGTAATCATGAGAAATAGCAAGAAGCAGCATAGCAATAAAACCTATCAGATAATTTCGGTATTCTTATCAACACCACTTTATGTCAAAGTACAACCAAATATAAAGTTTTGCAAAATTATTACCGTTCCTTATTTCAAGAAATTACAGCGCTCACAAAATTTTGGTAGAATACATATTCAGGCAAACACAGGTAAGCAGATAGGCAGACTTTCTCTAATAATTATAAAATATATATGAAATCACTATGAATCAAGATGGTTAACCTCTTTAATTCCGGGAAAATTTATTTTAGTGAAATTTATTGTGTATTTGTTCATATCGTCCTCCTTTTATTATAGTGATTCTCAAAATCGACTTCAAAGAGGAAAATAAAGAGGAAGATGATCTGTATATGAGACAAATTAAATAAAGTTTCAGGTCAAATAACATGAAATCTACTGAGAATATTGAATGCGATTTCCATTTCAGTTTTCTACAAACAATAATTCAAGACGACCCAGATCGATATTTAAAATGAATATGAGGACGAAAATTTTCGAAAGCAATATTAAAATATGAAATTCAAAGTGTGCAAATAGTTAATTTGTTTTTATCACTGATATGGTATATTGGATATGCTTGGACGTTGTATAACATAGCAGTGTCATACAAGTTCCAACAAAAGGGTTCGCTACTTGACAATGAACATTCAGATGATTTCAAAGATAGAGAGTAGGAATGATTAACATAGCAAATACTAAAAAGGAAAATTCCCTAAGAGTAGGGGTGGGAATCGATTAAGAGTTTTAACTGGGTTAATCGTAGTTCATTAATCGATTAATCTGTCGATTAATCGGATTTTTAATCGGTTTTTATTTTTCTTTATATAATTTTATTTCAATGATGAATAAAACTCTCATATAGTATATATATATTATTCATAAGTTTGACTGATTTTTTTTTTTTTTTTTTTTTTTTGTCTAATCAATTATATCTGTTTCATAAATGAAGTTTAAATCAATTTTCAGAGTAATAGTTGGCGACTTTAAGTGTTAATTTTAGATAAATATTTTCACTTATTCAATTTTATTTATTTATTTATGTTTTTAATAAATTAATTTTTCGATTCATTTTGAAAGAAACATTAAATGAATTTACACATATTTTAGTTTTATATTTGCAGGCCTTGTCCATCTCGCTTGTCACTATTTTTAAATGAATTCTCAAAATTCCATATCATTATCATAAAAATCTCAAATTCTTATATTTTAGTTCTTGCCACTTCGGACTAGAAAACAGAATGTTATTTTCTGTTTCTCTTTCAATAGTTACTATCAGCAATTTTGAACAGACAGTAAACGCTTGAAGATACTGTGAAACTGTTGACATATCCCCCATCAGAGGGATAGTGGAAATCTCAATCCCCTTTCTTTTTTTTTTTTATCTTTATCATTTTTATTTTTTAACAAGCTTCTTGTTTCTGAGAATGCTATTATTCTAGCCAACACTTTCTGTAGAAGGCTACAGATAGGTGGTGTTGCTCCAGCATGCATATGAAGCGTCATTTTGTTTAATAACTGTCCTTCCCCTTTTCTCTATCAACAAAAGTGCAACAACTTCTTTTAAGAGGTTATATTTTTATTTATATATTTATTTTATTTTTTATTTTTTTGCTTTTTCATTATTTGATGGATGTTTCTTAGAATGTTTGTAAGCAAAATATGTGAACTAATATTTTGTAGGCAGAACAATATTCGTAGTTCGAAAATTTTAATCGGATTTTGAAAAATTTTAATTGAATTAATCGATTCGATTAACTCGATTTAAACAATTGATCGGGACTAAGTATTGATCGATTAACTGAACTGATTAATCGATTAATCGGTACAGCCCTACCTAAGAGTACTATAAACTAATGTGTGAATATACACTATTGAAATTTTCGGTTCTTCGTTGGAACAAAATTTGGTACTACAGTAGCTGCAATACCAAAATCTTGATACTACAGTAGCTGCAACCATGTAATGTGAAACCATGTACCATGATTTGGTACTTCTTGCTGAAAAAAAGCACCAAATTATGGTAGAAGAGTTCCCTATGTTATGGTGCGAAAAAATTACGTAGTCAGAACGTATTTTCTCAAATTACAGAGAATTCCTGGCAGCAAATAGGGCATATTTTTTACAGTGTATTCTCACAAAAAACATACAAATATTGTACATAGTAAGTGAACAATGTGTTAATGTTACAAGTCATTTGCAGCTTTTTGTGATACAGGATGATCCAAAGTATTTGTGCTTTTCTTAAATGTGTGGTTTCTCCCCTATTTGCACTCATGTCTAATATATATACACTGTATAAAATATGCCCTATTTGCTGACAGAAATTCTCTGTAATTTGAGAAAATACGCGTAATTAACGAAAAAATTACGTTGTCAGAACGTATTTTCTCAAATTACAGAGAATTTCTGGTAGCAAATAGGACATATTTTTTACAGTGTATATATCTCTTCTAGTTACTCCATCACCAACCATTTAAAATTGGAAAACAATTTTTTTCCTTTTAATTTTTCAGCTGCGGCTACTATTATCTTTTTTAATTTGAATTTCATTTACAGTGAGTTACATGTAAAATATATATATATATATATATATATATATTTAAAAAATCTACCTGCTATATTAAATTTATTTTCATTGAAATTAAACTTTATTTTATATGAAGCTTAAATTAGTTTTTCTAAACAGACAATAACCCGTGTATTTCTCTTAATTACTTGTTCTTGGATTATTATTTATTTTCAATGTTATGTATAAAAACAATTATACATTTGTAAAGGATAAAACAACAATTTAAATAAAACATGTACAATTTAATTATAATATCTATCTAATTAAACTGAAAAAAAACGCGTAATTAGAAAACGAATATATGGTTGGAAATTTCATCATAGTTAGCAGTACGTATTGTTACAAATACAAACATTGTCAATATGTTATTTGAGCGATTTAAATATGTTGAAACAGATTATTATTAATAAACGGACAAAATAACTGAAGACCCCTAAGTATGAACGAATTTTATTTTTTATAAAACTGAATGCGTAATAGTATTAAAATATTAATATATATATATATATATATATATAAAATAAAAATATGAAAAGTGATTTTGACAATTTGTGAATTGAAAATTAATATAATAGAAAATGAGGATTTATAAAACCTAGTATCGCCCAGTGATCGAAACTCGATCACTTTTAAGGTAAAGCAAAGTTACTGCCTTCTCGCAAACGGAATTAAGTTGCACCACAGCTACGGCAATTGTTTGTCGATATGCATCCAAAGTGAATCAGCAGAGTTTTACATAGTATATTTCTCTAAGTTTGGTACACTGTAGATGCTGGAAATGAGAGGAACGTGGAAGCGCCCCCTGTTCGGTGATATAGCCCAAAAGCTAATCGGCAAAAATTTAAACCAAGGTCCAATCAAATATCAAGTTGGTAAAATTAAGTACAATGGTTCAGAATGGTTCAGAATTTGAACTCAAAAAGACAGATATTTTCTAAAAATGGTCGAATTGAATTCAGGAAATCTCAAAACGTGTAACTTCATCAAAAACCTAAAATCTAAAATTTTTCTGAATCTTATACTTTCTTCTTATATATGCAGAGGATAGAATAACAAACCCACTTTTTAAAAAACATGTAGTCAATTTCAATTAATTCAAATGCAAGGAAATCACAAAACGTGTAAATTCGTCGAAAACCGGAAAAGGATTTTTTTTTCGTATCTTCTACTTACTTCTTATACATGCAGAAGCTAGTAATAAATCTATTTTTTAAAAATAAGTAGTTAGTTTCAGTTGATTGAAATGCAAGAAAATCTCAAAATGTTTTAATTCATCGAAAACCGGAAATCAAAAGTTTTTTTCAAATCTTAAACTTTCTTCTTATATATGTAGAAGATATACGCGAGCGAAGTGTGACGTCACTGACCGTTGTTGGGGGCCAAGTAAAATATTTCCTATGTTAATCGTTTATTGAATTTTTTGTAAAAAAATATTAAAAATCGAGGAAAGTTATTTCCCGATTTAGGTACAATTAAAAATTAGTCATTGTGCACATGTGTTAGATTAAGTTATTTTGCTGTCAAGTTGACAAAATTTTAATTTTAAATTTCAAAACTCTAGAAACAAAATGGGCATAGATTTGATATCTGTTCGTCCTTGGTGTTTTGTGTATTTGGCGACCAAAAAGGTAATACGAAAATATACATGCCAGATGTATAATTTCGTAATACATATATATTCTACGAAATATTTGTTCATATTATTGATTGCTCGTTATTAAAATATCCATGATTTTTGAAAGGAATGTGGGAAATCTGTTGCTTGGACCCACGGACGGTCAGTGATGTCATCATTTCACTAGCGTGTAGTGATAAATCTATTTTTAATATAATAAATAGTCAGTTTCAGTTAATTGAAATGCATTATATTTTGCATGATTTTCATCCCAAAATCAAAACTGATATTTAAAAGCTGGTCTGACATCTTTACGATAAAAATATTCTTTTTTTAATGCAAGTTTAAGCGAAATTTTACGCTATTCTCCCATGTTAAGAAAATTGTAAATTTCAAATAACTTACAAAGTTTTTTAATTAGAATGTCGTGAATCAAGAGGGTCCTTTCCAAAGTCATATGTATTTTTAAACTAGTCCGATCTCTTTACGACCATTTGTTTTTGAGATATCGTGTATACAGTGTCACAAACTAACACACTAGCAAACTGACACCAACCCTACAGTTGGACACCATACCAATTTTCTGATTTTAGGATCTCTCACACTTCAAAACGTGTGAAAAAAAAAATCAAAAAATGGAGGTCGAAATTTTTCACGATTACCTAAGCTCCCCATACCTGTAGTATGATGGGGAATTAATATACAGTGAAACTTGAATAATTCGAACTCGTTTAATTCGAAGTTTTGGATAATTCGAATTTTTTACTCGGTCCCTTGAATTTCGTATTAAAGTAAGGCTAAGGAATCGTGGATAATTCGAATTCTGTTTTAGATAATTCGAATTTTTCATACGATTACCTTTAAAACATTACATGAAAATTTGTTCCCGAGATTTTTCTCAGCTAAAGTACATTATTTATTTCAAATCTTTCAAAAAAAGGATAAGGAAATATAAGAGAAGCCTCTACCTAGTGCATCAGAAGATATGGTGCACATACATGAACTTTGGGGTTTTTTTTAATTGAAAGTCATGTGTCTAATGTAGAAGATTCCATTTTTGTATCAATTGATAGGTTGAAGTCATATGCTATGACACAAAGACTGTACTCAAAGAAGAAATGAAAAATATCTGACTATTTTTTAAAAAGTGTGGAATAATTAAGCTTGTAAAAAATATTGATTTACTGGGAGAAAAAAAATGCAGCAGTATTCTTAGATATAAAGTTTATGTGTTAAATCGTTGATCGTAGAGTTTTAATTTTTTAATTTATCTCTTCTTTTTGACAAAATAGTATATGTAATTCGAATTTTTGGATATTTCGAATTTTTCTCTGGTCCCTTCAACTTCGAATTATCCAAGTTCTACTGTATACATATAAAAGGGTCAAAAATATTGCATGAAGTATTTGGAAATGTAATATAGAAAAAGATTTCTATGTTTGTTACTCATAACATCAAATATTTTGATTTTAAATTTTGAAGTTCTTCGCATCATCATCATTTACAACATAAAAATATTTTTAGAGCAACGTTAGCAAAAATAAAATGTGCTTAGATATACCCTCGAATATATTTGTCAATACCCATTGAGTGGATAAAATAAAATCGCAGATTGAATATATTTAAGATACAAACATTGTCATTCATGAATTCTATCTTGCTACACGTAAACTAAATCGAATTTGTCAAATTTAAAATGGAAAGCATTAGGTTTTCTCATGGACTGTTTCATTCGATTTCAAAAGTAAAACTTTTTAGACTTAAGTAGAATAAATTTTTCAGTATTGTCTAAATATTGAGAAAAATTTCATTGATTTTGATTTGTTTGCTTGTTTTAAAGTTTTAATAATTAAACTAGTACGTTTTAACTACTACAGGGCTTTCTTCTTCATTTTCCTAGAGAAATTTACACAGTAAATATTATTTTTTTATTTTTATTTTCTTCTAATGGCGCGGCGCATATGCCACAAGCATTGGCCTAGAGGTCGCCGAAATGATCACCATTTGTGAAGGAGCACCCAATGGGCGGTCATCGCCACTCCTACACATCGCTCCTACACATCCTACAACACATCCATGCCTTATCCGGGATTCGAACCCGTAGAAGTCAAGGACGCTAAACACCACACGGTTTGGGCGACAGATATTATTTATTAAAATTGTCATTCATCAAAATTACAGTGCGTTGCATGAATATAAACGCACCTTGTCCTATAGCCAGAAATAGAATTTTTAAAATTTTAAAAGAAGGAATTTGACTTACAGTTATTGCATATGACTAACAACTGAATAAGGTGCTTTGAGCACCTATGTTTAGGCTCATGCAAGCTTATGTAGATGAGTGTTTAAGCATTTTCTTGTTTTTCACTGTTTTTCGTTTGTTGCGCGAAATTAAACGCACTCTGTATTTTGCGTTTAAAATTTAACAGAGCTACCGGAATTAAATTAAAACACAAATAGTCGTGTTGCTAAAGTTCTGTAAAAACAGTTTTAATGCTTGAGTACAATATTTACGGAGTTTGTTCAGGATGGCAAGAGGGAAAACTTTGACAGTAATTGTCTAGACGATAGGATGAAAATTGACTTTATGCGTGGTAAAGGCTTTAGCAATCGTGAAATTGGGCGCCTAATCGGAAGAAGTGAGAGTGTTGTGCTAAATTATATAAAGAATAAGGAGCAAATTATGGGAAAAAAGCGTATAAGAAGCGAACAGGAAAGCTCACCAGTTACGACAAACGTCGAATATGCAACGCTGCAAAGATGAAGAATATTTCCTGTGCGAAGATAAAGGCTCAATACAAGCTGGGTGTTCATCGGACAACCATATGGAGAACTATCAAAGCTGCAACATTCATTAAATTTAAGAAAATGAAGGCGAAACCACACCTCACTCAAAAGCACAAAGATATGCGGTTGGAATGGGCAAGAAAATGGATCCTAGATCGACTAGACTGGGAAAAAGTCATCTTCTCAGATGAAAAAAAGTTTAATCTCGATGGCCCGGATGGATTTCATAGCTACTGTCACGATTTGAGAACCGAAGAAATGTACTGTTCAAAACGTCAATCTGTAGGTGGGTCTGTAATGGTGTGGGCAGCCATAGGTTTTAAACGGACTTTCGAATTAGAGTTCGTGGAGAACACTATGAACTCTGTAGATTATGTCCAGATGCTCACAAGGACGCTCCGCCGTCAAGCAGTCAAGAAAGCTGGAAGAAATTATATTTTTCAGCAAGATTGTGCATCTCTACATACAGCACATATCGTGAAAATATGGTTCTGTGACAATAAAATTAAAGTTCTGGATTAGCCTTCAAAAATCCACGATTTAAACATAATGGAGAACGTATGGGGTATTATGGTTCGCCGTGTTTACGTAAACGTAAGGCAATTTAACACGACAAATGAGCTAAAATCGGCCATTCTAATAGCTTGGGAGACAATCAGTTTGGATTACCTCATGCCACTATATCAGTCAATGCCAAGGCGTTTACTAGCTATTCTAGAAGCCCATAGTGGCTTTACAAAGTATTAGATACAGTATTTGTAACTCAGTTATTTATTTTTTACATGTGCGTTTAAATTCATGCAACATGTATTTTTGTCATAAATTCAATAAAATTATTTTCTAAAAAATCATATTGGTCTTCCATTGTTTTGACTGGTATTTTCATTTCTTGAATCATACACATACAGTTTGCATCAAGTGTCACCTATTCATATTTTTTTATTACACTTCTATACCATTCTAATTCTTAAAGCTAAGGTGCGTTTATATTCATGCAACGCACTGTATTTTCCATGATGAATGCAGACGAGTTTCATCACAAAGAATTATAGCGCTAAATATCCAAAGAAAATCAAAGTTATACTACACAGAAAATATCCTAGGAAGTACGGTTTTTTATTTATTTATTTATTTATTTTATTTATTTTTTTTTTTAATGAAAAAATCGATAACTTTGTTTCATATTCTCATAAATCTGTGGTTCAACCATTCTTTTTAAAAATATCGAAGAGTTCTTTCGAAAGATACACATTTTCCCCGGGATAGTTCTGTCCTCATGGTGATGAGGTGTGCCTCTACATATTTAAAAAAAAAAAAAAAAAAAAAAAAAAAAAAAAAATCTGATTCACTATTACTATTATAAATAAATATTTTTTTTAATTTCATACAAAAGAGCTAAAAATAGTTTTCATTATGTACATTTATAGGAAATTTTCTCCTATACTGCCATATTAAAAATTATGGGGGAAAAAATGAATTACAGTGCCACCTGCTAAGTGATAGTTTCTCAATGTAATCAGCACCAGTATAGGTCAAAGTCCAACTAAATTCAAAGTTTGGTTATATTTCGTTATTGGTTTGTGAGATACAGCATCCATAAAATTTTCGATACACACAGACAAGCATTTTATAAAAATAATCAGATCGTGTCCATAACATGTGAAAACATGTAACCCCATTGAAAAACAAAAGTCAAAAATTTTCATTAATGCAATACTATGGGAAATTGTATTTCTCGGCTATCATCTCCGCTGTGTGATGTCACTGTGTACGCAGCTATCACGTGTTACTACGTCACTGTTTGTTTCATCTTTTCACTGTATGCGCGCGCACCTGACACGCACCTGTTACTTGGTTAGTTGACGTCGAGCTGTTGTGTGAGATAAGACGGTATCTCCGCTCGTAAAATGTATCTATGTTCAGTGTTATGTATTATCCCTTTTTATTTCTTAATAAATATTGTTAATGTCATCATGGTCTGTACCCGTTTCCCTATATTTATGGGGGCTCGACCTATCCGGAAATTTATACCCCTAGCACAGAAAGACGCTACTTCTGTTTTCTAAAACAGTAGCTTGAAAATGTTATTCTTCAAAATGTTATTCGTTCTAAAGTGGCTGTGAACATTTTTTTTTCTTCTGCGGACGATATTTTATTTATTATTTCATTGAAATACATTCTGACGTTTTCAAAAGTTCTCAACATTGGATCTCAACATGAATAATTCTTTTGTATTCAACGAAGCTAATTTTCTTTTCTGCATTTCAAGTGTTCTTCAATTAATCTTCAATTGTTCTTATTTTCATCTTTTGGGCGTTAAAGATGATTTCAATATAAATGTGCTTGCTCATCATGATATTTTGCTTTTCCGATGGATAGTTTCATGGAATAAAGTAATCAACGCTGCATGGGACTGCCCTTAACACGTTCGCTGCCGATCCCGCGCTAGCGCGTGATGTGACGTATTGTTTTACAGGTGAAAGTTTACTTTAAGCTGCCGCTTGGCGAAATTTCAAAAATCGCCAAGACAGCGCCATTTCGCATCGTGTTCCGAATAGCAATCCTCCACCGCCCCGGCGTACGATCGAACACCGGCGATCTAACTTAGCAAAAAAATACATCAGGGAAAAAAATATCATCAATAAATAAATAAATAAAAATATGTTGAACAAAAGAAAAAATTTCATAAAATGAAATAAAAAAGAATTATGAAATAAATATAAATTCATAACTAATCACAAATAAAAGAATAAAACTTACATCATACAATTACACCAAATATTGAAGTACAACCAAAGTACCACCAAGGTACCACGAAGTTGTGCACCAAAATGCGGCTAATCGATGTGCTCGAAGCGACAACACAGTTTCTGGGGCAACATTTATTTTAAAGGCATTTTTCTACGTTTTCAAAAATTGTATAAAGTAAATTATTTATCATTAATATTTTATTTATAGTCCTCATATGTCAGAAGTTAGAAATGAAAAAATACATCCGCAACTGAAAAATTATAGCAAATTTAACGGTTCTCTATAATAATGGTACTCTGATCTGTTTACCCTCTGATCTATACCCCCTATCTCAAAATGCATGAGATTAAAAAATATGCAAGGTTTCATACTGTAGCAACCAGTATTGGCATGAAATTCAAAAATATGCCTCTATAATTCAAAATTTCCTTCCGTGAAGGATCAAATTGTGATGGTATGTTTCCAGACCACCTCGAGAGGTGAGTCCCAGACCGTCGCCATTTGCCCATCGTGCAGAATTAGTGCGACGTAAAACTCAATCAACGTTAAATTCTGACACTATTCAACCAGCCAAACAACACTAACGCAAACATAAAAAATATTCATATTTCAAAATAGATGGTTGGTTGGATTTTACATCACACTAGTGCTGCGCAAATGGCAACTGGTGATGGCCTGAATCTCACCCCTAGAAGTGGTCCGGAAGCATGCCATCGAAATTTTGATCCTCCCGGAAGAATATTTCAAAATATAATGCTTACTCACGTATGCTCAATACGCGACAAAAGTGATGACGTCAGTGATTTATTATTTTATCTGCTCAGTACAAACGAAACTATTTGCTATGGAAATTTAATTTATTACCCATTAACTCCAGAGATTGCTTTGACGAGCAGACGAATTTTCATACATTTGACGTCATACAGCATATTGACGTAACACATGACGCAAACAAACAAAGGTAAACACAAAGCTTAAACACAAGCGCTACATCTGGCGATATAGCGCTCTTGCGAAATACGCCAAACATAATCGGCAGGTTAAAGGGAAAAAACGCCGTTCCCATTATTAGTCACGTGAGATCGGCAGCGAACGTGTTAATGTCAGAGGAAGGCGCATGCATTTTTTTTTTCTCTTTGCATGAGAGTATTAAAAAAAAATGAAGGGAAAAAAGGAACTTTTTTTTCATTTGCAGTTTAATTTTAATTGAAACTCATTTATTGCCGTTTTAAAATTATTTGTTTGTTCATTTTTGTATAAATAAAGGGTTTTCTTCCCCCCATATTTAATTACTTTCCCTCAATAAAGAGATATTCTGTTCCCCAATATTTATTTATTGTTCCTAAAAGTATATATGTTCTGGTTTTAAACCATTTTTTTTCAATATTTACTTAAAAAAAAAAAAGAACAATTTTTTTTAAAATTTACTTCGGTTTCCTTATTTTATTATTCTTGCATCCTAAAAATGGCCCTTAAATTAGGCGACCTCCCGCTGGTTGCAAATTCTCTCAAATATTCTAAAACAAATACTATAAAATTACTTAACACGCTGTTAGGATACCCAACTTTTGATCATCAATCGCGTAAACGTATGCGAAATTTTAGCGGTTTTACTGCCGATTTCGACATCAACAAACATCAAGAAAACATTTTAAAAACATTTACTTTGTCCGATTTTATATCAATCGCTAATTCACTACACTTAGAACCAGTCGGCAGTAAGGAAAATTTGTGTAAAGAAATTTTTAATGCACTTACAAATTTATCTGAGTTTCAGAAAACATTAGATACTAGTTTTTTGTCAGACGAAGACGATCTCAGTGTAAATACACATTCTGTTGAAACCCCTTCTTCGATTGTTCCAACTACTTCTGTTTTTGAATCTCAAACCCAAACTTTTCCTTCGGAAGTTCGAAATCGTTCTCCGAATGAAGCTACAGACGCCATGTCGGATTTGAGTAATCATTTCTGGTTTCTTCTCCGAGATCTAGCTAGTACGTGCAGAACTTTTTCTGGGAATGATTCCTATTAATGATTTCCTATTTCTTTAATGACATTGAAGAACAATTCTGTTTATTTCCCAGTCTTACTGATCAACAAAAACTCATTTTTGCTAAACGATTAATTAATGGTTCTGCTAAAACATTTTTATTTTCGCAACGAAATCTTAATACTTATGAGTCATTTGAAGTTGAAGCCGCGTTAATTTCTGAATTTTTGGATACCATACCATCCATTGAGATACATAAACAACTAGAAAACAGAAAAAAGCGTCCTAACGAAACTGCTATGCAATATTTTTAGCGATGCGCGAAATTGCTAACCGCGGTAATGCCGTTATTGACGATTCTTCTGTTATTCAGTACACCATTCAAGGTATACAGGGCAACCCCTCTGAAAAAATTCTTCTTTGTGGAGCAAAATCTTTTGCAGAATTTAAAGAAAAATTGCGTATTTGTGAAACTGCTCTTAATACAATAAACTTAAATCAACGAAATTCAGTTAATTATAAACAAACATATGACAGTCGAAAACGCAGTACTGGTCACACACAACCAGCTTTCACTCGCGAATCCAAATTTAATATTCGTCCGGCATCTCAAAATAAATTACGTTGTTTCAATTGTAACAATATCGGTCACTTATCTACATTTTCTCCTAACCGTTCTCGTGGCCCTAGGTGCCTTGTATGTGGTCTTTTTGGACACAAGTCTACCGATTGTCCCCGAACCGCTGCAAATGAAAAACCTCCTTCCAGAGATAGAGTTAACACTGTACATGAATCACATGCTTCTCATACGTGTAAACAAGTTACAATTAGTGTTAATGAATTAACTGGTTTGGTTGATACTGGTAGTCAGTTAACCCTTTTGAAACATTCCGCATGGATAAAAATAGATTCCTCACCGTTGTCAAAAATTAATAAATCCTTAACTGATTTTGGCTTTGCGCGTATACATGTTATCGGTACTTTTAATTCTTTTATTACTATAGACGATCAAGAGTTTTCAGCAACTATTTTAGTTGTACCCGACGTGTCCACATTTTATGACCTTATAATTGGATGCGACGTCATCCAACAAGCCAACATTAGCCTTTCACCCACCGGTGTTACTTTTTCTAGTTTTTCACAACAAAATGAGTGCACCGCAGATCCAGATTTTATCATGACGGTCACTGACGATAATCCCAAATTTGATATTGGTCCTAATGTTTCACGACATATTCGTAACGACATTAACAAACTGTTGTCGGCCTATAAACCTAATAAATTCAAAACTGCGAACATTGAACTTAACATCACTTTGACTGACGATACACCTATTTTTCCCACACCCCGACGTCTACCCTTTACCGAACGAGACATTGTAGACGCACAAGTCTCTGAATGGCTTAAAAATGGTATTATCGAACCAGTGTCCTCTCCATATGCTAGCCAAGTGGTAGTCGTTCGAAAAAAAGATGGTAAACACAGAGTTTGCATCGATTGCAGGAAGCTCAATCGTAAGTTAGTTAAAGATCACTACCCCCTCCCCCTAATTGATGATATTTTAGATCGACTTCAACATGTCAAAAATTTTAGTACGATAGACCTACGTAATGGATTTTTTCATGTACCCGTAAACAAAGAGAGTCGCCCTTTCACTAGTTTTGTAACCCATAACGGTCAATTCCAATTCCGCTACATGCCTTTCGGACTTAGCTCCTGTCCTTCAGTGTTCATGAGATATATAAACGCTGTTTTTAGAGACTTGATTGCTGCCGGCATAGTACTCCCTTATATGGATGACCTTGTAATTCCCGTGAGTAACGAACTTGAGGCCGTAGAACGTCTAAAAACTGTTCTCCAAACAGCTAGCGAGTACGGACTCGACATAAATTTTAACAAATGCCAATTTTTACATACCAAAATAGATTTCCTCGGTCACATAATAGAAAATGGTAAACATTTGCCATCCCCTTCCAAAACTAAAGCTGTTTTAAATTACCCAGACCTTAAAAATGCTAAGGACGTACGTAGATTTCTTGGCCTTACTGGATATTTTAGGAAATTTATCCCTCATTTTTCTACCATTGCAAAACCCTTAAGTGATCTTCTGCGTAAGGACACCCCTTTTCAATTTCAAAATGAACAAAAAGCCGCATTTCAAAAATTAAAATATTTACTTTCCCAAGAACCAGTTCTCAATATTTTAAATCAAAATTCCCCTATTGAGGTACATACAGACGCGTCTATAGATGGCTTGGGGGCAGTTCTGTTGCAGAAAAACATCATTGATAATCAATATCACCCTGTCTTTTATTTTTCGAAGAAAACATCTGATAACGAAAGAAAATATACCAGCGATGAACTTGAAGTCCTGGCTGTGGTAGAAGCCCTAAAAAAGTTTAGAATCTACCTCCTGGGAACCAACTTCAAAATAATCACAGACTGTGACGCGTTCGTCAAGGCACTTAATAAAAAAGAAATAAATTCCCGCATTGCACGATGGGCTCTGTACCTTCAAGAATTCCACTACACTATTGAGCATCGCACAGGTTCCCGCATGGCACATGTGGACGCTCTAAGTCGAACTCCACAATGTTTCATCATCCAAGATAGCCTTCATGTAAAGCTTTTGAAAGCTCAGCAATCTGATGAAGAAGTTCAGGCATTAAAAACGCTTCTGCAGTCCACACCTCATGATAATTACACTATAAAAAACAACCTCCTTTATAAAACAGTGAACGGTGTCGATTTACTCGTCGTCCCTAGAGACTTGCAGAATAGCATAATTAAAGAAGCACACGAGCGTGGACATTTTGCAGCACTCCGTACCCAAGAGTTAATAAACAAAGATTTTTATATCCCTCACCTCAAAGACAAAATCGAAAGTTGCATCAAAAATTGTATAAAGTCCATACTATACAATAGAAAACAAGGTAAACAAGATGGTTTCCTCCACCCATTTGATAAAGACGGTGCACCCCTGCACACATACCATATTGATCACTTCGGTCCCCTAGCTTCTACATCAAAAAAATATAAACACATAATGGTTGTTGTAATGAGTTTTCCAAGTTTACCTGGCTGTACCCCACAAAATTTACAGACGCCGCAGAAGTTATCAGCCGACTAGAAAGCCAACGATCAATCTTCGGAAACCCCGCCAGAATTATCACAGATCGAGGTCCAGCATTCACTTCTACTGCATTTAAAAACTATTGCCACGACTAAAATATCACTCACATACCAATTACAGCAGGTTTACCAAGATCGAATGGTCAAGTTGAAAATAAAAATTCCACTATCCTCGCAGTATTGTCAAAATTATCATCTGACAACCCCGAAAAGTGGTTTTGCCATGTGCCTGTTCTTCAACAAATCCTCAACTCGACATTTCAAAGGAGTATAAAGACGACACCATTTGAATTATTATTTGGCACCAAGATGAAAAATAAAGATGACATCAAGATTCTGGAGCTTCTCAAAGACGAATCTACTAACACATTTCAGACGCAACGTGAAGAGAGACGTATCGACGCAAAAAAACAGATTCGAATAGTGCAAGAAGAAAATCGCAGACAGTATAACCTTCGAAGACGACCATCTGCTAAATTCCAACTCAACGATTTAGTCGCAGTTAAACGCACCCAGTTCGGGCCAGGCCTAAAACTAAAACAGAAATTTTTAGGTCCATATAAAATAACCAAACTTAAACCAAACGACACATATGACGTTGTCAAGTGCGACTTCGTAGAAGGCCCATTCAAGACCAGCACATGCGCTGAATTCCTGAAACCTTGGTCCGACACTTTTCAAACACTTAATTAACATATTTCTTCAGGACTTTCTATTTTTTTTTTTAAAGAACTCTTACTTGGACATTTTTGTGTGCAAAATTAAACTTTTTTTTTAAACATCATACGTTGAACTTCAACTTGCCAAAATAAGAGGAACTCTCATTTTTATGAACTTTTTTTTTTTTCAACTTTCATAAACATTCTATACAATGCCTGCCAAATTATTTTTTTCTCTTTTGGTGAAAATTATCTACCTATTTTTTTTCTACTTGTATGTTATTAATATCTTATCTTATTTTATTTCAGTATTTTGATGATATGATTCAGGTTTTGCCTGTAATAATTGCACAATTTTCCATTTGGTAATGTATACATTTTTTTTTTTTTTTTTTTTTTTTTTGTTAATTCAGCTGTATTATTACTGTATCTATACTTCTATTATGTAGTGCTGTTTATTTTTATTTTTATTTCTTTTGTTTTTGTTTAATTTAATTTAATTTAATTTTTTTCTCTTGTTGTGTTTGATAACCTTCAGGCGGGGCCGCCTGCTTGGTCATGATGGCCGATATGGGAAATTGTATAATTGTATTTCTCGGCTATCATCTCCGCTGTGTGATGTCACTGTGTACGCAGCTATCACGTGTTACTACGTCACTGTTTGTTTCCTCTTTTCACTGTATGCTCGCGCACCTGTTACTTGGTTAGTTGACGTCGAGCTGTTGTGTGAGATAAGACGGTATCTCCGCTCGTAAAATGTATCTATGTTCAGTGTTATGTATTGTCCCTTTTTATTTCTTAATAAATATTGTTAATGTCATCATGGTCTGTAGCCGTTTCCCTATAATACTTTCTTCCTTTTTATATAAAAGAAAGTAAAAATTAGAAAATATTGATAAATTTTGAGAAGAATATTTTTAAAGTTAAAAAAAAAAAACAGATTTTATTTAATTACGCTATAAATTAAATTAACTTTATATTTCAATAAAAAAATTAAATATATATATATATATATATATATATATATATATATATAAACTTATTAATTATTGTCGCTATATTTAAAAATAAATATATAAATAAATAAATAAAAATCTGTTTTTAGTTTCTAAGATTTTTTTTCCCTCAAGGTGTTCAATATAGAAGAATACACTTTTTAGTAAAAATAACAACAACAGTAACCTGTAAACTGATATTTTTACTGTAATTGCGTCAATTTTTACTGTAATTGCGTATTGTCATTTTCTTTGAAATTTCATTACTTTTTTCTCTAATGATAGAAGGAAATCTTTACAAATAATAATAATAACTAGTTGGTACCCGTCAAAATTTGAAGGCTTAGTAATAACCTTCAAAAAGTATAACTGAAATCATCTTATAGCACACCAGCTGAAAACCACTGTAAGCGTAAAGTGGGTGCAAGAGTTTTGTATGGATTTGTCGCTCTACAGCAGAATTTGAAACAGTCACTTACAGTTATTATTAAAAGTATTTATTTATACCCATAACAAATGATATTTAGGGATTATATTTCATTATAAAAAATGAAACATTAAAAATAAAAAATAATCTCCTTATATTATTAAAATCTGTGCGCATCTGTCTTTCTGTCTGTCTGTCTGTCTGTCTGTCTGTCTTTCTGTCTGTCTGTCTGTCTGTCTGTCTGTCTGTCTGTCTGTGAGAAATGCCTTGTGACCGCTAAAGCTCCGGCTCTAATGGTCGCATCGCTTCGAAACCGGTGTCGACAGACGCAGAATTTCTTCATCTCGACATCGCGATAATTCGCTAAGCGATGCGACCCTAATTAGCGGAGATATTAATTAAAACGTCCACCCTTGTCTACCGAAAAATGACCCAGAATTCATGATTAAATGCTTAAAAAGCGACATTTTTACGGAAAAAGTGGAAAATAAATTAGAAATATCAGTCGTATCGTTACAAATAAGGTATCAAATGAAAGATCCGATTTTTTCTGAATCCGACGGTTTAAACAGCTTATCGATAGGGCAATTAGATTTTTTAAAATTAACTAAAGTATGAAAAAAAAGGTGGCAACAAATCACAAGAGTTTTATTAATTTCGCAATAGACGTATTTCGGTTACCATGGTGCCGGGCGAAAGAATAAATAGATTTTACTTCCTGCTTTACTGATTTTGTACTGGAAATAAAAATTGCAAATTTCAAAATGCTTCAATTTTATTCAAAATTATTTCAAACTTGCTACACACTTTTAACATCACAAGACGAAGTAGCAGTTAAAATTTCACCGGGTTTCCAAAATAAATAAAAAATGTACAATTTAATTGCAAATTAAATTTTATTCTCATACGCGTATTTCAAATTCTAACTATGATTAAATTATTTTTAATACATCTTTCGAAAGATATTTTAAAGTACTTTTATATTATCGAAAGTGGGATTCAAGATTTCGCTTCATTTACACGTTTTGAGGTCTCCTGAATCGGTTTTCTTTTGTATCTCAGCTACTAATTAAAATAATTTCATAAGTAATACATCATTTGATAGCTTTGTTGATTTGGAATCGAACAGTAGATTACAGAAATTTCTACCGCCAGATGGCGCTGTAATATTTTCAAATTTCAATAGTTCAATTTCTAATTATGATTAAATTATTTTTAATACATCATTCGAAAGATATTTTAAAGTTTTTTTATATTATCGAAAGTTTTCACCAGATTTACACGTTTTGAGGTAACCTGATTAGGTTTTCTTTTGCATCTCAGCTAATTCAGTTTGACCGTTCAAAATTGATATATGTAGGTTAATTAGGAAGGGCTGAAAGGGTGGGGAAGATATAGGCGTGCACCGCGCTCACGGGACAGCGCTGCCGAAGGCAGTGGGGACCAGTTCCGACTTTTTAACCGATGAGAAATGATTTTTTTTCAATTTCTTTTCTTAAGAAAAAAATTTGACTTGAGAAGGAATATGTGCGCGTAGCGCGCGTATACCTTCACACGTGCGCGCGCAGCGCGCATGGATCTGCGCTGCCGAAGTCAGTGGGGACACGGTGTGAGTTTTTACACGATCAGAAATGATTTTTTTAGGGGGCACGAAGGGTCAGGGAAGGAATACGCGCGCGCAGTGCGTGTATTCCTTAACTTAAACGCGCGCAGCGCGCACGGGACTGCGCTGCCGTAGACAGTAAGGAAGGACCCAGTCCGACTTTGTACCTGATGAGAAATGATTTTTTAAATTTTCTTTTCTTAAGAATAAAAATTTGATTTGAGAAATCAAATTTTATTTGGACCCGGACCGACTTTTTACCCAATCAGAAATGATTTTTTTTTTTTTTTTTTTTTTTTTTTAATTTCTTTTCTTAACACTAAAAGTTACTGTTAGTGATTCATTAATTTTAGTGATTCATTTGAAAATACTGAGCGGGTCTGTCTGCCTGTCTGTCTGTCTGTCTGTGAGAAATGCCTTGTCATCGCTAAAGCTCCGGCGGTAATGGTCGCATCGACTCGAAACTGGTGTCGTCAGACGCAGAATTTCTTCATCCCGACATCGCGATAATTCGCTAAGCGATGCGACCCTAATTAGCGGAGATATTAATTAAAATGTCGACCCATGTCTACCGAAAAATGACCCAGAATTCATGATTAAATGCTTAAAAAGTGACATTTTTACGGAAAAAGTGGAAAATAAATTAGAAATATCAGTCGTATTGTTACAAACAAGATACCATTGGAAAGGGGTTTTTTTTCAATCCGATGGTGTAAACGGCTTATCGATCGGACAATTAGATTTTTTTTAAATTAATTAAACTAAAAAAAAAATGGTGGCAACAAATCACAAGCATTTTAACTTGGCAGACGATCTTGAACGGAAAGAAAAATCATCTGGTGTTTAATGAGGTCACGTGTTTTTGTACTGAGATTAAAAATTGCAATTTTCTATTTTCTTCAATTTTTCAAAATTCGCACATTTCAATTAGTATACAATCTTAACACCACAAAACAAACTTGCAGTTAAAATTTCATCGATTTTCGTCAATAAACAAAAGATTTACATTTTAATTGCAAATTAAATTTTATCTTTACACGCCTGACGTTTTATCTATCGAAAGAGGATGCGAGTTTCAAAATCACACAAATACACTTAAGGTAAAAATATTTCTTTTTCTATTTACTTCCATTAACCGACTACCGTAGAAAATGGAATGCGAAATTTCACCTGACTTACACGTTTTGAGGTGTCATGAGGTGTACTAATTTAAAATTTCAATATTTAAAATTCTAATTATGTTTATTTTTTTTTTTTTTTTTTTTTTTTTTAATATGTCATTCGATACACCTTTTAAAGTACGGTTACATTATCGAAAGGGGAATTCGAGATTTCACCTGATTTACACGTTTTGAGGTCTCCTGATTAGGTTTTCTTTTGCATCGCAATAGTGGAATTCGAGATTTCAGCTTATTTACACGTTTTGAGGTCTCCTGAATGGGTTTTCTTTTGTATCTCAGCTACTAATTAAAGTGTCGAAAATGGAATTAGAGATTTCACCTGATTTACACGTTTTGAGGTGTCCTGAATGGGTTTTCTTTTGTATCTCAGCTGCTAATTAAAATAATTTCATAAGTAATACATCATTTGAAAGCTTTGTTAATTTGGAATTGAATAGTAGATTACAGAAATTCGATACTTCGACATTTCTCCTGATTTAAAAGTTTTGAGGTGTCCTGAATGGGTTTCTCTTTTGTCTCAGTTACTAATTAAAAAAATTTCATAAGTAATGCATCATTTGAAAGCTTTGTTAAGTTGGAATCGAACAGTAGATTACAGAAATTTCTACCACCAGATGGCGCTGTAATATTTTTAAATTACAATATTTCTATTTCTAATCATGATTAATTTTTTTTTTTTTTTTTAATGCGTCATTCGATACACATTTTAAAGTACTTTTACATTATCGAAAATGAATTCAAGATTTCACCAGATTTACACGTTTTGAGGTTTCCTGAATCAGTTTTTTTTTTGTATCTCAACTACTAATTAAAATAATTTCATAAGTAATACATCATTAGAAAGCTTTGTTGATTTGGGATCGAACAGTGGAATACAGAAATTTCTACCGCCAGATGGCGCTGTAATATTTTCAAATTTCAATATTTCAATTTCTAATCATGATTAAATTATTTTTAATACATCATTCGAAAGATATTTTAAAGTTCTTTTATATTATCGAAAGTTTTCAGCAGATTTACACGTTTTGAGGCGTCTTGATTAGGTGTTCTTTTAAATCTCAGCTAATTGAAAAAGACCGTTCAAAATTGGTATACGTAGGTTTATTAGAAGAGGCTGAAAGGGTGGGGATGAAATAGGCGTGCACCGCGCGCGTATCCCCTAACTTGTGCGTGCGCAGCCCGCACGGGACTGCGCTGCCGAAGGCCGTGGGGACCCGGTCCGACTTTTTAACCGATGAGAAATCATTTTTTTAATTTTCTTTTCTTAAGAATAAAAATTTGATTCGAGAAGGAATACGTGCGCGCAGCGTGCGTATACCTTCACACGTGCGCGCACAGCGCGCATGGGTCTGCGCTGCCGAAGGCAGTGGGAACCCGGTGTGATTTTTTACCCGATCAGAAATGATTTTTTTAGGGGGCACAAAGTGTCAGGGAAGGAATTTGGGCGTGCAGCGCGTGCATTCTTTAACTTGTGCGCGCGCAGCGCGCACGGGACTAGAAATGATTTTTTTTCTTTTCTTTTCTTAAGAATAAAAATTTGATTTGAGAAGAAATATTTGCGCGCAGCGCACATATACCTCCACACGTGCGCGCGCAGCGCACGTTGGTCTGCGCTACGGAAGGCAGTGGGGACCCGGTGTGAGTTTTTACCCGATCAGAAATGATTTTTTTTGAGGGGGGGGGGCACGAAGGGTCAGGGAAGGAATACGCGCGCGCAGCGCGTGTATCCCTTAACTTGTGCACGCGCAGAGCGCACGGGACTGCGCTGCCGAAGGCAGTGGGGACCCGGGACGACATATTACCCGATCAGAAATGATTTTTTTTTTAAATTTCTTTTCTTAAGACTAAAAGTTACTTTTAGTGATTCATTAATTATAGTGATTCATTTGAAAATACTGACCCGCTAGCGGGCGAAGCTTGCTAGTAATAATAATAAAAACTGAATAATTTATCATCAATTTTTTCAAAAATCTTGAATTCAGATGTAGTAGAGATGGCTAATGTGTTGGTGTATTGACAGGTCATTAGTGTGTCGAAGTGTCGACACGTTACTCTTTGCAGTGCCAAACTTTGATGTGGTATCAAAGTTTAGCACAATGGTTTCATTCTCTTCCGTGATATTTATCTATACCTACATGCATACAGAGATCAGAGGATAAAATTACATAATTTTTTAACTGCTAACCAACTAATCTCTTGAAAGCTTGTTGGTGTGTCGACACAATAAAATGTATCAAAATATCCATCCCTGAAATGTAGCCCCTAAAAGTTTCACCCCTGCATAAACTCTTTTTTGAGACAGTATGATCAGAAACGAAAAAGTTGACCTAACTAATCACGACTCTTACTAACGTTCCTGTAATAACCAACTAATACATGCACAACTGAAGACTATATATAACTGAAAAACATACTAATGGTGAACCAGTTTTTCAAACTAATATATATATATTTAGTAAAAGGGAGAAGAGTTAAATTGACAAAAAGCACACAATGTGGAAACGGAAAACAGAAGAAAAATTTAAAGAATCTTTTCTTAAAATGAAAAAAGAATGCATATTTATATAACTCCAAAACTTACCAAAACTGCTGCCTTTGGTTAAGTCCTAAGAATAGTATGCTTCATCTAGTAATAAACTCTGAAATAATCACTAAAATAATATAAGACCCCCTCCTCCTTTTATACCCGGGTTTGGGAACGGTGTCGGCGGAGTTACACTCACACATGCAAAATTACACTCATTCATATAGACAAACAATAATAAAATAGACATAAATATATAATGGATCTCGAAAAAAAAAAAAAAAGAAAGAAAGAAAGTGGGAGAGATGTAATATAATCCACAGACAGGCAATTTTTCAAAAAATGGTACCAAAAACACAGCAAAATGACAGTGCTTTATATATATATATGTTACCGTTAAAGCATGAAATCCGTTATTTCATAGAATAACTAGGTATTTCATGAAATAACTAGACAAGTCAGTAAAGTATATAATATTATTGAATTCTACGATTTAACTAGGTATTCTATAGAATAATGATTGCTTGATCGTTTAAGTATGAAATGATTATGCATAATCCCAGCTACATTTTGGGGAATGTGATTAATTATTCAATATTTACCACATTTACCGGTTTTTTTAGCAGTGCTGCAGTACAAAATTTTGCATATTTTTCAGACACATGGACTTTGAGATAGGAGTACCCACAGTGATTTTTTTTCATGTACGCAAAGCGTACAGACGTTCGAAATACTGGCTGCTGCAGTACAAAATTGTGCATACTTTTCAGATTCATGCATTTTGAGATAGGGTATCCAATCATGTTTTTTTGTTTGTTTGTTTTAATGTACTCAAAGCGTACAGACGTTCGAAATACTGGCTGCTGCAGTACAAAATTGTCCATATGTTTCAGATTCATGCATCTTGAGATAGGGGTATCCAGTGATGTTTTCTTTTTGGTTTTCATGTACGCAAAGCGTACAGACGTTCGAAATATTGGCTGCTGCAGTACAAAATTGTGCATATGTTTCAGATTCATGCATCTTGAGATAGGGGTATCCAGTGATGTTTTCTTTTTGGTTTTCATGTACGCAAAGCGTACAGACGTTCGAAATACTGGCTGCTGCAGTGCAAAATTGTGCATATGTTTCAGATTCATGCATCTTGAGATAGGGGTATTCAGTGACTTTTTTTTTTGTTTGTTTTCATGTACGCAAAGCGTACAGACGTTCGAAATACTGGCTGCTGCAGTACAAAATTGTGCATACGATTCAGATTCATGCATCTTGAGATAGGGGTATCCAGTGATTTTTTCTTTTTGTTTTCATGTACGCAAAGCGTACAGACGTTCGAAATACTGGCTGCTGAAGTGCAAAATTGTGCATACGTTTCAGATTTATGCATCTTGAGATAGGGGTATCCAGTTATTTTGTTGGTTTTCATGTACGGAAAGCGTACAGGCGTTCGGAATACTGGCTGCTGCAGTACAAAATTGTGCATATGTTTGATTCATGCATTTCGAGATACAAAAGTTTACTTAAAATGCATGAAATAAAAAAATATGCACAATTTTGTACTGCAGCAGCCAGTATTGTGAACGTCTGTACGCTTTGCGTACATGAAAAAAAATCATTACTGGATACCCCTATCTGAAGATGCATGAATCTGAAACATATGCACAATTTTGTACTGCAGCAGCCAGTATTTCGAACGTCTGTGAAAAAAAAAAAAAAAAAAAAAAAACATCACTGGATACCCCTATCTGAAGATGCATGAATCTGAAACATATGCACAATTTTGTACTGCAGCAGCAGCCAGTATTTCGAACGTCTGTGAAAAAAAAAAAAAATCACTGGATACCCTATCTCAAGAGGCATGAATCTGAAACATATGCACAATTTTGTACTGCAGAAGCCAGTATTTCGAACGTCTCTACGCTTTGCGTACATAAAAACAAAAAAAAAAAAAAATCACTCGATACCCTACCTCAAGATGCATGAATCTGAAACATATGCACAATTTTGTACTGCAGCAGCCAGTATTTTGAACGTCTGCACGCTTTGTGTACATGAAAACAAAAAAAAAATCACTGAAAACCCCTATCTCAAAATGCATGAATCTGAAAAGTATGCACAATTTTTTACTGCAGCAGCCAGTATTTAGAATGTCTGCGCGCTTTGCGTACATGAAAACAAAAACAAACATCACTGGATACCCCTATCTCAAAATGCATGAATCTGAAAAGTATGCACAATTTTGTACTGCAACAGGCAGTATTACGCACGTCTGTACGTTTTGCGTACATGAATTTATGATCAATTTATAGAATAATTTTGAAATTGTTTATTTTATACTTTAACGGTCTGTCATTAGTTATTTCATAGAATAACTAGGTAAAGTATGAAATTTTTTATCTATTATATACTTTAACTGACTTGTCTAGTTATTTCATGAAATACCTAGTTATTCTATTAAATAACTGAATTATATACTTTAACAGTAACATATATATATATATATATATATATATATATATATACACTCATGTTTTTGAAAATTGCAATTGAAATAATTGTCACAAATTCATAAAATTTATTCCACATATTACTGATAGTGGTACAAATAAACGATCAAATGCAGAAGACAAAAAAACAAAAAGAACGTCTGAAATCAGTACTTTGTGTATTCGCCACGCTGAACGATGAAGGCTTGTAGCTGTACACGTCGTGGCATTGGATCATAGAGGTTCTGAACGTAATCCTGGGGCATGGCATTCCAGATGGCTTCGACTTGACGCCAAAGTTCAATCCTACTGTGCAACCACTAATTGTACGAGCGAGCCGCCGACCAATGAAATCCCGATGGGTGACATATCCGCGGAATAAGCAGGCCATGGAAGAAGCGAAACCTGTTGTGCACTGAAGAACGCTTATGCAGTCTGAGAAACATATGCACGGGCATTATCCTGCTTAAATACAGCACCCGGAATGTGTCGAAGAATGGGAAGAACCTCTGGCTCCAAAATTTCCCTTATGAAGCGATTACTGTCGAGGTTGCCCACAATGTGCACTAGATGGGATCGACAATTATACCCAATAACTCCCCACACCATGATGCTAGGCGTTTGTGCATTATGATGCTGGATAACATACGTTTTGGGAGCAGACGTTCTCCCCTGTAATGTCTGACGCGTACTCTTCCATCATTGTGCTCCAGGTTGTAGCAAGATTAATCGGAGAAAACAATTTGTTGCCACTGGGCACGCCACGTGCTGTGTTGCTGAGCCTACTAAAGTCGGAGGTGTCTATGATTCAGTGAGAGGGGAATCCTGCATAGAGAAACCCTTGCACGCAGTTCATGCTGCAGCAAACGGTGGCGAACCGTAGAGCTAGACAATAAAACACCTGTAGCCGTGCTCCAACGTTGTGCTAACACACGAGAGGACGCTGTACGGTCCGTCACAGCTATGCGGATGAGGTGTCTGTACTCTCGTGCCGTTGTTCTATTGCGTGTACAGGGTTTTCCGGGGTTTGACAGGTTTCCGGCTTGTTTGATTCTCCTCTGTCCATTTCTTCCAAACACGCATCACTGTTGTGGCATTACACTGCTTGCGGGCTGCGATTTCTCGATACGAAAATCCACCCTCTCGCATACCAAAGATGAGGCCTCGTACGAACTCCGTTAGTTGTTGGTATGGCATCCCCCACTTTTCACGAGGCATATTGACTACCAATGAAACATTTACCGCAGACAGAGGACGATAAACAGATATCAACGCACCTTTACAGTCCTTTATATACCTAGAACAAGCGACTGATAAGGAGTCGGTTTTCGTTCCACGCATGCGCAGTCGCTTTGTAATTCTTATCATTTGCATGCCTTATCTCACTTTACATTTCCTGTAAGTTTGGTTCAATTTACATAATCCCTTCATGGTGTTGCAATTTTCACAAACATGAGTGTATAAACAAATTGAATTTCCTATGAAAAACTTCTTACTTAATTACTGTAAAGCAAAATTGGCTTTTTTTTTTTTTTTTTTTTTTTTTTTAAACATATTGAATTTCACATTAAAAACATCTAAATTCTAAAACTTTAAGTAATATATATGTATATATATATATATATAAATTTGTCGGGGAGGGGTGGTAATCTACTAAGATAATATAAAAGTTATAGGTTTATAAATTAAAAAAAAAAAATGGGAGCGATGTAATATAATCCACAGATAGGCATTTTTTTCAAAATGGTATATATATATATATATATATATTTGTCGGGGAGGAGAAGGGCAATAAACTACTAAGATAATAAAAAAGTTATAGATTTATACCAAAAAAAAAAAAAAAAAAAAAAAGAGAAAGAAAGGAAAAGCCAACGACGTTTTCCCTGAATTTTTTTATTTGTCACAATTTCCCATAAGTAATTTCCTAATTCATCGCAAATACAAACTTCGGATAATTTAAATTTTCTGTTGCAACAACATAGACTAAAAACGCCAGCTGAATTCTTTTCGAATGAAAAATACAGTACAATTTTTATTAAAATCACACAATCAACTGTGGAAGAAAACCATATTTATTGAAATTTTATTTTTCCGACTGAGTGAAAATAATGCCTGGACCGGGAGTCGAACTCCGGATCTTTGACTTACAATGTCAAGGCTCTACCAATTGAGCTATCCAGGACGACACCCCGGCCAGCATTACTCACTCAGACAACCTTTAGGCAGAAACATCTCTGGTCTATCATGTATATAGCTCGACAGAAATAAGCCGCAAGAACTGGAAAACACCATTAGATAATGGGAGAAAGAAATACAATTTTTATTAAAATCACACAATCAACTGTGGAAGAAAATCATATTTATTGAAATTTTATTTTTCCGACTGAGTGGAAATAATGCCTGGACCGGGAGTCGAACTCCGGATCTTTGATTTACAAGGTCAAGGCTCTACCAATTGAGCTATCCGGAAAAAAAAAGAGAAGAAAAAAGCTAGAGGAAAAAAACTCGCAATTAGCAGAAAATAAAATTCTCCAGTCTTCAAGACGGGGATTGAATCAGGATTCCCCACATGTTACCTCTCAGACGCGGAACCAAATATTATGCTGTTATGTAGCATTTCAATCCTAATTAGCACTAAGTTTTCCATATGTTAAATAGAAGAAATATGTAACCACCCTATAAAATCTATAACCATTAGTTACAGATTTTTTATCTGATTACAGAAAAATATGTGTCTTTCACAGATTGAGATGTAATTTTATAACAAATTTCTATAATGGGCTCTTCCTACCGTCGTCTGCTCAATCACGTGATAGAGGAAAACGAATAATCGAATTCTGAGAATCGAAATATTGTTCTTAAGAACAAAAATGTTAATATTTAATATAAAATAAAATGAAAGTAATATTGTGCATTTGTAAACAGTAGAATAGTTTTATTTGTAAATTTACTATTTTTTTTAAATCACTTTATGTGTTTTTTTATTTTCAACTGTAAGAATCGATTTTTGTATGTTTTAGTGTAACTGTTACATTAACTGATCTAGCAGTAAATAATAGCTTGTTCTTGTGGAATGTTTATGGATTATAATTTGAAATTTTAATATGTTTTCATTTAATTTAATTGCATAAAGGTGTTACAACAAGTTAATTAACTTAGTTACTGGTCTAAAGGATTTATGCAGCACGATATTGCACTGTCACTGATTTAAGTACCAAAAATCAGAGTATTTAAGATGTTCTTCATGAACATCAATAACAAATATAAACTAAATGATGATTCTAAATGTATACATCAAACAAACGATGATGAATAATGATATAAAATCGATTAAAAATGACGATGTATAAAAAAAATAACACAGATTAAATACGATTGATCAAAAATAAGAATAGAAAATATGTTATTTCAGTAATCGCTATAGATAAACAAGACTTCGTCTGCTATTTGTTTTTCCTCTATCATGTGACCTCTGACGTCAGGTGGGAAGAGCCCATTTTAGAAAACAAAAAAAAATTTGTAGGGAAATTACAGAACTTTTCTGTTTATTAACAAATCTGTTTTGCGGTATAATTTTGTCACAATAAATTTTTGTTTTCAGAGTAAGACTCTGGGCTCATCTTACACTTTAACTATTAAAAATAATCTATGTGTCCTAAAATTTGTGTTAACTAACACTACAAATAAAGGTATAAAAATATCTAAAAGTGCGTAGGCTTTTATTATTTTTTTTTTCTTTTTTTTTTTCTTGAGCGAGAGAGAAAAATTGTTTTTGAAAGTTTAATTATTACTTTTTTTTTCTTTTATTAATCCTTCCATAACCATTGTGATTTTAGCTATTTTACCTCTGGCGTTTTATCAAAGCGCTTTCATTTCATCCTGGAGACTTAATCTTTTAAGAAGATAAGTAATTTTAACTATCAAGAAACCCGATTAATGCGGTTTATTTAAAGAATAAATTTTTAATATATTCTTTGACGTGAAACAGCAATGCTGTTTTTATCACTGGTTTGTTAATTTAATGACTTATGAAAAGTTTTGTTAATGGAGTTTTATATGTTTTAAGATAAATGCATAATCCTTACAAATAAATATCTTTTAATTAGCTTAAGTGATGTCATATGATATTGTATTTTAAAACATGATGTGAAAGAAGTGTTAAATGTTGTTCGAAATTGAAGGGAAAAATGAAGTAAATTTAAAATCAATATATGATGCATTCGCTAAAATTCACGAAAAGAGGGTATTACTGTCTTCTAAAATAGAGACTGTTTATTCCATAAAGAATGACTATAAGATATATCATTAACTTAAAAAATCATAATCATAGGAGAGAAAATCATAATTTGTTATTTATGCCATCTAATTTTAGACAATTTTTGTTCTAAAAATTTCTTGACAAAATCCTTGTCTGTTGTGCACAAAATTTAGAAATAGAGCATGATACGTTTAACTTGAATTTATATTTTATGGTAATTTTTTTATGGTATTTTACTTTATTATTGATTCCTATTTTATCGCTAAGCAGTTCTTTAACTAAAAACCAAGAGAATTTTTTCTTATTTACATTGACAACTGACATACTTTAATAAGCACATTCATATGGCATCATTTACTTTTAAATCTTCGAAATATACAGTAAAATTATTTTCAACCCATGAAAAAAAAAAAAAAATCCTTACTCAGTACAATCCTAATACAATTGTTATGAAACATTATAATTTTCTCATTGAAAATAAACTTTTAATTTCAATGATTTTCTTTCTATTTACGAATTATTCTAAAGAAAGCATTTCCATCGATCAAAGTGTTAAAAAAAAAAAAAATAATGCAACATAATTGTGTAAAAATAATGTCTTCAACTTCGCTGATTTTCTATTCCACAAGGAATACGATTTAATTTTGTCGTTAACAGAATATCGAGTGTTTGAATATAATGTTATTTTACACTGTTACAAAAACAACAAAAGAAAAATGTTTCAGTTTTATCAATTGAAAAAGCGTATCAAAAATTATTTCATTTGAAATCACAAAGGCATTTCATTTACAAGATAATTTCAGCAACACCACTTCATAAAATTTAAAATAGCATTTATTTAAATAAATGGTATGTCTTTGGAAATCTAAAAGCAGTAGCAACAGAAGTATATTGACTAATAAAATGCGAAATATAATATAATTAATGTAACTTCTATAATTTAAATTTATCCATATATAATGTTACAAGATTGTAAAATACTGGAGAAACATAATATCAAAAGTCAAATTTATTATATGGACCAAAATAGATATAAGCAGGAGTATTTAACCCTTTGCGGCGCAAGAGAATTCGGATCATTTAAATTATACTACCACCGGAATTCATGAACTAAATTAAACTAAAAGAAATTTTAAATTTTAAGGTTAAAAAAAAGGCTTTTTCTGGTATGTTATAAACGTAAATTTTTGCTAAAAAATTTCCGGGATGAATTTTTGCAGCTGGATCTTAAATTTTGCGTCCTCGCAGCGAAGACAGCGCGCGTTAAGGGGTTAAAGGAATTATAAAACAACCGCAATACTCACGCCACAATAAACCAGAAATATATGTTTAAATAATGGAATAATCTAATTAAAGAAAAAATAAAGAAATAAAACAGTACTAAACAATGACGCTACAACAAATGGACTATAGTAATGGGTGGCACAAAAGTTTTGAGATCAATTCCGACATATACGGCTGAATATCACATAAGTGTGCATTTTGGATTTTTTTAAACTTTTTTTTCAAACTGTGTATTTTAATTTGAATTTTTGAAAATAAGTCCGTAAGTACATCTTAAATAAATTCTGAGTTTGACAGAGATCGAACATAATTTTTTTTAATTTTATTGAAATTTTTCAATAAAAATTTATAATTTTAATTATCTTATAAAATCAAAATTAACATTTAATTTTTTTTTTTTTTGTGGTTCAGATTCATTAAAAAACACAAGACTTAGGCTTTTCTAAAAAGTTCTTCCCATTTTAAAAAATAAAATAAAATAAACCCAAAAATTTTAAATTTAAAAAAATAAATAAATAAAATAAAATTTATTTTTTTATAAACATAAATTATATCAATGGGAAATATCATAGACTGCATACCTCTTGACTATAAACTGGAAATAATTAGTTTACTTGCATTAAATTTTTAATTATAGCATTTAAAGATGTCAAAAAATGATGTCACTGAAATGACTGGTTTGTCACTGAAATTACAATGTTTGTCACTGAAACGACTGTTTGTCACTGAAATGACAATATTTGTCAAAATGACTATTTTTCACTGAAATAACATTGTTTGTCAATGAAATAGGACCATATAATATTAAAAATGGAACATATTAGAACAATAGAGAAAAGATTGTGAAGGGAAAAGAAAGAGCAGTAATGAGAATATCAAGCAATTTTATTGTATTAAAATCCTTGTAGTTACAAGTTTAATGATTAACTGAATTAAATTCAGAAAAAGCATTTTGAACATTATTAAAATCTTCATCCTGAAGTTTAAAATATCTATTTGAAGCAGGTTCAGGAGAATTCCTAATTTTGCACAGAATATGTGGCACTTGAATTTCATGGACATCCTCTTTGTCAGGCCATGCAAATTATTTTTTCTGCATCTTGCCATAAATAACACAAGTAAAATATTTTGAGTAACATTCTCAATGACACCTTAAAGGGGGCAAAAATAAATAAATAAATAAATAAAATTAAATAAAAAATTAAAAGTTTGCTTTTTTAATTGTATCTTAATACTAGCAGGCAACGCCCGCTTCGCTGGTCCCTATTTTTAAATGAATCACTATAATGAATTCTCAAAATTGCATTAATTTTTATCACATGAAAAAAAAAAGAGAAACAAAATCTGAGTAGGAAAAATGTCGCACCGGGTTCTCACTGCCTTCGGAAAAAATTCCCAAAATGCTCTAACTCTTATTTCTATTATTTTCCCACTTCGCCCCCCCCCTCCTGTCTATCCTAATAATTTTACAAATTTGAAATATCCGCAATCGATTTGTAAGTATCAAAAACATCTATGCACCAGTTTTGAACGATATATCTCTATTTTTATTTTTTTACCGCTCTACTCCCCCCCCCTTCCCGCCCTCCCAATAATTTTAAAAATTCGAAAATATCCGCAATCGAATTGTAGGTATTGGAAACCTCTATGTACCAATTTTGAATGATCTAACTCTATTTTCTTTTTTTTTTTTTTTTGCCCCTCTGCCCCCCCCCCTCCCGGCCCTCCTAATAACTTTATACTTTCAAAAAAATCCCCATTCGACTTGCAGGCCTCTAAAACCTATCTGTACCGATTTTGAACGGCCTAACTGTATTTCTATTTGTTTTTTACCATAGCCCCCCCCTTACCGCCCCCCCTTACCGCCCCACCTAATAATTTTAAAAATTCGGAAGTATCCGCAATCGATTTGTAAGTATCGAAAACATCTATATACCAATTTTGAGCGATCTAACTCTATTTTTATTTTTTTGCCCCCCTCCTCCCCCTCCCCTCCCCCTTTCCCGGCCCTCCTAATAACTTTACACTTTCGAAAATATCCCCATTCGACTTGCAGGCATCTAAAACCTAACTGTACCAATTTTGAACGGCCTAACTGTATTTCTATTTGTTTTTTACCATAACCCCCCCTTACCGCCCCCCCCTTCCCGCCCCACCTAATAATTTTAAAAATTCGAAAGTATCCGCAATCGATTTGTAAGTATCGAAAACATCTATATACCAGTTTTGAACGATCTAACTCTATTTTTATTTTTTTGCCCCCCTCCCCCCCTCTCCCCTCCCCCTTTCCCGGCCCTCCTAATAACTTTACACTTTCGAAAATATCCCCATTCGACTTGCAGGCATCTAAAACCTAACTGTACCAATTTTGAACGGCCTAACTGTATTTCTATTTGTTTTTGCCCCATAGCCCCCCCTTGCCGCCCCCCCCCCCTTCCCGCACCTCCTAATAATTTTATAAATTCGAAAATATCCGAAATCGATTTGCAGGTATCGAAAACCTCTATATACCAATTTTGAACGATCTAACTCTCTTTTTATTTTTTGCCCCCCCCCTCTCCCCCCCCCCCCCTGCTGCCCCACCTCGGGGCTGAATTTCTAAAATTCCAGAAATTGGTTTTTAGATATTTGCATTAGCTATATTTTAGAGCAAAAATTTCACGCATATCTATTTTTTTGTTTGAGATATATAGGATTATGCGAAATCACGTTTTTACGCATGTGAAATCACGTTTTGCCCCCCCGCCCCCCTTGGGGACCGAATTTTGAAAATTCCAGAAATTGGTTTTTAGACATTTGTGTTAGCTATATTTTAAAGCAAAAATTTTACGGATATCTGTTTTTTTTGTTTGAGATATGAAGGATTTTGTGAAATCACGTTTTTCCCCCCCTCCCCCCCTTGGGGGGCGAATTTTGTAAAATCGCTTCTTAGTGGATGCCTACGTCATGGAAAGAACATTGTCACAAAATTTCATGCTTCTAGGTCCAGGGGTTTGGTCTGGGCGTTGATAGATCACCCCCTCACTCAGGAAGTCTTCTTTTATATATATAGATTAATGTCGTATGTAATTTTTTTTATATTTACCTGGATACCGGAAAGTACTTTAAATATTTAAATATAAAGCTTATCCTACACCAACAAATCTTTTAATTCAAAATAAAAAATTATTTAAATCCAGGGCTTACAAAATAGTAAATCTGCAACAAATGTCATTTTCGTGACGTCACAAAAATGACCGTCACGAAAATGACAAATCGTCAATAATTCGTTCTGTACTGAAAAACATGCTTTCACTAAACCGATATCGTCACATTTTCTTCTTCTGGTCGTCATTCTATATTAAAATAAAACTTTGTTCTAAATTTTATAATAATATTTTTTTATTCTTTATGCATCTCGAAAATGACAAGCAATAAAAGTACGCACAGCATGTAAACAATAAAAATAATGTTAACTCTTACCTGTTTTCAATTTTCTTGAGATTTTTTTTCCCCACATATCGTCAATGTTGATTTCTGATCTTAAACTTTAAAAAAAGTGAATGGTGGCACCATCCCTTGATGATATATGAAGTTATTTTCATGTGTCACGAAAATGACGTCAAGACTTGCATACAAACATTTTAATTACACATGCATGAAAATTAACGTAATTAAAAAGAAAAAAAAATTTCCTTTGAAAACAAATAGTTTTTTTTTACAAGAATTAACAATTATTATAATTATCATTTTATTTTTTTTAGTAAAAAACATACTTTGTATGTAAACATTTGGTCTTGGAGACAGTCACGAAAATGACGATTATAAGGTTTAAAATTTTCTAAAAAATACTGAAATTGCTATAAACTCACATTTTATGATTTGATGCTTTTTTAAAAAGGTACTTCTAAAGAATAATAATAAAATTTTACAATTTATTTGCTTAAAATTAATAATAAAGACCTGAAACACTAAAATGCACATTTATGTGATATTCAGCCATACATCAATAAATTCCTGTCGAAACTGAAACAATTTATTGGTAACTACCACCAACACGATAAAATAATGTTCTTGTCAGACCTCGCCAATAGCCATTAATTGAAATAAACGTTGCAATGACGCGCTGAAGAAAAAAAATAAAAAATAAAAGTGCATTTCGTGGCAAAAGGTGACACGAAAAATATTCTGCTATAAGAATTTTGGTATTTTCGTCTGTTCATACCTGATTAGTGTGTGACAATTGATATGAAGCAATATATGAACATCAATAAGTAAATAGAATACTTACTCGAAAATTGCAAGAAATGGCATATGTGTCATTCAGGCTGTGATGAAGAACATTAAGAAAGCCCCCAAAAATCAAAAATAATAAGCCGTTAACGGCCATGATTTTTTTTTTTTTTTAAGATCAATATTTTCCTAGCATCCAAAGAAAGATTTTTGACTTGTTTTCTTCACCTGCCGATCTTAGCTGGACAAAATGGAGTAGTATTTATGCCTTAAGTTTCTCCATCTTACATATCAAATATAATTCCTACGTACTTTACCATCCCCCAGAGATGCCCCACGTGTCTTGGAATCTACCTGTAGAAATAGGGAAGTAAGATGTGCACAATGTTTATATTAATGAAGTCTTTATCAAGTTGAGAGTACATTGTTTTTCAATTAGCCATGCGAAAGCCACTGCTTCAGCGCTCTTGCTCTTATGACTCTAATATTCTTTTGCTGTATATTTAGGAAATGAGCTGTTTGTTTTTCATACAGTCGTATATACACTTTATTTTTAAGAATTCTTTTAACTCTTCTTGGTGAAATGCACATCTTAGCAGCCATTTTGTTTGCACTCAAGCAATGATTTCTCTTCAATTTTTCTCGCACGTTCTTCACGTTCCCTGCAATCATAGTGATAGGTCTGCGACCGCCAGCATGTCTTTTTCTTACAGATCCAGACTCTCTATATCTTTTTCTTGTTCTATATATCAAACTTTAGTTGTTGTTTTCATGTTTTAACTTTTTAATAATTCACGTGGTCTTTTTCCCAAAGAATAAAGACATTTTGCCTTTTCCCATCCACTTTTAAATGTGTTGTTAGACTGCAAAAGAATATCTTTCAAAGACTTTTTCTTACTCTAAAAGAATGCAGCTTCAATATAAATTAAGATGATTCTATTAAAAGAAAAATATAAATTATATTTTATTAAAAACAACAGTGTCGCACTTCAATTGCCCCACCCTGTATATATATATATATATATAAGACATTATGTTAAATTCTAATAGATATATAATATGGGGAAAAAAAAAAAAAAAAAAAAAGCCGTACTTTGATACTTTAACTTTTCCTTCCAAAAACTACCAGTTTTAACATTTAAATGTAGGGTTGAAACAGATAGCGATTTTGCTGGCTATCGAATAACTGGAACTCTAATGCCTGCTGGATAAGGATATGTGATATCTCGCAAAATCACTAAACGTTTTAACCTTATTTTTAAATGATTTAAATTGGCTATTTAAAAAATAAATAAATAAAATAAAATAAAAGTAATAAAATTATCCAAATAAGTTTTTTTTTTTTTTTTAACCTTACACTGTAAAAAATATGCCCTATTTACTGCCAGAAATTTTTTGTAATTAAAAAAAATACGTTCTGACAACGTAATTTTTTCGTAAATTATGCGTATTTTCTCAAATTACAGAGAATTTCTGCCAGCATATAGGACATATTTTTTACAGTGAGTGTATGTGTGTGTGTAAATATCTGACTATATATAACGACAGCAGTCACCAAATTACCCACTGCGCTGATTTTGAAATATTTATGTAATACATGAAAAGCTGTATAATTTTTTATGTATATAGTGTTTCTAGCTCCTACGGTGTAAAAAACAATTTAAATAAATTAAATTAAATTAAAAATAATAATAATAATAATTAATAATAAATCCTTTATTATTGCAGAATATTTCTGGCAGAAAATTGCCAGAAAGTATCCATATGCTATGCAAAATATACATTGACAAAACAATACAGAGACAAATCGCACGCAACAGATTTTTTTTTTTTTTTTTTTTTTTTTTTTTTTTTTTCGTAGTGCACACCGTAAAAATACTCCCATTAAATAAAATTTTACTGTTCCACGAGCCAGGGAAAAACTGTCAAACTATTACCTCTCAGCAACGGAAATAAAATTTTCTCTGCTACTTAGCACTTCTCAATCCTGCTTTGATACCAATTCTTCGTACGCAAAACAGAAAAAATGTATAACCACCAGATGGAATCTGCATTAATGATTACAAACTTTATCTGTTTAAAAAAAAAAAAATTTCTTTTAACAGATTAGGAATTAATTTTAAACTAAATTTCTGCAGTTTGGGAAAACATCCATTTCATGTAAGAAATTTTCTATTTTTACAGACTTTTTTTTTTTTTTTTTTTTACAGTGTATACATGGAGAAAACTCGTACCATTACGATCTATGAACAATATTTCTTTTAAAGGCTTTTTAAAATAATTTCATTAAATTCAATACAGTGAAATTAATGTTCTTTCTAATGATATTTAAGAGGAAGATTTCTGTCGAAAATGTTGTCCATAGTTTTACAAAGCTACACAAAAGTACTCTCATAAGCTGTTTATTAAACACGGTGGTTACACTTTTTCCCAAAAAAGGAAATGAACAAACGTTACTAATTTTTTTTAAAGAAAGATTTCTTTAGGAAATGGTGTTCATAGAACTAATAATTAGTTTACGTGACTGCATAAAAAGTATTTCGGTAACTTATGTATGATTCAGCCTTCATATAACAATATTAAGTGTATTAAAAATTTCTCGAAAACTAAATAAATTTTAAGAAATAGCATTTAAAAAATTATTTATTATTATTATTATTATTATTATTATTATTATTATTATTCAAAATTTTTACTAATTCTTTTTTTTTTCCTGAATTTTACCAGATTATAATTTAACAATAAAGAATATATTCTGTATACATTCTACACTAGAGATGGGATAAACAGTTACATTTCAGTAATAGGTTATTTCGTTTCATACTACCTTTGGTAATATATTCCAATATTCGATTATTTTCGATTATTTAAAAAAAGAAAACGAATTTAAAACACATAATTTAATGATGTAAACTTATATTATATATATATATATATATATACATTTATAAAGAAGTAAATATTTAGCAAGTTTAGTATTTGAAAAGTGAAATAAATTTATTTGACTAAAAAGTAATTGCTATTCAAAAATAACATTTTTTCGACTTGTTTACTTTTAAGTCGTGAATGGCGCTCTGTAATTAAATTTCCGTCTCTGAGAAAAGTATCTCACAAGGTACTGATGCACCCATTGTACAAAATTTCATTTTTACTAGTTTTGATAACAGCGAAAAAAAGGAAAAAAAAAGGAATTATAGCGCCACCAATATATATAAAAAGAGGATTTGTTTTCTTCTTCAAATAATTCTCTTGGAGATATCTATTTACTTCAGCAATGGCAGCTGATATATTGGAACCTGAAACAAAATGCATAAATAAAAAATCTAGCAATGTAACCAATTGAAAATCATATGAATGTAACTTGATAGTAATTTTTTTTTTTTTTTTTTTTAATTGTAGTTAGTAAAACAAATAAAATAAAAAATAATAACAGTAATAATAATCATAAATTAACGATTTAAAGCACTATTTTAGAATTCCCGCTTCTTATTTTATAATTAACTTTTATTTTAATTTTCTATATATATAACTTGTATTATGCAGTAGTAAAACAGTATCTATAATTACTGAAATAATTATACATAAAAGAAAATTATTAATATAATTAATATTGTGTAGTATATTTTCATCTTTTAGAGAGAAAAACAGTGCGAGAAGAAATTGTTCTAAATATATTGATTATTCATTTTAACTGATTAAAGTAAGGATTTTAGTAATTAATTAAATTTAATAAATACCTGAAGGTTTCTTTGTTGCGATTTTAGTATCAAGTTTTTTTTTTTTTTTTTTTTTTCAAACAGAATAACTTGCTTGCTGCTCTTGTTCTATTAAAGACTCATTAGGCATAATTGTTTCGTCTTCACTTTCAACATTCATATTCACGACCTCTTTAGATTTTTTTTTTTTCTGTTTCACCCATATTTAATTAATTAAATTTATACAATGCTTTTTAATAGATTCGGCAGAGTAATCACTTGAAAATGGAGCTAACTTGAATCTTTAATCCAAAAATACAGTCAATGCAAGAGATCTGTTGTTTTCTATTTTTGAAAATCTTACTTTTATACCTTTTAATAACTCATCGCAGGGACGAAACATGGGCGCAGAACTCATAAAGGTATTTGTTTAAGAAACTTCTGCACATACAATATCGTTGATTTAAGAAATAGAAAGTTTTGTCTCATTGACAGTGATATGCGTTCTGCACCCGTGTTCCATCCCTGTATAACAACTACGCTTTTTGAAACAGAATCAACCATATTCTCCTTTTCGCATTTCTTCACACAGACTTCAAGCCATCTATAAGGGGAATTACGAGACTTCCAGCAGCGTATTTTTAAGCGCTAATTTCTTTAGTAACAGTCTCTAATGGTTCCGATATAATACATAGCTCTTTACATATAGCCCATTCTTTTTACACTAAAATTGGCAAATTTCTATTTATCAGTGCTGTTGAAGTTTTAATAGTATCTTGTAATTCAGAAAAACGGTGAATCATGTAATAAGAGGAATTCCATCTTGTGGTAACTTCCTGGATTCTTTTTTTTTTTTTTTTTTTTTTTTTGTTCTACACCCAAAACTGTTTTCTGAGTAGAATTCAGTTTTTTCAAACTACTAGAACTTCTTTCAAAACAACTAACTGTTATGGTGAATTTCGAATTTCTACAAAAACTATATTTTTTTAAATTTTAATATTTTAAATTTTACCCGAACTGTTTCATTTTTATTCAAAACTTGTATATTTTTACTAAACTATATTTTTTAAACCCTTTGGTACAGAAAACTAAATTTTTAATTTATCAATTCTACAAAAACTATACGTTTTTATAATTTTTAAATGTCAGAAAACTAAATTTTTTTTAAATTTACCAATTCTACAAAACTATATGTTTCTATAATTTTTAAATGTTACACGAACGGTTTAATTTTATTTAAAAACTTTTATATATATTCTTAGTTTTTTTTTATTCAAAAACTGTGTGTAATTGCACTTAAGAATTTTCTTAGCTTATTTACGAAAACAAGATAGTCGGTTGGAATGGAATGACCGTTATATTGTTTTTACTTCGAGGGAAAGGAAGCGTCTTTGCCCACAGATGTTGTTGACAACAGGTTCGCAGGATGCAGTTTTCGTGGAAAAAGACAGGCGATAGGAAGGTTTTCGTGTGTTCGTGTGAGGCCAGTACCTCTTTCGCATGATTTTTGTGTTTTTCGGGAACTCAAGAATGCTATCTTGCTCGTAAAATGGCAGAGGAGTTGGGTAACTTTAAACTTTAATGTTATCTGTCGATTACATAAATTCGCGTCCTATGACACGGGGATTTCAGTAAATCTGTCAAGTTCAAAAAAGGTTAATACTGGAATTTTATTGTAATTGCCATATGTCTTTTCCTTCGCGACTCTGGGGTCGGAGAAAATTTTTTTTTCTTCTTTATTTCATCCGTGTGGGGTGAATTGGGCACGCCTTGACAGGGGCCCCTTGGCCAATGTTCGCGTTACTAGGAGGTGTGTTTTTGAGGGAGTGAATTTTCATTGGGCAGTGAATAATTTGGAGAACTGTTGTTGGCAACACGGGCCCGAATGCTCTTCGCTTTTTGGGGGGAAAATGGGGCATTCGACGTTAAGCATCCATCGAGAAAAGAAATGTAGCGGGCTTCTCTTAAAAAAAGAGAGGGGGCTTTAGAGCTCCCTCAGACTAGGCATTAGCAAGAAGGCTTTCAACGAGGATGGTCGTCTGTTTTTTCGGCTCTCCGGTAGCAACTCAGAAGGCAGGCAAGGACTGAAAAACAATCGCGGGCCCAGGCGCTCTCCAGTGGCGGGGAGACTAGCAAGGTTTGACGGCGAGCCCCGGCTTTGATTACGTCCAGCGGAGCTAGCTGCTATAAACCAGGCATACTTCGGCTTAGAAATTATAGCGATTAAGGTAACAACTGAGACGCTTCTTCACCATGAGGACGTTAGATTAATATGTGGACCAAAACAAAAACAGTGCCGACTACCCCGGTCAGAGAAGACCTCACGGAGAGGTGGGAGACTGGGGCGGCATTAAGGCTCTCGTCCAAGCTTCAGTATTTTGTTCGGCGAGAATATCATCTGACAAACTCAAAGGGAGTGTGGCGGTTAATGCGGAGCAGCACTGGTCTTCGAGTCTGAAAAATGGGGTCCTCGTGGTAGTTATTTACGAGATTGAACCCGTCCCGGGAAAGGAAAAGTTGACAGTGAACGCCCATGTCCCAAGCCCCACAAAAGCCAAAATGATTACCAGTCCGGAAAATTCTGAATTCCCTCAACTCTAGATCGCCAGTTGGACAGCGCTACGTTCAATGGAATTGCCTAGTAAGTTTTGTAAACTTTTCTAATACGTTATGTTTATTGTGTGTGAACTTTTAACATAAGATGATTACGACCATATTTTTATTCATTTGAACTTATTTAAAAGTGATTATGTATAGATAAAAAAAAATAGTGGTGTTAAATTGTGTAGAAGCTTGTTTATCCTGTATTTTATAAAAACAGTTTTTTTTATAATAAATTTTGTTTAAAATTTAAGTCTCAAATGTTGGATATCTATTTTATCTTTATAAGGTAATATTTATGTCCTTAAGAAATTATTACAGTTACTTTTGAGATATTTTTTTTTTTTTTATAGATATGGAGAATTTATTTTTGTTTGATAAAGATTTTTTTTCTTATCATTAACTAGTAACCACTAGATAAAGGAGTAGAATTAAAGAACAAAATGTCCTTTTTTTGTATTTATTTAACCCAGTGATGGCAGTGTCCCCTTATTAATTTAGTACATGATTAATGAATATTTGAGCAGCTAGTTTAACACCAAATAATCGAATAGATCATAGAAGCTAAAAAAAGAAATATTTCATGGATTCTTTTGGATTTAAAATGAACAGGATCAGGGCAGTGATTTAGTTCAGTCCTCTGTTTTGGAATTGTGTTTTGACTGCTAATGGTAATATAAATAAAAAAGGGAAAGAGTTAAGTGAATTATTTGGATTAAGAGAAGTGGTGGTGATCACCGAGGAAAAGTAAATTTTAGTTGTTTGCAATTCCAGAGGAGGACTGAGGTAACATTTTTTTCTTTTCAGGTCCAGTTGTGATGAAGAAATAAAAAATTAATATTTTTTTTTATTTTTATTGTTATTTTTATTTGATTTAAGTACTGCTTGATTCCTGTTAGTAATTTAAATACTTGGATGATAATTAGAAACAGTGAGGTCTATAACATAGAAAAAAGAAAAATATGAGTGTATCAATGATATTAATAATAATAATAGATATATCTATATATAAAAGAGAAGTGTAATAATACCTGAATATATTGAAGAATTAAATTAAACATACATGTTCAGTTTCCTTCAAGATAGGTAACAATTAGACACTGCTATCATTGTTGTTTTTACCTGGGTATAAATTGGCATTTACACAACGCAGTTTTTTTTTTTTTTTTTTTTTTTTTTGATTGAGTAGGAAAAATCATATTTTTTTTTTTTCTATCTGAGAAGGGGTAAAGAGTTAAAATTTTTAATTAAATCACTATATGAACAGGGCTTAAAAGTTTATGGTGCTTTCTTTTTTAAATGCATTTGACTTTGCCTGGAAATAAACCTGTATTCTGAAAACTGTTATTCGACAGTTCTGGAGAAACCCAGGGAAAATTCTGAGTTCAGAACTTAGAATATTTATATAGATAATAAGTATTCGTAATCTATAGAATCTAAATATTTATTAATCTGATAAATTTTATGTAAAGATTAGATTTATTATTAATAGAGAAAAAAAATCCAGGCAAAGTTTGGTATATTTAAAGTTGAAGAATGCTAATTTGAATAAAGCCTATAGAGTGAATGTTTTTTTTTTTTTTTAAGAAAGAACCACAATATAACTGGCGCCGTGTCACCAGGATCGCAAATTTAAGATATTAATAAATTTAGTTACTAGAATATTATTGGCGATAGGTTGATATTTTTATAGAAAAGATTCATTTTTTTTTTGTTGATGCTTAATGTTGTTGATTTGGAGTATGCTATTTCTTTTATAAAAGATTTATATTCCCTTATTGGATAATTGTAATTTGATATTAATGATTTTATTATTTCTAGTAAGTTTTTATTCTAGTGTAGCTTAGTCATTTTGATATTTTTTTTTATTTACTCAAAAACTGTCTGGTTTAAATGCTAAACTTTTACAAAATTATCTTTATTTCTATACTTAAATTTTAAATCTTCTAGACTCCTTATTTAAAAAAAAAAAAAAAAATCAAATAGGGGAATATAAAAGAGAAAAATATATATTTAATTATATCAGGGTATATAATGGTGTGAAGACCTGAAAAATATATATATAAATCTTCTTGCGGTAAAATAACATTTTTCATTGTTTTATTCTCTGAAATTATTTTTATCTGTATAAATTTTTTTTTATTATTGTGTGTTGGGCTTTTATTGATGTTTTTTTCTCAAGGGAAGGATATTTTTTTTTTCTTTTTCTCTCTCTCTCGGTATATTTTTTTTTATTTACTTAGCCCCTATATATATATAAAATTTGATCCAAAATTAATGATAACAAAATATAAATGCTAACCTTTTACTAAACTATGTTTAATTATATGCGTAATTTTTAAATTTTCGAGACTCGTTATTTCAAAAAAAAAAAAAAAAAAAAAAAAAAGGGGTAGATATTTTTTTTGGATAACTTGAAAATAAATAGATTAAACAGGTTAATTACAAAAATGACAGGTGACAATCCGAAAGAAACTCCGGTAGAGCCTGGCCTAGAGGGTAGTGGACTTCAGAATGATTCCCTAGTCGCGCACGGTCAAAATTCGAGTGCTGCACTGGCAGTGGGGGTGGAAAACGCGCAGTGTCAGAGAAGAGCACTCCTCTTGGATAATCTCTCTTTCATCCCAGTTTTTACAGGGAGAGACCCCTCTTTTTCTGTCGGCGAATTCTTTTCAAAATTTCACGAGTTTGCTCGTTTCCTAGGATGGAAACAGGAAGAGCTTTTCTTCGCTGCTACTCAGCGCTTGGCAGGGGCAGCACAGCAACTGTACAGGGACCATAAGATGCATGTTAAAGATTTCGGCGATTTAGAAAAATTATTGAGAGATAGGTTTGGGGCAAAGGAAGATTTGCACAAAAGGATACATGATTTTTGGTCCTTTGTACAGTTACCCGACATGTCGGTGGCAGATTTTATGGCTAAGGCAAAAGTTAGGGCTAGAAGGGCTCTAGAGGCGCAGAAAATCCCCCCCCCCCCGAAAATTTAGCGCAAACTGAAAGAGAGTGGCTTCTTGCTCTTTTACTAAAGAACCTTAGGCCAGAAATAAGAAAAGGAGTTATAGCTAGGTCCCCTACTACGGTTGAAGAAGTCGAACGCATTGCGCTCGCAGAAGAGGAAGCTTTTCTCTCGGTTAGCCCCCAGCAAGTCTCTAGCTCAAGCGGCTATGTGGCTGAGTTGGCCTGTGCGGCCCAAGTAGCGACCCAGGATAGGTCAGCAACTCCCCACCAGACTCTAGCGAATCTTATTGCTGATTTATCAGTACAAGTTTCACAGCTTTCCTCAAAAGTCCAAAGCCTCGAGAGTAGGAGAGATGAGCGACCACCTCAGAAATCTAAAAAAGACATTGTGTGCTATTATTGTGGTAAGGTCGGACATTACAAGAGCGAATGTTTAAAGAGACAGAAAGATTTTCAACAGAGTAGGAACTCAGCCCAAAATTCTCAAAATTATACTTTCAGAAGCGGTTCTCGTTCCCAGGGTAGGGGAGGGGCTCAAGTAGGCACGGAGAGATTGCAAAATAATACTCACCATGAAAATAAACCTTTAAACTAGAAGGGATCTCACCTGGGGAGGTAGCGGCTTGGGATCCTGCACCTTCAACACAAATACCTCAAAATACTGAATATTTTTATTCAGGTTGGAACAAATCTTTTGTAAATGAACTGCCTATACTATCATTTTTCTATAAAGGTGAACATCATAGTGTGTTAATCGATTCTGGGTGTTCCTGCAATTTGATAACTAGTAAGATTGTGGAAAAATCTAGGGGAGTAAGTAAACAGACATGTTCATCGAATCTAAGAACACTTTTAGGCGGTGAAGTAACTTTAAAAAGTAAGGCAGAGCTACAGTTTAAATTGGGACAAAATGACTTTTCTGACACATTTGCCATATGTGAAGGCTCTCTATCTCCAAGTTTTCAAGTTATTTTAGGGATACCTTGGCTTAATAAATACAATGTTAAAGTAGATTTCAAAAATAAAACACTTACTGGAGATAATTTTGAAATTTTGTTTGGGTCTCAACAAGACCAGTCTGTTAATTTTGGCTCTGCAATGCTCAACCCTATCCCTATATATGCAAAAACAAAAAAAATTATTCCTTCTCTCTCAGAATCAGTAATACCTGTAAAAGTAAGAAACATGAACAATTCTAGTTCCAAAAATGTGTTTATTTACCCTCATAAATTTATCTCTGATTCCATTGTCATTAGCCATACAGTTTGCTTAAATAACCCGAATAAGTTGTATGTAAAGGTTTTAAATTTAACAGAACAGCCTTTTCATTTAAATAAAAATTGTCAACTTGGATACTTAGAGGAAATTGGGGAGGAAGAGCCAAAGCCCCAAGTAAACTTTGGGGAAGTGACAGAAATTGGAGCATTGGAAAATATAAATTTGCAATGGGACACTGAGTTTAAATTAGATCACTTAGATGAAAATTTAAAAGAAGAGGTACAGAAATTTTTACAAAAGAACTCTGATGTTTTCGCTGCCTCAGTACTTGATTTACCAGGGTGTGACACTGTTATGCACAACATAAATTTAAGTGATAACACCCCTGTTAGGAGTTCTCCCTATCGAGTTCCCTACAACTTAAGACAGGAAATGAATAAGCAAATAAATACACTCATCGAAGCAAAAATTCTTGTGCCATCTAATTCCCCATATGCATCACCCATTATTTTAGTTAAGGCGGACGGTTCATTTAGGCTAGCATGTGATTTTAGGAAATTAAATAATAAATTAGTTAGCGACAAATACCCCATCCCTAACATCTCTGAAACAATAGACTCTTTCGCAGGCGCCAAATATTTCACCACTTTAGACCTTACTAGTGGATTTTTTCAGCAAAAGATACCTGAAAATCAGCAACATATTACGGCAATTGTGACGCACGATAAGCTATTACAATGGACCAGAAGTCCATTCGGTTTAAAATCTTCCCCCGCAGCCTTCCAAAGATTAATGAATTTTATTCTAAGTGACTTACAACATTTAAACATTCTAATTTATATAGATGACATCTGTATCGCTTCTAAAGACATAAAATCCCATTTTGAAAAATTAAATTTAGTTTTTGATAGGTTAAGAACCCATAATTTACGCCTAAAGCCCTCTAAATGTCATTTTTTAAAATCTCAAATAACATTTCTTGGTTTTAACATTAAAAATGGTGAAATTTTTCCTGCCGACAAAAATGTTGAGGTGATCAGTAAAATTAAGCGACCTGTGAACAGAAAGCAAGTTAGATCTTTTCTGGGATCTGTGGGATTTTATAGGAGACATATAAGTGATTATTCTAAAAGAACAATAAACTTAACTAATTTGACAAGGGAGAAGTCTAAATTTCAATGGACAGACAAAGCTGAACGAGAATTTTTAGATATGAAAAATGAAATTGCTAAAATTCCATCTTTGTTACTTCCCGACATGGAAAAAGATTTTATTTTGTATACAGACAGTTCAGCAGAAGCCATGGGGGCGGTTTTATGTCAGTATGATAATTCAGGTTTTCCACACCCTGTAGCCTTTGCTAGTAGAAAATTAAAAGAGGTTGAGAAAAAGTATTCGGCTACTGAGAGAGAACTCTTGGCTCTGGTTTGGGCAACTCAGTATTTCAAATGTTACATTTTCCATCGAAAATTCATTATTTACACTGACCACGCGGCCCTCACGTATGCGTTAAAACTTAGGGACCCCACATCTCGAATTGCTAGATGGTTATGTGCTTTAAGCGAATTTGAATTTGTCGCCAAATACATAAAAGGAAAGTGTAATTCCGTAGCAGACTTTTTGTCGAGGTTTATTGACCATGATCTACAAGTTGAGGATAACCCTACCATAGACTGTAATGTACTGGAAAATGTCAATCAAGAAATACACACCTTAACTAAGGTTGAGTTTTTAGAGGAAATCAGGCGTGCTCAAAGTCAAGATAATTTTTGTAAATATGTTAGTGCTAGATTGTGTAAAGGCTTACCTATTGCTTCTAAAAATTAAAAATTTTTCAGTAAATAATGAAGTTATTGTGTGCGAAAAAATTAACCCAATTCACAAAAAGGAAAAAGGTGAAAGAATTGTTTTGCCAAAGGCTCTTGTCTCAAAGATTTTTCATATGACTCACGAATCTCCAGTAGCATGTCATGCGGGTTTTTACAAAACATTTTTTAGGATAAAAAATAATTATTTCTGGAAAGGGATGTATGCAGACGTTAAAAGACTAGTGGCTTCCTGTCAATCTTGCTTAGAGTTTAGAGCACACAAACCTAAAAAATTAGCTGAGCTCCAGAGATTAGAAATTCCAAATAAACCGTTTGATACCATACACTCAGATATCTGTGGTCCTTATCCCATTACCGAAAAGGGAAATAGATATATTGTAGTGTATGTTGACAGTTTTAGTAAATGGCCAGAAGCTTATGCAGTAAAAAATATCACCTCTGATACCTTAGCAGAAACTTTGATAGACTTTATCTCAAGACATGGGGCTCCCACAAAAATAATTACCGATAAAGGTAAAAATTACATGAGCGAAGCAATAGCACAGGTATACAGTAAATTACAAATTACTCACAGACACACTTCCAGTTATCATCCGCAGAGTAATGCGAAATGCGAGCGCCAACATCGCTCACTTAGTAAATAATAATCACAATGACTGGGATGATAAATTAAAATTTGTACTTTTAGCTATGAGGTCAGGTATACATTCCACAATTAATGAAACACCCTTTTTCGTAACATACGGCAGAGATATTCAACTTCCTTATAATATTTTCTGTCAAAAAGATCCTATTAATTATAATGACTGCCCTTCTTACTGTGAGCAACTAATTCCCTCTCTAAAACATACATTCTTACAAACCAAAGAATTATTAGAAAAATCCGCACAAAGACAAGAAAGCTATAGGAAAAAGTTTTCTGTTGATAAACATTTAAAGGTAGGAGATCTTGTGATGCTGTATACTCCAGCAATTAAACCAGGCCTTTGTAATAAATTTAACAAGAAGAACTCAGGCCCTTTTCGTCTTATGAGAAAATTAGGAAGTGTAAATTATGAGATACAGGAAGTGAAAAATCCAAACAATATGCAAATTGTCCACATTGACAGATTATCAAAAATTCTAAATAAACCCGTATTCCCTGTCTTGGATAGTTTACAGAATGAACTGCCAGAAAACAATACAACACAGCCAAGCCAAGTTAATGGAGACCTAGACCCAGTAGTGGAGGATATTTGGGAAAAATATAGATTAGCGAGAAAAGAAAAGAGGAGAAAACGATTTCTCTTAAATTTTGTTGGTTCACCAGAAAGTGATTCTCAGATTATTCACAGTTCTCATGGTCAGCCAGGGTTTGATACTGTTTTCGAGGTAAATTCCCCTCATAGGACACTGGATGGGCAGGTGACAGGTTCGATTCCCAGCCATACTCTACCTTCCCAGGTGTTTAACCCTCTAGACTTCTCGCCTACGGTTAGTGAAGCGGAAAATGAGGAAGTGCCGGGTTCAAATCCCTTATATCCTTTATCCTCCCAAGAGATTAAACAAAAAACGTTCTCTCCTACTGTCAGTGAACTTGAACAAGATTTTTCGCTTATGCTAGGCCAGTCAAAAGTGAAAAGGTCTAGGACTAATTCAAAAACTGCGTCAAAAATCCCCACTCACCAATACTCACTTAGAAAACGAAAGTGAATTTTGTATATAAAATTTTTGTAAATAAATTTTTTTTTTGATAACCTTTATTTTGATATGTGATGTGTTAGTATAAGTAAACACTCAAGTCTTATACTAGTATTATTTTTTAAAATGCGAGAAATATTTAAAGAAACTGTCATTTTTACTTTTCTCGCATTTATATACTTAAAACAAAAAAAAAAAAAAAAAAAAAAAAAAAAATGCAAGGAAAACTTTTTATTTTATTTGTTTTGGTTTTGTCAGGATAGCAAAAAGCTAAGTTAGGGCAAATTATTATACTGTTTATTGTATTCTTTGAATGCGAAGTGAAAACTTGGCAGTTTTGATGGAGTTTCTTAAGGAAAAGGTATGCATTTTATGCAAACATGTCCTGTTTGAACCATTGTTTATATTTACTATCTCATTGTATGTGGCTTTCAAAAAAAAAAAAAAAGGGGTGAGAATAAATTTTTTTTTTCTTTTCATGGCACTGCAGTATAACGCAGGAACTACCTATGTTGAGTGCTATAAAATGTTAAATGGACAAATTTACTTGTCCACACTCAGTTAGAGTGAGAAAGAGAGAATGAGAGAGAAAATTCTTACCTCTGACTGTTTTTTATCATATATACAATGGACTTTTTCTTGTTATATTGGTTTTCTGGATGTAATCCCATTACAAGGAGAGGTTAATCAGCCGTACTGGTTGATGTGAAACAATTTGTTTTGTGTCGGTTTTGGATGTCCCTAAGTATTTATTTATATATTTAACTACTAATATATGTTATTTATTTATGTGTATCCATTTATATATCTAACAACATCAGTTATAACTTATTATTCTTTATATTTATTTATATTTACCAATTTGCCCACCGGTGGGCCAAACAAAACAATGTGTTGTATTATACTAGCATATATATATTGTATTACTTATCGTGATGTCCTTTTATTTTCTTATTCTTATTATTGTTATTTAATACATAAATTGTAAAAGGTTCTTCCGGACGTGGCCCTGTCCGATAAATTCGATTACAAACCCTTATTGCCTAGGAAAATTTCAATCCCAAAAATGTCAAGTCCTTTTTGAAATATAGCGAGTAATGCAGCTTGTTAGTAAATATTTACATCACCGCGTCGATAAGATTGGTTGGTTGGGGAAAATTCGAGACAGGAAGGAGAAATATTTCGGTTCTTCGGATTGAATGGTTGACTGCCGTTAGCTTCAGTCGGAGAAAAAACCTCTTACGGTTCTTCGCGGATTGATTGATTGGTACGGTGGACCGACGGAAAGGGTAGAAAAATATCGTCTGCTATTAATCGCTAAGAGAGAAGAGAGCAGCTGTTGTTTGTAAACAGCCCTGGTAGTAGCAACGAGTTTGTTTACGTTAGCGACGGTTTTGGTGGCGATGACTTTCGCTTGTTGTTTTCATTCCTTCTACACACCGATTAAATTATTACCTTATATTTATTACACAAAGACTAATTTAAATATTATTTGCAAAAGGTGTTAATTAAAAAGAACTTAGTTTATTTATTGCAATTTTAATTTCGGGAACTTAGTTTTTTTTTTTGGAGAGAGACCGGGATCTCAGATATTAGGCCTGATTTGGGTTTTCTGGTGAGGTGTGTGTTTGGTTGTCTGGGCAACGTAGGGATCGTTGTTTGATTTATACGTTCGCCTGGGACACTTTAGCATTCTCTTCATTTTTCTTCAAAAAAAAAAAAATTATAGCACTTACAAAAAAAAAAAAAAAAAAAAAAAAAAAAAAAAAATTTTTTTTTTTTTTTTTTGCATAAAAGGGAGGGTGAAATGTTATGGTGAATTTCGAATTTCTACAAAAACTATATTTTTTTAAATTTTAATATTTTAAATTTTACCCGAACTGTTTCATTTTTATTCAAAACTTGTATATTTTTACTAAACTATATTTTTTAAACCCTTGGTACAGAAAACAAAATATTTAATTTATCAATTCTACAAAAACTATACGTTTTTATAATTTTTAAATGTCAGAAAACTAAATTTTTTTTAAATTTACCAATTCTACAAAACTATATGTTTCTATAATTTTTAAATGTTACACGAACGGTTTAATTTTATTTAAAAACTTTTATATATATTCTTAGTTTTTTTTTATTCAAAAACTGTGTGTAATTGCACTTAAGAATTTTCTTAGCTTATTTACGAAAACAAGATAGTCGGTTGGAATGGAATGACCGTTATATTGTTTTTACTTCGAGGGAAAGGAAGCGTCTTTGCCCACAGATGTTGTTGACAACAGGTTCGCAGGATGCAGTTTTCGTGGAAAAAGACAGGCGATAGGAAGGTTTTCGTGTGTTCGTGTGAGGCCAGTACCTCTTTCGCATGATTTTTGTGTTTTTCGGGAACTCAAGAATGCTATCTTGCTCGTAAAATGGCAGAGGAGTTGGGTAACTTTAAACTTTAATGTTATCTGTCGATTACATAAATTCGCGTCCTATGACACGGGGATTTCAGTAAATCTGTCAAGTTCAAAAAAGGTTAATACTGGAATTTTGTTGTAATTGCCATATGTCTTTTCCTTCGCGACTCTGGGGTCGGAGAAAATTTTTTTTTCTTCTTTATTTCATCCGTGTGGGGTGAATTGGGCACGCATTGACAGGGGCCCCTTGGCCAATGTTCGCGTTACTAGGAGGTGTGTTTTTGAGGGAGTGAATTTTCATTGGGCAGTGAATAATTTGGAGAACTGTTGTTGGCAACACGGGCCCGAATGCTCTTCGCTTTTTGGGGGGGAAATGGGGCATTCGACGTTAAGCATCCATCGAGAAAAGAAATGTAGCAGGCTTCTCTTAAAAAAAGAGAGGGGGCTTTAGAGCTCCCTCAGACTAGGCATTAGCAAGAAGGCTTTCAACGAGGATGGTCGTCTGTTTTTTCGGCTCTCCGGTAGCAACTCAGAAGGCAGGCAAGGACTGAAAAACAATCGCGGGCCCAGGCGCTCTCCAGTGGCGGGGAGACTAGCAAGGTTTGACGGCGAGCCCCGGCTTTGATTACGTCCAGCGGAGCTAGCTGCTATAAACCAGGCATACTTCGGCTTAGAAATTATAGCGATTAAGGTAACAACTGAGACGCTTCTTCACCATGAGGACGTTAGATTAATATGTGGACCAAAACAAAAACTGTGCCGACTACCCCGGTCAGAGAAGACCTCACGGAGAGGTGGGAGACTGGGGCGGCATTAAGGCTCTCGTCCAAGCTTCAGTATTTTGTTCGGCGAGAATATCATCTGACAAACTCAAAGGGAGTGTGGCGGTTAATGCGGAGCAGCACTGGTCTTCGAGTCTGAAAAATGGGGTCCTCGTGGTAGTTATTTACGAGATTGAACCCGTCCCGGGAAAGGAAAAGTTGACAGTGAACGCCCATGTTCCAAGCCCCACAAAAGCCAAAATGATTACCAGTCCGGAAAATTCTAAATTCCCTCAACTCTAGATCGCCAGTTGGACAGCGCTACGTTCAATGGAATTGCCTAGTAAGTTTTGTAAACTTTTCTAATACGTTATGTTTATTGTGTGTAAACTTTTAACATAATATGATTACGACCATATTTTTATTCATTTGAACTTATTTAAAAGTGATTATGTATAGATAAAAAAAAAATAGTGGTGTTAAATTGTGTAGAAGCTTGTTTATCCTGTATTTTATAAAAACAGTTTTTTTTATAATAAATTTTGTTTAAAATTTAAGTCTCAAATGTTGGATATCTATTTTATCTTTATAAGGTAATATTTATGTCCTTAAGAAATTATTACAGTTACTTTTGAGATATTTTTTTTTATAGATATGGAGAATTTATTTTTGTTTGATAAAGATTTTTTTTCTTATCATTAACTAGTAACCACTAGATAAAGGAGTAGAATTAAAGAACAAAATGTCCTTTTTTTGTATTTATTTAACCCAGTGATGGCAGTGTCCCCTTATTAATTTAGTACATGATTAATGAATATTTGAGCAGCTAGTTTAACACCAAATAATCGAATAGATCATAGAAGCTAAAAAAAGAAATATTTCATGGATTCTTTTGGATTTAAAATGAACAGGATCAGGGCAGTGAGTTAGTTCAGTCCTCTGTTTTGGAATTGTGTTTTGACTGCTAATGGTAATATAAATAAAAAAGGGAAAGAGTTAAGTGAATTATTTAGATTAAGAGAAGTGGTGGTGATCACCGAGGAAAAGTAAATTTTAGTTGTTTGCAATTCCAGAGGAGGACTGAGGTAACATTTTTTCTTTTCAGGTCCAGTTGTGATGAAGAAATAAAAAATTAATATTTTTTTTTTTTTTTATTGTTATTTTTATTTGATTTAAGTACGGCTTGATTCCTGTTAGTAATTTAAATACTTGGATGATAATTAGAAACAGTGAGGTCTATAACATAGAAAAAAGAAAAATATGAGTGTATCAATGATATTAATAATAATAATAGATATATCTATATATAAAAGAGAAGTGTAATAATACCTGAATATATTGAAGAATTAAATTAAACATACATGTTCAGTTTCCTTCAAGATAGGTAACAATTAGTCACTGCTATCATTGTTGTTTTTACCTGGGTATAAATTGGCATTTACACAACGCAGGTTTTTTTTTTTTTTTTTTTTTTTTTTTTGATTGAGTATCATATAAAAAATAGATATATAGATATCTAGATTGAAATCATATATTTTTTTTTTCTATCTGAGAAGGGGTAAAGAGTTAAAATTTTTAATTAAATCACTATATGAACAGGGCTTAAAAGTTTATGGTGCTTTCTTTTTTAAATGCATTTGACTTTGCCTGGAAATAAACCTGTATTCTGAAAACTGTTATTCGACAGTTCTGGAGAAACCCAGGGAAAACTCTGAGTTCAGAACTTAGAATATTTATATAGATAATAAGTATTCGTAATCTATAGAATCTAAATATTTATTAATCTGATAAATTTTATGTAAAGATTAGATTTATTATTAATAGAGAAAAAAAAAAATCCAGGCAAAGTTTGGTATATTTAAAGTTGAAGAATGCTAATTTGAATAAAGCCTATAGAGTGAATGTTTTTTTTTTTAAGAAAGAACCACAATATAACAATGCACTTTACTTTATCAATAAGATCCTTTGGAATTTTAAGGGCGTCTTGTAAAATCAGGTTTAAAGTGTGGGAAAAGTTCGCAAAATGTTCTTTTTTAAGTTCTTTCGTTATTGCACTTTTTATGTTGCTATTAGCTCTAGCACTATCCGAAATTATAAGTATAATTTTATCAACGAGATGGAATTTCGCTGTAATATTACGTATTAATTGTGCTAAACTAGTGCTTGTATAAGATTCTAATAGTGATGAACATTCCAGTAAAATTGATTTTATTTCAAAATTATCCGTAATAAAATACGCTGTCACCGCTAAATAGCTCTCTCCAATTACTGATGTCCATGTATCAGTAATTAAACATAAGCTGCTTGCCGCTATTAAATCCTCGCGGACAGCGTTCAGATATTTATCGTATTCAGTAAGAATTACACACATTGTTAACTTTTTTTTCTGTTAAGCAATATTTACTAGCAGGCTTTACCCGCTTCGCTGGCCACTAAATTTAAAGGAAACTCTTTTCTATATAGCGTTATAAAAATAAAATAAAATAAATTACTGAAATTGTTCAAAAGCTCACTCTAGGTCCCTGCTGCATTCGGCAGCGATTTGGTCATCCACTGCAAGTCGGGCGCTTGTCCCTATTACCTGCCACAATAGTTTACCAATGAGCTTCCATTTAGGTGCTTATTATATAACAGTTTCGAAATAGATAGTATCGAAAAAATTGGTGTTTCCCTTTTATATTTGAATCCCAGTTACATGTGAACAACACTATACGTGTTGTTCACATGTAACTCGGACTGGACTCAAATGTAACTGCGTTTAGACAACATAATATTTGCTTTTACGTTATTTCATATGTTTATTTTGTTTATCCAATCAACCATTAAATGACAGCAATTTCACGCCAAATATTACAATATGCTGTGACCGGCTACGTCTGTCGCATGAGACAATTAATTTTTTGTGTTTATATATAATTCATGGGTTGTAAACCTGATAGTACAGCCTTAATATAGTTCTCTTTGGCGGCTTTTGAATTTTTGTCACCATTTTAGACTTAATCCATTGTAACAATAAGACTTAATCCCTTGTAACAATATGCTATGAGCGCTATTTCTGCCATATTTTAGACAACTAATCTTTTTATGGTTATATATATTTCCCATTAAACATATTTTTATTTATTTATTTAAATATTAATTTGAATTTTTCAAATATTTCTGTTCGACAGCGTGCAAGTGCAGTAACACACAGAGGCTCATTTGTTTGTATGATAAATTAGCAAAATGATTGATTATTATATAAAAAAAATAAATAAATAGGTAAACATTATCGTGTTACACAACTTTATTATGTCGCTACATTGGCGGCTTTTGAATTTTTGTCGCCATATTAGCGATGGATTTTTTTTTTTTTTTTTTTTTTTTTTTTTGTATGAAAAGGGGAAGACTATTTTGCTAATAATTTTATCAGACTCTTTTTTGTTTATACATAAGAATCCTTTATATTCTGATTATATTTTTAATGGTTTTTAGGTTTAAAATAGTGCTTGTTGAAATATATTTCCTATCTTTAAAACTGCATTTGTTCTGTAAATTTTGTGTAAAAATAAATCATTTATGTTTTTATATATTTGATGCGCTGCTTAGATTAAAATGGCTGTTGCTATATTAAACTTCTTGTCGAAAAACGTTCGGTGTACTTCAACACCAAAATTTAAAAAATCGCCCAGCAGGATCTGTTAATGAAACTGATAAAATAAAAATATGGTTCATAGAGTTTAAATAATCTATTTAAAAAAACTTTTAAAACCCAAATTATTAATGTATCGTATCACATACATAGATATAGTAATAATATATAGATTGATCATTGGGGAGAAAAAAGCGATTCCTTTTCACTCGGGAAAAGACGGCGATTTTACCAAAATATGGCAGTCTTTCCCCGAGTGAATACACACGGTAATACACACGATTGTTTTAGCGAATAAAATTCATGAATAATTTATTTACTAAAGGTGAATGAAAAGCTCCAGATATAGTTTCAAATTCATTCTTCTTTTTTTCCTTTTTTTTCCTTCAATACCACTTAATGGCTGATTCCAAAGCTTTTTTTTTTCGGCATCAAAAATCTTTGCACGATAATATGGGGATGATAGATCTATATATATTATTATATCTATGATCACATAAATCTTTTCGAAGATAGAATAAAACTTAATTTGAAAAGAAAAAATAATAAATTTTGTTTATTAACCAAAATAATTGATGAAATTTGAAATGCTAGTTGGTCTTGTGGGGTACAGGCTGTATTATATTTTTGTGTTCGTGAGAGAAAATTTAAAAGAATTTGAAAACTGCAATTTTTAATCCCACTTAAAAATCATGTGACTTAATGTGAAGCAGATTTTTCATTTTTTTCTCCTAACGGTTTCCATACAATCTTTTGCTGTTGCCACCTAAAATTCATACTTTAGTTAATTTTAAAAAATCTAATTGTCCGATTGATAAGCTGTTAATGCATCGGATTTACAAAAATTTTCTTTTTTATTTGCTATCCACGATTGTAATGAAATGCTCGCCTTCTGGTGGGCTAAGGTGAAATTACAATTAACATGCATAGCTTTCGAATTCATCGAGACGCCATTGCCGGCCGATGTTTAGTTTCACATATATTTATTGAACAAAAATGAATAAATCCGGTAAAAAAGATAACACTTACTGTTGTGTGCCACAGTGTAACTCCAAAAATGAAAAAATCCAGAATTAAGCTTCCATTTATTTCCAAATGACAAATTTAAAATTTCAGTTGCTTCGGCTAATGGAAGTAAAGAATTAATCAGATGATTTGAAACTAATATTTGTTCAGCTTCAGTTAAAAATCTACTTCCGATCGAACTTTGAATAAACTGAAATATTTTTTCCAAAAGCAATCAATTTTCCATGATGTAATGGCGGAGAAATTATAGCACGAATATTAAGTAGTAACACAAAAAGAACAATAATGAATACACATGGCTATTATATTTACTAACAACTGCAGTTCAGAAAGCGCCGTCTATCGATCATTACAAACGCGGATCTTATTTGTAACGATGCGCCTGATATTTCTAATTTATTTTCTAATCTTTCTGATTTATTTTCCTGATTTTAAATAAATGTACGTTTTTTTTTTTTTTTTTAATTATTATTATTATTTTGTCGGAAAAAAATTGGCAACAATTAAATTATGCATAAAATTTTAAAATTTAAATGGCTTATTTATCAGAAATTAGAAGGTTATTATTTTCACATTTTAATTAATTAAGAAAAAACTAATCATCCGATTGATAAGCTGTTTAATGCATCGGATTTACAAAAATTTTCGCTTTCATTTGCTATCTTATTTGTAACGATGCGACTGATATTTCTAATTTATTTTCTAATATTTCTGATTTATTTTCCTCATTTTAAATAAATGTACGGTTTTTTCTTTTTTTTTTTTTTTTTATTATTATTATTTTGTCGAAAAAAAATTGGCAACAATTAAATTATGGATAAAATGTTAAAATTTAAATGGCTTATTTATCAGAAATTAGAAGGTTATTATTTTCACATTTTAATTAATTAAGAAAAAACTAATCAAAAATTCGAAAATCTGACTTCGATGTGCACAATGACCCTTCGGGGGGCACCTTTGTGTTAAATCTCGTGACTGTCTGAGTACCGTTTTCGAGAACAGTGAAATATACAAATATTGCTCACTTAATAGTATAAGAGAAATTAGAAGGTTATTATTTTCACATTTTAATTAATTAAGAAAAAACTAATCAAAAATTCGAAAATCTGACCTCGATGTGCACAATGACCCTTCGGGGGGCACCTTTGTGTTAAATCTCGTGACTCTCTGAGCTACCGTTTTCGAGAACAGTGAAATATACAGTAGTATAAGATATAATAGTATAAGATAATAAAGGTTTAACCCATTTACAAAATTTACGAAATTTTTATCTTTCTATAGAAAATAGCTGATAATCTTTTATAAATAGCTGCATCAGTAATGCACCGAGTTTCTTTTTCATTGAAGCACTTAAATTTTTCGATTGGGGTAAAAAGGAATTCATACTTGACTGGTTTGAATTCTTACATGCGCCAGAATTCATTTTTGATGAAAACTTAGTTATTTCACTATTTTTATCTTAATCTTTAGAAGGCATAGACAAGTGTCTCTCTTTATTTTCTGAGAAAAAACGTTCTAAATTAAAACCGCATTATCCTTCTGAGTTTTTCTCATTCAGAATTGACAAATGCACCGTGGTAGGACGTCTTTGAAGATGTGTTTTTAAATTCGAAGCAGTTGTTCCAAAATTAAAATTTTATCCGCAAAGATCGCATGTTACAATTTTTCCAACTGGGTGTTTGACAGTCATATACGACCATAAATAACTGTTTTTTATTATTTTACTCATCATAAAAAAGTCTCTCTGAAAAAATCAGATAAAGAAACTAAGAAAATAAAAACGAAATACAAATACCGTCCTCTTATCAAACTTGTCGCTACATAAAAACAGAAAAAAATATAAAATATCCCCAAGCCCATTCACATACGTCACATGCTATTACGTAATTTCAATCCCAGCTGATATCATCAATTTCAAATATAGACATAAATATTCTACCAGGCAGATCTGCGCAGTGTTAATTAAAAATCATCCTAACCCCAAACATAAACACTACTGTCATTTTCCCCCTCTCCAAAGCATTCCTGTCAAGCGAAACTCAACAAACATTAAGAAAACGATTTTACTCATCCATGAAAAATAATCAACACCAAATAAACATTTCTAAGCTAATATCGATGGTTTTAATATTATCACAATAATATTATTTATGTCTGACATTAAAATTGATTTGTCTATTAAAATTATTTAGATTAATATTTCTCCAATAATGTTCGGCTAATACATTCGAGATTAATTAATACATTCAAAAAAATATTAGAGAGCTCACAAGGGAAGTATGAATCAGTAAAATTGCTATTGAACCCAAACCAAGCTTGAATTAAAGAAAACATAGGGCAGCATGCAAATTTGCTACAACAAACCCCCATGGAGCGAGAAAAACGACCCTAAAAGTTTTAGATGTTTCCATCAAAACCAACAAAAGATAATCTATTGACAAGACGGAGTGGCGTAGTGGTTAAAGTGTTCAGTTTGAGTGGCGAAGGTCTTGAGATCAAATCCCGGTGTCTGCCCGCAGTTTTTTTTTTTTTTTTTTTTTTTTTTTTTTAATATAAGTTAAATACAATATAAAAATATATGAATAATTTCAGTGAGGGGAACATGTATTAAATTCAATTAAAAAAATTATGATATATTTTTAAATATATGTATATATATATATATATATATATATATATATATATATATATATATATATTATAATTTAAAAATTGTCTTTATTATACATTTTTCTTTTTCTATAAGTTTACTTGAGTTCAAACCGCGACGAAATGCTCATTATTATTATTATTTTTATATATATATATATATATATATATATATATATATATATATATATATATATATTAATGAAATAAAACGAAACATTAAAATAAATGAATAACTTTAGAGAAAATAATTATTAAACTTAATTAAGAATTATTAAATAAATAAATATACTCTATATAAAGGTACTATTAAGAAATATATAGGTTAAAATTACCTCTTCGTGAAGAAAAATATCACACTAAATTTACGAATTTATTTTCAAGTTAATAATGACTGTGATTAGAAGTAAGAAAATGATCAAATCATAAGTACATTGCAGGATGAGAACAACATGTAAAAGAAAATTTATCACGATTAATTTCATCACAATGTTGTTCAATGTTGAACCGAACATTTTGGAAATTATTCATTTTTTCTTTGAGATAACCAGCTTTACAAAATGCATGTATAACTAGATTTTTAAATTTTGGAAATATATGTAAACCAAGCTGTAAACATATGCAAGGGTCAACAGAATAATAACAACAAGTAAAAGTTCTTTTTTTACGTATGAAAAATAGCGCAATTAAAAGCAGACAAAAAAAAAAAAAAAAAAAATGCAACGTAAATAATATTTTCCGTTGCACTATTCATTTGAAAAACATTTTTTAACTTGAAATAAAATGTTTCAATAATTTAACAGAATATTTTTTTTTTATGTATAAAAAATAACAAAATTAAAAGCAGACGATAAGTATTTCCTACTAGCGGCTTGGTGTGAAATATTAATTAAAAAAAAAAAAAAAAATTAAAAAAAAAAAAACGTACAATGAAGAAAAATATTTTTCCTTAAATTGTTCATTTATTTAAATTATTAAAATAATAATAATAATAATAATAAATAAATAAAAATGTAGTTGAAAAAAAATATTTTAATAATCAAAAATATATCATTATATCATTATAAATATATTTATATCAATTAAAAATATATCATTATATCATTATAAATATATTTATATCAATTAAAAATATATCATTATATCATTATATCAATATATCATTATCATTTTGATTGAATTTAATACGTGTTCCTCTCACTGAAATTATTCATATATTTTTATATTGTATTTGTTTTATATTTATATTTAAAAAAAAAAAAAAAAAAAAAAAGAAAAGAAAAGAAAAGAAAAAAAGAAAGAAAAACTTCGAGCAGTCACCGGAATTTGATTTCAGGACATTCGTCACTCAAGCTGAACACTCTGACCACTACGCCACGCCGTCTTGTTAATAGATTCTCTTTCGTTGGTTTTCATGGAAAAAGCTAAAACTTTTAGGGTCGTTTTCTCGCTCCATGGGGGGGGGGGGGGGTTGTTGCAGCAAATTTGCACGCTGCCCTATGTTTTAGACCATGCTCTTTAATTTAAGCTTGGTTTGGGTTCAATAGGAATTTTACTGATTCATAATTCCCTTGTCAGTTGTATGGCAATCGAAAGTACTATTTGATCGTATTATGCGACTGGAGTATTATTTTTTTAACTTGTTGAATGTTGGAGAGAAATTACTGACTGATAATATCAATGAATAGATCATTTCACCAAATAAAATATTTTTCATTTTGGGTAAATAGTCCAGTTATCTATCGGTATTCTTTTGGCAAATCGCTAGACGTTCCTCGCCTGTTTCTCGTGAAAAGATAAAGTTGATAGAATTATTTATTTAATATGATATTTTTAGTAATATATTACATTGCAAATAAGTTACAGTGCAATAATAATAATATTTATCTTATTACGTGAAATAACGCACATCTCTGTTCTACACATATTCGGGTATTCTTTTTGTAGATTCATTGATATAAAGGTTTATTTATTTATTTATTTATTTATTTATTTTTCAAGTATTTTTATACTTGAATGCTAAAAATTTTTTTTTAATTTATCGTTCAAATATAAAAGTTTTTTTTTTAATTACCTAATCAATGAATTCATAATTAACGAAATATGTGTAGAACATATAAGTTATAATAATGCAAACTCAAGGGGAACAAATTACAGGAAACATTACAAAATTTTTTTAATTTTGATTTTTTTTTTTTTTTTTTTTTTTTTTTGAAGTTTTTAAAAAGGTTTCAAATGCATATATATATATAATCAGAATTTTATAATTATAAGAACGTAATTAATAAAGAAGATTTAATTATAATGTCCACCATCCTCTTAGAACATGCAGCCGAAGTTTAACTTAGAATGGAGTTGGCATTAACTGCTTGTCAGCGAAAGGTCATTTTATTAAATGCTTTTTTCAATGGAAAAAAAATCTATTTGTAATTATAACCCTCAAATGTTTCTAGTGTTTCGTATTCATTGCTTTTTGTGACACTCGCGATCCGTTGCTTTGGATAAAACCATAGTGCCCTGGTTTCAAGCCGAAATGTAAGATGAAATTGCCCTTCAGCATATATTTTGAAATTTGAATTTAATGTACTTAACATTTTCGCTCAATTCTTCTACGTATGTTACACGAGAATTTCGACTATTCGTTACAAATATAAAGGGATTTAATGCACCTTTATCTTGGTATTGTGGCTATAATCAGATAATTCTTATAAACAGCACAAGAATAATCGTAGTTGTCATCTGATATTTCAGTCACGTTCTTTAGTCATCTTTATCTTTCTTTTGTAGCACTTACTTAGAATCTAAAAATAAAGTAATCCACTGAAATCTGCTTTTATCGTATATTGGATTCTCTCAGCAAAAAAAGCAAACCTTTATGGCTATGATGATGGATATATTATGATAAAAAAAAAAGTCTGTATTGAAGAAAGAATAATATTGTTCAGAAAGAAAAAAGTAACGATTTTTCTTACTACATTTTTTAAATAAATATTTTCCCCACCTAGCAAATTCCCAAACAACATAAGGAAGTATTAAAAAAATTTTCACACACTAATGAACGCTGCTTAAATTTTTCTGTATTATTTTGTATCTACAGATTGAGTGTTGGTAGTCACGTTGTGAGATAATGCCAGTTGTTTGGCATTAACCCATTAAGTGTGGGTGGAATTTCTTGCATGGAGTTCTTTCTAAGGTGTCTTAGTCCATATTCACACGAATACCGAAGAAAACCATGTATAACGTTGTTTGTTTGATACATAAGTACTTAACATTATTTTGTAGTAAAATATGCGCAACCCCGGAAAATAGAAAACTATAAAGATTTGTTAGTTTGTAGTTTTATTTCGAAATAAGCATGATGTTATGATTTTCATAAATCAAGTGAATTATTCTTGCACATAATAAATTCTTAAGTACAAATTTAAAGTATAAAGAGCACAGGGGAATAAATAGATTTAGAGGAGATAAATTTGCATTTTTACAGGCAGCAAGAAAAATGAAAAGTGAAGTAATTTGAGGCGATCTTCTTTTCATTGGATATCGTGGCAGCACAATTATCAACGCCAAAAAGACACATTGCAACATTTTCATTTAAATTACGTTGGGAATGATCAAATATAACTTTTTACGACTTTGTTGGCGATCCTACTTTCGCAATGAGAAAGATAATCTAAATTAACTTATATCCAACGTATAAATTATTCTTGAGACAACGATGCATGCAAAAATTTACAATTTAATTAAAGAACAATGAAGTTTAAGTTCATACATCTTTTCTCAAAATATAGATGATACATTAATAAAATGTCCATAATATCTTAACAGGTGAAGTGAGAAATCGACATATTAAAAAAGATCAATTTTAGATGAAGCATGAATGAAAGACTTCATATGCTTTTATTATTTTTATCTTTTTTACTTTCGTCTATATACATAAGAAGAAAGTACAGGATTCGTGAAAATTTTCGAACTCCAGTTTTTGATGGATTTACACGTTCTGAGAGGTCCTGATTACGATCTGACTATTTTTAGAAAATGCCTGTCTGTGTGTGTGTCTATGTGTGCATCACAAATTTTGTGGACGCTGTATCTCCCGAACCAATGGACGAAATTTAACCAAACTTGGTATTTAGTTGGACCCTGACCTAAAGTGGTGCTTATTACATCTGGGGATTAATTGTTCAGCAGATGGCGCTGTTACCCCATTTTATTTAAATTTTTAATATGGCAGTATTGGTCAAAATTTTGTATAAATATACATAAAGTGGCTTGTTTTTAACACATGATTGTAAAATTAATATGAATTATTGATTATAGTACTAGTAAATTCGAAAAAAAAAAAAAAAAATGTGCGTGTAGGAGCAACACTCACCCCTCCCGGGAGGTGCAAAATTTCAGTATGAGTATCTTTTAAAAGAAATCATTTATACCTTAAAAACGAATGGTTAAGCCATAGATCTGTGATAACTTAAAACAAAGTTATCGATTTTATAAATTTTTAACAAAAAAATAAATAAAATAAATAAATAAAATTAGAAAAAAATCGAATTTCTTATGATGTTTGCAAAATATTGACTAGCTTTCGGAATTTAGTGTTATACTTCTGTGAGATAAAAATCGGCTGTATTCGCCATGGAAAATAATTTTAATAAATAATAATTTAATAAATAATTTGTACTACGTGAATTTGTACAAGATTATACAAAATAAAGTTTTGTAGTACCCTCAACATACTAGTTTTTTATCGCGCGAAACATTTAAAAGAGTGATCAGATCAAAGAGTAGTGAGCAGATATACATTTACAGGAATCTGGCAGCGTTTACAGACCGATAAACATTTTTTAGTTCATGATTTGACCGCAAATGAATCTAAATTGAAGTTTTAGCTAACAGATATAAAAGAACGTTTAACTGATATGAAAGAATACTTTTCGTTTTAGATTAATTTATTGAGTTAAATATTCGAATTTCCATATCATACCATGGATGGATGGATGGATGGATTTTACGTCGCACTAGTGCTGCGCAGATGGGCAATTGGCGACGGTCTGGGACACACACCTAGAGGTGGTCCGGAGACATGCCATCACAATTTTGATCCTCCACGGAAGGGATGGCTCTCCTGCTTCGGTGACCCTCAGAAGTATAATTTTTGATGGGAACATGGAGGACATTGCGGCCATGACAGATTTTACGTGCTCCAGCCACCATTAGTGTACACGACGGTCTTTGGCCGGCTCGAGTACCGAACCCGCAATCTTCCAATTACGAGGCCGGTGCTCTACCGACTGGGCTACCGCGGCCCTATATCATACCATGGAAAACTCTGAAAAGATAGGTCGACGAATGCGAACTTAAATCGAATCCATCACCACACGTCTGTAAGCTTTGAAAGCAGTATCCCTCAACCAGTAGTGGGACTACATTCACATTGAAATTTATTACACTAAAACGCTGTTAAAAATATAGTTCAATGTTTCATTCAAAAAAAAGTGACAATTTAGGCAATTTTAATGGAACCAAAAATTTGGTACTAAGTTACACCATTTTAGTGATACTGTAAAGTTGAAACAATGGAAGGTCACCACAGATTCAAAAGTGAGCTGGATCCAGAGCTGGATATATTTTTAACAGAAAAACATAATCGCTCCATATTTATTTATTTATTTATTTATTAAAAAGCCTTAAAAACGGTAGTATTTTTAAGCCTAACATGGCGGTTTTTTTAAGCCTAAAACATGGCGGCGTTTTATTGCAGTATCTTAATTTCTGATGCAAAAAGGTCTCTTAAAAAGAAAGACATTTTTTTTTTTCGCTTAAAAAATGACCATCCATTTAAGACACTTTTAAAACTGAATTTAAGACATTAACGTTTACAGTGTAGAGTATTCTAATTTGGCGAGTATTACGGTGTGTAGATAGAGTGAGGTTTGCATTAAAGAAATTGCCAGACAAGGGAATCCTGCCGACAACCCTTAAGTGAGCATAGTTCAGTGAGTCAACTGAGAGCAGTATTCTCTGAGGTTTCACTATTTCTGCTGAGGTGAGACTTACGTTTTACATTTCTCTAAATTGTTCATTTATTTAATTATTTGATTGCTCTCGCTTTAATTATTTGATTATTCTCGTGCTCTTCAATTATCTATTTAGTTATCTAATTAATTAGTTAAGATGGAGTCAGCAACCACGCAAACCCCACAATGCGTTCTACTAAAGTAACACTTGGTGAGACGTCGCGCACTAAATATCTAAAAATATTAATCACGGCTAAATTGGAAACATTTTGGATCAGTTTTAAAGAATGTATATTGACACAAATTAGATACATCAAAGTGAATTTAATTCAACGTTAAAAACGCCAAAAAGAAAATCAAAATTTGATACTGCTGTTTGATAGCGTTCAGCAGACGGTATGCGTAACACTACCAAAACGTATGTATTTAATTTTTCATGCCTGGTGCAAACTCAAGTATGTGAATTTTATTTTCTGCTTTGACGTTTTCAACGTACAGTTAAATTCTCTTTCATATATTTATGCAATGTACTAGCGCAAACAGCAACCAATACGTTAGGTATACTACTACTCAGATCACAAAAAAATTTAATTACAAAAAATAATTAAATAAAATTCTAGAGTGGCATACTCCAGTTTAATGAAAGAAGGTTTTATAATTAGCTTTATATTCTTAGTTATAGATTGCTGGGCAATTCAGAGTTTTTACATTGATAGTTTTCTGGACTTTCTATAATTTAGTAAAGCACTCTCGTCAATAATATCGAATAGAAATGTATGTATTGTATTAGTTTCTACTGTCCCTGTATATTGTTTATAGCTTTTATATGTACCTCATACTTCAGTTAAATTTATCACAACTGAAAAAAAAAAAAAAAAAAAAAAAAAAAAAAAAACTGAACATAATTTGAAATACACTTTCAGGAATTTGCAACTATTGCCTCTAATATATCCGATTTATTTCGTATGATCTTATAAACGAATGATGACTACTTTTCATAGCATATGCTTTTGGCATGTAAAAAAATATATGTTTACTTCAGTATGCCTGGTGCTGCAGACTCAAGTTATTAAAACGTCTCTGTACACGGAGCTACAACCAGTGATATCTCGGTAAAAAATTTGCAAATTTTTTGAGTAATATCACCACGGTGAAGATTTAGAATACTGAATTTCAACTTCCTGCCAATTGTGCTTATTTATTAATCTTTGAGTTTTTTTTTCCATAAGAGACAAATGAACTCACACACAGACAAGCAAATCGAACCCCTGATTTTCGTATCAAAACTCAGTGTTTTACATTAGGCTTATTTTAGACAATTATATTGCCAAAGGAACTGTAAAAGAAAAGAAAAATTTCTTCATGCAGTTAACAAACAATTAATAAATATTTAAAAAAAAAAAAAAAAAAAAAAAAAGAAAGAAAGAAAGAAAAATGCTTCAGAAGCTAAAGCTTTTGAGTTTTCAGTTTGGGAACGGGGCAACGCAAATATGTGTTGAATGCAGCTAAATACACGGAGTACCAACAAATATCTGCGCACATTCGAGTTTAGGTATTTTGTCTAATATTTAAGTAAATACTTCATAGATTTTCTTGGAACTGCAGGGGTGTAAAGAACATATATTTCAGTGAAGGTTTTATATTGAAATGAAAACAGGGATCGGTAACAAATTAAAAAAAAAAAAAAAAAAAAAAAAAAAAAAGCCGAATGTTTAGGATAACTCTGTAAAAAATAATGATTGAAATGTGTTATAGCTGGATGTTCACTGTAAAAAAAATTGTAAAATCACGGTATTTGACCGTATAATTTTAGGGGAAATGACCGTTTTGCTACCCAAATCATAAGTCATAATCCGTAAATTAATGTTTTGGAAGCATAATTTAGGAAATAACCATATATCGTAGCCCATAAATTTATGTTTCGAATATATAATTTTTTGAATTTTTACGAGAAAAAGCCGTTAATCTACGCAAATTGCTTTTATCTTTCACCAAACAATTTTATTATGAGAAAATCTCTTCAAATGCTATCATTTCAGTGACATCAAGAGAGAATTCCATTTTTCCATTCTCAAACTGAAACTATGATTGTTATTTATACTAATTGAATGCGTTTAATTATGCACACATGACGCTTAGAAACATTCATTGGTTTTAATAAGCTATTGTTTTCTTAATTCAATTCAATAAATGTCCATTTGACTGAAACTGAGTAATTGACATTGATGAAATTGATTATCTTTGTCTATTAACACGAAAACATAAAAAAGAAAGCTAAAATGATTTCTTGATTTGAAGCCAGATTTCTAAAACACAAACTGCAACCTAATAATTTGTTTTATCCACTAAACGCATATTTTTAAATTTAGGTTTTTTTTTTTTTTTTTTTTTTTTTTTTTTTAAGCATACAGCATTCTAATTGCTCTTAACCCTTTAGTTACGCCTTAGAAACAGAAAATTTTAATGTTGTTTCCACAATGCATTTTTTACAATATATGCTAAAATAAACTTTATTTCAATATGAAATGAATGTGTAATTAAACATTTGAAGGTAAGTCTTATGATTATTATGTATGAACTTTATTGTTAAAAAACAAAGCTGTTTTATCTGAATGTGACCATCAGATATGTACATTACATCTTATATAGCATGTTCTGCTCTCGAAATACTTCAGTCCTTTCCTCATTCAATGGATTTGGATTTTGGGAATAAGGCCGATTGACTGCTATAGGTCCTAGGCCAGAGGAGGAGTGCCCCCCGTGGGGGTCTTTCTAAAGGGTCCTAGCCCGTATTTACTCTAGTTTCGAAGAAAACCACGGAAAACCCCGAACGGCTAGGCCGACAAGAGCGACCAAGGATCGAACCCAGCGCCTTATGTCTGCCAGCTTTGAGCGCAGAACCGCTCGGCCGCTGGTGGGCTCCCTTCAATGGAAAACAGCTTAAAAAAAAAAAAAAAAAAAAAAAAAAAACTCTTCTGCTATTCTAAAAAGTGCAAATACGCCTAACACTTCATAAACGCAGTTTCAAATTGGCCTTATAATGAAAACCTGTTTGGATGAATAAGAATTAGGCTCTAGTTATTTCTTCTTTGCACCCACTACTGAAACCATAAAGATCGAAAACCATGAAAAAAATCGTATTAATTGGAGATACAAATTCTCTGTATTTATGTAAAAGATTTATTGCTATTATTATTCAAAGTTTATTTTGCGTCTCGGTTAATTTTCAGAGATCTCACATAGTTTTCGAAAGTTTCATTTTGTTTTTGAAAAAAGGTGAGAAATTCTCACCCATTATTTACCTCAAATGAGAACCTTGAAATAAGACTACCTGTTTAGTGCTAGTGTTTACGAATAAAAAAGGCCCACCAGCGGCCGAGCGGTTCTGCGCTCAAAGCTGGTAGACGGAGGTGCCGGGCTCGATCACAGGTCGCGCTCGTCGGCGTAGCCGTTCGGAGTTTTCAGTAGTTTCCTCCGAAACTTGTGTAAATACGGGCTAGGACCCCTCAGAAAGACTCCTCGGAGGGCACTCCCCCTCAAGTCTAGGACCTACAGCAGTCAATCGGCCTTATTCCCAAATCCAATCCAGTCCGTTTACAAAAAAAGATGATTTCGAAAAATAGTTAGATTTTCTTTCACAAAATTCAGTATCGTAGTCTTTATAGGAAAAAAAAAAGGCTTTTGTTTTTAACACTTTCCAACAAGGTTGAAAACTGCTTATGACTTCGGTTTGTCTGTCTGTCTGTCTGACCGTCTGTCTGTCTGTCCATCTGTCTATCTGTTCGCGATCTAACTCCCGTAAATATTTATGGAATTTCTTGAAACTGATATATGTTATTCAAGTTCACTATCGGACGGTCCCTATTGAAAATGGAGCTTATACCTCTACTGGTTTGTGTACAGGGACACCCGAAAGTATTTCAAACCATTGTGTTCTATGAGAGGTATATCTATAAATCATATTTTCATACGTTTACTGTACACATATCTTAATGAAATTGAAATATGTTATTCAAATTAACTATCGGACGTTCAATATTGAAAATGGATTTTATACCTCTACTGGTTTGTGTACAGGGAAACCCGAAAAAATTTAAAAGCATTGTGTTCTATGAGAGGTATTTCTATAAACCATATTTTCATACCTTTACTGTAGACATATCTTATTGAAATTGAAATATGTTATTCAAGTTCACTATCGGACGTTTCCTATTGAAAATGGAGTTTATACCTCTACTGGTTTGTGTACAGGGACACCCGAAAGTATTTCAAAGCATTGTGTTCTATGAAAGGTATTTTTATAAACAATATTTTCATACTTTTACTGTAGACATATCTTAATGAAATTGAAATATGTTATTTAAGTTCACTATCGGATGTTTCCTATTGAAAATGGAGCTTATACCTCTACTGGTTTGTGTACAGGGACACCCGAAAGTATTTCAAAGCATTGTGTTCTATGAGAGGTATTTCTATAAACCATATTTTCATACCATTACTGTAGACTAGGGCTGGATTATTTATCAATATATTCCCAAGTATCGATATTTTTTAAATATTCCGATAACAATATTTAAGATTTTGCTCTGTCAATATATCCCTTCAACGATATTACTAGTGCGCACCGCGCGATCAATTGATAAGTACCGTCAAACGCCAACGACGGATAAAAAGAATTGTGCTTCCGCGCTACCGCGCATCACGAATGAAACCCGAATTCCCGAATGAAACCCGAGCGAACGAACATTCCGAGCGAGCGAACGATCCCATCAGCGAACGAAACCCGAACAAAAAGAGCACGCAATATCTTATACTAATACCCATTCTCTTATTTTTCTCCCATCCCTCACTGATAAAATAAAAAAATGTAACCCCACCCCCAAACGATCACTGCACTCCCACAATGCATATACTTCCTATGCCTTTATTCCTGCGTGCGAAACCTCAAATCTAAAATATCACTGCTTTAATAAGTCCACCGCACCGCATAATAAAAAAATAAGCAGTATTTATTGAAAGCCATCTGCTTTTCCCGCAGTATATAAATCAGTAATAAATAAGTCAATATATTGGCTTATTTATTACTGACCCTAAACGATAATATGAAATAATTTATACTACCGTTAGTATTTGATAATAATCCACATCACCACTCATGGATCGTAGGTGTAATACCACAGTAACCAAACCACAGACAAGGCACAGGGCAATATGAATGTATACAATATCTTTTGTTTTAGCTCATTTCCTGCTATTGGTTCATTGATATTGGTTTATTTCAAAGTGTGGATAATTTCTGGCCAATAAGATGCGACGTTCAATGTGTTAACTCGCTTTGGGCTCAGTGATTGAAGCCAGATTGGGGATTTTGTCCCAATTTTGGGGATTTTTGAAGCTTCTGGGGACAATTTTGGGGACTTTTTTGGGGAATTCTAAAATGTTTGGGGACAAATCTGGGGAGTTCTTCAACTTTCTGTCAATGTTGGCAACGTAATGATTTATCCCTACGACTAGAGACTTTCAATAGCTTTATTGTTATTTGGGGATTTTTTTCAAAAATTGAGTTCATTTGGGGAAAAATCTGAGCTCAAATCAGAAAAATCTGCTTGGTATTCTTTTTTGAAAAAAAATGTTTTTTTTTCCTCTTTTTAGTGGAAAACCTGTTGGGGATTTTTTCGAAAAAACCCTTGATTTGGGGAAATTTTAAGACCTGTTTGGGGAAATAATTTTCGACCATCTGGCATCACTGTTTGAGCTCCCTTTCTCCTTTCCCATGTTATCCAATGGGATTTTCGTTGCTTCGTTTTATAAAAATATCTCATTCAAAAATGAAGTTTTTCGAATTCTGTTTTTTGAATATTACTCTTTGAACGGGTCGCCTTTTAGCTTGGTGAACAATTTTTCGAAAAAATTAGTTTAAATATTTTATTTCAATAAGTAAATTATGGACTCTAAGTGTGGATCTCTAAGTAAAAAATATTAAAATTTATTTTTTCGAAAAATTGCTCACTAAGCTAAAAGACGACCTGTTCAAAGAGTAATATTCAAAAAACAGAATTTAAGCTAAAAGACGACCTTTTCAAAGAGTAATATTCAAAAACAGAATTCGAAAAAGTTCATTTTTTAATAAAATATTTTTATAAAACGACGCGACAAAAATCCCATTGGATAACATGGGAAGGGAGAAAGGGTGCTATCTGACTGATGTAAAATAAAGTTTTATCTTCAGTAATTTTACAGTGACAGTTTCTTTATAGAAATATATAATATTGGATAGTTTATTACTTTTTTTGTGTAGCATTTATTTTTTCTCTTTCCTTTTCCTTCTTTCTTTCTTTCTTTTTTTTTTTTTTTAAGCCGTACATGTTAAATAAAATTGGTTTAAATGCAAAATGAGTTACTTTAAGTAAAAAAATGAAACTTTAACATAATATTGTTTAAATAATATAATTTTTATACTGACAATGTATACATATATATATATATATATATATATATATATAATTCAATTTTCAATTGTTGTGAAACTATTACGAATGTGAATTGAACACATATACATTTAAAAATTATTGTAATGATTTGGTAAGCAGAAACAAAAATAAAAATGACAAGTAACTGACATTTAGGATGCATATAAGAGTTTTAAGTAAAAAATATTACTCTCTACGACCAAAAAAGGTGTATCCAATTCCAATGGCATTTCTTAACTATTTAAAATGATTTTCCTTTTTATTTAATACCTACATCTTAAGGCAATTTTTCTTAAGCTTTATTTTTAGTAGAATTATGAATTTTGATATACTTGGTACAAATAAAACACAGATCACATATTAGCTGTGTTAAAATATGATTTTAAAATAATTAAAGCTTAAAATGGGAAGAATAGAGGATAAACTATACAGAGGTATACTAAAAAGCAATAGTATAAGTTATAAGAAACACAAAATATTGATTCACTTTTTATGATTTTTTTTTTTTTTTTTTTTTTTTATGATAAAGTTATGGTAGTAATATACCAGCAAATACATGGAAAACACTCTATACTTGTATACTTTAAAATTCGTGTGCATATGTTGTTAAAAAATAACAAATGTCTATTTTTTCCTGCCTTGAAAGAAATATCGCAATATATCACTAATATCGATATTAACTTGGTGATATATCGCGATATTTAATTTCTGATATCGTCCAGCACTACTGTAGACATACCTTAAAGAAATTGGAATATGTTATTCAAGTTCACTATCGGACGTTCCCTATTGAAAATGGAGTACATACCTTTGCTGGTTTGTGTACAGGGACACCCGAAAGTATTTCAAAGCATTGTGTTCTATGAGAGGTATTTCTATAAATCATATTTTCATATCTTTACTGTACACATAACTTAATGAAATTGAAATACGTTATTCAAGTTCATTATTGGATGTTTCCTGTAGAAAATAGAGTAAATATTTCCACTGGTTTATGTACAGTGTCATTTAAAATTATTCCAAAGCATTGCATTCTATGAGAGATATTTCTGTAAATCAAATTTTAATAACTTTACTTTCTACGAAGTTTTATGAAATTGAAATATATTATTTGTGTGCACAAAAGAATGCTTTGCATAGAATATAGCATGATTAGCATTAAATTTATAGGGTGATACAAAAATATTCATTTATATTAAATGCTAATAATAAAAAATTGCTAGATTTGTTCTTTCGTTTACATTATGCGTTTCTAACATTTGTCAAGTGCGTATATGATTTCAAATTGTGTATCTGTCCGTCTGTCTGTCTGTCTGCCTGCGCTCTAACTCCCGTAAATATTTATGGAATATTTTTTAAACTGATATATGTTATTCAAGTTCACTATCGGGTGTTCCCTATTGAAAATGAAGTTTATACCTCTACTGGTTTCTGTACAGGGGCACCCGAAAATATTCGAAAGCTTTGTGTTCTGTGAGAGGAGTTTCTATAAAACATGTTTTAATACCTTTACTGTATAGAAACTTTAATGAAATTTTAATATGTTATTCAAGTTCCCTTTTGGATGTTTCCTATGTAAAATCGAGTACATTTCTAACTTTTTTGTGTACAGGGGTACTTAAAAGTATTCCAAAGCATTGCGTTCTGTGAGAGTTATTTTTATAAACCAAATTTAAATAATTTTACTTTGCACAGAGCTTAATGTAATTGAAATAAATCATTCGTATGCACAAAAGAGTGCCTTCTATATAATATAGTATGATTAGCATTAGATTTACAGGGCCACACAAAAATATTCAGCTACATTAAGTGCTATTAATAAAAATTTGCTGGAATTGCACTTTCGTTTACATTAAGCGTTTTAACACTTTCTTATAATTTTAGTGGGAATATGATTTCAATTTGTGTATCTGTCTGTCCGATTGTCTACCTTTCTATCTGTTTGTTTCCGGCTCCTAGCGTCGGTAAATATTTAAAAAAAAAAAATTAGAATTATACAATCAAATTCACTATGGAATGTTCCCTATTTAAAATGACATTAATAGATCCTGTGCAACTAGTTTGTTTACAGAGACAAAAAAAAAAAAAAAAATGTCAATGAATTAAATTTTAGGGCAGAATTTTTTAAAAGTTATGTTTAAAATCTTTCTATTGTAAAAATCATAAAAACATTCACATGTATTTTTAATATTCTAAAAAAAGGTTTTGTATAGAATATATGATTAACTTTTTCAGATTAAAAGTTATTCGATACATCAATTACGTACAGTTGGAAAGTGTTACTAATCAATGCGTGCTGCATGATTTTTCTTTTTTGTTTTCAATATGAGAATTGACTGACTTCTTAATTTTGTCAAAAATAGCAAATTTAGATTTTAAAATAGTCTTAAAATAAAATAATTGTTATGCATAGTTTGAACGTTAACAATTTAATCACTGTAAAAAATTTCTGTAAAAATAAAGCACTTTTTTTAACATAAATACATCATAGGTTGCTGTAAATTTGTATAGCTAGTTCTGTAAAATAGTAATTGAAGATTTTTTACTTCACATTGTGCTGTTAATCGGTTTAAAAAAATTTGCAGAAGTGTTTTGGTGCGTATGACAAAATTTATCAACTTGTCAGTTCTGATGTTGACTTTATCTGTTTTTGTAAAGAATAGTCTGTGTGATCCCAACGGCGCGGTTGGCAAATAGCTGGCGTCTGACCCAGATGATTGTGAGTTCGAATACAGGGCTACCCAAGACGGTTTGTTTCGCATGAAAATTAATAAATTAGCTTTTGCGTGTAAGTTTTTTAGTGTTCTGGATTTCTCCCTGCACGCATGTGTAATAATTGCAAGAAACTTTTTTAAAGCATTCGAGAAACTCAAACTTTAACTTTTAATTTTACGGTCAATGCTACTTTTTTTTGCAGGTTGGTTGTTACGTTTCATCACAACGTAAAATTACTGGCGATACATCATTAATCGTCTAAATGTATTTTTACGGGCTTTGACTGGAATCTCTCCTGCCGGGCTTTTATAGAGACGTAAATGTTAATATAACAACATCAAAAAAATTTTTGAATTTTTTTTTTTTTTTTTTTTTTTTTTTTTCAGAAAATGGAAGTTTTGCAAACAAGTACAATATCCTTTTTAAAAAACTGGACACACTACAGTCTCCAATCATTATATAGAAATATTAAATATCTGATGAAATATGAACCTTTTTACAAAACAATGTTTATCTGCGCAAGCGTTACCGAAATTTATTTCGCACATTTTATTAGCCAAAGGTATAGAATTACTCTAAAAATAAAAGTATATATTCAGAAAGATATCATCCATAAAAGTATTTGAATTTGAAATACTTTCAAAAATAAATTTATCGATAAAAGTCTTTACGCAAATTTTTCTTTTGAAATAACGTACACTATATTAGCATTAACTGTTTCAAAATAAAATTTGGCTGAAATATTTTATCAGTTTTACTTAGGTTTCGTTTATTTTTTTTCACAGCAATATTTTCAAAGAAAAAGTGCGTTAAAACATTTCATGAAAGTTATTTAATAACAAAAATACTTTTTTTGAACTGCTTATTTTATATTATAAACTCTTACTCTATAGTGCCTTCATGATTGCGTGCAGAATCGCATTTATTCGAGTTTCCATCCAAAAACAAATAGGCTACTTTAGTGACATTTCCTTTTAACCTTGACCATAGAAATAACATGTTTGTTATATCTGAGATGCGTATGAAATTCTTTCCATCATTTAATGCAGAATTTTCATTCTTTAATTGCTTTATTGGAGTTGAATAACACAGTCGCCTTACTTTAATTGTATACGATAACAATTTGACATGTATATGCACATTTTTTAACAATTTTTGTATTAAATAAATTGCATCTCCTTATATTATTAAAATCTGTGCGCATCTGTCTTTCTGTCTGTCTGTCTGTCTGTCTGTGAGAAATGCCTTGTGACCGCTAAAGCTCCGGCGCTAATGGTCGCATCGCCTCGAAACCGGTGTCGACAGACGCAGAATTTCTTCATCTCGACACCGCAATAATTCGCTAAGCGATGCGACACTAATTAGCGGAGATATTAATTAAAATGCCCACCCATGTCTACCGAAAAATGACCCAGAATTCATGATTAAATGCTTAAAAAGCGACATTTTTACGGAAAAAGTGGAAAATAAATTAGAAATATCGTATTGTTACAAACAAGATACCATTGGAAAGGGCTTTTTTTTCTCAATCCGATGGTTTAAACGACTTATCGATCGGACAATTAGATTTTTTTTAATTAACTAAACTAAAAAAAAATGGTGGCAACAAATCACAAGCATTTTAACTTGGCAGACGATCTTGAACGTAAAGAAAAAACATCTGGTGTTTAATTAGGTCACGTGTTTTTGTACTGCGATTAAAAATTGCAGTTTTCTATTTTCTTCAATTTTTCAAAATTCGCACATTTCAATTAGTATACAATCTTAACACCACAAAACAAACTTGCAGTTCAAATTTCATCGATTTTGGTCAATAAACAAAAGATTTACATTTTAATTGCAAATTAAATTTTATCTTTACACGCCTGACATTATTATCTGTCGAAAGAGGATGCCAGTTTCAAAACGACACAAATACACTCAAGGTAAAAATATTTCTTTTTCTATTTACTTCCATTAACCGACTACCGTAGATAATGGAATTCGAAATTTCACCTGACTTACACGTTTTGAGGTGTCATGGCGCTGTAATAATTTAAAATTTCAATATTTAAAATTCTAATTATGTTTAATTTTTTTTTTTTTTAATATGTCATTCGATACACATTTTAAAGTATGGTTACATTATCGAAAGGGGAATTCGAGATTTCACCCGATTTACACGTTTTGAGGTCTCCTGATTAGGTTTTCTTTTGCGTCGCAATAGTGGAATTCGCGATTTCAGCTTATTTACACGTTTTGAGGTCTCCTGAATGGGTTTTCTTTTGTATATCAGCTACTAATTAAAGTGTCGAAAGTGGAATTAGAGATTTCACCTGATTTACACGTTTTGAGGTGTCCTGAATGGGTTTTCTTTTGTATCTCAGCTGCTAATTAAAATAATTTCATAAGTAATACATCATTTGAAAGCTTTGTTAATTTGGAACTGAATAGTAGATTACAGAAATTCGATATTTCGACATTTCTCCTGATTTAAACGTTTTGAGGTGTCCTGAATGGGTTTCTCTTTTGTCTCAGTTACTAATTAAAAAAATTTCATAAGTAATACATCATTTGAAAGCTTTGTTGAGTTGGAATCGAACAGTAGATTACAGAAATTTCTACCGTCAGATGGCGCTGTAATATTTTTAAATTACAATATTTCTATTTCTAATCATGATTAAATTTTTTTTAATGCGTCATTCGATACACATTTTAAAGTACTTTTACAATATCGAAAATGGAATTCAAGATTTCACCAGATTTACACGTTTTGAGGTCTCCTGAATCAGTTTTCTTTTGTATCTCAACTACTAATTAAAATAATTTTATAAGTAATATATCATTAGAAAGCTTTGTTGATTTGAGATCGAACAGTGGAATACAGAAATTTCTACCGCCAGATGGCTCTGTAATATTTTCAAATTTCAATTTCTAATCATGATTAAATTATTTTTAATACATCATTCGAAAGATATTTTACAGTTCTTTTATATTACCGAAAGTTTTCAGCAGATTTACACGTTTTGAGGCGTCCTGATTAGGTGTTCTTTTGCATCTCAGCTAATTGAGTAAGACCGTTCAAAATTGGTATACGTAGGTTAATTAGAAGGGGCTGAAAGGGTGGGGAAGAAATAGGCGTGCACCGCGCGCGTAACCCCTAACTTGTGCGCGCGAAGCGCGCACGGGACTACGCTGCCGAAGGCAATGGGGACCCGGTCCGATTTTTTAACCGATGAGAAATAATTTTTTTAATTTTCTTTTCTTAAGAATAAAAATTTGATTTGAGAAGGAATACGTGCGCGCAGCGTGCGTATACCTTCACACGTGCGCGCGGAGCGCGCATGGGTCTGCGCTGCCGAAGGCAGTGGGGACCCGGTGAGATTTTTTACCCGATCAGAAATGATTTTTTTTTAGGGGGCACGAAGTGTCAGGGAAGGAATGCGGGCGTGCAGCGCGTGTATTCTTTAACTTGTGCGCGCGCAGCGCGCACGGGACTGCGCTGCCGAAGGCAGTGGGGACCCGGGCCGACTTTGTACCCCATGAGAAATGATTTTTTTTCTTTTCTTTTCTTAAGAATAAAAATTTGATTTGAGAAGGAATATTTGCGCGCAGCGCACGTATACCTTCACACGCGCGCGTGCGGGACGCATGGGTCTGCGCTGCCGAAGGCAGTGGGGACCCGGTGTGAGTTTTTACCCGATCAGAATTTTTTTTTTGGGGGGGGGGCACGAAGGGTCAGGGAAGGAATACGCGCGCGCAGCGCGTGTATCCCTTAACTTGTGCACGCGCAGCGCGCACGGGACTGGGCTGCCGAAGACAGTGGGGACCCGGGACGACATTTTACCCGATCAGAAATGATTTTTTTTTTAAATTTCTTTTCTTAGGACTAAATGTTACTGTTAGTGATTCATTAATTATAGTGATTCATTTGAAAATACTGACCCGCTAGCGGGCGAAGCTCGCTAGTTTAAAATAAAATTCTGTTATATTATAAATAAAAATTGCCACAAAGAATTTAAGCACGGGTTCCATTAAGTTCGAGTTCCATTATTTATAAACAAATATGTCTGTCTTATTTTTAATGTGTACATATATGTATGAAAGGATAAAAAGAATTCAGATTTTAAATTATTATTTTAAATTAATATCAAGGATATCTTAATAGTAATATCTCTCAGAATAAATCTTAATTTTAAGAACAACTTTATGGAAATTCTATTTTAGAACCCAGGTAAAATTAGTTTTCCAACAAAACAAGTAGTAGCGCGGGAATCAGATTTTGAGAACAACCTTTAGAATAAAAATTATGCAATCATCATTTTTAGCAGCAAAACAATGCAGAATACTAAATCCCAGATGTCTGGGTCAACCAATGATAAAATGTAGGAGAGAATTAGGTCAGCTAATTATCTAATAAGAATTCATATGAGGAGTTTGGCCTCGCCCCAAAATAAGCTGTATTTAAGGGGAGCACACAAAAAACGGCGCCTTTTCCATGCGATCTTTTGCTTAATCAATCCACGTTACTATAAATAAATTTAACGGCCCCAGGAGGAAAAATTGGCTGCGGCCAAACTGGTCTGCGGATGTTGATGTCAGCGTGCTTGGACTGATCACCGTTAATAACATGTAGCATGCAAAAGTGTCTTCAATAAGACGACTGCATAAACTATTTTGGAGTATTCATTGAGTGAACCGTCTTGACTCTCCTTAAGTATAAAGTGACAGCAACTAATCAACTCCTTTATAGTAAATTCCTTATATGTATGTATAAAAAAAAAAAAATATATATATATATATATATATCTTCGGAAATAAGAGTATTCTTTAACCACATTTCTTATGCCCATGGGAGCAAGTGCGGACTGAATGATTCCAGTGTTAAAATAGGGATGACAACCCTTGTCATTAGGAGAAAATATGCGATAAGGAAACACCAAATGGTTGGACGTTTACCGAATCCCAAAATGTCGATCAATTTAGCACCCCTCCAAGCTTTTAAACTGGTCCGCACGGGTAGTCTTAGGAAACGTGGTTACACTATATTGCAAAATAATGGCTATAATAATCCTATAAATACATTTATGTTTAGTTATTATTCCCAACCCATTTTCCATCTCACGCTCATCGGTCTAGCCGATTTTCCATGCTTTTTATAACATATACAAGGCCCGATTAACCTCCCAACTGAGGGGAAGCACAATCGCTCAAGTGAAAATGAACTAGGAGCCTTTAAATAGATACGCTTGAAGGACTTTCACCCAGGCTCCTAGGATCCCAGTGGAGTCATTTGCCCTTAACGTGAACACACCGCAAAAAATAAAAATAAAATAAAAGGAAAATGGTAAATGTTCTATCATAATTTTAGTTAAATTTGTTTTCAAATGTTTAAATAAAGCATCTGATATAAGATACTAACATGTTGCAGCTTGCAGCGGAATAGATTTGATATCTGCCGTTCTTGACGAAAAAAAAACCCGACCCATTAGCTTCGTGATAAAAAAAATAAATAAATAATTCAAACTATATAACAAAATGCAACCAACATCGTTGTTTTCTTTATTCTATTCTATTTCTTAAAACAATTTTTATAGATGCCCCACGCACCACATAAACTTTAAATTTTACATCTACTTTTTAAGATCATGTTTTATATAAAAATTAAATAATTAAATTCATTTTTTTACTTATTTTTATTTCATTTTGCACGCGCACTTTTCATTTCCTAATTCAAAATTATTCAAAAAAAAAAACTTTTCCGATAGTGTTTGTTTCGATACTGATTGTTATCAATTTTCTTTTCTTTTCTTTTTCTTTCCAAAAAAAAGGATTTTGATGAAATTCTGGCAAAAGCAGAATTTAGTTTAGGACGAAGGACTATTAGATTTTTTCTTTTTTTCAAATTATAACATCGCTTTCAAATTTTTCAATTATATTTTCGATAAATTTTAGATTTCGATAAATGTCCAACTATCGAAAAGTGACACCGCAAAAATCCCAGATTGAGACTAACAGTCCTCAGTCCTAAAAAGCTAACAGCGACAATACCTTTTTTTGAAGGAAAAAAAAACAATTTACTTTTCAAAAACAATTTGAGTTATAAAATGTTTAGTGAAAAATGTTTCGTAAATTTAAAAAATATGACCCACTAATGCGCATTTTGTTAAAAGTTTTATACGGTTGGAAAGAGAATCAAACAACCTTTTTGATGATACCTATAGTTAAGAAGTTAAACTACTGATTTTTCGTACAGGGCGATTAAAAAAAAAAAAAAAAAAAAAAAGATGTGCGAATGTGAGGCGAAAAATCAGAAATTTGAAAGTTTTTTTAAAAAAAGTTAAGAAATATTGTCTTGTATATTATATGTATGCAGATTTGGATAACAATTCGTAGGGAAACATTACAGACGAAATAACACAGAGAACTTTAAGCCCAACTTAAGACTTTATTTTTCAATCCATCTAAATTTTACCTCAGTTTATATACAAGTGATAAATTTTATAGACTAAAATGTTCTAGAATTCGAAAAGTCTAGGAATTCCATAACATTAACCGAATAATTAATATAAACATAATTAACACATTGGCATAATGAAGAAATGAGAAACAAATAATTTAGATTTAAACATAAACCATTTTTAAACAGTTTCTCTTGACGAGGATTGAACCCACAATCTCTGGTTTCGTATCCCACTACTTTACCTCGGAGCAACGGCGTTCACAAACGACATAACTTTCGTTACATTTCCCCTCCCTTACCGGAAAGCAGCGTCCTACTACAATCTTATTTGGATTTTGTAACCAGTCCTTTGAAACTTTTCTGCTCTCTTTCTTCAATTAACTGTTTTTTTTTTTTTTTTTTTTTTTTTTTTATCACAGTCTCAGCACGTGGACTATGTCTTTATAATCTCGTCTTTTGCGACCTTCTCGGATTCTACTTCGTATGTCACATCAGATAATCGTCTTGTTATTAGATAAGGTCCAAAATAACATCTCAAAAACTTTTCAGATAATCCAACTTTTCATACTGAAGTGAAGATATAAACTAAATCTCCAATATTGTAGCTATTAAAAGTCTGTATTTTTCAAAACAATTATATTGTTGGAATTGTGAAATACACACACAGAAAAATAAATTGGTCACAGTGACCTGCCAAAATGCTCAGCTGACAATACAGAATTGACTAACCAAAATAACTGACTAGCCAGAAAGTGTACTTGCTGAACTAGTCTCCAAAACTGAAAAGTGTACTTGCTGAACTAGTCACCGAAACTGAAAAGTGTACTTGCTGAACTAGTCTTCAAAACTAAAAAGTGTACTTGCTGAACTAGTCACCAAAACTGAAAAGTGTACTTGCTAAACTAGTCACCAAAACACTACTCTAGACTAGGAAGGTTAATATTATTAGACAAAGAAGGCTAGTCGATAATCATAATTATCAGACCAGGAAGGTTAGTCAACAACCGCAGTTGCCAGACAAGGCAAGTTAGTCAGAATCTGCACTTGATTAAGACGGTTAGTCAGCAGCCAACAGGTATTTTACGAAGCAAGCTAGTCAATTTTCAATGAATATCTGAAGAGGCAGGATAGTCAAGACTATTTACCTGACTAATCTGTCTGGTAATATTTGAAAAGGAAAACTAGTCTCTATTTGACGAAGCTGCCTCATAATATTTGTGGAGGAATTTTATCCCGAAAAAAATATTTGACTAGCCTGTCTCATAATATTTGAGGGAGATTAATCAAAAAAATTTAATAGATTAAAATCCCTCATATTTTATGAGGAAGTGGCCTCATACTTGTTTGCAGGGGCTTTTAAAAAAGCATTGATGTTAGTTTTAACCTCTTTACTTTTGTAATTGTTTAATCCCCCCTCCCCTTTTAAATGTTCAACCTTGAGAAAATATTTAAAAACTTTTCTGAAAAATATTACTTGTCCATCAACTGGAATAAAATACTCATAGCTGCCAACTTTTTCAGTTTATTCCGGAATGTTGTTAACATTCGCCCTTTTCTTCATACCATAATTCTTAATAGAATAATTTTCTTTAGCATGTAATTACAATTAAATATGAAGATAATTACTCCTCAAAGAATATGGTTTGAAGATAGGGCGATATACTAACAACATTCCTGAATCAATTAAAAAAGTTAGCAGCTATGAATACTGGAAATTTAACAAACTACTGAAACAAAGAATTTGCTAGTTTAATCATTCTTCCCTACCTTTATTCATCATTAACGCACGCATTTATCCAACACTTTTTTATCAAGGCATTCCAAGAGGATTGTGGCGCCACATGATTTAGTCCACTTTTTATGCACATCCTCATATATGGATTTAGAAATATATATATATATTTTCTCATCGATGCTTTCATTTTATACGCTGTGGTTACAAAAATAAATGTAATCTTTTTTTTTAAGTTCCTTTTTTTAATATTTAAGCCACCTGAATATATGTATATATTTTTTTAAATAATGGATTTTTTCCACCTGATTAAAATTACAGATAAGTACGACGATATAATGTGCTTTAACAATTGATACAGGCAATATAAACAATATGCATGGTATAGACGATACAATGTACTAAACTATAAATAACATCGAACTCCAAATTTCAGGTTATTTAATGTTTTAAAATCATAAATATTAATGATATACTTTTTTTTTTTTTTTTTTCAAGGTGAGGGTGGACATAAAATTTGCATAAAAAACACGTTAACATATATAATAAGAATTTTTATTTTTAATCATCTCTGTAAATTTTATGCCCAGAGAAATTTTAATATATAACAATAATTTATAAATATTTGATCATCCAAAATAACTCTCACTTACCTGATAACATTACTTTCCACATTCTTAAATCAAGAATTTATGTGGCTTATTTAAATAAGATTTCTCCTTCATAAAAACTATGCAATTGAAATAATACATAAAAGACAAAAATCAAGATAAAAATAATTTTATTGAAAATTATAAATGTTTCATATACATGAAGAAGATTGCTTCATAATTTACATAAAAATTAATCATAATAATAATATAAAAGCACAATTATAATTAGGTAATAAAACGTAATTTTTGTTTATCCCTAATGATGGCAAGCCGCTGAAAATTGTAGGAATAGCACCATCTTTAACAATTGGTTTATTTCTTGGGACTTGATATAACTTTCCTTCTTTTTCATCAAAATAAATTATTGTTTGTATAATTCCATCAGATTTAAAATAGAGCTCACAAACCTTAAATAAAAAAGAAAAAGAAAAAAAAGACATCAGGACATTACTAGGAAATACGTTATATGAGGTGTAAATTTCACCTCATTGCATAGGTTGCATTCAATTAAGAAGTTGCATATACCATAGATGGCTTCATTGGAAATCAAATAAATCAATAAGGAGAGGAAATATTCTATCAAAAACCTTTCTTAATCTATGCATAAATTATTATATATATATATATATGTGTGTGTGTGTGTGTTTGTGTGTGTGTGTGTGCGTGTGCGTGCGAAAACAGGGCAGTTTGGAATCGCCTAGCAGAGGCCTTCATCCTGCAGTGGTTTGATAGAGGCTGACATTGGTAATGATGATATATATATATATTGTCATATAACACCATACCTTATAATTCGTATGATTACTTTAGAAAAGCAAGCACGAGATTCTTTTTAAAATCGATCTGGATTTATTGATTTTTTTATTGAATTATTATTTTTTTAATGAATATATCCCTGTTAGAACACTATTGTTAAGCATATTTGAAAGTTGACAACCATATTATAAATGCTATCGCTGCATAGCAGCTCCACCTTTCGAGCGATTGACACCAAAAGTTGATAGGCACTAATTTAGGTCAAGGTGCATCTACATATAAATTTATATGTAATTCTGAACAGTAGTTCCGTAGATACAGTTGCCACAAAATTTTTGTCACACATACATACACACACAGACGGACAGACAAGACATTTTCTAAAAATGGTCAAATCGTGGTCTAACCTCTCAAAACTTGCAAATCCGTCGAAAACCGGAAGTCGAAAATTTTTACAAATCCAATACTTTCTTCCATTGAACATACAAAAAACAAAAAAAACTAGTATGCTGTGGCCACCACAAGACTTTCTTCTATATTTTCCTATACAAATTCACACAGTAACAATATTAAAAAAAAAAAAAAAAAAAAAAAAAAAATACAATTTTTTTTTCAAAGTTTTTTTTCGTAAATATAAAATAAAAAAAAATCGATAACTTTGTTTTAAATTATCACATATTTATAGTTCAACCATTCGTTTTAAAGATATTGACGAGACCTTTCGAAAGATACCCATCTTGAAAATTTACCCCCCCCCTCCCCCGGGGGGTACTTTCCCCTGAGGGGAGGGAAGCGATGACCGAGATTTTTTTTCCTAATTAACTACTACTATTATCAATAATTCATATTAATTTCACAATCACAGGTTAAGAATAACTCCCATTATGTACATTTATACGAAATTTTGTTCTATATACTGCCATGTTAAAAATTTAGAAAAAATACGATCACAGCACCACCTGTTGAGTGATTGATCCCCAAATCTAATCAGCCCCAGTTTATGTCAGGGGCCAACTAAATACCAAGTCTGGTTAAATTTCGTTTAAAAAAAAAAAAAGAAAAAAAAACGATTTTTTTTTCTAAGTTACTTTTTGTTAAAAGTAAAAAAAATCGATAACTTTGTTTTAAATTATCACAGATTTATAGTTCAACCATTCGTTTTAAAGGTATTGACGAGACCTTTCGAAAGATACCCATCTTGAAAATTTACTCCCCTCGAGGGGGGACTTCCCCCCCAGGGGGGTTCACGAGGCTTCTACGCATACAAAATTTTTTCCCCAGTTGACTACCTCTATTATAAATAATTCTTGTAAATTTCATAATGATTACTAAAAAATAATTATCTTTATGCACATTTATACAAAATTTTGTCCTATATCACCATGTTAAAAATTTAGAAAAAGCGGGATGGCAACGCAACCTGTAAGACAATTTTTACCAAAAGTTGATAGGCACTAATTTATGTCAAGGTGCAACTACATACTAATTTGTATGAAATTCTGTGCAGTAGTTCCTGAGATACAGTTGCCACAAAATTTTGTCACACACACACACACAGACTGACTGACAGACAGACAGACAGACAGACAGACAGACATTTTCTAAAAAGGGTCAAATCGTGTTCTACAGCTCTCAAAACGTGTAAATCCATCAAAAACCCGAGGTCGAAAATTTTTACGAATCCAATACTTTCTCTATATTACATATAGAAGAAAGTAAAAAAGATGTAATTACTAATTGTATTGCGTTAAAAATCTGAAAAAAAAAAAAAAAAAAAAAGACTAATAATAATGATTAAACACTTGTGAGTTATGAACTTCAAGATTGCAAAAATGTGTTTCAAGGTCAGTGATAATAGTTCATTGTTTAATGCTTATATTCTGAAAAAAAAAAAAAAAGTATCTTTATTTATTGCATTTGTTCGACAGGAATGTTTATTTACTATAATAATTTGGGTTGCACAGATATATATGATTCGAAATTAAACATCTGCTTTGATTTTATTTGTTCTAGAGAAGACGATAAAGATAGAATATTATTATTATCTGCCTTGATGGAATCAGTTTCCTAAATGTGTTTATTTTATATTGTTTTTTACTTTCTTCTGTATTCAATAGAAGAAAGTATTTCAATCGTAAAAATTTTCAACTTCCGCTTTTCAAAGGATTTACACGTTTTGAGGGCTCCAGAACGCGATTTGACCATTCTTAGAAAAATATGTGTCTGTGTCTGTGTGTGTGTGAGAAAAATTTTGTGGCAACGTATCTCAGGAACTACTGCAGATAACTGCATATAAATTTATATGCAGATGTACCTTGGCCTAAGTTAGTGCCTATCAACTTTTGGTGTTATTTGCTCAACAAATGGAGCTGCTAGACCGCGATTTTCGCAATTTTAGGAAAGGCTATATCGCAGAAACTACTAAACGAATTTGCATAAATTTATATGCAGATAAACTTTGACGTAAGTTAGTGCCCACCAATATTTTTTGTCAAATGCTCAACAGTTGGTGCAGCTATACATCGACTTTCGCGTTTTCAGGGAAGGCTGTATCTAAGGTTCTGTTGTGTATAATCAAACAAAACTTGACACGTATCAACGTAGCCATTATATGACATTCAATTTGGATGCATATCAGCCAATAAGTGGCGCTGGTATACTGCAATTTTCTTAGAGAACAGGATATGGCTATATCTCAACTTCTGTGTCATATAACTGTACAAAACCTGATATATGAGGTAACCATTATGAAGAAGCATTTTTAAGACTTTATTTATAGAGAATTAAACTGTCTTTCTTTTCTTATTATTAGTGTTAGTTTTTTCTAAAATGAAATTATCTGCATTCATTATGGTAGATAATTTTAATAAATAACAGTTTTAAGAAAATATTTTTACTGGGCGAATGAATTTTCCTATAGGAAAATATAGAAGAAATTTTTGCGGTGGTCACAACATAATAGCTTTAAATGAAATCACGACAAGTATTTCCTCTATATTTGCTGTATATACAAGTATAAATGGAGAAAAATTGAAAATTTCGTTCACATAAAAGCGAGGATTGAATTTTATTAAAAATAAAGGTATTTAAAAAAACAACAACAACAAAAAAAGTATGTTGTGGCCACCACAAGACTTTCTTTTTATATTTTCTAATACAAATTCGCTCAGTACAAATAATTTATTAAAGCTCTTATTTATTTAAATTACCTACCATACTGAATGCATACGATTTTCATCTTAGAGAAAAATTGCATTGAAAGTACAAAGAAAGACAGCTTTATTCTCTATAAATAATATATTAAAAAATGAGTTTTCATAATGGTTATCTCACATATCAAATTTTGTACAGTTATACACCATAGAAGTTGAAATATAGGTTTTCCGTTCTAGGGGAAAATTGCAGTACAACAGCGCCACCTATTGGCCGATATGCATCCAAATTGAATTAGCATAATGTCTGATAATGGTCTTTTCACATATCATTTATTATTATTATTGTACGCAATAGAACTTGAGATATCTCTTTTCCTTAAATTATGGAAATCGCTATATAGCACCGTCACCTATTGAATTATTGATACCAAAACTGGAAGGACAATAATTTATCTCGAGGTAGATCCACATATAAATTTATGTGTAGTAGTTCCTGAGATATAGCCTTCCCTTGAATTGTGAAAATCACTGTATAGCAGCGCCATCTTTTGAGAAATTGACATAAAAAGCTGATAAGGACTAGGTTATGTCAAGGTGCATCTACATATAAATTTATATGCAATTCTCTGCAGTAGTTCATGAGACATAGCATTCCCTTAAATTGTTGAAATCGCTAGAGACCCTGTATAATATAGTTTCCTAATGTATGGTCTCTAGAAATCGCTGTATAGCAGTGCCATTTCTTGATGGATGGGCACTAATTTATGTCAAGGTGCATTTACATATAAATTTATATGTAATTACGTGCAGTAGTTCCAGAGTTGCAGTCGCCACAAAATTTTTGTCTCTCTCACACACACAGAGGCATATCTAATATTTTCTAAAAATAGTCAAATCGTGTTCTGGAACTTTCAATACGTGCAAATTCATCGAAAAACAGAAGTCGAAAATTTTTATGAATCTAGTACTTTCTTCTATTGAATATAGAATAAAGTAAAAAAAAAAAATGTAAATTGCGAAATCTTTTTAATTTCCAGGATGTAAATACGAGGTTATACTGTATTTATTCAATTTATATATTAATAACAGTCAAAAAAGTTTTATAATACTTTTCTAATTTTCATACAATTTCTACAAAAGATACATATTAGTTTCGTTGAAGAAAAGAAAACAGATCCATACAAATACGGATCTTTTTTTCTGGATACGAATAGGGAACTCCGATACATGTCTAGCATGTGTATAATGTTTAAATTAGTTACAGAGTTATAAATATGCCTATAAATTTAGATTTATAATTGTAAAAAATATTTTTAAAGGTGAGCAGTACGATAGCTGTGAATTGCAGTCGTACTAGATCGAATGTGCGCTATCGAAGATAAACAAACACAGAGAGAAAAAACAGAAAGAAAATGAAAAAAGGTTTATCAATTATTCTCACCACAGAACTAGCGTTGCAAAATAATACTTGCAAAACTTTGAATAAACACCATAAAATAAAAAAAAATTTGCAACAATGGTTTCGGGTCGAAAGAGCATACGACCCTTCGTTAGGCGACCAAAGTAGGCACGAGTACAGCAGTCAAAGCCGTGCATCACCACTTTGACTGCTGCACTCGTGCCTACTTTGGGTGCCTGACGAAGGGTCGTGTGCTCTTTAGATCCGAAACAATTGTTGCGAGATATTTTATTTTTATGGTGTCAATTTAAAGTTTTGTAAGTTTTATGCCCACTTAAATAAAGTATTTTAAATTACTTGTTGTAAATTATTAAAAAAAGTTTTATTGTTAAATTGGAAATGTTTGCCATTTATACCATTAATGATAAAGTTTATATACCTTTACCGTGTCTTGATACTATTGTGGGGGAAAATGTTACGTATTAATGAGTTTAAAAATTTTTCTGGGGGAACTATATTTGACAATTTATAAGTAAATCATTCATAATTACCAGTTGCAAATTACTAACATAAATTTAACCCACTATATCTAAAATTAGTATATGCTGTAGCCATTACAAAATTTTCTTCTATTATTATTTAATATTATTGCACCATATATCTGTTACAATGCACAAAGTAATTAACACAGCTTCTCACAAATAAAGATTTTACAAACTAATTTAACAAATAGATGCTGAGATACTATAACTATCTGGAAATTTACAAAGAGTAATAGTAGCGCGGCACGTCATCTGATGTACACCCAAACTGATTCGGCATAGTTTTTAAAAAGCTAGTTTTGCATAGTTTTTGGATGTATGACATACACCTTACATATCAAATTCGGTGCACATACATATCATAGAAGCTGAGATATGGCTCTCCTATAAATAGAGTTAATTGCACCATGCCAACGTCACCTGTCGGCCGATATGCGTCCAAATTAAATCAGCATAATAGTTCATAATGGCTGTTGCACATATCAAGTTTAGTGCATTTATATATCACAGAAGCTCAGTTACAGCATTTTCTTAAATGTGAAAAATTGCAACATACTGGCATTACCTGATGACCGATATGCACCTAAGTTGAATAAACATAGTCTTTCACAATCGACTATTTGAACATTAATTTATGTGAAGTTCTACACAATAGAAGCTGAGATATAGTCTTTCCTTAATTGTGGGAAATTGCAGCATAGTAGCGCCACTTCTTAGATGATATGTACCAAAAGCTATTCAGCACGAATTTATCTGAAAGTGCATCTAAATATAATCTTTTGTACAATTCTGTTCATTATTTTGTGAGATACAGCACCCAAAACATAAAATTTTAATTATACACAGACAGACATCTCCTAAAAATAGTTTAATCGAGTTTAAGGAAATCTCAAATTTGTAAATGCACCAAAAGCCAGAAAAAGAAAATTTTGAAAAATCCAGTACTTCATTCTTATATACGTAGAAGAAAATTAAAATAAATTTTAAGTTATTGTGGAAATAGAGTATACAACTAAATGTTTGCAAGAATTACTTAATTTATAGAGCACAGTTAAAAGAAAAAAATGTTGTTTAAATTGACATACCAAATAGTTTTTAAATTTAAATGTGTTAAGAATGAAACAAATAACATGAAATTAAGTACATATTTTTAACAAGATATCTTTTGTTTATCACGAATACTTAATATGCTGCGCATGAACAATTTGATTTTGAATCGAGAATACAATATCTAATAATTTAAACTCATATTATTTTTGATTAAATTTGTTTTGAAAAAAAAAAAAAGAAATATATATATATATATATATAAATAAATATATATATATATGATATCAAATTTTTAATAACTAAAAATATCAACCTTTTACTACAATCATCAATCATTTGAATGAAACAAATAACATGAAGTTGAATATATATATATGTATTTATTTACCAAGATATTTATTATTTATCGCTAATAATTAATATTGTATACAAGAACAATTTGACTTTAAATTGAGAACAGAATATAGTATGTAATATCAAATTCATATTATTTTTGCTAAAAGTTGTTTTGAAAAAAAATTGGTGTCAAAAATTTAATAATAAAAAAGTCATTTTTTTTATTACATACTATTATCAACCATTTGCCAAAATTATTTAAATTAAAAAAATTATTTATTTAGAACAGGAATTAAAAATAAATAAATAAATAAATAATAACAGATAAACGAGAAACCTTTAAATTTTTTACTTTCTTCTATATGTAATATAGAGAAAGTATTGGATTCGCGAAAATTTTCGACCTCCGTTTTTTGACGGATCTACACGTTTTGGGATGTCCTGAACACGAATTGATAGTTTTTAGAAAATGTCTGTCTGTGTGTCTGTCTGTCTGTCTGTCTGTGTGTCTGTCTGTCTGTATCATTTTTTTGTGGACGCTGTATCTCACGAACATATGAATGAAATTTAACCAAACTTGGTATATAGTTGCACCCTAACATGAACTGGTGCCCATTAGATTTGGGGATCAATAGCTCAACAGGTGGCGCTGTAATCGCATTTTATGCAAATTTTTAACATGGCAGCATAGGACAAAATTCCGTATAAATGGGCATAATGAGAGTTATTTTAAACTTGTGATTGTAAAATTAATTTGAATTATTGATGATAGTAGTAGTTAACTAGGAAAAAAAAATTGTGCATGGGGGGGCATCGGTTCCCCCCCTGGGGGGGAAATACCCCCCCGGGGGGGTTAAATTTTGAAGATGGGTATCATTCGAAAGATCTCGTCAATACCTTTAAAACTAATGGTTGAACCATAAATCTGTGATAATTTAAAACAAAGTTATCGATTTTTTTTACTTTTAACCAAAAAAAAAAAAAAAAAACTTAGAAAAAAAATTCGATTTTTTTTTTTTTTTTTTTTTTATTATTGTTAGTGATTCAATATGTATTAATTTTCACAAAAAAAAAAAAAAAAAAAAAAAGGAAAAAAAAATTTTTTTTTTTTTTTTTTTTTTAATATTGTTACTGATTGAATATGTATAGGAAAATATAGAAGAAAGTCTTGTGGTGGCCACAACATACTAGTTTAATTTGTCTCATTAAAAAGTTTAAATATAAAAAAAAGTATTAATATTATTACTTTCTTCTATATGTAATATAGAGAAAGTATTGGATTCGCGAAAATTTTCGACCTCCGTTTTTTGACGGATCTACACGTTTTGGGATGTCCTGAACACGAATTGATAGTTTTTAGAAAATGTCTGTCTGTGTGTCTGTCTGTCTGTCTGTCTGTCTGTATCATTTTTTTGTGGACGCTGTATCTCACGAACATATGAATGAAATTTTACCAAACTTGGTATTTAGTTGCACCCTGACATGAACTGGTGCCCATTAGATTTGGGGATCAATAGCTCAACAGGTGGCGCTGTAATCGCATTTTATGCAAATTTTTAACATGGCAGCATAGGACAAAATTCCGTATAAATGGGCATAATGAGAGTTATTTTAAACTCGTGATTGTAAAATGAATTTGAATTATTGATGATAGTAGTAGTTAACTAGGAAAAAAAAATTGTGCATGGGGGGGCATCGGTTCCCCCCCTGGGGGGGAAGTACCCCCCCGGGGGGGGTTAAATTTTGAAGATGGGTATCATTCGAAAGATCTCGTCAATACCTTTAAAACGAATGGTTGAACCATAAATCTGTGATAATTTAAAACAAAGTTATCGATTTTTTTTACTTTTAACAAAAAAAAAAAACTTAGAAAAATAATCGTATTTTTTTTTTTTTTTTTTTTTTTTTTTAACGAAATTTTACCAAACTTGGTATTTAGTTGGTCCCCGACATAAACTGTTGCTGATTATATTTGGGGATCAATAGCTCAACAGGTGGCGCTGTGATAGCATTTTATCTAAATTTTTAACATGGCAGCATAGGACAAAAATTCGTATAAATGTGCATAATAAGAGTTATTTTACACTTGTGTTTGTAAAATTAATATTAATTATTGATAATAGTAGTACGTAACTAGTAAAAAAATTTTGTGCATGGGGGGGGCATCGCTTCCCCCCCTGGGGGGGAAGTACCCCACCGGGGGGGGGGGGGTAAATTTTGAAGATGGGTATCATTCGAAAGGTCTCGTCAATACCTTTAAAACGAATGGTTGAACTATAAATATGTGATAATTTAAAACAAAGTTATCGATTTTTTTTACTTTTAACCAAAAAAAAAAAAAAACTTAGAAAAAAATTCTATTTTTTTTTTTTTTTTTTTTTTTTTAATATTGTTAGTGATTGAATATGTATTAATTTTCACAAAAAAAAAAAAAAAAAAAAAAGGAAAAAAAAATCTTTTTTTTTTAAAATATTGTTACTGATTGAATATGTATAGGAAAATATAGAAGAAAGTCTTGTGGTGGCCACAACATACTAGTTTTTTATTGTTCTAAGATAGATATAATGTTGCAAACGATAATTTAAAAAACATACCTTAAAATTCAGATTTCTTTCAAAATCCCCATGGATAGCATTTTTCTATATCTTTCTTAAATTGACGTCCTTTGGAAATCCAAATACCTTCTGAACCATCTTTAGGGAAAAATAAATCATTACTATTCTGTGTATAAAAATATTAATATGAGCTTAATGTTAAAAGTGTATGTAAACAACTATAGCTTAGACAAATTAAATATACTTACTTTTATAATACAACGATAGGTAAAACTAGATTTATAATAACGTATTTTAAATTTTATACATTTTAAACAACTTTATAAATTAGAACAAATTCTAATTACGATTCATATTGTTAGAAGATTGCCGAAGCTTTAGAATTCTACAAATTTACAGTTTACTATTCTTACAAAGCTTACAATAAAATAAAGTATTTAGCACTTACTTTTGGCTGCAAACTCGATTCGCTGATTCTGATTACTAAAAAATCTCTCGTTCTCTTTCTAAAATGAAAATGACTCTAACGGCAATTGCAGTATCCCGCCAAATGCGATTAGTTTTTTGTTTATTTTTCGGTTTCGGTTGACTAACACAAGTTGTCAATAGGAGACAAAAAATAAATAACAAATAAAAAAAAAGAAGAAGAAGAACAATGTTTAACTTTTGGACTAGCCAAACAAATTTTTCTTAGTCAATTGACAAAACGGGAACATTTTTTTTTTATTCTCTCATCTGACTAACCGGTCAAATTTGAGGAAAATGAAAACTGTACCTGGGAAATTAGTCATCTGACAAGTTTTAGAAGCAAAACGGATCATCAGACGAAACACATTAAAGATACATGGTAAAATAAAACGACTTTTGTGTCTCATGACTAAATGGGATTGTCGGGTAGTGTTTTGATTGTTTAAAACTTTGCGTAATTTTGTGCAAATTAGTCAATGTACTTGACAAACGTTTAGTGTCACAAAGATGGCATGTCTCTTGACAAGTTTCGATTTTTCATTTTTCTGTGTGTGGGCTTTCGAATAGACCAGATGTATTTCTTGTATTTTTATTCGACAAACAAAACTTTTAAAGGAAGGGCTGAAAATGAGAGTTTCGGAAAATCCCTGTGCGCGTTTCACAAATAAATTCATAACTCGTGAAAATTTTGCAATCGGATTTTAATATTTTTATCGAGATCTATATTTAAAAAAAATAATTGGTTTATCTTAAAAAATTTTTGAGTTAAATAACGTTTAGTGAAAAAATTGATGTTTGGTAAATTTTAAAAATATGAATCGTAAATCCGTGCTTTGTTAATTGCTTTATACGGTTAGAAAGAAGATTAAATGGTCTTTCTAAAGATAGCTTTTGTTAAAATATTGAACGATCAGTTTTTCATACAGCGTGATTCAAAAAGAGAGGATCAAAAGAAAAGGAAATTTTTGACATCTTATATATATATATTATGTAACATTTCTGCATTCTTTAAAAACAATCAGACCGTTAGAATAACGTTCTTTTGAATGGTATAGATGTATTTTGCATATTTTGATCCGTTACGGAAGGATCGGTTTTAAAAACATACAAAATTTTATACGGCTGAATATCACATAAGTGTGCATTTTGGATTTTTTTAAACTTTTTTTTCAAACTTTGTATTTTAATTTGAATTTTTGAAAATAAGTCCGTAAGTACATCTTAAATAAATTCTGAGTTTGACAGAGATCGAACATAATTTTTTAAAATTTTATTGAAATTTTTCAATAAAAATTTATAATTTTAATTATCTTATAAAATCAAAATTACCATTTAAAAAATTTTTTTTGTGGTTCAGATTCATTAAAAAATACAAGACTTAGGCTTTTCTAAAAAGTTCTTCCCATTTTAAAAAATAAAATAAAATAAAAAACCCAAAAATTTTAAATTTAAAAAAAAAAATAATAAAAATAAAAATAAATTTAAATTTATTTTTTTATAAACATAAATTATATCAATGGGAAATATCATAGACTGCATACCTCTTGACTATAAACTGGAAATAATTAGTTTACTTGCATTAAATTTTTAATTATAGCATTTAAAGATGTCAAAAAATGATGTCACTGAAATGACTGGTTTGTCACTGAAATGACAATGTTTGTCACTGAAACGACTGTTTGTCACTGAAATGACAATATTTGTCAAAATGACTATTTTTCACTGAAATAACATTGTTTGTCAATGAAATAGGACCATATAATATTAAAAATGGAACATATTAGAACAATAGCGAAAAGATTGTGAAGGGAAAAGAAAGAGCAATAATGAGAATATCAAGCAATTTTATTGTATTAAAATCCTTGTAGTTACAAGTTTAATGATTAACTGAATTAAATTCAGAAAAAGCATTTTGAACATTATTAAAATCTTCATCCTGAAGTTTAAAATATCTATTTGAAGCAGGTTCAGGAGAATTCCTAATTTTGCACAGAATATGTGGCACTTGAATTTCATGGACATCCTCTTTGTCAGGCCATGCAAATTATTTTTTCTGCATCTTGCCATAAATGACACAAGTAAAATATTTTGAGTAACATTCTCAATGACACCTTAAAGGGGGAAAAAAAAAAAAATAAATAAATAAATAAATAAAATTAAATAAATAAATAAAAGTTTGCTTTTTTAATTGTATCTTAATATTAATGTCGTATGTAATTTTTTTATATTTACCTGGATACCGGAAAGTACTTTAAATATTTAAATATAAAGCTTATCCTACACCAACAAATCTTTTAATTCAAAATAAAAAATTATTTAAATCCAGGGCTTACAAAATAGTAAATCTGCAACAAATGTCATTTTCGTGACGTCACAAAAATGACCGTCACGAAAATGACAAATCGTCAATAATTCGTTCTGTACTGAAAAACATGCTTTCACTAAGCCGATATCGTCACATTTTCTTCTTCTGGTCGCCATTCTATATTAAAATAAAACTTTGTTCTAAATTTTATAATAATATTTTTTTATTTTTTATGCATCTCGAAAATGACAAGCAATAAAAGTACGCACAGCATGTAAACAATAAAAATAATGTTAACTCTTACCTGTTTTCAATTTTCTTGAGATTTTTTTTCCCCACATATCGTCAATGTTGATTTCTGATCTTAAACTTTAAAAAAAGTGAATGGTGGCACCATCCCTTAATGATATATGAAGTTATTTTCATGTGTCACGAAAATGTCGTCAAGACTTGCATACAAGCATTTTAATTACACATGCATGAAAATTAACGTAATTAAAAAGAAAAAAAAAATTTCCTTTGAAAACAAATAGTTTTTTTTACAAGAATTAACAATTATTATAATTATCATTTTATTTTTTTTAGTAAAAAACATACTTTGTATGTAAACATTTGGTCTTGGAGACAGTCACGAAAATGACGATTAAAAGGTTTAAAATTTTCTAAAAAATACTGAAATTGCTATAAACTCACATTTTATGATTTGATGCTTTTTTAAAAAGGTACTTCTAAATAATAATAATAAAATTTTACAATTTATTTGCTTAAAATTAATAATAAAGACCTGAAACACTAAAATGCACATTTATGTGATATTCAGCCATACCTTCCTTTCTTCTTTTCACGGACCGCTTTCTGGTGAAGAAACACTGATTTTAGGAGAAACTATATGCAAGTTGGCAATTAGAATATCGTTTCTAATACGACTTTTTAATTAATACCTTCGTTAATTAAGGTGATAGAACTTTCTAACGAAGATAAATGTGTTCTTTGGATTATTCGGCAATAATCAATAAGAAAATTGGACAGCGGCGGCAATAACATATATATATATATATATAGAGAGAGAGAGAGAGAGAGAAAGAGAGAGAGAGAGACTTTTAATAATTTGTGATGCGTGAAGTTGTGTAAGAAAATATACAGAAGTGTTTTGTGATAGCCACAACATACTAGTTATTTATTTAATTGTTTTTATTTGTTTTTATTTATATATATATATACGAGAAACACAAATTAAACTCGTTTATCATCTTATTTGCATATTTCTAACACACTTACCCACTTTGAATAATACTTATGCAAATGTCATCATAAATCGAATAAGTCGAATGAATCGAATGAATTTTATAAGAAAAAAGTTATTAAATTCAACAAAAATAATCTAAAATTAAATTAAATGAAACAAATTATTATTACCTGTTTCTTATAAATTGCTTTTTATGTTTGAAAATTGAAAAGATGCGAAATCGGGAATTCTTTTCAATTTTACAATTCAAAATTATATCTATGACAATGGTTCGACATTTTTATGCGCTAGAAGAATAAATAATCATTAACGAAAAAGAGATATTGAAATATTGAATGTAAAGAAAATAAGTGCAAATTGCATGAAAGTCAAATAAGAAACAATAATTGAAACGTCTCTTAGAATAAAGTATCTGGAAATAGAAATGAAATTGCGTTATTTGGTTTCCGATATTAAATTTATGGAAAAGAAGCAGGTGGTGTTTATGGATTTTTATCACTGCAGATGGTTATTTTTTTTATTTTTAACAATACAAGCTTATCTGATTATTTATCTTCGGAATTTATCTGAATTTATCTGATAGCTCAATAAAATTTGGATAGTATGTATTTTTTAAATTTTGTAAAAAGATAAAATAAAGAAATTATTGAAATTTATCTCTTAAACATTCTACCTAATACAGGTTATTGTAGATTTTAAATATTATTTAGTTAGTTAGTTTAGCTTGCTTATACTTTATTTTTATTTATTTATTATTATTATTATTTATTGAAGAAGTTAAAATGATAGTAGCAGTATTTACATTGTATGTATTTCTACAAAATGAAGACATGTAGCTCAGAATACGTGATAAAATCAAAAGTGATGACAACCTTTTGTAGTAAAAGGATATAAGGTTTGGCTGCTTCCAAAAGCTGTTTTCAAGAAAAGTTTCATTGACATCACTGTTAAAAATGGTTTGTTAAAAATGAGCTAAAATGTCTCAAAATAGCTCCGAAGCAATTTATACTTAATTTGAGAAACCATGTACTTATTTTTGAGTATATTGACATGCTCAAAAATGGGGTTGACCAATAAGAATCCAAATATCCCCATGTTTCACGTGTCTATATACTCAAAAATGAGTACATGGATTTTCAAATTTAAGTATTTATTGTTTCGGAGCTAATTTGAGATAATTTAGCTCATTTTTAAGAACCCATTTTTAACATTGATCAAGAGTGCGACAGAATAAGTAATTATATGTCATGTCCCAACTACGGAATGTGTTAGATTGAAACAGGAGCCTATAGAAATAATAAATGAACTTCAGTACCTATTATAAAACTATAGAGCAATTGTAAAATAAACAGGCAACTACAAAATACATTAATTGTAAAACATTAATAATAAAAAGATCAATATATTAGATAAAGTATTTAGAAAATTCTAGCAAACCCTCCAGGGGATAATTAAGCTAACCTTTGGAGGACAACTCCCATGTAAAAGATATTTTTAGAAAGCAAATAAAAAAGTTTATTATTTGCTTCAGTTTATTTTGAGTGGAAGAGTAATTAAAAAAATTAAATAGAATTATAATAGAGGAATATTCAAAAATCACCACAGTTACTGTCTTTTTTTTTTTTTTTTTTTTTTTTTTTTTAATTCTTACAGTTAATTTTACAAGGCTCTAAAAAATGAGTAAAATGTACAGAAAATTGCACTGTTTTTGCATATAACTCCGCCAAAAACTTATTATTAGGACTGAGGACTAATAGTCTCAATCTGGGATTTTTGTGTTGTCGTTTTCGATAGTTGGACATTTGTCGAAATCATTTTTCGATAGTTGGACATTTATCGAAATCTAAAATTTATCGAAAATATAATTGAATAATTTGAAAGCGATGTTATAATTGAGAAGAAAAGAAAAAAAACTAATAGTCCCCCATCCTAAACTAAATTCTGCTTTTGCCAGAATTACATCAAAATCATATTTTTTTTTTTTTTTTTTTTTTTTTTAAGAAAAAAAAAGAATTTGTACAGTAAAAGAAATTTGTACAGTACAAACGATATCGAAAAAGTTTTTTTTTTTTTTTTTTTAGTAATTTTGAATCAGGAAATAAAAAGTGCGCGAGCAATATGAAATAAAAATAAGTAAAAAAAAAAATGAATTTAATGATTTAAATTTTATATAAAACATGATCGCATGCTATCATAAAAAGTAGATGTAAAATTTAAAGTTTAGTTTTTTTGGCAACAATTATAAATTAAAATAAATAATTTAATAAAATTTTAGAAGTTAGAATTTCTATATATAGATATATATAGATATAGATATATTTTTACTTTCTCTTACCCATAAGGTAGAGAAAGTATTGTTTTTGGCTCAAATTTTCGAACGCGAGATTTTGTTATATTTACACGTTTTGAGGTCCCCTGAATACGAAAATCATGTTTTTAACAAATGGTCTGTGTGTCTGTGTGTGTGTGTGTCTGTGTGTCTGTCTGTTATCAGCATATCTCAAAAACAAATTATGGCAGAAAGTTCAAACTTGGTATTGTAAATGTGTATCATATAGGGATGCTACAGTAAGCTTTTCGTTAAGATCAAGCAAATGGTTCGTGTACAGGGACAATCAAGAGAATTCTAATACATTACGTCTATGGGGGAAATTGAAGGTAAGTAGAGTTTAACGTCTATAGACAGCAGTAAACCAAATGAAACGAATATATATATATATTGTAATAGAGATAGTAAACTGGGAAAAAATTTTTGTATATGTAGGAGCCTCGCCTTCCCCCCCCCCTGGGGGGGGAAGTCCCCCCTCGAGGGGAGTAAATTTTCATGATGGGTATCTTTCAAAAGAGCTCGCCAATAGCTTTAAAACGAATGGTTGAACCATCGATCTGCGATAATTTAAAACAAAGTTATCGATTTTTTTTACTTTTAACGAAAAAAAACCTTAGAAAAAAAATCGTATTTTTTGAAGTGGAAACTTCTTTATGCGCGTTGAGCACTTTTGGGTGAACAAAAATCATTGAACTCCCGTCATCGTCAGCAAACGCTTTCCATCCTTCTATGATACAAATAATGTATCATACAATTAACTTGCTAATGTGAAGTGTTAATAATTATATACTGTACATTGTTTTAAAATCTGGTGCGGCTCTACACGACTTCTCACATCTCTGGGCACTGTCTCTATTGCAGTTAGACTTCACAGAACCATGAGAAAGACCAAAGCCGCCATTTTTCTCACGTTTTTAAAATCTGGTGCGGCTCTACACGACTTCTCTCATCTCCGGACACTGTCTCTTAAAGATTGCAGCCGGAAACGTTGCAGTTAGACCTCACAGAATCGTGATAAAGGCCAAAGCCTCCATTTTTCCGAGTTTTTTGAAAATGCTTATTTCTAGTTTGTTAAGCGCACTTCTTTGATATTGTACCATTTTTGTGTTAGCCTTTTAACAAAGTTTTAACAATAGTTTTCAGGGTTGAAGATTTTATAATCATTCAGGGCTGCCACTGGCGAATATTTTTTTATTCTTTACGTACCACTATTTTCAAACAATAAAATTTATAATATATTTATGAAGGTAAATCTTAAATTTACCTTCATAAATATATTATAAATTTTATCTTACAAGAATAGTAGTACGAAAAAAAATATAAAAATAGCTGCCAGTTGCAGCCGAAATCTAGTACAAAATAACTTTCTATGAGTATGTAAGCATGATTATGGGGAAAAATTCATAAATATAATACAGTTTAACCGATAGCACAACGGAAAAAAAAGAATATTACTTTTAAGTTGTTTATTAATCATAGATATTTTGTATAACCTACAAATTAAAACATAGAACCTCTTTCCGATAAGACGCCTACTAAGCTTCTGTCGTTATCTTTCTTTTTTAAACATTTAACACATTAAAATTAAAATTATATCAATTTTTTTTCTAAATGAAAATAAAAATTCACATTAAAAAACTAAACAACGAGTTTCACATTTAAAAAATGTAAAGATGTTTCTTTTACTAAAATTTCTAATTCAAAAAACAATTGATTTTACATGGAGGCGGTAGAAAGTCCATTGCTGCGGTTCTAATATTGAATCAAATTGGAATACTACAAAGAACTTTTTATTACATAAGGAAAGTGCATATCTGACAACTGAATGGTTAATGTACTGTCCACCAATCAACAGATTCCGGGTGCGAGTTCCATTTAGATGTTTATATTCATCATGAATTGATCATTTTAAACTTTAGGTTCTAGTGTATTTATCCCTAGTTGGCAAAAAGTGATCGGCTTCTATTTCATGAAATATTTTTTTAAGGCCTGTTCTTGGAGTAAGTAATTAAAAACACGTTAAATAATAATAAAATTAATTACAGCATTTACATATGTATTTAATTTGAAAAACTTTAATGCAAACTTATGTCTGATAACTTAACACACTTTTTCTCTGTTTCTTGTTTTCCTCAAACCTCATTATATCTTTATTTTTGTCTCTTCGAAAAAAACTAACTCTTATTTTATTTTTTTACTTTTTTCGATTTTTCTGTTTTGAGAAAGGGGTTTATTAAACCTATTTTAAAGATTCTACATGAAGGAAAATAATCTCAATTATACTTTAAATTAAACATAAATTTGTATAAATATAGCAGAATTACCAAACTTTATAATTTATTTCTGAATATTATTATTAGTCACTTTTTTTTTTTTTTTTTTTTTTTTTTTTTTCACACATTATTTTTTGAAAAGTAATTTTCTAAAATACATAATTACGGTTAAATAAGAAAACATTACTTTTTAAAATATGTAGTATAGGAAAATATTAATAATATTCCGAAATAAGTTATAAAAGTTTTTGCGTACGTCAGATCTGTTGTGTATTTATGGTACTTATCAATATAAGAGAAAGAATCTTTACGCTTAACCTGCTGCAATCTTTCAGCACCAGTGAACAACCCAAATTCAAAATAATAGAATAGCATAACTTTCTAAACAAAACTAGGCAATGTGCCTATAAACTGAACGTGTGAAAATTATAAGAGTGGCGCATGTTATTCAGGAACTGGCAAAATATTTTTCAACAAATACACAAATATTATTTAAACTATTTAAGGGTCGTTAACATATTTAAAAATTATGTCGATTTTTCATATAGGTCAAAAAATTAGAATAATCAATTCATTCAATGTTAATTTGAAAAGCAGAGAAAATATTTGCATACATGTTAAATGATAGGTTGTGATAAGTATAAAGCTTGGAAAACCTTATGTTAGTCTTTTGCTGAAAACGACTCGTCACAACGGGATGTTTCTGAAAAAACGAAATCGTGTGTTGTTATACCTAGCAACATTCTAATTAATATTCCGTAAAATTTTTAGTCCCGCCTTTTTATTTTTATTTTTTATTTTATTTTATTTTATATTTTTTTATTTATTTATTTTTGCAACAGTCTTTTTTTAGAGTACTTTTCTTCTTATTTAATCGCAATTTCATTTGGAGAAAATTACTCGAAATATTAAGTACTGTAGAAAAGGGGGCGGTACTAACAATTTTACGGAATATTAATTAAGATGTTGGCAGGTATGGTATTGCATACCTGCCAACTTACTAATTAATATTCGGGAAAATTGTTATTCCCTCCCCTTTTTCAACACCAGTCTTTTTTTAGAAGATTTTTCTTCTTACTTATTCGTAATCATATTTATTACGATAAGAAAATTTCTCTAAAAATAAAATGGTGTGGAAGAAAGGCGGGGTTCTAATAATCTTAAGGAATATTAATTAGTAAGTTGACAGGTATTGTATTTTATTAGTGTTTTAAGCTGGGAAAAAAAATATATCTCGAATAAAATGAATGTTTCACAATCTACGATTTCGAAGATTTTAAAGGAATATAAAAGAACCAGCCAGCTAAAAAAAAAAAAAAAAAAAAAGAAGAAGAAGAGGAAGTAGAAGCAAATGTGCTAGAAAGCTTGTAACAACTGCAAGTGATGAACGCAAATTAAAACGAATCGTCCAAAATAATCGCTTTAAAACTATTTCTTACATCAATAAGTGTTAGAATGAATTTAGATTTCTCGTGTCAATGTCAACTACATTGAGGCGATTGCATAAATTGGAGTTTCAATCGCGGATCTCCAAGGCAAGTAAAACGAAAGATGAACATAAAGCAGAAATGTACACGACTCTCCTGACGCAAAGAGAAGCTCATCTGGACTAGGAAAGTGTTTCATACAGTGATTAATCTTTATTTAAAATATCTTTTGATGAAAGAAGTGTTCGGGTTTGGCTTTTAAAACATGAAACCTTTGAGAAATCTTGTGAAAGATGCTCTGTCAAATTTGCGACATCCGTTATGGCATGAAGATGAATGAGTGCTGTTGGAACAGGACAATTTGGTATCTTAAAACAACGTGTATCAAGGATATACTGGAATACTACATGATACGCTCCTCTGAGGATTTATGGAAAGACTCATATATCTTTCAGCAAGATTCAGCTTCATGTCACACTTTGAAATCGATTCGTAAATGCCTATCAAGAAAAGTGATTTCAGTATAATATTGAAAGGATAAGTAACTTTCCCGATCTCAATCCAATCGAGAATTTGTAGCATCGTTTAAAGCAGCGGTAGTCAACTCGGTTCTAGCATTTATGATAGGCAATAGAAATTTTATCCAATATAAAAGCACTTTCTTTTATTATTGTTATTATTATTATTATTATTGACGTTTTAGAAACATTGAAGAGGAAAAATGGTTTATTTTTATATGCTTTAACATGCTATAACTTTGTTTTACAAATTTTATAAAGTAAAATTACTTCCTTTGGGGAGTTGGTGGGCGGTTAGAAAATTTTGCTACTAACAGACATACAAATGTTAGAGGAAGGTATAAAATGGATAGCTACCCCTATTCTAGAGCAGTGTTATCAGGTTTTGCCACTTTTTTATTCAACAGTCACCAACAATTTTGAGAAGTTATATTTGATATACACAACAGACGATAAATATTTAAAATTTAGTGGTGGCTCTTGAATAAAAAAGTCGCAAAGTTTGACAACACCTCGTTCAGGTCCTCGTTTCCACCAACAAAATTGCAAGCATTGCTTTATTAAAGAATGCATGGAATAGCATAAGTAGAGATGAATATAAACAGCTGGCGGAATCCATGCCTGAAATGATCAAAGCTGTGATTCTAGCAAAAGGTGGCGTGACAAAGTACTGATATTGTTTTGTTTAAAAATGTTTATATATATACATATGTTTATATATTAATTTTTTGTGACTCTATGTAAATCATCATCACTATAAACTTTCTGGTTATTTAATTTAAGATTAATTTGAATTAAAAAATATATCAAATGCTTTGTATATTTCAAAACCTAAAAAACGTTACACGTGCTTTTAAATATATATTTGGTATTTTTTTTTATTAGATTAAACTTTATTCCAAAAAGTGAGAAGTACTCTATAATTTTTAATTTGGTTTGTAGCTTCAAAGGTCACTCCTTTTCAAAGTAGTATCGTTCCTGTTTGTTAAAGACAGTCATTCCATGATCGAACAGCATCCAAGTATCTGCCTTTTAATTCCTTCCATTATTTATTTATTTTATTTTTTTCATTTCAGAATAACTGAAAAGGAAATACAGTCGAATCCCTTTATAACGAATCCGGTACATAACGGACTCACGGATATAACGAACGAAAGTTTTGGTCCCACCGTTTTCCTTTTTTTTTTTTTTTTTTTTTTTTTTTCAGACCTGAAAACAGGATTTCGACTCTAATTTCATAAGATGTATGCTGGCCTATAAAACACGTTGCTAATCTATATATATAAAAGAGTAAACTCACTGATTCACTGACTCAACACAGCCGTGGCGATTCTATGGGAGATACAGTCGCAAATTTTGGTAAGCACGTTGGTTTTAGAATCCTGACGCCCCCTAAGACGGGATTTTTCAAAATACCCCCCCCCCCCCGCCCGTTCTCTCCTGGAGGTTGCAGAAGGGAAAAACACCTTTATAAGCCTAACTCTGCTCCAAATTGCTTCACGCTGAAGAAATTGCAGAGGGAGAGATTGTACTTGAGTACCAAAAAAAAAAAAAATTCTGCGATTTTGAAATTTTGGATTTTTAAGGGGGGGGGGGGTGTAAAAACGATTTTCGGAGGCAAACTTATAAAAATACGGATTTTCGAGTAAAACTCTACCAATAATAGCACAAAAATATAGAAAACCGCCAAGAATCCTCTTGAGGATATTTCAAAAAGCTCATTTTTGTTTTCTTGTGATTTTCAATTTTTGGGGGAAGTTACGAGGGGGCAAATTCGAGCCCCCCCCCCTTTTTTTTAGCGCTAAATTCGTCTGGGGAAATCTATATTAGCGGAGGTCACAAATTTTAGTTTGTGGCTTATTTACGTGTGTCAAACACCCATTGTAACGGGATTTTGTGAAAGTCCCCCCCCCCTTTTAAAATTTCAAAGAGAAAAGCATGGATTAAAAAGAAAAAAAAATCACGCAATTACAAGTGTGGGAAAAATAGCATCAGTTAGTAAATTAAGGAAAAATAGCCATGGAAATGAAACCGAACTGTGGAAAGGGTGGAAACAAATTGATACGTCTCGTCTAGGTCAAGATTTTTCGAACATGTAGGATAACATCGTTAAAAATTGGATGTTTGATTTATCACAAATTTAGTGGCTGGATCAATGACAGAGAGACTCTGCTCTCTGCTCTCAAAACTAGTAGACGGTGATGCTGTGTTCGAACTCATGTCGAGCTCTTCGCTACCGATTCAGGTTTTTCTGTAATTTTTTCTTAAACTTTCTTTTATATGTGACTAGCAGGCTTTGCCTACTGTGCTAGTCATTATATTGAAATAAATTCTCAAAATAACATATCATAATAATAATAAAAAAAATCATTGAAATCAGACAAAATCTAAGTTAAATATCTCGCTACCTTCAGAAGCAGTTTTCCTACTCGCCACACTTCACAAAATCCCTTTATTGTGCATGTTGCACACACATACCTAACAGACACATTAAAAAATCAAGATCCTGAGATTATTTGAAGCAGAGTTATATTTTAAAACGGGTTTTTTAGCTCCTCCCCCCTCCCCTCTTTTAAAGGAAAGAAGAAAGAGGGAATTTCGCAAAATATCTTTATATTATGTGTTAGATACATATAACTGACACACACACCGAAAATCTCCTTTATAAGATAATTCCAAAAATCTCCTTCCTAAGACTGCAGAGTTACGCATGAATACGTGCTTACCCACCCACCGCCCTTTAAGGGGCGGTAGGGTGGAATTTCACAAAATTACTTTTTAGTGTGTGTTAAATATGTATAAGCAGTCCACGCATCAAAAATTGCCATTCTAATATATGCCATTCTAATATTGCCATTCTATTATAATTTATATGCTTGGAACAGAGTTAAGCAGGGAAACATATTTCCCCCGCCCAAACCCTCAAGAGGGGGGGGGGTAGCACAGATTTTCAAATAATCTCTTTATAGTTTGTGTGTGTTTAGTACGCAAAACGAATCGACATATCAAAAAATCGCTTTCCTGCGATAATTTGGATCAGAGTTACTCTTTAAAACGTGCCCCCCCACACCACCACCACCACCCGTCCTTAAAGGGGGGAAAAGGAAAACTTCACAAATCCCCTTTATAATGCGAGTTGGGAACGCATAACCAGCCCGAACATAAAAAATCGCATAAGATAGTTCGGAGCAGTGTTACGCATTGAAACATGATTTTACCACCCCACCCCACCCCCAAGGCAGATAATGTGGAATTTTACAAAATCCCTTTGTAGTGTGTGTGTCTTGAGTATGCATAACTAATCGACATATCAAAAAATCGCTATTCTGAGATATTTTGGAGCAGAGTTACTCTTAAAAGCGTTCTCCCCCACCCTTGGGGAAATTTCGTAAAATTCCTTTATAATGCATGTTCGGTACTTATCTTACTGAGATAATTTAAAGCAAAGTTATGCTTGGAAACATGCTTTTTGCCCCGCCCACCCCCAAGTGGGGGTATAGGACGCAATCTTACAAAATCCCTTTGTAATATGTGTCTTGAGTACGCATAACCAATCGACATATCAAAAAATGGCTATTCTGAGATAATTTGGAGCAGAGTTACTCTTAAAAGCGTGTTTTTGCCTCCAACCCCCGCCTTAAAGGGGGAGGGAGAAATTTCGTAAAACCCTTTTACAGTACGTGTTGGGAAGGTATGAACAACCCACACGTAAAAATTAATCTTGCTGAGATAATTTGAGGCAAAGTTATGCTTGGAAACGGGCTTATTGACCCCCACCCCTAAGATGGGGGAAGGGGAAGGAATTTCGCAAAATCCTGTTATAGTGGATGTTGGACAGACGTAAATAAGTCACACACTAAAATTTGTGACCTCAGCTCCTATAGATTTTTCCTGACGAATTTAGCGCTAAAAGGAGAGATCGAATTTGCCTCCTCGTAACTCCCCCCCACAAAATCGAAAATCGCAAAAAAACAAAAATGATTTTTTGGAAATATCCTCAAGAAGACTCTTGGTGGTTTTCTATGTCTTTGTGCTATTACTGGTAGAGTTTTACTCGAAATTCTGTATTTTGATAAATTTGCCTCCGAAAATCGTTCTTACTCCCTCCCCCTCTTAAAAACGCCAAAATTCCAAAATCGCAGAAAACGATTTTCTTGCACTCAAGTCTAGTCTCTCCCTCTGCAATTTCTTCACCGTGAAGCAATTTAGAACCGAGTTAGGCTTATAAAGGTGTTTTTTCCTTTCTGCGACCGCCAGGGGGGAACGGGGGAATTTCACAAAATCCGGTCTTAGTGGGTGTCAGGGTCCTAAAACCAACGTGCTCACCAAAGTTTGTGACTCTATCTTACATAGAATCGCCACGGCTGTGTTGAATCAGTGAATCAGTGAATCAGTGAGTTTTATATTTTATATATATAGATAAAACTGCTTAGAAAAATCTCCACGAAGGGTACTTCACTCAGAGGTGTACTTCAGCCAATCGCGTTGTAGTCGGCTTTAAAATCTACAAAACAGCGCAACACATAAATTTAGAGACTATAGTAGACACTGCAATAAGACTGTTAAATATTTTGACACATTTTTGTGCATTATGGGCGTCTAGAAATTTAGTTATGGTGAAATTTTTCCTCGTGATATAGTTACAACTAACGAAATTTCAAAATTTCATACCATCTGGCAACAGATTTTCAACAGCATATAATCAAAAATATCAGGAGTTTTAATACTTTCTGCAACCCAGTTTACCATAGAATGAATCCTCTATTTGACATGATATTATTCCCTATTAAATTTATCGTTATATTAATGACATACTTTATTTTGATCGACATCGTATTCACATGACATGGAATACAAAATTAATTTTCGTGCTATACAAATTTTTGCCATTATTTGTTTTTAAACAATGTATTCAATATTTAAGTTCAACAATTGAATGGACAATTGCAACAACTATTTAATAAAAAAATAATTGTTTGATAAACAACAATGTTTATATATATAAATTTTTACAACAATGAAAAGCTTCTCTTTTTAACAATTTTCTTCAGTCTAATTTCTGACCCTCACTGAGAGTGATGTATCTTTCGTTCTTAGGTGTTTTCTTCGTGAGTTACTTTTTAAAAAAGTTTTTGATGTGTTTTTTTAACGAATCGACATATCAAAAAATCGCTTTCCTGCGATAATTTGGTTCAGAGTTACTCTTTAAAACGTGTTCCCCCCCGCACCACCACCACCCGTACTTAAAGGGGGGGGGAGGAAAACTTCACAAATTCCTTTTATAATGCGAGTTGGGAAAGCATAACCAGCCCGAACATAAAAAATCGCATAAGATAGTTCGAAGCAGTGTTACGCATTGAAACATGATTTTACCCACCCCACCCCACCCCAAGGCGGATAATGTGGAATTTTACAAAATCCCTTTGTAGTGTGTGTACCTTGAGTATGCATAACTAATGGACATATCAAAAAATCGCTATTCTGAGATAATTTGGAGCAGAGTTACTCTTAAAAGCGTTCTCCCCACCCTTGGGGAAATTTCGTAAAATCCCTGTATAATGCGTGTTCGGTACTCATCTTACTGAGATAATTTAAAGCAAAGTTATGCTTGGAAACATGCGTTTTGCCCCGCCCACCCACAAATGGGGGGATAGGACGGAATCTTACAAAATCCCTTTGTAATATGTGTCTTGAGTACGCATAACCAATCGACATATCAAAAAATCGCTATTCTGAGATAATTTGGAGCAGAGTTACTCTTAAAAGCTTGTTTTTGCCTCCACCCCACGCCTTAAAGGGGGGAGGGAGAAATTTCGTAAAACCCTTTTACAGTACGTGTTGGGAAGGTATAAACAACCCACACGTAAAAATTAATCTTGCTGAGATAATTTGAAGCAATGTTATGCTTGGAAACGGGTTTATTGACCCCCACCCCTAAGATGGGGGAAGGGGAAGGAATTTCGTAAAATCCTGTTATAGTGGATGTTGGACAGACGTAAATAAGTCACACACTAAAATTTGTGACCTCAACTCCTATAGATTTTTCCTGACGAATTTAGTGCTAAAAGGAGAGATCGAATTTGCCTCCTCGTAACTCCCCCCCCCCCCCAAAAAAAAATCGAAAATCGCAAAAAAAACAAAAATGATTGTTTGGAAATATCCTCAAGAAGACTCTTGGGGGTTTTCTATGTCTTTGTGCTATAACTGGTAGAGTTTTACTCGAAATTCTGTATTTTGATAAATTTGCCTCCGAAAATCGTTTTTACTCCCTCCCCCCTCTTAAAAAATTCAAAATTCCAAAATCGCAGAAAACGATTTTCTTGCACTCAAGTCTAGTCTCTCCCTCTGCAATTTCTTCACCGTAAAGTAATTTAGAACCAAGTTAGGCTTATAAAGGTGTTTTTCCTTTCTGCGACCCCCAGGGGGGAACGGGGGGAATTTCACAAAATCCGGTCTTAGTGGGCGTCAAGGTCCTAAAACCAACGATCTCACCAAAATTTGCGACTCTATCTCCCATAGAATCGCCACGGCTGTGTTGAATCAGTGAATCAGTGAGTTTTCTCTTTTATATATATAGATAAACTGCTTAGAAAAATCTCCACGAAGGGTACTTCATTCAAAGAGGTACTTCAGCCAATCGCGTTGTAGTCGGCTTTAAAATCTACAAAACAGCGCAGCACATAAATTTAGACACTATATTACACACTGCAATAAGACTGTTAAATATTTTGACACATTTTTGTGCATTATGGGCGTCCAGAAATTTAGTTATGGTGAAATTTTTCCTCGTGATATAGTTACAACTAACGAAATTTCAAAATTCCATACCATCTGGCAACAGATTTTCAAGCATATAATAAAAAATATTAGGAGTTTTAATACTTTCTGCAACCCAGTTTACCATAGTATGATTCCTCTGTTTGACATGATATTATGCCCTATTAACTTTATCGTTATGTTAATGACATACTTTATTTTGATAGACATCATATTCACATGACATGAAATAAAAAATTAATTTCCGTGCTATACAAATTTTTGCCATAATTTGTTTTTTAAACAATGTATTCAATATTTAAATTCAACAATTGAATGGACAATTGCAACAACTATTTAATAAAAAAAATAATTGTTTGATAAACAACAATGTTTATATATATAAATTTTTACAACAATGAAAAGCTTCTCTTTTTAACAATTTTCTTCAGTCTAATTTCTGACCCTCACTGAGAGTGATGTATCTTTCGTTCTTAGGTGTTTTCTTCGTGAGTTACTTTTTAAAAAAGTTTCTCATGTGGTTTATTTTTAAATTTTTCGAGCATCATCCTATGGATGATGCTCGGGAAAGGTATGCGTGTCCAGGGACTTCCATCTTTGCTGTACGTTATTTGTTGATGAATAATGATAGTCAAAGATTTTATAACCCAGCTTTATATAAAGCTCGTATTCGCAAGTATCCAAAGTTAGATTTAAAAAGGCTATCAAAAGTTGATAATAATATTTCACTGCCTGATACTGTTACTGATGAACCTCCGTCCCAAACCAAAGTGGACTCAGTTCACTCTCAGGTAATGGACACATTCGATGAAAAAGAAACAGTTTCTACTGCACTGCCTGATAATTCTACTGACGAACCTCCATTTCAAATAGAAGTGGAATCAGTTCTATCTTAGACAGTGGAAACGGTTATTGAAAACCAACCAGTTTCTGTTTCCACAACGTCGTTTTCCACAACGTCATAAAAAAAAGAAGTTCCGAAAATTGAGGAATTTTCTGAAAATATGTTGTTGTTGTTGCATTCGTAGTGTAAAAGACTAAATTACCTCGGGATGCTTGCTGGCAGTAGGCAAGGGGGCCTGTCATATCAAAACTCCCCATGAGAAACGATGCATGACAAACTCCACGAGGTGTTTCTCGGGTAACGCTAACAGCCATGCGCATTTAATTTAGATAAAGTTGTTATTATAAGGTTTCGTTCGCGCTTATATGTGTGTGTTATGGTTATTGTTATAACTTATATTATATCCAGTTTTTTTCTATAATCAATATCCGCTATTTAAATTACAAATTTCAGAAATTTTCATTTTTCGTATATTTATAACCTATTTGAAACTCGATATTATAAATTTTAAAGTAAAATTAAACTCACACACTACATTTTTACATAGAAAAAATATCATTTATTCCAATAAAACTACATCAAAATTTATTTTTTGAGCATGCTTAAGCTGAATAGTTCACGTCAAAAAATTTCAAAACTTTAAAATACGTTATATCAACCAAGTTCTATAAAAGTGGTACCTGTAAGAAATAATAAAATCGTATTACAGTTTAATATTAGAGAATACTTTTAATTTAGGATTTATTTTCGAATTTTCTGGGAATTATTAGATTAATTTTCGTTCAAAGCCGCAAGCGTAAACAAACAAATGGAGGTACCATTTTATCCATTAAAACTTTAACCACAAGAGAATTTAGGGAACCAACGATAAACAAATTAAGAAAATAATTATTTGTAGTCACTCAGTTTCATAAAAGAAGGGGGGGGGGAGGGATAATTTTTACTAATGTGATGTTATGTGCAAGGCAGTAGGCAAAGGGAGGGTCCACTTCCCTCCCACCGAAATAAATGATGAACGATTGTTCTCATGTATAAAGCAAATATTGCTACCTAAAAAAAGGTTTAAAAAATACTAACCCACATACAAAATTCATTAATTCAGTTTAAGGAATTTTCCCATTATGTCCTTTTATATATATATATATATATATATATATTAGAGCGTCGTAAAACCCATTCTTCCTTAATCTCGCTATATTTATTCGCTTAATTTCATCCACCTTCGTACTATAGCTATAATATATTATCCTACGTCATGAGTTTAATCTTTTTACTTTCTTCTGTACAAGAAAGTGTTGGATTCATAAAAATTTTCACCTTCCAGTTTTCGATGGATTTACATGTTTTGAGATCCTAAAACACGATTGACCGTTTTTAGAAAATGTCTATCTGTGTGAAAGGAAAATTTTGTTCCAATTGTACCTCAGGAACTATTACACTGCACAGAACTACATGTACATTTATATGAAGTTGCACCATGACATAAATTAGTGCCTATTGCTTTATGGTGAAAGTCGTCCAACAGGTGGCGTTTCCATCCGGATTTTTCTAAGTTTTTTACTTGGTGGTATAGACCAAAATTTCTTATAAACTTACACAATGAGAATTATTTTTAACAAATTATTATGAAATTAAAAAGAATTGTTTATAATAGTAATAATCAAGTTAAAAAAAAAAAAAAAAATGGACACACAGGAGCATCCTGGGTGTAAGTCCCCTCCGAGTCGACAAATTTTCGGTATGGGCACCTTTTAAAAAATTTCGTCAATATCTTTAAAACGAATAATTGATATATTGATCTGTGATAATTAAAATAAAAATTATCTTTTTTTTTTTTTTTTTTTAAAGTTTTAATAAAGTTATTTGTTTTGAGTGAATTTGTGTAGGAAAATATAGTAGAAAGATTTGCGTGAAAGGGCTGATTAATAAGAGGCATGCGGGGCATGTGACCTGAGTAGCAAAAGGCCACAAAACTGGCCCTGAAAATACCATTTTGCCATTTATGCCTAAAAATGGGAAAAAATTATATATAATGCAATTTCTGCCATATTAGTCCTATAAACAAGTATATATGTACTTGTGCCGATTGGTGTACAGAGCGAGAGGGAGGCGGACCTACGAAAACACGTGTTCCCCGGGGCCTCACAGGAAGTTAATCAGGGCCCGTTTGTAGATGCATAAATATGGTATCGGGCCTTGCTTCCCCGAACATTGGAATCTAAAGCTACTTAGTTTCTCTTTGCCGTACCTGGAATCCAAAACAGCTGAGTTTTCCCGTAGCGGTGTGAGGAAGAGAGCAGAATCTGAGCGGAAGTTCGTACCTGTGACGAGAGACGACGCCATTTCCGGAACACCCGTTTTCATCGTGGAGCGGAGAGCTCTGACGGCAGAGTGCAGTCGACGGCTGGATGAGAAGGCACGCACTTTTTGACGAGTGTATCGCTTGTTTTAGACGACGTTCAGCAGTGCCGGAGCTTGGCACTTTTTACGTACTTTGTGTTTCGAAGTAACTGAAAAGCGAAGTAATAAGTGATATGTTTGTGCCGCAAACTGTTTTTAATTGAACTATCAAATGAACATTGGATCAGCAACTATAATTCATATTATCGTTTTGTACATAGTGTATTATACCTTAACTTTCTTTATTAAATTTTAAATAATTAGTAATTAATCGAATTAGTAGATTTTGTTTTGAAGGCCCACATAAGTCGGATCCTATATCTCAGAAGTGGGATTGAACGCGAATTTTAATTTAAAGTAAATTTTAATAGAACGTTAATTTTTAGTTAACATAAATTTTGATCGCTCGTAAATTTTAATATAAAGTAAATTTTTAATGAACCACAAACTTTGATTAAACATAGACTGTTATTACAATATAAACTGAACTTTTTATTTTAAAAACTGTTGCTGAACAGCTAAACTGTGATAAGTGGTGAATTATAAAATTCTTCTCTCTATTAATATTTATGGTATGCCATTCGACAACTATGTGGATTAAACCGAAAGTGAGAACTGAATAAGTGACAGGTCATACTAAGCAACGAAGTGTGAAATATGTTCTGCAAAGTGCTCAAGGATTAAAAAGTGAAAAGTCAACTAGACGTAAATTCTAGCCAAAATTTAGAACAACGAACTGTTTCTGTTCTACAAAGGTACGTGTGTTTTTGTTTTGTTGCACAATGGTTTCTCTCGGAAACATTCCCAAAATTGGTGTTGCACTGGGGACGGAGAAATACAGTAAAATTAGAATTCTGCATCGGTTTTTATTCAATGACGAAGGTGATAGAAAAAACAGATGCAGAATAAAAAAATTTACAGGATTTAATTTTGCCGTTGACGATGAAAATTATATTCAAAAACAAAAATTCATCGACGATAATTTTTCGTTGAATGAATTGATTATTATAAGTAACTTATTAAATGTTTCATTTGACGGCACGAAAGAAGAAATACGTGATAGGTTATTATTAAAATTAAATGATATTGAATTACTCAAAGAGGAAAACTCCGACAATGATTCGGAAGATGATGATTCTGAGAATGAATTTAGCAGTGATAATGACGTCGAGAAAATTGACTCCTCTGTGCAATGCCATATAAATAATGATGATAAATGCTATAAAAATAATGATAATGACAGTGATTGTGATTATAATAAAACTAAAAAAAATAAAAATTGTAGTAATGTGAATTTTGGATCACGTGGTGCAACTGTTTCTTTCAATGACTTTGAGAATAATATTTCCAAATTTAGCGGCGAGCCGCATGAGGATATTATTGAATGGTTTACTGAATTTGAAGAATTAACAGAAATGTTTAATCTTAATGAGCTGCAGAAAATAATTTTTTGTAAACGATCTTTGAGCGGAAATGCTCTGCTATTCATCAGATCTGAAAAAGCACTATTCACATATAAAAAATTAAAGAAAGCGCTCATCAATGAGTTTAGGTTTGAAATTAACTTTGCCTCATTACATGATATCTTAAGTAAAAGGAAAATTAGAGCCAATGAATCCGTTACGGAATATTTTTTCAAAATGCGTGAATTGTTCAAAAACCGGCACATTGATGATGCCGCAATAATGCACTACGTGATCCAAGGAATTAATGATAAATCTGAGAATAAAATTATGCTGTACGCTGCAAAAACCCTTCACGATTTGAAAGAGAAAATAAAATTGTACGAAATGTTTAAGAGAGATAGAGATAAAAATAAATTTAGATTGGATAAAACAGATAATGCAAAACCGAAGCACATAGCCTATAACGTACATGAAAAATTTAGTCCTAAAAATGAAGTGAACAAATTCTGTTATAATTGCGGTGAAAAAAACCATGTGTCTAGGGACTGCCCCCACAAAGCAAAAGGTTTGAAGTGTTTTGCATGCAAACAATTTGGGCATAAAAGTTCGGAATGTCCGGGTTCAAAACCCGAAGTTGAGGCATTGTATATTGGTGTAAATCGTAATTTGAATAAAATTATACAAGTAAATGATATAAATTTCAGTGGTATAATCGATACAGGAAGTGAAGCAACGTTGTTGCGCAAGAATGCTTTTGATAAATTGAATGTGAATAGATTAAATTCTATAAGTACTACTTTGAAAGGGATCGGGAAAAGTTCCATAAAGCCGTTATTCTCATTGGATGCCGATCTTAAAGTTGATGATTTTGAAACTAAAACTGATATTTATGTTGTACACAGTGCCTGATTTAAGGCAGGGCATTCGGGGCATGTGCTCTGGGCCCTCACACTAAGGGGGCCTCCAAGAAATTCCATCATACATTTAAAAGAATAGTTAAAATGAAAAATTTCCAAATTTGCTATAGTGGTTGTTGTTTTTTGTTTTTTCGTCAATGGATGAAGGTTTTGCTGTGCTGTTTTATAAATCGGCGGTATGATCTTTCAAGGAAACTATCAGCTCATCAAAAAAATTACAATATTTTCGCTAAACGCAAACACAACTGCATGCTACCGATGCTGCATTCCAAACACTTACTAAGGCTAACTAAATCCGAGGCACGCACTGCAGAGCAGATACACAGGCGCGATGTACATTGATCCGATTGACAAGCTTCTTTCAATAATTTCTCTGATTGTACGAATATTGTCGATATGGTACTAAAACCATAAATGGTTTGCATAATGATCTATGTTATTAACTAAGAGAGACCCTCCAATTCCATTATTTATATTTATGACATCGGATCTAGTTAAGCCTTACTCTTACCAATAAAATGAAAAGTGAAGTGAAGTGAAAAAATTTCACAGTTAGCCGAAGAGCTGAAAGAGTTGAAAGAAAAAGTTGACGAAAATTCCAAACTCCTTAAAAGGAAGAAGTCGAGAAAAAAGACTGTGACGATAGATTCCATTGAGTGTAAAAGACTAAATATCCCAAAAGAAGAGACTGCCAGTATAAATTTGAGAAAGTTGTTCATTCCATCACTTCCATTGAAAATTACAATCAGCGAAATAGCCGCATTATTTCCCAAAGCTGTGCAAATACAATTAGAAGTTTTCCCTGCATATAAGACTGCTATTATAGACTTTATGACCGAACAAGATGCTGCAGAAGCCTTAAAAGACATTAAAACTGAAAATGATCAATTAGAGGTTCTCGAGTTCGAGTCCCAAGATAACTTCGAGTCCCAAAGTAAAGATTTGCGTAATCATGACAATAAACAATTTTCCAAAGTTAAAAAGAAAAATAAAGCAAAACATAAATTGAGTAGACAACCACCAAAAACTGTTACCGTAGGCAACCAAGTTGCCGTAAAGCTAAAACTGACTTTCTTCTGTGACTATAAAACAGTAAAAATTAAAAATGAAAATGTTTATGATGTGAATAGAGATGGATGCCATGAAGGCCCCCATTGCACATCCACTCATGTTGAATTTATCAAGCAGTGGATAGTTTAAAAGAAAATATGAAGATTTGTATATAAACTGTAAATAAGTTTGTTATTATTTTGTGTTGCTTTTGTGTTTTTTTCTTTTTTTTTTTTTTTTTTTTTTTGTATTTTTCAGTGTGGCCGCCTGGAGGACCAGACGACGCAGGATGGCCGAGCTTATGGTATCGGGCCTTGCTTCCCCGAACATTGGAATCTAAAGCTACTTACTTTCTCTTTGCCGTACCTGGAATCCAAAACAGCTGAGTTTTCCCGTAGCGATGTGAGGAAGAGAGCAGAATCTGAGCGGAAGTTCGTACCTGTGACGAGAGACGACGCCATTTCCGGAACACCCGTTTTCATCGTGGAGCGGAGAGCTCTGACGGCAGAGTGCAGTCGACGGCTGGATGAGAAGGCACGCACTTTTTGACGAGTGTATCGCTTGTTTTAGACGACGTTCAGCAGTGCCGGAGCTTGGCACTTTTTACGTACTTTGTGTTTCGAAGTAACTGAAAAGCGAAGTAATAAGTGATATGTTTGTGCCGCAAACTGTTTTTAATTGAACTATCAAATGAACATTGGATCAGCAACTATAATTCATATTATCGTTTTGTACATAGTGTATTATACCTTAACTTTCTTTATTAAATTTTAAATAATTAGTAATTAATCGAATTAGTAGTTTTTGTTTTGAAGGCCCACATAAGTCGGATCCTACATAAATGCTTTTCCTTGTGTGCGCATGTGTACATTATTATACCATTCTCTTACGGTGACCTTGTATTAGAAATTTGACTCCCCCCCCCCACCTTAAAAAAAAAAAAAAAAAAAAAAAAAAAAAAAATCCTGGCTACGGCCTTGCTAGAATAACGTGGAATGTATTCCAACACCAACACCATTCATATGAAACAATAGTTGGCGATTCTATGCCGGTTTATATCAGATTTTCATGAAAGCTCTATCACAGAATCTATTAACATTGAATTACACAGAATCTTATATGCATGTTACTTAATTAATAATATTAATAATAATGATGATAACAACTGTTACTAACTTTGGTGACTTTGGTACTTCGGTCTAACTTTGGTGAATATATAGCTTAGCATGTGTTTGTTGTTATAAGGTCACAAATTTTTTTTAACATATATTTCGGAATCTATTAGATGTAATTGAACAAAAATAATTATAGCCGTAATTTCAATGTATTGGACAAGGAAATTCATAAATTGTTTTAAAATTGGCATTATGTCAGCAAAAGTTTACCGATTATTATTATTATTTTTTTTTTTTTTTTTATCAAAACAATAAGCAAAAATTAAAAGTAAATTTCTGTTTCCATTTGTCTTCATTTTTAGTTAATTTAATTTGTGTTGTACCAATTCAATGTGAGAGATCTTAGTCAAATTATTTCATTAATAATCATATTTAATAAATTTTATCATTTTTTAATACATCATCATAAAAATACATAGCAAGTAATAATTTATACATTTTGTGAACTCTATCAATTTTTTGTGAACTCTTTCAGTTTTCCGAACGGTTTGGATATAGCAAACCACCGGCTATAGCGAGCAAAACCTTTGGTCCCTTGAAGTTCGTTACAACGGGGTTCGACTGTACATTACTTTGCGTTAAATAACTATGTTTTAGAGTTAATGAATAAATGGATTCCAAACTCAACCCAGGATGTCGATTAAACATGTTGGTGACTCTATAGAACTTCTGTGTAAACAATAATCTTATTTTTTTTTTTTTTTTTCCTGAAGGAGCATATACATTAACATAGGAATAAACCGAAATTAGCTATTTATATGACCTTTGAGTTTCAGCAAAAAAAAAAATTATTTAAACGTCAATATTTGAAAAAAAAAAAGTAATAATAATGAAATAAAAAGAAAGCAATAAAATGAATCGTTACATGTATAATCTCAATAAAATCCAAACAATTTGAACTAATTGTGAGAACTTAAACGAACAAAACCACAAATAAACAGCTAATTAAAATTTTAAAAATGTCTGCACATTCTTTTCTTTTTTTTTCCACGTGTAGATAAATATATTTTCTTTTAGGTCTGGAAAAAAATGGATGCTTAATTTGTTTACTTTTGGTATCAATTTGTTTTCTTCTTTTTAATAACTTTAAAGTTAAAATCAGGTTTCTATTTAATATCTTTAGAAACAATTATCAAATTGAAGTAAAAAATACTGCGTTAGCTAAATTTTGTCCTGATTAATAAGTCTATTAATTTTCGTAGCGATCGGTATGATTATGCAGCTTTGTATAGCGAACTAAAAATCCGAGCAGATACAATGACGAACTTTCAGCTTTTATATATATACAGATAAAGTTAAAAATCGGTTTAAAAAAAGTATGGTAACTAAAAGTTAAAATTTTATCATTACCAAAATAATTATGACATTTATTCTTTTTTACTAATAAGTAAATAGAAGATTTTTTCATTTAAAAATACAAACACAATTACAGTTAAACGACATATCGTCAACCTATTATAGAACACTATTAAGTTAGTCAATCTAGAGAATAAGTGCTTCGACGTCCCGTTTGTATTATTCACTGTTCGGCAGTTCATTTTATTATATATATATATATATATATATATATATATATATATATGTACACACACGCATATAAGATATATTTCTGTATAAAAGAGGCTGTTATACTTCTCAATTTCCGGTGTATATTTCCCTTGTCGATCTAATATAATACTATAGAAAACATATCCAGTAGTTATCATGCATAATTTAAAACAAATCGAAATTATTTTATTTAGCCATGTAAACAAGTAAAGAATATTATACAAACCGTTTTCTACAGAAAGTATACTTTTAACCATATTAATAATTATTATTAATTTCAATAATTATGTTTAATATAGTGTTATAGTGTTAAAATGTACCTAGAAAAATATTTCCCATAGACAGTAGTGTTTCTAAATTATTTTAAACAATTATTATAACAATACTCGAACTCATTATCTACACAAAAAACTGTACAGCAAATTTCGGGTAACTCATAAATATTTGCAACACTTTTCAGGTCAATCGGGCTATTTTCGTGACCAATACCACGGTACATAAAGACAAACATACACACATATAGAGAAACATCAAAAAACATTTTAAATACCAACAGAGTGGCTTCTTTGGCGTTTTGACGATAACTGTAACATATCAGAAAAATCAAAACAACAAACTTTTTAATTTCTTAATGAAAATCTTTCTAAAACTGAATAAAAGCCATAATAATAGTAATATTTAAAAAAAAAAAAAAAAAGTTTTAATCTCTACAGATGTTGCTGACGGCATGTCGACTTCAATTAATTAAAAAATACACGAAGAATTCGAATAAGCGAATAAAAATTGTTCCGACGTGCCTGTCAAAAGATATTTAGGAAAACAATCCTTTTTGATGATAAATAAGCTTTAGAACAGTACATGATATTTGGAAAATATAAGTTTAAATTTCATGAAACAAAAATTTAAAAAGGAATCGAAAGTCTGAAACATGTTTAAAAAGGGGTTTATCATAAGCGAAAAGTATTAAGTTGTGATTTTTATTTTATTAATGTAAGTAACATGATTATTTTATTTATTATTTAATTTAATTTAATTTTTATTTATTTATTTATATGGACAAAACTCGACTGTTATTTAACAACACCTTTTTTTTTTTTTTTTAAACTTTTGTTTAAAAAATGGACATGTTTAGATTGTAATATTTTATTTATTTATTTATTTATTTATTTATTGTAGTTCAGGAGAATTATTTTTAATTACCGTATTAGACTTGTAAAAAGTTGAATGCATATGCACTAAAATTTATCAATATTAAGTAGATTCAAATTCCTCGAAAACTATTTAAATTAATATATATATTTATTAGGACTGAGGGCCTGATAGTCTCAATCTGGGATTTTTGCGTTGTCGTTTTCGATAGTTGGACATTTGTCGAAATCTAAAATTTATCGAAAATATAATTGAATAATTTGAAAGCGATGTTATAATTTGAAAAAAGAAAAAAAAAAAAATAACTAATAGTCCTCCGTCCTAAACTAAATTCTGCTTTTGCCAGAATTTCATCAAAATCTTTTTTTTTATTATTATTGAAAGAAAAAGAAAAGAAAATTAATAATAATCAGTATCGTTACAAGCGATATCGAAAAAGTTTTTTTTAATAATTTTGAATTAGGAAATAAAAAGTGCGCGTGAAATAATATGAAATAAAAATAAGTACAAAAATGATTTTAATGATTTAATGTTTTTGTTTTTCGGGGGCTGCTCATGCATATAAAAAATGCGTATTAAAACGAGTCGAAGAAGGAAGCGAAATAAGTATTGAGTTATATTACGATAAATACGATATATAATATAATACGATATATTAGACCTATCGTCCAGGGTTAGTAGGCATTTTCGTTGAAAGAAGTAGTTTGTTCGTTCGGTGCAACTTGCACATTAGTCCCGTGAGGTACAACTTTCACATTAGTCCCTTGAGGTGCAACTTTCACTTTAGCCCCGTCAGGTACAACTTGCACATTAATTTTTTTTTTTTTTTTTTTTTTTTTTTTTACTGGTCTCGTTTTTGCTTTCGTGGCAAAACTTTCACTGCAATAGGAGATGTAGTGCTTTCTTTACATTCTTAATATTTCGATATTATTCAACCAACATTTTTTAAATATTTCACATAATGTCTGGTAATTTATGTTAAAGTAGTATACCATGAGTATAAAAATAAGACAAACAACAACGTCTAAGACACCAAATAAAAATATTAGTAGAACAGCCAGCTGTGCCAGTAGCATTTAGCATGAAGACTGTACGCTAACCGATACCGAAACAGCGGTCTGCTCTACCATTATTTTTTAAATATTAATTTGAATTATTCAAATATTTCTGTTCGACAGCGTGCAAGTCAGTAACACACAGAGGCTCATTTGTTTGTATGATAAATTAGCATAGTGATTATTATATAAAAAATAAATAAATAGGTAAACATTATCGTGCTACACAACTTTATTATGTCGTTCCATTGACGGCTTTTGAATTTTTGTCGCCATATTAGCGATGGATTTTTTTTTTTTTTTAACGAGACCTAATTTTAAAACACAAACAATATATATCTGAAAACAAAATATATCTGCTCCGCCTGTTCATCGTTTTTCTTTATTCAACTTTTTAACAATGTTAAAAGAAGAAACACTTCTATAATTGAAAAATATTTTTTGTATCTAATTTACTTTACTGAAACAAAGTACATTTTGTTTAGAGAACATATGATAAAGGTTTTTCTTAAGTATTTATATTTTTTTTTACTTTTTTATTTATTTATTTATCATTTTTTGATATCTGTTTATAATAAGCTTTTAATTTTTCCCTTTATTTTACATTTGGGGATGAAATTTCAGCATTCAAGTATAACGATACGTATTTTTTGTAATTAACTTATTGGTGAATGAAAAAAGTACTACCCAAATGTGTTTAGAATTTATCGTTAAACTATAATAAAACAAAATCGAAAGGAAAATTAAAAACTAGTTAGCAGAGAACATTTAAAAATTTAGAATTTTTTACTTCCTTAGTACTGTAATTCTGATTTGCGAAATGAATATATATATATATATATATTTTTTTACGTAAATAGTTTCTGAGAAATTTTAATGTACACAATATTATTATATCTCAATACATATATAAGGATAAATTATTAACCTTAAGTCAGTAATTTACAAAGCGATATATTCACTATTTTCTTAAATTATGTCGTATAATAAGAATCAATTTTCGTACTATATTCTGGCCCTAATGCAGGAGAAATATCATTTCATCTAATAAATGCATATTATCACCGTACGACAATGTGGGATTTCATTGTAAAATAACTACTTTATTACAGTAATTAAAAAAAAAAAAGCGAAATGCAAGTTTTAAGTTATAAAGAATTTTAAATAAACAGTAAGGCATCGTGTATACGTCTTTTATGCTTATATGTCGATTTAAAGTACTAACAATTCATTTATATTCGTTTTAATACACTTTCTTTCCATAAATGACCGGACACTTTCGATTTCAGACGTTTTTTCAAATATCTGAGAAAGTACTTGACGAATCATCTTGAGACTTCAAGAGTGTGAATAACATGTTTGATATGTGTGAATGGCTTTGACATGTGTGAATAACATCACTTTTTAACTATAACACGCAAGACCTTAAATCCAAAACAAAGCCCTTTTCAGAAAACTTGGCGCACAAGATTAGATACAGTATATTGCAATCAGAATGCAAAAATATTAAATATTAAATATCTAATGAAATATGAGCATTTCTGCTAAATAATTTTTAACTGCGCATGTGTAAGCTTTATCGAAATTCCGTTTGCATAATTCAATCGCGAAATGTATTGATCTACCTATATAAAAAAAAAAAAAAAACAAAAAAAAAAAAAAGAAATACCGTGTATCCCTTTCCGACCCGAAACATTTTTACCTTAAAACATTACATTCTTCTGCTTTTGCAAACTGAAAGAAAAATATGGACTACAATAGACATTTGTTGATTGAAAATTGTACTTTACACTTTCTGCTAATTAGCTCGATTGTTCATTTTCTGATTTTATTACATACGACTGTTCCAGATGCAAAAATGTAAGTGAATGTGGTGGATGTCTAACCCGCACGATCGTACGGCCTGGGTTGGAAAGGGATAAATTCAAAAAGTTATTCGCGAAAGAATGAATTGCTATTCAGTTCCTCTCAAAAAACCAGCTAAACTAAAAGAGGTTTTACTCACATTTTTATCTTCATTCAGCCAATGGTAATACAATGTTAGTTGATTGTAAATAAATACTGAGAAAATCCCTTATCATTTTCCTTATTTTTGAGAAGAACTAAAATTCAGTTTATTCTATCGCATACAACTTTTTGAATTTACATGATATTTGTTTGGGGTTTTCATATAAGTAGCTAAATATTATCGGCTATTATATTATGCAAACAAAATTTCGCTAACGCTTGCACATGCGCAGTTAAAAATTATTTAGTAAACATGCTCTTATTCCATTAGATATTTAATGTTTTTGCTTTATGATTGCAGTATGATATATCCAATGTTGTGTGTCAAGTTTCCTGAAAATGGCTTTGCACTCGATTTAATACCTTGCGTGTTGTAGTTAAAAAGGGACATTTTTTTGTTTTTAAGAAACAGTTATATCTCCATGAATATATGCGGTAGCCTTTATACAGAGAATAAGAAGGCGCCTAGTAATCACATAGTACAGCTGGATTGCATTCCATGCATTACTTTTTACAGGGTGATCCCAAACATTTTCATTTTTATTTAATTTTTTACTGGTCCACCTTTTATTTTCAGGACAAAACTTTGATTGACATATATGAGGCGCAACATGTTATTTACACTCTTGAAGTCTCAAGATGATTCGTCAAATATTTTTTGAAATATATGAAAAAACGTCTGAAATCGAAAGTGTCCGGTCATTTATGGAAAGGTAATGTACAAACATGCTCCGTTTTTATGATGAAAATATCGATTATACGTGGTTTTTCAGTCTTTTAAAATTTATGTCTTCTGCCACAGTCCCTATTTCTCTGTTCTTCCGCTATTAGTGTTCTTACGTCTTAAATTTCGTTAAAAACTCTTTTATAATACTTTCCAATAAAGTGGAAAAGTGTTTATGACTTCGGACTGTCTGTCTGTCCATCTTTCCGCGTTCTAGCTCTGATAAACATTCATAGAAATCTTTGACACTGATATATATTATTCAAGTACTGTATGAAATGCTCCTTACTGAAAATGGAGTAAATACCACCTCTTTTTTTTATACATGTACTCCCGAAAGAATTCTAAAACATGACGTTTTAAGAGAGGTATTTCTATAAACCATGTTTTAATGTCTTTATTTTGTACAAACCATAATAAAATTGACATTTATTATTCATATTCACCAGAAAATGTTATTTAAAGAATATGGTATGTGTAGCAGTAAGTTTTACAGGGCAACAACTAAAATATCCGGATGCAAGAGCTAGAATCGGAAATTGCTGGAATTCCATTTCCGTTTGTGTTGAGCGTTTTTAACACTTCAATGTATAAGTGTAATTATGAGTAAAATTAGTCTATCTGTCTTTCTGTAAGAACCCAAGTTTGTTTATTAAATGTTAATGTTTGTTTATTATATGTTAAATAAGACTTCTCATTTATACGTTCATTTAACGCTAGTCCCTTAAAAGACAAATAAACGGTACTTTACTGTATGAATAAGCACCATAAAGTACACAAACTTACAACAGTCATGGAACAATTCTTGCTTAATTATATTAAACATAAAAAATTTATGACGTGTTTGTTTAGAAAAAATTGAATTTCATAGACTGTAACATGGTTGTCGTACAATTTTCGCAAAAGCTTTTTTGATACATATTATTCAAAAAAGCAACAGACAAAAACTTTAACAAATTTAGATTTTTATTATGTCAGACTAACTTTGAAACTGAAACTTAAATTATTTTAAGGATATTTTTTTCTTTTAGTTTATTAGGAATAATTTAGCTACTTTCATATTCATTTTAATTTTTTGAAGACCCTATTTCATAATCAAGGTCCTCAATATTTTAAGACGACCAAATTTTCGAAAGGATAGAGTGGGAACAAATCAGCCAAGTGTCTCCAATTTAAAATTAAGAAACGATGACAAAAGCAATGCATAAAAAAAGTTTACTATCATCGATTTTGAATTATAAATTGTGACAAAAGCTTTTTTTGGAAAACAAGTTTAAGAGCCCTCTTCACTCACCGCCGCCGGAAGCCGAAACTAATGTTATTCTATGGGAAATTTTTCTTTACAAATAACTTATTAACTAATACATATTTTTAAATTCTGTTTTCACATTCTGAAAGTTCCCAGCTGTTAAATTGACGCACCTTTTCTAAAATATTATTTTTTTAATTTTTTATATTTTATTTTGAAGCTGCAAAATACGAATTTTCAATATGTGAAATTTTTTCATTTTGCAATTTCGAAATAAAATATTAAAAATTAAAAAATTACATTTTTAAAAAAGGTCCGTCAATTTAACAGTTGGGAATTTTCTGAATGTGAAAACAGAATTTAAAAATATGTATTAGTTAATAAGTTATTTGTAAAGAAAATTTCCCCATAGAATAACATTGGCTCGGGCTTCCGGCGACGGTGAGTGAAGAGGGCCGTTAAGAAGAGTAAAAGAAAAAAATTAAAAAAGTAGGGACTGTTCCCCCTTTGTAGGGACATTTGGTCGCTTTGAAATATTTGCTAAAAACTTATATTTGCAATAAAGTGAATTTGTAATAATATCTGTTTTTTAATGATCATAATGATGAAATGGATGACAACGAAAATGCATGCAAATCTGTCAACATTTTGAAACACAAGAAATTATTCATCAGCCGAATTCATTCTTCTTATCATGAATATACCGGGTAATCCAAAAGTCAGGACAAACTTTAAAAATCTGGAGTGACTCCACTCGACTTTCCGAACATTGAGTAATTAAGAGTTTTGTAGATTATGTAAAGAAAGAGTAGTTGTTAAACAAACAAAAGAGAGAAAACCATAATAGAGTGTTTGAGTATTTTTCTCCATCTATTACACGTTGTTTTATTTAACGCTACTGAACTTTGAGCCCATAGATCATAATGACAAAGAAATTTTCGTTGTGTCCCTGTAAAAACCTATAAATGTTAGATTCACCAAAATGCTTATAGTTAGTGCAACAGTGATTTATAATACTCATATAAATTTTCAGCTGAATTCAATAAGGCGTTTAGATGCTATCGTACTTTTAAAAATTTAGTCCCATAGGCCATAATGATAAAGAATTTTTCTTTGTGTCCCTGTAAAAAAACTGTAAGTGCTAGATTCACCAAAATCTATACAGTTAGTTCAACTGTGATCTATAACATGTGTACAACTTTTTTGCTCGGATTAATAAGGCGTTTAGACACTATCACATTTTTAAAAATTTGGCCCCATAGGCATAATGATAAAGAATTTTTTTTTGTGTCCCTGTAAAAAAACTATAAGTGCTAGATTCTCCAAAATCTATACAGATTGAGTATTTGTGATCTATAATATGTGTATAAAATTTTTGCTCAATTGAATAAGGCGTTTAGATGCTATCGCACTTTTAAGATTTTGCTCCCATAGGCCATAATGATAAAGATTTTTTCTTTGTGTCCCTGTAAAAAAACTATAAGTGCTAGATTCACCAAAATCTATAGGGTTCGTACTATGGTGACTTACAATATGCGTACCAACTTTCAGGTTAATCGAACGAAGCGTTTAGACGCTAGCGTGTTCACCCACAGACATACACACATACACACATACACACAGACACACATACACACATACACACACACATACATACATCATCGTAAAAATAGTGAAAACGGACTCAGGGGACCCCAAAACGTATAGAAACATCAAAATCTCGAATTCGGATTTTTGACATGATTACAATACTTTCCTCACTATAGTGTTCGGAAAGTAAAAATGAATAATTCGAAAACGAATCAAGATACAAAGATACGGTTTGCACCAAACGGATGGAAAAGAAGCCGGGTTTTGTGTGGCAAAGAAAAAAAAAATAGTTCCGTTGGCAACCAACAGATGGCGCTGTCGTATTTCTGATGTAGGATTATGCAAAGCAGCAAACGATATAAAAAGGAACAACTACAGCAGGTAATGGTAGTCGAAGCTTATATGCATTGAAATATCGCATTCTCAGTCGCTACTTTAATCACGCATGGCCTCCAAGATCTCCCGATCTGACACCCTGTGACTTTTGGCTCTGGGGATTCTTTAAGTCAAAAGTGTACCGCGACCAACCGGCATCACTAGCAGATGCCATCCGCCAAAATGTGTCTGCCTTAACGCAAGAAATGCTACTAAATGCTGTGAACGATGTGGTGAATCATCTCACAGCTGTACTTCTGAATGATGGACATTGAACAGTTACTATAGTTGTACTAATTAACTGTAATTAAGCTGACTTGTAAGTTGTCAACATTTTTTTTCATTTGTAAATCACCTTTTGGTGAAATAAAACACTATAGCGCCATCTGTTGGTCGCCAACAGAACTAATTTTTTTCCTTTGCCACACAAAACCCGGTTTCTTTTACATCCGTGTGGTGTAAACCGTATCTTTGTATCTTGATTCGTTTTCGAATTATTCATTTTTAAAGTTTGTCCTGACTTTTGGATCACCCGGTATATGCTAAAATTTGAGAGAACAAATATATGATGAGGAATATAGCAAAATCCCCCTAACTCAACTATTTCTTTTTTCCTGCTTTTTTGTAATTTATCGTAATGCAATATAGGTAGCGTAAGGACCCGTTATTTTTATACACTGCGTGTCATAAATATACATACCCTTGTGTTTTTCATTGAAACCGTAAAATATCGGATATCGTGCAAGTAGTTTATTAGTAATATTATTGCATTATGAAAGAATAATCTGATTTTTAAATAGAAACCGTAAAACTTTTTACAATATTAAATGAGTGTACAGATATCGAAATCTGAACATTGTGTGCCGTGTCATAAATATACCTGCTGTGCTATTTTTTACAGTTTTCGTGTGCGTAAAAAGCCTATTGTGATTTTTTTTTTCAAGAATGCCACGTGGCAAGGAACTCACTTAAGTTGAAAAAGCTCAAATTGAATCTTTACGTGCTGCAGGTAAAAGTTATACTTTTATTCCAAACCACCTACATCGATCCAAGGGACGTATTCAATATTTTATTACAAAGAGGCCGTCATATGGCATAAAAAGAAGAAGTGGTCGTCCTAAAACACTGACTCATCGAGAAGAAAGGCAGATTTCTAGAATTGCATCGAATTCAACAAAATCTGCCAGTGAAATTAAAGTAGAGTGCCAAATGCAAGTGAGCAAATTTACCAAAATCCGAGCTATACATCGAAATCCTAATTTGAAGAGAAAGAAAATGACTTCATCTCAAAAATTAAAGGCGGAACACAAACTTCGGTGACTGGAATTTGCTAAAAATAACATGAGCACAAACTGGAATATGGTTCGTATTTTTCTCTTTTCATAAATCACTTGTATAATGTGTACCAAACCTTATATATTCTTATTTTTATTGTACAGATCATATTTAGTGACGAATAAAATTTAATCTGGATGGACTTGATGGGTTTAAATATTATTGGAGAGATCTGAGGAAAGAAAAACGTTATTTCTCCAGAAGAAATTTTGGTGGTGTAAGTGTTATGGTATGAGGTTCTTTCTGTAGCCGAGGAACTCTTCCACTTTCTTTCACTTCATCAAAGATGAACCGCAACGACTTCGTTAGTGTGTTAGACCATAGCCTCCTAAACTAGATATCTGTCGCGTGGCTCGGAAACTTGGTAACAGTTCAAAGCGGTAGACAGCGCCACCTGGTAGAGATTGAGCGACTTTTTTATTCAACAGTCACCAAAAATTTTTTAAAGTGGGATTTGATATACATAAAAAGCGAATAGAATTGAAGAAACATCGGTTATATATATCATATATCACTTCTTAAAATTATTGGTGACAGTTGAATAAAAAAGTCGCGCAATATGTACCAGGCGGCGATGTCTACCGTTTGAACTGTTTCTGAGCCACGCGACAGGCATCTAGTTTAGGAGGCTATGGTAAGACACACATTTATTACCATTTTTAAGAAGATTTCGTCGCAAAAAGTACACTTTTCAGTTAGATAATGCAAGCATCCATACTAGTTACACCACTTCTCAATGGTTTTCAGCCAATCACATTCAAGTATTAAAATGGCCCGCCTGCTCGCCTGATCTGAATTCAATGGAAAACCTTTGGGGAATACTTGTAAACGAGATATATGCCAATAACAAACAATTTAATTCTACAGACGAACTTAAAGCTGCAACTTTGAATGCCTGGTCCAAATTTGATGCACAAACTACAAGTAACCTTGTGCATAGCAGGAATAATCGCATTTTTCAGTTAATCCAAAGAAATGGAAATGTAATTGATTATTAAAGATGTGCTACTTTTCACATAAACTTTGTTTTTCTTTGGGGTAGGTATATTTTTGACACGTTGCAAACACGCGTTTTTCACTTTTTTGTATCTTTAAAATAAAATACACCCGATATTATTCAAGTCAAGTGCTTTTATTTACAAGTTGTAGATGTACAATTAAAAAATCTAATGCCAATTAAAAAGATTTAATTTCAATATCACGAAACTGAAATTTCAAAAGTAGGTACATTTATGACACGCACTGTATAACTATTTCACGAACAATAAACTTTTTTTTTTTAATTTATTGTCTTACTTAAAAAGGGGGAAAGAAATACAGGTAAAATATGGAACGTACGAGCCATGTAATAGTAACTCGAAAAAAAAAAAAGGAAAGGAAAGGAAAGAATATATGGTGTGAAACAACCACACGAATATCTTTACTCAATATTACACATATCATATGCACTTTTGAAATAAAATGTGATCAGAGGACATAAAATTGACCAAACAAAGTAGACACCTAAATATTCTCCTGTAAGAGAAAGCTGATACACATGTAAAGACATATAAAACAGAGTTTACATAGCGAGGTAAAAAAAAAATAAGAAAAAAATCGGTAGATTCTTTTTTTGAAACACAAATTTCCGAAATCTAAAACTGACCTACCTAACCAGGATAACTGTTAATTTTCTATAATAACCACGTAATACATGGGAAAGATGTGTAAAATGGGTTTGTATAACAACTTTCATGAAAATCATTGGAGTGTTTTTCAGATAACGACTATTACCAAAACTTAGAAAATACTCAATTGTTGACCAAAAAACAACAATTGCATATAAAAGGATATTTAAAAGGGGGTTAATATGGCGGGTTTGACAAAATATGTATATATATATATATATATATATATATATATATATATATATACTTAAGCCATTTTTAAAGGAATGTACTTGTGGGACCTGAAATTGAGCTATTTATACAGGACGTCTATCAATTTTCCTGAACTAACCAACTGATTCATTCGAAAAGACATCTAATAGAGTGTTTATATAGCAACTTTGAAGAAAATCGTTGCAGCCGTTTTCGAGATACGGACTTACGGTTCCACTTCTTGTTTTTTAATTTTCACCAAAAGTTTATAAAAAAAAATCATCTGTACACCAGACCTGTCTCCTTTCAGCAGTTTCATAGTTCTATCTTTATTGGTTTCGGCGATATAATAGTAAGAAGATTCCATACACACTTATAAACACATACACGCATACTGACCAATTGCCAAAAACTACTTTTTTTGGACCCAAGAGGCTTTCAAACATGTAAATCAGATGAAAATTCGATATCGAATTTTTCGACCGAGTACAATAAATACTTCCATTACATACGGTAGTCGGATAACGGAAGTAATAATTAAAAATAAATTTAATTACAATAATTCTGCACAATGACTAATAGGAATGTAACAGCTTAGTTGCAATTTACTCTAAGCTTCATATGATTACTAATTGTTATACAAATGTAAATACTTTTACCTAAAGCTTATTTTAATTAAAGCTAATAACTCAACGTTTAAGAAAAGAAACTTCATACTTTTATTTATTTATTTATTTTATTTTATTTATTTATTTATTTTCATTCAGCCATGCATATTTCCATTACTACATTTCACTGAGATATTTTTACCGATTAACGATCTTCTTAGTCATGTAAAATAATTAAAACCTTTTAAAGGCTACTTTTAGTGAATACATTAAGATAAAATTTTTATTAAATTACAGTTCAATCAAATAAAGTAATAGATAAAATAAATAATATAATAATTAAAGTAAGCATTTAGTTGTGAAATTTTGCATAAATAATAAACAAATGCATTTTTTTTTTTTAGGGTGTGGTGGGAGGGGGGGGGGGAGATTGATATACCCAGCAAATTTTCTAAAGTTGGCTAATGTTCTAATTCACAGTTTCTTCTAACTTTCACAGGAAAATGTATTATATCTCATAAAACAGTAGAAGTTAATAGGATAAAAGTTATAGCGAAATTTCATGAAGGAAGTCTTTTGCAATATGTCTAGAATCTATTATAAATTAAAATAAGGTTTTAAAAAAATCATTCATTTAATAAATGATTTATCTTTTAATATACATTTCACAACTATGCCTCAATTTATGGCAATTATTAGTTTAATTTTCTATGCCACGTAAAAAAATATAAATAAATAAATAAAAAGGTTTAAAATTGAATTTTTGTAAGGGAAACGAAAAAGCGTTTCTGAATAAAAATCCAAATTTCCTTTTAGGATATCAAAAAATGAAACTACTTTTCATAATAAATATAAATTTTATATTTGTTTGATTTAAATCAATGCATCTCACAAAATTTATTTACTTTATTTTATTTTATTTATTTATTTATTTTTTCAAATTTAATATTGGGTATTCAAACCGTAAAGCAAATACGGTATATTTATTAAAAAAAAAAAAAAAAAAAAAAAACTTTTTATTTTTAAATACTTATTTTGTTTTTTCATAATTCATGCCCGTATGCAGAAGAATTTTGTTCCATTATATATATATATATATATATATAAGTTCAACTTTAGGATTCTAACACACCGAACTGAAATGTTCAGTAACAGTTTTAAATAAAACATTTCCTTCTCTGAATAAAAATATTCCATAAAAACCTTAGCTTAAGCAAAAATGCATTTTGTTTTTCAATAAAAAGATATCGAGTTAATTAAATTGAAGCGCTAGCGTAAATATTCTCAACGTACACCGCAACAGCATAGTTTACAAATATTTACTCATCTAGAAAGTTTTCAACTATCTCCAAACAATATGAATTTCTACTTTTATTTTCATTTAAATTTACCACCATCTGTTAAGAAAGAATATTATAACATGAAAAACTACTAGTGAAAAAATAAATCATGCACCAAAAGATAAATATTGGAATTGTAGTTTCATATTTTCTAACACAGTATTTAAAATTATAGAACAATTTAAGATATAAGGGAAGAAACAAGTTACTTTTAATGTATCGTCAAAGTTATTTAAAAGTTGTATAAAATAGAGAAAGAATTCTGTCGTTCAATATGCTAACAAAAATGTAATCACCGAATTATCATTGTACTTATTTTTTTTTTTCTTTTTACTTTCAGTTCAGAATACTATTATCACAGCTTTATAATCACGTCAAAAATCCGAGTTTACACGTTTTGAGGTGCCCTGAATTCATATTTACTGTTTTTACGAAGATATATGTGTGTATGTATGTGTGTATGTTATGTACTATGTATGTGTGTATGTATGTGAGTGAACTCGATAGCGGCTAAACGCTTTGTTAGAATGAGCTGAAAATTTCGTACGTATGTTATAGGTTACCATAGTACGAATCCTATTCATTTTGGTGAATTTAGCACTTATAGTTTTTTTACAGGGACACATACAAAAAATTTTATCAATATGGTCTATAGGCCAAAATCTTTTAAAGCGCGATTGCGTCTAAATGGCTCACTCGACGGAGCTGAAAATTTATATACAGGCTATATAGGTCACCGTTGCACGAACTGTATAAATTTTGGTGAATCTAACATGAATAGTTTTTTTTTTTTTTTTTTTTTTTTTTTTACAGGGACACAAAGAAAAATTCTTTATCATTAAGGTCTATATGGACCCAAATTTTTTAAACTGCGATAGCGGCTAAACGCCTTATTCAATTGAGCTGAAAATTTACACACATGCTATATAGGTCACTGTTGCACGACGTTCATAAATTTTGGTGAATCTAGCGCGTATAGTTTTACAGAGACACGTCGAAAAAATTTTTTATCATTATGCACTATATAAGCTCAAGTTAATGTAAAGTGCGATAGCGTCTAAACACCAAATTCGATTGATCTGAAAATTTGTATATATGCTATAGATCCCCGTCACATTAACTATATGAATTTCGAATTATGTAGCTTTTTCAGAGAAACATAAAGAATAATTCTTTGTCATTACTTCCTAAGAGCCCAAATATTTTAAAGTAAGATTGTATTTAAATATCTTATTTAAATGAACTGAAAGTTGGTACGTATGTGACAGAGCACCGTAGCACGAACCTTATTGATTTTGGCGAATCTAGGACTCATAGATTTTTTACAGGTACGCAAGGAAAATTTCTTTATCATTATGCCCTATGGACGTAAATTATTTAAAGTGCGATTGCTTCTAAACACCTTATTTGAATGAACTGAAAATTCATACACATGTTACAGGTCACATTCGCACAAACCTTAAAGGTTTTAATTAATCTAACACTTATACACTTTTACACAGGGACACAAAGAAAAATGCTTTATCGTTGTGGTTTATGGGCTGAAGTTATTTAAAATGCGATAGCGTCTAAATGCCTCATCCGATTGATCTGAAAATTTATATGCATGTTATAGGTAACCATCGCACGAATTTTATAGATTTTGTGATTCTAGCTCATGTAGATTTTTACTGGGACACAAAGAAAGTTTATCATTATGATCTATGGGTTCAAATTATTTAAAGGGTAATAGCGTTAAATTCAACAATATACTGCATGAAGAAAAGTACTCATACACACTTTAATTTTCTCTTACTTTAATTTATTTGTACAAACATTAATTCTTAATGTTCGTAAAGTTGAGTGGAGTCACTCCAATTTTTTTTCTGTAATTGACCATTTAACAAATGTGTAAAATGCATTTGCTTTTCCCACCCTTTGTGACATGCATAGTTAAAATATTTTTTAATCTTTAAAAAAATGTTATGGTATAAGTCACGTGGCATTTATCTTGCATGGGTAAAACGAATCAATAAAATTCCGATTGAAATTAAACTAAGCTTTAACTAAAATCCGATATCAAAAACGTAGAATAAGGAAAAAATTTGCCCAACAAAATTCTCCGTCAAGATATGACGATAGAAGTTTTAACTGTTTCTATCAAAACCAAGGAAACAAACAGTTGTAGCAAGAAAAGATGGCGCAGAAGTAAAGTGCTTTATTCGTATCTGGAAGGCGCCGCGTTCAAAGTCGGTGTCTTTTTTTTTTTTTTTTTTTTTTTTTTTTATAACGGATTTTTTAAAGAATAAAAATAAATGAATAATTTACCGGAAAATAATTTTATAATACATTTAGATTTAAAAAAAAAAAAATGTGCTAGTGCTTTATACAAAATTTCATTTATTTATTTATTTATTTTATTGATGCCACTAATAGAAATCGTTGATCATCGACTCTTAATTGCCTTATTACTCATGGAGTTTTTTACATGAAACATCTTAAATCGACAACTGCTGTTGCTCAACAGTTCGACGTCGCTTTAAATTTTATTTCAAATATTTTATTTAAAAACTGTCAGATTTCATGTTCTTGCAGGGTCTAACAATAAAATTGAGCACAAAGATAAATTTTCTCAAAATAATTATGTAATTTATAGTCAGCTTATATCTCAAAAATTTCAAAATCTGGGCAATTATGAATTTTACAAATCTAATTATTTCGACGAAAATCCAGATACAGTCGAACCTTGTTAATGTGAATCTCAAGGGGAATAAAAAATTTGTTCATGTTATCGGTAGTTCATGCTATCAGTAACTAATCATCATATAACTAAACTAAACTTCAATTTGGCGGGGATTGTGGAAACAGTTCATGTTAAAAGTAATTCACGTTAACGAGGTTCGACTGTATTTCCCAAAATGTTCACGATGAACAACATTTGACAGTGAACAAGATTGCGATGCAATTAATTGTAATCAATCTTCTTATATTTCTTGTACTGATTATGAAAATGCTTATACTTCATTCAATTTTCTTTATATAATCACAATCGTTATGAGCCAGAAACTAAATTTGTAACTTTAAACATCAGTTTCTTCTTTATAAATAAATAAACAAATAAAAAAAATTTTTAACTCCTTGTTAATATTTCCTAATTGCTACATTTATTTTTAAAATCTATTTTCTTAATTTAATAAATATCCTCTCTTAAATGCATAATTCAATTTCTTGGAAATTTAAACTTTTTTTTTTCATTTGAAAGATGATAATAATAATAATACCTTGCCAGAATTGAAACGCAGCAAATTTAGACATGAATGAAACACTTAACCATGCTTTCATGAGATTTGCATTTGTTTTGTTGGTTTCCATAGAAACAACTAAAATTTCTAGGGTCATATCTTGAGCACCTCTCACCCCCTTCGCCTCCCCGAAGGTGGGGGAGCAAAATTTTTACCCTATCCTATGTTTTCGAGCACTGTTCCTTAATTTAATCTTGGTTTGGCTTAAATAGGAATTTAACTGATTCACAATTGCTTTATATGTGCTTTCATGCTTGACAAAATTCTGTGCTTGTAAATTATATTAATTTAACATTATATTAATGTTAATTAATTAAGATTAATATTTCTTAAAACTGATGTTATATAATGCTTAATCCAATTGCCATTTTTGGAAAAAAAAAAAAATAACTCTGGGTATTAAAATTATCACAAATATCCTAAATTTTTTTATTTTTTTTTTTTATTATTATTTCTTTTATGTTGAAAAATGAGCGTTATTTGAAATATCACTCTTGCAATTTTTTTTTTTATTTATTTATTTATTTATTTTTATTTATTTATTTATTTATTTTTTTTTGAAAATAAGTTGATCTCTTAGTAACATACATTCAGGGGGGGGGGGGGTTGGGGAGATAACAATTAAAAACAAAAAAAGATATGAAGATATGAATTTGAAAATTTGACGGAAAAGGTTAAATCCAAAGCGTTACAGGGGGCATTGGGAAAATGTAAAAATTATATATTCTTTACTAATTCATTATTCTGATTTTCTTCCGATCTATCTTTTCACATTATCATTACCGTAAAACTTTTTTACAACGCTTACGGATATATTTTATTAAGATTCAAAATGGCACATTTCCTAGAATTATATAGATTATAGATTTGTGTACAGAAATCTACAAGAAAATTCGGAAACATTGCATAATAGAAATTTTAATGTATTTATGCTGTCCAAACATAAAAAAAATTAACAAACATTATTCATATGCGCAAATGCATGTTTTCTATAAAAAATAGAATCAGAATTAATAAGTGGTGTGCACGGTTACTTAAAATCAGTAAAAAATGTTTTTTTCAATTGTGTTATATGTTTTAATGCACTTTTTTAACAAAGTGATTTTTTTTTCTGTTTTCAAAGGTTTAACTGGTAAATACAATTGGAAAATATTTGAAAAATTTATAAAAATTCTTTTGATATGAATGTCTAAATACAACATGAATTACTTATAATTACGTCTCTAATTAAAAAAAAACATAAATAAATAAATAAAAATAAAAAGATAGACATTTAAAGAACTATCTTAAAAAAATTATTTTCTGTTCATAAAAACTAAAGAAATTTCAGTTTTTAATACCATCCACCTATTATTTTTATTACTTCTGACTTAGAATATTTATTATATACTTCCATTTTTTTCAAAATCTTACATAAAAATGCAAGATTTTTCTTTTAAACGAGAAAAAGGAAATCTAAATTTTATAAATCAATAAAAATTTATTTATAAAATTTAGATTTCTTGATATTTACCATTTTGAGCATACAATTGAGTTTACTTTTAATTATTCTATTAATAAATACTTGTGTATAAAAAAAAAGAAAAAAAATAAAGAAAGAAAACATTCAATGAGATATTATTAAAAAAAATAAAAATAACCGATTATCTTTACCATATGCAAGAACTCGTAATTAACAATAGCGAAAAACTAAAAAGCAGCAGTTGACAATTATTTTTTAAGGGAGAAGTGTAAAAATTATATTCATAATATAATTAAAAGCATAAAAAACAAAAAATAAAATCAGCAGCATGTGAGGAAAATTTATACATTTATCGTTTTAAAAATATGCCGTTTAAATATTTGAAATTTATTAAATTAAGAAAATACTGCTCTAAACAAATAGATTTTTATTAAATAAATGTTCCTAAGTAAAAAAAATTATATTTCTGAGAAATTTAATGCAGAAATGTCTTCAAAACAAATTCTGAGCACGTTTAAATATACAAACAAAAAATGTTGACTTGATTAGATTCATAAATTTTTCTAGTACTTTAAACAATGCAAAAATACAAGAGAAGTTCTTTTAATTCTAGTTCGTTAATAAAAATAATTTAACTGGTGTATACCTTTTTATTTTTAAAGAAAGATGTTTATAAGTGATTAGTTAAAAATATCAAATCTATATCACAATGAAACCTTTTACATTTGAAAAAGGGAAGTACTTACGACTTCAAACGTTTTTTCTTAATTAACTTAAAAAGTATATGCAAAAATTAAGTTACAGGATTTTTTTTTTTAATTAAAGATACATTATTTTGTGAATAATAAATTCAAATGTAACATTTCTTTTATAAAATATTAAATAGTTATTAGTTAAATAATTAGTGAGATTTGAACTCTTAATAAATCATTAGGCTGTATATGAAATATTAATTAACATTGCATTTCATTTTAATAAAAAACTCTCCTTGCATTTCAATTATCAAATCAAAATTTATCTATAAAAGAACATTTACTTAATAGACACCAATTTTATAAATCCGTAAGAAAGCAGCATGTTCTTAAATAAAGAAGACATTTAAAATTTTGAAAAAAATAAATCGGTAAAATTTTACTAAAATAAATATTTTGTTAAAATGAGAAATTCAAAGATTATGATAACTACATCGATAGCTTTATTTATTGATTTATTCATTTTTTATGCACAAATTTTACCAAATAAGACTATAAAACTCTTTTTCTGAAAGTGTCTTTTAATGTAAAACATTATGTTATTTTTTTTTCCCTTTAAGTTTGCCTTAAATAATTAAAATTTTTACGGGCGTTTTTATTTTTTATTTTTTCAACTTTAATATTAGGTCGTTGCAAAAGTTCGTGCGGTTTTTATTGCTTCATTTCATAAAAATACATCAAATCAAATGACAATTTTTAATCAAAATACTCTCCATTACTTTCTAACAACCTTTGCCCATTTTTCGGGTAACAAATGTATACCACGGCGATAGAAGCTCTCGTCTTTGGAGGCAATAAAATGATCCGCGTCCGCACGAACTTTTGCAACGACCTAATATTATAATTCAAAACTAAAAATAAATCAATGGTAAAATTTTTAATTTTTTTAATGAATTTAGATATTTGTTTAAATTTTAACAGATTCCACAAACAATACATGTACTTTTTGTTATTAGCATGCAGAAAAGAAATATTTTTATTTTAAGTAAAAGAAATTTTTCGAAATATTTTACAAAATCTCAGAAAACACATAAACTTTAAAAAAAAAAAAGGCTATTCCCAAAAACGATTTTTTTACTCTTCTGCAAACTGTTATTATCTTTTAACGGAAAAAAAATATTTGCCCAACTTCTGTTTTATCATTTAAGTTTTCTATTTTTGATTTCAAATATTATATCATCGATATGTTTTTTTTTTTTTTTTTTTTCAAATAACATACTTCATACAAAGTTAACGTAATGTCTTACACGAGAAGCTGTAGAAAAGGTCATATCAGAACGATGGTCTCGAAACATCTTACACAAAAAAGCAATTAGTCTTTTTCAACTTCGTAAGAGTTATGTCATACCAACTGTCACGATATGTTATAGTTATAATACTCTGTTGATATAGGTTATAGTTGATGAAACAAAGATTAATAATAACTTCTTGAAGAGTTTCTTTCTTCTTTAGATAATATTTTAGTACTTCATAACTTTCCTGGTAACTAAAAGTAAGTATTTAAACAAGTGGAGTTTCAGATACTCTAGTTCTAAAATTTAACTAACAGCTAATTTACAATTTATTACCTTTAAAATATCTTTCATAGTTACGTATAAAAAAAACGTTTTCGCTTTTTATTTCATTTACTAGCTGGTTTCGCCCGCTAGCGGGTCAGTATTTTCAAATGAATCACTAAAATTAATGAATCACTAACAGTAACTTTTAGTGTTAAGAAAAGAAATTTAAAAAAAAAATAATTTGTGATTGGGTAAAAAGTCGGCCCGGGTACCCACTGCCTTCGGCAGCGCAGTTCCGTGCGCGCTGCGCGCGCACAGCTTAAGGTATACATGCGCTGCGCGCGCGTATTCCCTCCCTCACCCTTCGTGGCTCCTAAAAAAAAAAAAATCGGATCGGGTAAAAACTCCCATCGGGTCCCCACTGCCTCCGGCAGCGCAGACCCGTGCGCGCTGCGCACGCACGTGTGGAGGTATACGTGCGCTGCGCGCACATATTGCTTCTCAAGTCAAAATTTTATTCTTAAGATAATTTAAAAAATCATTTCTCATCGGGTAAAAATTCGGACCGGGTCCCCACTGCCTTCCGCAGCGCAGTCCCGTGCGCGCTGCGCGCGCGTATTCCTTCCCTGACCCTTCGTGCCTGAAAAAAAATCTGATCGGGAAAAAACTCCCACCGGGTCCCCACTGCCTCCGGCAGCGCAGACCCATGCGCGCTGCGCGTGCACGTGTGAAGGTATATGTGCGCTGCGCGCACATATTCCTTCTCAAGTCAAAATTTTATTCTTAAGAAAATTTAAAAAATCATTTCTCATCGGGTACAAATTCGGACCGGGTCCCCACTGCCTTCGGCATCGCAGTCCCGTGCGTTCTGCGCGCGCACAAGTTAGGGGATACGCGCGCGGTGCACGCCTATTTCTTCCCCCACCCTTTCATGCCCTCTTAATTAACCTACGTATACCAATTTTGAACGATCTAACTCAATTGGCTGAGATGCAAAAGAAAACGTATTCAGGACACCTCAAAACGTGTAAATCTGGTGAAAACTTTCGATAATTTAAAAGAACTTTAAAATATCTTTCGAATGATGCATTAAAAATAATTTAATCATAATTAGAAATTGAAATATTGAAATTTGAAAATATTACAGCGCCATCTGGCGGTACAAATTTCTGTATTCCACTGTTTGATTCCAATTCAAAAAAGCTTTCTAATGATGTCTTACTTATGAAATTATTTTAATTAGTAGCTGAGATACAAAAGAAAACTAATTCAGGACACCTCAAAACGTGTAAATCTGGTGAAAACTTTCGATAATTTAAAAGAACTTTAAAATATCTTTCGAATGATGTATTAAAAATAACTTAATCATAATTAGAAATTGAAATATTGAAATTTGAAAATATTACAGCGCCATAAAAGAAAATTGATTCAGGACACCTCAAAACGTATAAATCTGGTGAAAATTTTCGATAATTTAAAAGAACTTTAAAATATCTTTCGAATGATGTATTAAAAATAATTTAATCATAATTAGAAATTGAAATATTGAAATTTGAAAATATTACAGCGCCATCTGGCGGTACAAATTTCTGCATTCCACTGTTCGATTCCAATTCAAAAAAGCTTTCCAATGATGTATTACTTATGAAATAATTTTAATTAGTATCTGAGATACAAAAGAAAATTAATTCAGGAGACCTCAAAACGTGTAAATCTGTTGAAAACTTTGAATAATATAAAAGAACTTTAAAATATCTTTCGAATGATATATAAAAAATAAATTAATCGTAATTAGAAATTGAAATACGCGTATTAGAATATTGCAATTTTTTAATCGCAGAACCAAAACACGTGACCCTTTTTTTTTTTTTTTCTTCGTTTCCGTCGAGAGAGACATGAACCTCTTCTCTTCCTTGAAGTGGTTCCCATGGTAACGAAAAGCGGCAATGAACACGTAATACGATCTGATAAAATGTGATTCGTGTAAAGATAAAATTTAATTTGCAATTAAAATGTAAATCTTTTGTTTATTGACGAAAATCGATGAAATTTCAACTGCAAGTTTGTTTTGTGGTGTTAAGATTGTATATGAAGTGAAATGTGTAAAATTTGAAAAATTGAAGAAAATAGAAAATTGCATTTTTTTATCCCACTTAAAATCCATCTGTTTATCAATCAGTGGCAGGTGCTTTTTTTTTTCGCTTCCGCTGTCTAGACGATCGTTTGCAAAGCTAAGATTCTTGTGATTTGTTGCCAACATTTTTTTATAGTTTAGTTAATTTTAAAAAATCTAATTGTCCGATCGATAAGCCGTTTAAACCATCAGATTAAGAAAAAAAAAGCCCTTTCCAATGGTATCTTGTTTGTAACAATACGACTGATATTTCTAATTTATTTTCCAATTTTTCCGTAAAAATGTCGCTTTTTAAGCATTTAACCATGAATTCTGGGTCATTTTTCGGTAGACAATGGTCGACATTTTAATTAATATCTCCGCTAATTAGGGTCGCATCGTTTAGCAAATTAGATAATCTAAAATTGCGATAAATTCTCTGTCCGACGGTACCTGTTCGAAGTCCGTGCGACCGTTAGCGGCGGAGCTTTTGCGGTTTCAAGCCGTTTCTCACAGACACACAGACACACACACGCGTACAGATTTTAATAATATAAGAGACAGATTTTAATAATATAAGGAGATGGTTTTTAACTAAAGAAAACATTGAAAACTAAATAAAAATTAGTATATGAACATAAAACAGGTTAAGTCAAAATACCTTTCGCTTTCATTGATCGGTAAGTGCAGTCATATATGATGAAGTTAAACAGCATTAATTACACGCAGAGAGCAATTTAAGAAATTTTATTCAACAAGTAACAAATGTTCACTGTGAGATCATGCTACACAACAAGACGAAATGCAAACTCATTACAATCTTGCGTTCGCGCAATTCAACCTCTGGTGTTGCAAGTACTGAACGAAACACATGACCCTGGATGAAATATCACAGGAAGTTATCAAACAAAGTGAAAATTCACTTTCATAAAAATTCAATTTAAAAAAGCGGTTAATACTGTAGGCTAATAACTTTGCTTTTCCAATAATAATATGTTATTTTAATAAAATTAAACATAATTTATACGTCTCATTAATATATTAAAACCAATATAACATTTAAAATGAGATAATGAATACAAAAATTTTAAAACTTTAAAAATACATTTTAATTAAAAACATTAAAACACAAGACAGACGTTTCGGCTAGAACACTAACCCACCTCAGTGTCAAACATACAAGCACAACATTTACAGAGAAATTCATAATACATCATAACAAGATTATATATTCAGGAGGAATAGCTTTAGCCTCGTTCAAGGCAGAATGTTGCATTTTAGTAAAAGCGCCCTCTAGAAAAATACGGGATTCATATAAATTTACATTAGAGGCTAGAATTTTAAAGTTGTCAAAATCAGGAATATGATCACTATTGAGGGAATGGATTATGAGTTTCGATCTTAAATCACCTGTTTTATATAAGCGTTTATGTTCCTTTAATCTAATTACACGTGTTCTGCCAGTTTCACCGATATATGTAGAATCACAATTTTTACAGGGGATACAACAGATTACACCAAGACGTTTAAGGGGAGGGGGGACAGCGGGTTTAAAGTTTGAGAGAAAGTTACTAATACGGAGTTGAGGTTCAAAGCTAGTAGAGATATTAACTGTTTTAAGCAATTTAGCGATATTTTCGGAAATACCTTTATAATAAGGGATAATAGTACGGTGAGTAGAATTTTTAATTTTAGGATAAACTGATTTAGATGAAAAGTAGATGAGTAGAATTTTTAATTTTAGGATAAACTGATTTAGATGAAAAATAGAATTTTTCATCTAAATCAGTTTATCCTAAAATTAAAAATTTTACTAACCGTACTACTATCCCTTATTATAAAGGTATTTCCGAAAATATCGCTACATTGCTTAAAACAGTTAATATCTCTACTAGCTTTAAACCTCAACTCCGTATTAGTAACTGTCTCTGAAACTTTAAACCCGTTGTCCTCCCCCCCCCCCTTTAAACGTCTTGGTGTAATCTATTGTATCCCCTATAAAAATTGTGATTCTACATATATCGGTGAAACTGGCAGAACAGGTGAAATTAGATTAAATGAACATAAACGCTCGTATAAAACAGGTGATTTAATATCGAAACTCGTAATCCATTCCCTGAATAGTTTCTTTGTTTTTCTACATCACGTGATTGAGCAGAAGACGCTGGGAAGAGCCCATTAATTCTATTTACTTACGTACGATATGAAAAGACACATGTTAGTTATTGAAACCAAGAACATCGTCTCAGGGGTCAGCGCTGTCACTTTTTTTCATATTTTTATTTTTATAAAGCAATTTTTGTATTATTCACTCGAAGACATGCAGCAGTTATCTTCGATTGATAATACAAATAATGTTTTATAAAAAAAATAGTGGTACAAAAAAAGTGACTGATCCGACCCTTATCATCTTGATCGCCTTTTAGTTAAGCGAAAATAAAAATACTGGAAAAACAACATAGCTGCTTATTTAATGCCATATTATCCATTTATGATTTGTAAAACTCGTACGTTTAAGAATGAAATTATCCAACTATCATGGATTCCCAAAAGTATTAAGATTAGTATCAAATATTCAAGCTTGAATTATTCAGTTTTCTACATCATTAGAAATTAGATATATGTTTACAATTACTGATGCGTTACCGCCATTATATACAGTGGGATTTTTGATGAGGTTTAGGAGATTATTTTTTTAAAATAATTACATTATCGCTCTTTATACTATTTAATTTAAACTATAACTATATATGTAATCACTTCAGGTTTATTATTTTAAAAACTAGTGACATATTATAGCTTCGAAAATTTCAAAATGAAAAACACAAGACTAATGCCATGAACATACATAACATGTTTGATAAGTCATGTATGACGTAAAACCTTCTTTTGGCGCCTTAACGAGATAATATTGGCCCGAATAGAGCCATAAGTTGCCATTCAGAACACCGTCCCTTAGCTAGTTAATTACGCAACAGAAAGAAGTTGTTATGCCGAAAATCGCCGCAATAACAAATAATTAATCTAAAATGAAAAAAGTTGTCATCCGAATAACCATAAATATGATCTGTGTAATCGGATATACATTTTAGTCATACTAGTAATGTTTAAAATATATTTTTCACTCTTTTTGTGCAGAGTTGAAATCAAGGAGTTGCTGTGGGCTTCATAGACGTTAAATACACCTAGTTTAACAATAAGGATTCCACGATAAACAATTTCAAATTATGGTACTACACTGTTAAATGTTTGGTGTTAGTTTGAACCAAAACTTGGTACTGAGGTAGCTACAACCACCTGATTGCTTAAACTTTTACCATGATTTGGTAATTTTATGTTGAACCAAATATTGGTATTATGTTTTAAATAAAAAATAATAATAATAATAATAACAAAAATCAACATTTAACCAAAATGGGGATCGAACGTAAGTCCTGCTTGTCTCAAGTCAGACATTCTGACACTTTGCCACGCTTTCTTGCCAGCTATTTCTGTGTGTATGTTTCGTTTATTTTGATAAAAGGGGCTAAATTTTCTAGGGTCATATCTTTTCCCATGGGTGAGTTGTTGCACAAATTTGAACTTTACCCTATGTTTTCGACCACGCTTATTAATTTAAGCTTGGTTTGGTTTCAATAGGAATTTTAATTATTCATACTTCCCTTGTGAGTGGATGTATGGTAGTTCCAAGTTATGGTGCAACTGAAATTCAATCCCAAGGAGTAGAAAACTAAAACGTGAGGTTGAACCATATTGTAGTATTGCTTATAACTTTACTCGATATAGTAGTTCAAGTTTGAACTAAAATTTTGAACAGTGTAAATAAAGAAAACAAATAGGCATAAAATGAGTGAAATCGGGTGAAAACAAGTGAGCAGTGTAACAGATAAGAGATGTTAGCGAAAAATGAAAGAATAGTCTTTGAAATAAATACTACATAAATTTTTAGAAAAATATAATACTTTGTTGTACTTTTCTAGTATTTACTAGGCAAAAGCTCGTCAAGTACAATTAGAAAAAATAATGATTAGAAGAACTGCAAATAATGAACACTGTAATTAATTTCGATGATATAAAGTTTAGATAATCTTTATAAAATAACTTGTGTATATCTATTGCTTATGGGGATTGTAACTCCATATCACTGATAAACGAGAAATAAAACCACATTAGGTTCTTTGTCAAATTTTGATACATACGTTTTTTTTAGAAATGGTGTAAAATATACTTTTTTCTCCTTAAATATATACTTGTTTTTAAAAATAAAATGGTTATATCTCTCCCCTTTTATAAAATATTTTATAACATTTTTGTAATGCTACTATACCTCTCTCTCTTTTACTTCTATTACTTATATATATAAAGCATTTTTGGATATCATTTTACAGACTCGTTCAGGCAAGAAAAGTTTATAAATCTACGAAAATGCCACCTGTAAACCGTATCTAAAAATATATATTCACTATAAATGCAAAATAAGGTAAGAAACTTAGAAACTTCAATAAATAAATAAAATTGATCTTTTTTTAACTGCAAGTAAAAAATGACAAAAAATATATTTGTCCTTGGATTGTTTTAAAAGTAGAACAGTCTTCAGCAATAAATATTTCAAAGAAAATCTTCTCTACTAATATCCATCATTTTGCACTTCTAGAAAAAATATCACCGGTTTTTTTTTTCTTTTTTGAAGCTTAGATAAGATTAAATGGGATTTGTATTTTTTCAATACATAAATATATTTGATGATCTACATATCCTTTCAACTGAAATCGAATGTAGAATTTTACGTTTTAGTGTATTTTGCAAGAAATCGAAATCTTGGAAACTTTCTTCAAAAGAAGTATAATTTCTATAGGGAGTTCTAAATAAATTGGTATTGGTATTATAGGTTTGTTTTGCTTTCTTTTACATTTTTTCTATCGTTTTGTATGCATTTATTTAAATAAATAAAACAAATATAAATAACAATAACAATAATGACAAAAAATAAATTTTTTAAAAAGGTAATTTAAATTTCGTTATAAAATACATGTTACGTATTTTTTAAGCATGTGCAAATTACTTTATGGGATTACTTCAATGTTGTTGTTGTCGTGTGCCATGAGGAAATTCCGAGCGCCGGTAGTGGAACTAACCGGATTTTTAAGGCATGACGGGTGCGCCTTCCGTTATTTACGAGCGCCTCATAGGGAGGAAGTACGACTTTAGCTCCAGAAGCTGGTGAAAGATGGCAGCACCAGCCAAACAACTCGAATTTTGATCCGGATCAGAGCGAGTTAAACCCATGTTCCGGTACCCCCAGAGGTAAAATTTTTTATGGGAACTTGGAGGACTTTGCGACCACAACGGAATTTAATGTGCACCAGTCGCCATTAGCGTACACGACGGTCTTCGGCCGGCTCGAGGACCGAACCCGCAATCTTTCGATCACGAACTCGCTGCTCTTACCGACCAGGCTACCGCGGCCTATTACTTCGTATTTGATACGAAGCAATAGGAAGATATTGAATTATTTTCGTATTTGATACGTAAGTTTTCTTTTTCCTTTTCTTCTTTTTTTTATTTTATTATTATAAGTAGTAAAAATTTATAAACCTAAATACGCGTACTTGATCAATAGATTAAATACTCCATGGCTTAACATTCAAGAGACTCTTTGGTGATATAGCAGAGGTGCATAAAATTAAAAAGTGTTCAAGGTTATGCCATTTGTGAAGTATGTGAGAAAATGTGTGTCCGTGTAGATATTTCGCAATATACAGAGTGGCAGTGGCGTATCCAGGATTTTTCAAAGGGGGGGGTTCGTCCTTCAGAATTTTTAATTAAGTTTATTTAAGTTTAACTAGGTTTAATTAAGTTTAATTAAGCTTATTTAAGTTTAATTAGGTTTAATTAAGTTTATTTTTAATTAAGTTTAACAATCTTTAAAAATATCATAATTACTTGCCGAAAATAAGAGTAAGAAAATGAAAAATAGTAAAATAAACTCACCAATTAGAAGATCAAACTAAAAAATCTTTAATTAGCCACGAATAACGTAGAGCCTGTACAAACTGCTACACAAAACATAAAATTCAATACATAGTTACGCTTACGCAAAATATTTCATTGAATTTTCTTAAGTCCGATTTCCACTATAGCTCATTCGGCGGCTTCTATTCAGAATCCTTTGATGTGGTCAGCCCAGCTCACTCCAGCTCAAAGCCCTCGAACATACTAACCCCCAGCTGGTCCACCCCCCAGCTGAGATAATTGAGGGGCCGGGAGGCAGATATCTTTGTCAATTTTGCATGCTTTCCTTTGAAGTAACTGCGCAATCTGATAAAAAAGGGCTACAACTGATGACAAGACATTTGGCTCTTTGTGTCGGAAGCGTGATTAATGACGTTTTGAGCGTTGATCTTGAGCCCAAGTGGATACTGGCCTTTATTTTCAGAGCGAAGTCTAATCGACGAGAAGTTTTCGCTAGTTCATTTAAAATGTCTTCTACTGTTGGGATATTGTTTGGGTCACTCCTTCAAGGTCACTACTTCAATGGTCACCCCCTTCCCCATATGGTCGACCCCTCTTGTCCTTGAATATGAACTCGTAAATGTGAAATCCTTTCAGGGAATTGTTTTCAGGGGAAACATGTTTTGCGCCGCGCAAATGAAGTGGTTTAGTTATTTTCAGGAGTGTTTATCGCAGAGTAATGAAAAAAAAAAGTTAGTCATAATTTTAAACCACTTCATAGAAAAAAATATTCTACGCTTGCCATACATTTTTTCCGCCTGAAGTGAGAAAAAAAAATGTAAGGAACAGCCTAATTTTTCTTATCATACATTTTGTCAAGGGGGGATTTAAACCCCCAAACCCCCCCCCTTGCATACGCCACTGCAGAGTGGCCATATTTAAACTGACAGTGCCTAGAGTGCTCTGTAGCGCAGTGTAATTGCGAGAATGGCGCCAAATTTTGTAAGAAGGTTAAAGAAGACAGGGGAACGATTCCGAAAAAAAAAAGAAAGGTTCCAAATTTATCGCTATAGGAATATGTGGCATTGTTTTTCTAAGTAAAACTTTTGTTGCAATTAGTAATTTAAAATTGATGATTGTGCACTTTTTTTCTCTTTTGTCCCAAAGTTATTATTTTGAAATTGGAGACACCGTGCTAAATTTTCCCCCACTTTTTCATTAAGAAGTTTTTTCTTTTTTTCCCCATTATACAGCACTACCCACGTATTTCCCTAATGGTGACTTTTAGAACTTTTTTTTTTATTCGGAACCCTTCGTCCCCCGTCTTGTTTTACTACAAACTTGGGTGTCATTCATGCCTTTAGATCACTTGTAGTGTGATCTAATGGCATGAATGTCACTTACTTACTTAAGTGTTACTGCCAGTTTAATTATGGCTACCTAGTATTTTTGCTTTTCTTACGTTTTGAGGTCTTCTGAAACCGAAAATAAGGTTTTTTAGCGGTAGTTCTGTGTGTCTGCCTCTCTGTCTCTCTGTGCATCTGAATGCGTGTATGTTAGCCGCATAACTCGAAAAGAAATATGAACAGGATGTTCTAACTTTGTATTCCAAATCTATGTCATATGGGGATTCAATTCAAAAAATTTCGTTGAGATAGAAACTTCTCGTTGAGACAAATATTTCATGTACAGGGACATACAAGAATATTCAATTACTTTGTGCTAAATTTCGGAACCCTTCGTTCCCCGTCTTGTTTTTCTACAAACTTGGGTGCCATTCATGCCTTTAGATCACACTAGAGAACACTGTAGTGTGATCTAATGGCATGAATGTCACTTACTTACTTAAGTGTTACTGTCAGTTTAATTATGGCTACCTAGTATTTTTGCATTTTCTTACGTTTTGAGGTCTTCTGAAACCGAAAATAAGGTTTTTTAGCGGTTGTTCTGTGTGTCTGCCTCACTGTCTCTCTGTGCAACTGAATGCGTGTATGTTAGTCGCATAACTCAAAAAGAAATTGTAAGGTATAGCAATGCTAGCGTAATGCTACAAATGAAATTCGCACTGTACGAATAACACGTGAATGTGCAGAATTTAGGATTCAGTTGATGAACGGAGTTAGTTCCTAGGATGAGCAAAATTGTAATATGTTAATATTTTGGAAATTGATTTGTATAAAAGGAGAAGGAAGATTGTTTTTGAAGTTAGTTAGTTGGGGAGTTAGAGGTTAGCTGTTAGCGGCTAGAGGTTAGTAGGTAGCTGCTTGGAAGGAAGTTAGTTGTTAGCGGCTATAGTAGGAGATAGTAAGTCGAGTAGTATAGCGGGTAAGGGAATCCTCACGCTGTCGAAAGATTACTACGTCGTGAGAGTTAATGAATTTAAATGAAGTAGTTGAGATTATTGGTGGTTAATTAAGTAAAGTTAAAAGTATTTATGAAGGCTGCCCTTTAACGGCCCTCTTCACTCACCGTCACCGGAAGCCCGAGCCAATGTTATTCTATGGGGAAATTTTCTTTACAAATAACTTATTAACTAATACATATTTTTAAATTCTGTTTTCACATTCAGAAAATTCCCAACTGTTAAATTGACGGACCTTTTCTAAAAATGTATTTTTTTAATTTTTAATATTTTATTTTGAAATTGCAAAATGAAAAAAAATCACATATTGAAAATTCGTATTTTTAAGCTTCAAAATAAAATATAAAAAATTAAAAAAATAATTTTTTAGAAAAGGTGCGTCAATTTAACAGCTGGGAAGTTTCAGAATGTGAAAACAGAATTTAAAAATATGTATTAGTTAATAAGTTATTTGTAAAGAAAAATTTCCCATAAAATAACATTAGGTTCGGCTTCCGACGGCAGTGAGTGAAGAGGGCCCTTAAGTTACAAAAGTGCTAAATGTGATATAGTCCAACGCCCACCTTTTTCTTTAAGCTCAAAATAAACGCTCTATATTTATTTTATAAATCTGACTTTGTCGTTATTTCATTATCTAATTCACTAAAGTCAAATAAGCATAATTCAAGTCTCGTACTCATAATTTCATTAAGTAATTAAGCTAAAATCCTAAGTTAAAGGATCATGACGACATCTCGTTCGTCACAAAATATGAACAGGATGTTCTAATTTTGTATTCCAAATCTATGTCATATGGGAATTCAATTCAAAAAATTTCGTTGAGATAGAAACTTCTCGTTGAGGCAAATATTTCATGTACAGGGACATACAAGAATATTCAATTACTTTATGCTAAATTTCAGTTAGGCGCAGTTTAACATCTTTAGAGTGTACTAAATAAGATAAAATTGGCATACATATATTTATATACATAAAATTATGCTACATACAATATAGTATTTAAAAAAAAAGGTTTATCCTTCATGTAGCACACCCAATAAAACTTTATTAAAAATAAACTTCAGGAGGCCGATTTTATTATTTTCCTGTTTATTTTTCAAATATATTAACCTCCAATTTTCAGAATTCAACTCCAAAGGTCTTCAAGTGAAAAATAGCCCGACAGTAGTTTCCCATTCTTTTTATTATTAAAAAAAAATGCTAAAGTAATTAACTGTCTCGATGACACCCATTTCAAAATTTTTTATACTGTTCTATTTTATTTCACTTGCTGCGCGCATATTACTTCCGTCACAATTTTTATTTCCTAAATTCTATATTATCTAAATCTAATAGAAAATGATGCTTCTTTAAATTTGCATTTATGAGTTTTATATTTTTAATCTTCCTTTACTTTTCTTTTTTAACATTTTATGATTGCCAATATTTATTATTTCAGCTATCTTAGTTAAGAAATTATCTCACGTACGTGACACTTCGTTTATAGGACCACAGAAATTTTCTCATTTATTAGTGCTTTATTTATAGGTGGTTCAAAGTTTGCAGTTCTCTCAATAATTCGATACATATTTTTGATTTATTGACAAGCTTTTCTTTTTTCTTTTGTGAATGCCGATTTACCCAACAACACCCAAAAGGGAGTTTCAAGGGGATATTATCTCCCTCACTCAGAAATGTATTTGAAATAAAATTGCTTCTAAAACAATTTTGAATTCTCATTCGAAGTATTTTGCATATATTCAAATATAGATTTAGAAACTGCGTTAATAAATCAATGAAATGTAGGATAAGAGAAAGTAGCGTGATTGCCCCACCAGATTTTTTTTTTTTTTTTTAACAAAGATTACTTGCATCAATGTTTATTTAATTTATGTGTGTTATATTGTGCTGTACATTTTTACAACATGGTAGCATAAATTGTTTATTTAAAAAGTTTGCTTTTCAACTTTACAACATAATAGATACAAAATTGAGTTAAATTTACATATTTTAAACATTAATCTTTTTACGTGTGCTTTAAAATCTTTATAGTTTTACATTAAAGTAAAAATTTATTTTAACTTTAGTTACATTTTACTCCTAGACCAAACATTAGGCAAAAAACAACTCACTGATTTACGAAATGGGTATCACTTCTAAAATAGCTCAGAGACAAATCGTCGTAGAAAGTTGTAATATTATATCCAGTTACACCTCCAATTTGGGTCTCGATATGATCTTCTACTTTAGAAATATCCATGATTTTTTTAAACGTCTGTATGTATGTTTCTGTATATCCCTAACTCAAAATTGACATGACATTAAACGTTGCAAATTCATATGTAGGTTTGTTATAACATTTAGTTGATGCACCTCCTTTTTTGCTCTTTCTGTTGTTTTCCGTTTTGGAGATATTCATGAAAATTATATTTAATGATCAAACACGCAAACTTTTTTGTCATTACTCATATGACCTACAGTCATAGAGATTTTCATAGAGTCAGCTCATAATGATATTTTCACAAAATTGTCGACTTTCATGCGTGTATAAAGTAATCAGTAAACAAATAGACAGGTTCTATGTACTTTATTTAACGAATATTCTCGAAACAGACAAATAAAATTGTTACTCGTACGAGAGAAGTTAATAATCAAAGAATATCCTCAAATCCGTCCAATGAAATAATCATTCGTACCATAAAAGTCAAATAAATCGTTTTAAATACACCACAGACAGTAATTTTGCTAGTGTGAACATAAACTGAAATTTTTGAGAATTGCACTTTACAGTATCATTAGTGATTTTTGAACGTTTTAGATACTTCTGCACTGTAAATCAATAGATCATTTCGAAAACTCCCTGAACCCAGCTTCTGCTGAAGCTCCTAAACTTTGGAAAACCTAATTTTTTTTTTTCTCCTAATAAGTCGATAAATAGTTAAATTCGAAAAAATTGTCGAAGTTCGAGATCAGGGAAAGAGATGACTTAATGACTAGGTGATATTAAGAGGGGACAATACCTAATCCCGCGGACAGCCGTGGCCAATGTTATTCTATGGGAAAATTTGTTGCGACAATTACACATTATCTAATGCATATTTTTTAATTCTGTTTTCGCAGTCAGAAAATTCATAACCGTTAAATGAGTACTCAATTTTGAAAAAAATCATTTTTTTTTTAATTTTTACATTTTAATTTTCAGTTCAAAAATGCGATTTTTCACAAAATGCATTTTTCTCATTTTCTAGTCCCAAAATGAAATACTAAAATTTTTAAAAATCAATTTTTGGAAAACAAGTACTAATTGAACGCTTATGAATTTTCTAAATGTGAAAACAGAATTGAAACATATACATTAGGTAATGAGTAATTATGTAATCAAATTTTCCCATAGAATAACATGGGCCAAGACTGCCGGCGAGATTAGGTATTGTCCGCTCTTAACGACCAAATTTGGTGGGAAATAGTAATACAGAGTTACCGGAATCATTAAACACTTTCTAAATTTGGAAATAAGTTAAATTTTTTAGTATAATGTAAAATTTCTTGCCACTTACTTTTACCAATAAAGAATGAAAGGAGACCATATACACTAAAGCAAATTCCATTGAATTCTAAGCTATGCATTTGTTAATGAGAATTTCTACAATAAACTAATACTACTGCTGAATAAGCTATTTACTTATCTGCGGCGTATATAATCCTATTATAATCACTTTTGTGGATCGAGTAATTTCAATTGCATGTTTCAGGAATATTCATGGACTGGAACCTGCTTGTTTATTTATGAATCATCTACCGCATACGAAAATATCAATTATTTTCTTCTAACAATATTCATATTTCAGTGGGTGTTTAACAAAGTCATGTGTCTTTCTAATAGAACATTCTATAACTAAACATTAACGTAATAATTAATTATACAAATAGGTAAACAGATTTAGTTTTTCATTATATCCGCTTCAGTAACAAATCCCTTAATGTTTCCACGACAGTGCATCTAATTTATAATACACCAAATGAGAAAATCTTGACAGTTTAGTTAGAAAACCATTAGTTGAGTTTATTGATAAGCCCATCTACAAGAATTATATCTCAAAATAAACGTATGAAGATACATTACCTCAGGACTTCTACGCGCAGCGTGATAGGATCGTGTTTATCAGAATTTCATATATTAATGAGGCATACATTCTTAGAGGATGTTGTCACGTTCGCTCGGACGAATTATTCATATGCATCACAGATTTCTAAGACTTTAGGTTTTTTTTCTATGGATAATAGTAAGCTTTGTAACTATGAGTACTGCATTTGTTACAGTGTTATTAATGCATTATGAAACTTGGCAAAGATATTATTATCTTTAGGACATTTATAAAAATTTCAAAAGCATTGTTTAACCATTATCTTTGATGAAATTTTCTATAACAAAAAAAAAAAAAAAACAGGAAAAATAAAAGTACTTTCTCGTTTTTAGCAGAACATGTTATTAATATGGTACGAAATTTTCCAAATTTTTTTTTTATAAAAATCCTTCATCAAATTAGATTTAACTTGTTTAAAATTTCAGAATTATGTAGCTTTATACAATTATCAAAATTTGGTACCTCTACCCTCACCACCCTAAAAAAAAAAAAATGTGTCATATAAAAGGAATATTGAGTTTAGCATTCAAATTTTGATAATTTTTATTGATTATATATTACAATTAAATATAGCTCTTTTTAAACAATCATGATCTTTGGACTACGGGATATTCACCTACATAGGCAGGAAAACTGTTAGCGAAAATTTGAAATTTTGTGTTTTTCTGCAGTAATTCGCGTGCAAAGAAATACTTTCAAAGAAGTACTTTTCAAAGTACTTTCAAATTAATGTGTATTCAGGATCAACATCAAAAGTAAAAATAAAAGAAGAAGAACAAGAGAATAATTATTTAAATTAAAAAAATTTAAGATACCATGTTTTTATCATCGCATTTTTTTATTGTCATCGGCGATACACATTTTTACAAAAATATGTTTACTCAACATGATGATAAGAAGTGGTGAAAATATGAAATCAAATATTCACTGAAGTTTGGGAGCCAAGGTCTCCTTCCCTAAATCCATCTCTGCTTGAATATGTATATTGTAATGTGAGTTATACATGTTTGCATAATTTTAGCTCAGTTGGATGGAAGAAAGAAATTAAAGTTCGAAATCAAATTTTCAAAATCAAATTGTTACTTGAGTTATACATGTTTGCAAATTTTTAGCTCAATTGGATAGTAGAAAGAAGTTAAAATTCGAAATTAAATTTTCATCTGGAATTCCGGAACAAGGATTTCTAAAGGACTTCCTCCTGTAAGTCCGTTTTTACTTGAGCATATGTTTATTATGAAACTTATGCAATTATGACTTATGCAATTATGAAACATTTTAGCTTATTTCGATGTTAAGAAGAAGTTAAAGTTTTAAATCAAACTTTTAATTGAAGTTCGTAGCCCTGTTTTCCCCGCCCCATATCCGCTTGTATCGGAGTATGCAAAACTTTACACGTATTCAAAATTTTCCTTAATTCGATAACAGGAAGAAAATAAAATTCAAAATCGAATTTCCACCTAGAGTTTGGAACCTCGAGCCTCTAATCCCTCCCCCGCCCCTTTTCCCGTTTCAATTTCAGCATGTATTTTCATCATAGTTATACATGTTATGTCAAATTTGAGCTCAACTGGATAGCAGGAAGTGGTTAAACTTCGAAATAAAATTTTTGACTGAAGTTGAGTCCCAGAGCTGACCAAGCCTCTTCCCTTATCACCATTTCTGCTTCATCATATATTGTCATTGGAGTTGTGCATGATGCAAAATTTTAGCTCATTCGGATGATAGCAAGCAAGTTAAAATTCGAAATCAATTTTTTAACTAGGTTTGGGGCACTGAAGCCCCAAAACCTTCTCTCTTAAGCCCTTTCTATTCGAGCATGTATTTTCATCCGAGTTGTATGTACATACATGCGAAATTTTAGCTCAATCGGATTATAGAAAGTTATTAAAATTTGAAATGAATGGACTGGAATTTTGTGCTCAAATATTAAATGAATTGAATAAAAATAATCAGCCGAATTGGTTTTATGTTTTATGAAATTTGTTCAAAATCCCAAAAAACATATTTTACAGAAAGGAAAAAATATATCCGCTCGCACAAACTTTAAAAGACTTAATTTCAGTTATTTTAATCATTAATTTTAATCATAAATTTTCAGTCATTAATTTCTAGTCATCAGAAAACAGATCTATTTTTTTCAAATTAACCAGAAACGTCTAAAAAGTTATTATTATTATTTTTTTTTTTTTTTTGTTAAATTTGTTGACGAACCTAATTAACTCCCCTTAAAATTTATTAATTTATTATTTCCTTTAATATATTTTTCATAAGAATTTTTACACTTTCTAACAGAATTATTCTTCGTCCAAATATTAAAATAATTATAAAAAATAAGTAAACAGGTTTATTTTTTCATTATGTCTGCTTGAGTAGCAAATCCCTCAATGTTTCCACGACAGTGTATATAACTTATACTATACCAAATGAGAAAACTTTGGCAGTTTATTGAGAAAAACCATTGGCTGAGTTTATTGATAAGCCCATCTGCAAGAACTAGATCTTAAAATAAACGTATGAAAACACATTAAGAGCTTCTATGATATGATCGTGTTATCAGAATTTCTAATATTAATGAGGCATACATTTTAGTGAATGTCACGTTCCTCTGTCGAATTATTCATATGCATCATAATTTTCTAAGACTATGGGCTTGTTTTTTCTTAGATAATAAGGAACGTTGTAATTACAGCTATCACATTTGTTACAGTGTTATTGTTGCATTATGAAACTCAGCAATATTATTGTGATAAGTATGACATTTGTAAAATTTGAAAATTTTGTTCGACTACTATTTTTTAAAGAAATTTTCTATTAAAAATAATGTTTTGAAAGTGTTTGGCGAAATTTTAAGAAATTTCAGTGGCAATATGGAAAATATTTTTGTTTTGTTATTATTCAGGTTAGTCAATAGATAAGAATAACTAGAAGAATGATTTGTATTATCGAAGTAAGCATTCATTTTTTCTGCTGATAACACTTTTTCATGACATGATAAATTTTTGCCGTCGTAAAAACCTTCACCGTAAAATTTTTCTACCAATTCTTCATACATTAATATCCCACGTTGAATGACATCAGTTCTTTCTCTTTCGCTTATTCCTGGAATATTATTTAACATTTCAATAAAATTAACGATGTTTTTTGTTTATATACGTTAACACATTATTCACCGGTGACGCGTTAACTCGTTTCGTTAAAAAGACTAACCCCTCCATTAAACGTTCCTCTAAAACAATGCATTATTAAAAAAAGAAAAAAAAGATTTTGCGCATCCGTGTTTATTTTTTTCAATACAGGTATAAATATTATTCAGGGAATTACAGCATCGATTGCTGGGGATAAAATTTAAATTATTTAAACACAAGAACTAAAAATACTTTTTATTAAATAATGTAATGTTTTTAAAGAAACGGTAAATGGTGGACAAATAAAAATATGACAATATGCTGGTATCAAAGTATTAACTTCAAATTACAATTATCTTTCAGAAAGAATTCGTTAGTTAGCATGTTAATAAATTTTATTTTCCGAGAAAAAATCTGTTTTTAAAAGTAAAACTTACGCATATATTATCCATAATAACTTCAGTAAAATAAAATTTTGAAGAAATCAAGAGGTTTTCCTTTTTTTCTCTCTCTCTCGTATGGGATGACGTGTTTTGTTCACATTATGTACAAAAAGCTTTTACTCGAAAAGCCATATTTATTATGTTACACTGTAAAAAATACGTCCTTTTTGCTGCCAGGAATTCTCTGTAATTTGAGAAAATACGTTCTGACAGCGTAATTGTTTAGTAAATTACGTGTATTCTTAAATTACAGAGAATTTCTGGCAGCAAATAGGACATATTTTTTATAGTATAATACGTTGTCTTCGGAGTATTTTTCTATTTTTAATTAGTAAACCCCGCCTTTTGGCGTTCCTCTTAAACGTTATATTATTTGATAAAATTATTTTACTTAATCGTAATTAAATTATTCAAATTTCATCCTTAGCAACCGATGTCGTAAATGCCACTAACGCAATATATATATAGATGTGTGTGTGTACATTGGTAGCACATAAAATGTTAAATACGAGAACATAAAATAGTTTTTATTGTCAAGTATTTCTCAGAGGAACGCCTAAAATCGAGGCTAGATTTCTTAAAAAACGTATTTTTACGTGATCCTCCCTCCCCCACCACCACCCAAGCATAGTTGGCAACTTAGCGTCTTTTGATTAACGGCAATTTTTAATAGAAATACTTATTTTATTTAATCAGAGACCTATAACTGTTTTGATTGATTAAATAAAATCAAAATTTTTACTAAAATTTTCCGGTAGTCTAAAAGGTACTAAGTTGGCAACTATGCCCCGAAACAGTGTATTAAGTGCAGTAATTTCAGCCGTAATTTTATCGTAAGCAACAATGGCCACGTTAAAATAGATTAAATATCATTTTTCTCTATTTTTTCTTAAATATAATAGATAATTTTTTTTATTAAAAGAATTTTACAGAATTTTCATTAAATATTTTGGAAAATTCAGCCGATGGGTCCTGGTTTTCGGAGATCTTTCTTGCACACAAATTCCCAAAAACTAATGCACTGATCTTATTGAAATTTTGTACACTTCTGTAAAACATAATTGATTAGTGGTTGAACAAAGCATTTTTCTTTCTTTCAATTACAATTAATTTTGCAAGGCTACATGTGTGTGTGGGGGGGGGGGGGGGGGATGTATCGACAATTGTACTTTTTTGCATACAATTCTGCCAAAAATTCATTTTTTTTTTTATCCTTCATTCAAGCGTTACTCAATTCTATTTTGAATAAGCGTGCAAAATTTCAATAAAATCGGTGGATTAGCTTTGTGTCCACAGCCTTGCTGAAGGGTCTCTTGAAGCCCATCGGCTCAAGAGATGGAACCCTCTTGAGCCGATCAAGACGGTTCCATCTCAAGGATTCCTCTTGAGACTGAACTCAAGAGGGTTCCTTGAAAGAAAACCCTAAAGGAAAACTCAGGCCTCGTAAGGGCCCTTCGGCTCAATTTTCCAAAATTTTTAATGAAACTTTTATATAATATTGCTTTACAATTTTATACAATATTGCCCTTATATATGCTCAAAATTTTAAATAAACAATGTCATTTATTATATAAAAAAGTAGAGAAAATATGCATTTTTCTTAACCTTCGAAACTCATGTAACCCCTTAACAAGATTTATTTTATCAGCTTGGGACATATACAATACATAGAGTTAATATTAAAAGGTGCTCTTATCGAGCAGTACTTTTTCATCAGTACTATTTTCATCGAGCAGCATCTCGTGAAAATAGAATAACATAGAAGTGCATCTTCCTCTGTAATCATATCATGAGAATCTTTGAAGAAAAGGTAACAGGCTAAATATGAAAACATATAAGCATGGATATAAGATATTTGATGCACCGAAAGCATAAAGTGCATTAACGGATGAGAAATTCATTTATATTCTAAATATCATTTAATATATTTTAATACTACTACTATAGAAGTTATAGGATGCCTTTAACAAGAAAACAATAAACAAAATGTAGGAATTAATTTTACTGCAAAATTATTAAAAGCAATTTGAATGTAATCACAAAGACTAAAGTTTTTCCTGGAGGTATGTAACATATTTCAAGTTGAAATTCTCTATAACAAACTCTTTATTGTTATGTATGTATAAACAAGGCTAGGGTAGGATATATTTAAGTTTTGAGATTTAATGGATTTATATTCTTCTTTATTTAAATGCATAAAATACTTTTACGTTAATTGTAGTTTTATTTGTTTAATTATTTTTATTTTTATTTTTGCACATTTGTAGAGATGAAAGGATGGGCCTTATTTATCGCTATACTTCTTTAAATATGTACGGGTGATTATCCAATAAATAAATAATAACACTGCTCTGAAAAAAAAAAAAAAAAAAATGAGGTCTGATACCATTCTTGCTGATTCTTATGCAAAATGACCTCCTGAATCCGAATATGACTCCCATTTTGCCCCTTCACCGACCGTTTTCTAGAAACATCACCCCCTGTCTCAATTTCTTTCCCTGTTCAATAATTTTATGACCATGAATTTGATTTTAAGAATGAAAAATAATTAATTTAACACCTAAAAACAAAATATATAAAGTTTAAAAAATAATATTCATAACAGATTTAAAAAATAACGATATATGTAATGCATAATTTCAGCAGCAAATTCCCCCAAAAATTTTCCCTTGTCGCAAATATTCAGGTTTTAGAACTTTCCAACTCTGTAGCCCCTCAGAAGATATTTAACGATTAAAATAATCCTCCCCCCTCCTAAAAATCAAATTTATAGCCATAAAATCACCGAAAAATGATAAAAATAGGCGGCCATTCCTAGAAAAAGGTGAGTTATAGGGCACAATGGGCATCATATTCGATTGAGGAGGTCATTTTACATAAGAATATGCTGAAATGGTGTCAGAGGCAATTTTCATGCCGAGCAGTGTAATTAACCATTTAAAAATTATATGTAATTTTTTTGTGATTGAGGGAAAATAAAAGTTACATTTTAAGCAAATGTTTTTAAATAACGGACAGCGGAGTTATATACCCCGGCTTAAAAAAATATTAAATACAAGAACAATAAATCATGCAGTTTTCATACATTATTAACATTTTCCCACTATACGTACACGTTACTTTGTGTAATTTTGAATGTACTTTCTTTAACGTGATCATACAACAAACAGACATAGATAGACTGAAATACAGACAAATGGACAAACTGAAATCAAAATCACTCTTAAGCATTGTTGAAAAATATTAAAAACCGCTTAACATAAACAGAAATGCATTTACAACTGGTTCCAACTGTAGCCATTAATGTGAATATTTTAGTGTATCTCTGTATATATATATATACGCTAATTATACCACATTCTACAGAAAACATTTTCTTTAGCATATGAACAATAAATGTCATTTTATTATGATTTCTGTAGTACAAAGTTCCTTAAGTATGATTTATAAAAATGCCTCTGATAAAATACAATGCATTAATATTCTTTTAGATGTCCGTGTACAAAAACGTGCTTTTTATATTGTTTCATTAGATAACGTGCCAATGTGAACTTCATTGACATATATCATTTTAAGGAAATTATAAAATTAGTATGAATGATAGAGGAGAACAGACAGACAGATAGAATAATTCAAATCATAATTAAGCTTAAGCATCGTTAAAGAGTGTTAAAAACTCTTAATACAAACGAAAATGCAGTTCCAGCAATTTCCAATAAAAGCCCTTAATGTACTGAATATTTTTGTAACCCTGTGAATCTTTTTGCTAATCTCATTTCATTCGATAGAAAGCATTTTTTGTGCATATGAATAATGAATATCTATTTTACGAAGATTTGTGTAAAACAGAGATATTAAAATGTGGTTTTTAAGAATGCCTCTCATAGAATGTAAAACTTTGGAATTCTATCAGGTGTCCCTGTACAACAAACCAGTGGTGGTATTTACCTAATTTTAAATAGTTTTAAGTTCATTTTCAAGTTCACCTCGTTGTAAGCTTGGACAGCATATATCAGTTTTAAGATTTTCCACGATTATTTATGGGAGTTAAAACGCACACAGTCAGACGGACAGCTAAACCAAAGTCATGAACACTTTTTAAATTTGGTGGAAAGAGTTAATTATTTTATAGATTAATTTGGTATTTAATGTCACTTTGTGTCCAAAATATTTTTAAGTGTTTCTTCTTTTAATTGTATATGATGAAAAATATATTGTTTATTACCTATCTCTAATAAATTTAATTTTGTTTTAAGTTTTATAAATAAGGTGACAATAGTGACAGTAACAGGGAAAGAAGTGACATATCTTTAAAAATAGCTAATTTAGGCAATTTAATCATTATAAAAAAAAAAGTTAATACTTTGCGTTGCCGCTTTGATTGCAGCATTCGTTCCTATTTTGTTCGCCTGGCGAAGGGTCGTGTTTTTTTTCGACCCGAAACAATTGTTGCGAGTTTATTGCATTTTATAGTGTTTATTCAAAGTTTTGTGCTTATTACTTTAACCCGCTAGCGCCCAGTGTCCTCATTTGAGGACAGCTCATAAAATGGCACGTATATTTTTTGTGTTTTCTTGAAATGATTTCTGCTTTTTAGTGACAGTTTACAGCGTCACCCTAAATAATCCCTGAAAGTTTTATGTGCCTACTATTAATTATAATTTCATAATTTGGATAGTCATTTTATGATTTTTCATTCGTCGCACATATATTTGCTTTTTTGTGCAGGTATACTAATTTAAATCAAGTTGATTAATAATATGTATATTATAATACTTAACTTTCGAGATCTTTGTCAACATATAATAGGAAATTAAACTGTTATCTCAAAGTTTTTCTATCTCGAAGTTTTCTCGCTAGAACACTAAACGTCAATATAGGAGGATAGGCTTTAAATATAAAACTATCAGAAGAATTGTTTAAGTTAATATATTTTACTGTCAGTTGTCTATATTCATTTAGAAATGAAATAATCAGCTAATAATATTTGGCAAAATCAATTCGGGCGTTAACGGGTTAAAACGCCAGTTCTGTGGTGCTTACTTATTATTTTTTAGTTTAATAATCTGCAAATATTTTTAAAAAATATTTTGAAATAGAGTAATTGTAAATTATACAAGTGTAAAATCTGTTTAAAGAAATAAATATTAGAGAAAATGAGAAATGTTGAAATGAAGATCTTTCATGTTTTACCTAAAAGATAGTTAAAATTAAAATAGTTAAAAACATTTCAACTTTCTTAAGAAACAGAATACATATGTATATATTTTAGGTATACTGGAAAGTCCCGTCGTTTTCAGTTTGTAAGAGGACATCAAAATTCTCGTTTAAAAATACTTATGTTATTTTTTTTTCCAAATACCTTCTTAAAAATTATATAAATGTCATCCAGGAAAACTTTTCGGTGTCAGTTTTTTAATTCAAAATGCCAGAACTTTCCGGCACACCTAATAATATAGAAAGAAAGAGATTAATATATTCTATATTAATATTTTCTGTTTATACAGTGTCACTTTTATCTCAAAATAAAACAATCTGAAAGATGACAGTAGTGACGACAATAACAAAGGTGCTTCTGTACGAAAAGTAGTAAGTTCAGTTTAGTATGACTACAGTATAATATTTTGAACAGAGCAAAAATGTTTTATATCATGACACAATCATAATTATTTTTGTAAGATACATTTAAGTAGAGGACGGCAGTGACTAATAATAAATAATATTCTGACTTTTCTATCATTTTGCACATTGTAACTACATTTCAAATCCAGAAAACAATTCCATGTACTTTTCTTTAAAATGAAGACGATTCCTTCTACTAAATGCAGTTATTTAACAAATTTTATTTGGCCACCTGGATGTCGTATGAGAAGGTTTTTCACATACAGACAGTAGTGACATTAAAAACTGGTGAACAACGTTTCCCGGACCCGGAATCATTACAAAACTGCTTTTAATTTAAAATAACAAAACTTTATTTTATACTTTATACAGTGTTCCTACGATCTTGAATTTCCATACCGGAAATTTCATATGGCAAATTTCATTAGAACATAAACCTGTACATTTAACTATAAAAACACTAACAACTTAGTTTTTCGTTTCTGCTATAGCCCAGTAAGGGAATACTTTTCTGTATATATAAACTATTTTATGTATTCCGAGACAAATTGTCTCGATTGTCTTTCTGCAAGAGGCAGTTTAACTTCTCTTTTGAATATGTTACTTTACAAAGCTTTTATTATAGATATTCTCTGGTGAGATGTCCGGAGTATTCTGATGATGTTTCTGTGGACGATTCAATCACCCCTTCCTGACCTCAAACTGAGGGCTGATCTAGTCTGCGAGCCTTCGTGAGTATACCTCAGCTAGTCAAGTCCACTGAGATCCTAGTCTCCAATAAGGAAGATACAGATAATCTCCCTTGAGGACGTACCCTGAGGACGACAGCTGATGCCAGGATTTATTATTTTTTTTCTTTCAATAAAGACTTCACTTTTATGATTATTATGTAAACCTTTCTACTGCAAAACTGTTTTTGCATAACTTCACTTTATTCTTAAATGTCGCACTTGTCACAAGCGACTTCAATCTGTTAACCGAAAATCGTTAAAGTTAATTTCAAACTTGCCTTTCTGGACTAACAGGAAGTCGTCTGTAATTTCCTATTGTAATTCTGGTGTTAGCTCAGTCAGGGTCCCGGAGTTTCTGGTTATAAAAGGGCCCCATTTCTTTAAAGTATTTTTTTCCTTGCGGGGGGGAAGGGGGGGGGTTAACCAGTTTTCCGCTCAGGGATTTAACATTTTTTTTTTTTTTTTTAGTTTCTCTCACCCCGCTTAAAATTTAAGTGACGGCTGCACTCACACTTACGAGATATGAGATTCGTTTTATGTAGAATTAAGGTGTTTAAAATTACTCGGTAAAACCCATTGGGGATTTTCCCGACTAATTTTTTTTTTTTTTCTTGGAGAGGGACTGTGACGTTGAGACTGTAGAAGGTCACCACAGTTTGTTTGAAATTAAGCTGGATCCAGCAAAGTATTAAGTTGGGATGGTTAAATCGCTTCGACGCCAGTGACTCAGCGAAAGTTTAGGTCGGATTAGTTTTGTGCCGGCATGGTGCTGCAACGAAGGAATTAGGTTGTGAGAGGTAGATGCATTGGAAGCGATTTTGAAAGTTTGGTTGAAATGAAGAGAAAGGAAGTTGGTAGAAAGTAGTATAAGATGGAGATAGTTTTCGTAAAAGTGTGGAGTGGTGGAGTTTTCTCCGAGGTCTGTCTAAGCTAAAGTTTTAGACTTAGCGCTCGTATGAAGTTAACGTTAAAATTAAATTAAATATTTACAAATATAAATTTAAACATTATCAAAAGCACGAAAAATTAGGAATAATAGTGACATTATTATATATATATATATATATATATATTTATAAATTAATGAAGAAAGAGTTATGCTAATTGAATGAAATATCATACTATACCAAACAATTTACAATGGTATAATAATTTAAGTAAATTTATAATTTAACACGATTTTTATTATTATTAACTAGCTGGCTTCGCCCGCTAGCGGGTCAGTATTTTCAAATGAATCACTAAAAATAATGAATCACTAACATAAACTTTTAGTGTTAAGAAAAGAAATGTAAAAAAAAATAATTTCTGATTGGGTAAAAAGTCGGGCCGGGTCCCCACGCGCTGCGCGCGTATTTCTTCCCTGGTCCTACGTGCCCCCTAAAAAAAATCATTTCTGATCGGGTAAAAATGCGCACCGGGTCCCCACTGCCTTCGGCAGCGCAGTACCGTGCGCGCTGCGCGCGCACAACTTAAGGGGTACTGTTGTAAAATTTATACCCTTTCCGTGTTGATTCTCAAATTTAAATTTAAATTCATTCACTACTTAAATATAATTTAAATTCACTTTATAACCTTTAAAGTTTAGGTTATTAATTAAATGAATTATAGCGTTTAGTGCTATTTTCTCTTTTGATGCTGCCATTTGAGTTAAAGATATATTAAAATTAAAAAAAACTTAATGATAATTACTTTTAGTTAAAAATTATATTCCTTATTAATATATTTATGTTTAAGTCTTTTGAAATAACTTTAATTACTTACCTCATATTTAAAAGCATATTTTATTAAAATTAACTTAAAGAAAAATATGTTTAAATCCTTTTACGGATTGTTCATTTCGCTACTTAGCGAGGAGATGTAATATTTTTTCAACTGCAGAGTCTCTTTGCTAAGCCCATAGATGGCGGCTGACTCGCAGCGTCGTGTTGCTATAGTTATGGGAGGCGTTCCTATTCTACAGCATCTAGTAGCTGTTACTTTGAATCCGTTTCGTGACTATAAAAGGAGGTAGGAAATATGTAATCAGTCTCTTAAGCTCTAAAGCCCTTAATCTTTTAAGCTTTTATGTTTTTTCAGTTTAGCTCAAAGTCATGAGCTGGTATTTCGATATAATTATAAACTGTTTAGTTTTATTATGATTGTAAATTACGTTTTTGTGACTTGTTCGTTTAGTGAAAAGTAGCTTTCTATTTGAACTCAGTATGGCAGTATTTTTAAGGGTATTTAACCTTTCGTCAGCAACCCTTCTAAAATTGTTTCAGCTGATTTAATGTTATTCATCATTTTGTTTCAACTTTAATAAACTGTTTTAATTGAACTTTTGTCTTCAATGAATGCCACATATATTTATCTTCTTTATAGCTTTTAGAGCTGAGCAACTATCATTTCACTGCACTGCTAACTCTGCTAACTTGATATATGTGGAAATTGTTTTTTTTCACAAGAAGCGGTTATGGGCCATTTGGCTCGTTGTCAGCTCATAGCATTAAAATTTTGATAATAGTTTTTATGGCATTCTAAGTGTTTGAAGATAAGAAATTGAAATGGCAGTAAGTTTAAACCCCACGATTGAAAAATTACGGATGAATAATTATACTACGTGGGTCAAGGACATTAAATTTATTTTAATTGAAAGAAACTGCTGGAATATAATATGTAAAAAAGAAAAACTGCCTGTTGAAGATGCTGAGGCCGGAATAACTTCAAAACAAGTGGAGGATTTTAAATCTCGTAGTCGAGTTGCATTATCAACAATATATCTGAATACATCGCCTGAAGACAGAAGCATTATTGAAAATTGTGATTGTGCTATTGATGCCTGGGAGACTTTGAAGAAGACCTTTATATCAGACTCAAGAGCTCATCATATGGGACTGTTTACAGAGTTCATTAATTGTAGAATGTCTGAGAATGAAACGGTGAATTCTTTTGTAACCCGGTTATCAAGAATACTGGACCAGCTGCGTGAAATTGGTCATGCTATGGAGGATGTGTACTGCTGTTTTCAGCTCTTGCAACACCTACCATCCAAGTTTGAATCTGCAGTGCAATATTTGTTGCGTTGGAAGAACGACCAGTTCAAGTTCCAGAATATTGTGTCCGAGTTAACAGCGGAGGAATCGCGTCTACAGCTTCGTGAGGGTGATATTAAGAAAGATGCCAATAACAGTGTTCAGATACAGAACATCCAGCAAAAAGGTAAAAAACCTTTAACTTGTTTTAAGTGTGGCCGTATTGGCCATTTTAAGAAAAACTGTTTTTTGAATAGTAATGTTAAATTTAAACCTAGAAATTTAAAGTATAACTCCAACGGTCGTGACAAATGCAAATCTCCCCCCTCCTACTACATAGCTCAAGCTAACTTTAGTAATTTAAGTGATGAGGACAGCTTTATTTTTGATACTGCTGCTTCAAATCATTTTCTAAGAAATTTAGATCTTTTTGAGCATTATACTCCTGTGGAGGGAGAGGAGCTTTTTGTCGCGATCGATGGTATTAGTTTTCCTATTACTGCTAAAGGAACTGTTAAGTTGGATTTTGGTAAAAATGTATTGTATTTAAAAGATGTGTTATATTCCCCAAAGTTACGGAAAAATTTAATATCAGGTCCTAAATTAGATGTGAACGGTGCCACATACACTGGCGGTAAGGGTCGAGTGTCGGTGTTCGGTAAAGATAAAAGACATATTTTTACTGCTAAAATTAAAGACGGTGTTTACTATTTATATCCTAATGTTTCTAAAGTTAAAAAGGGGAGTAAAGTGAATGGGGGGCACTCAGAAAATCCTTCAGCCTCTCTTGCAAAAGTTAATGAAATTGGGTATTGGCATGCTCGTTTTGGGCATGTAAGTCCTGATACTATAGTAAATACTAGCAAGAAGAACGGGGTGAGGGGCCTTCCTAAACTTAAGTTTAAGAAATTTTTTTGTGAGCCTTGTAGGATTAGTAAACAAAACCGTGTGTCTTTTAAATCATCCGATGTTCATGGCGTTAAATCACCGTTAGAGAAAGTATTTATGGACGTCTGGGGCCCAATTAAGGTAACTGGTAAAAATGGGGAAAGGTTCTTTTTGTCCATTATTGATGGATTTTCTAAAAGGGTTGCTGTTTATCCTTTAAAGGATAAGTCTCAGGTTTTTGGTGTATTCGAGAGACACATTGCACGGGCAGAACGTAGTTTGAATAAAAAATTGAAAGCTATTCGTACGGATAATGGTTCCGAATTTGTAAATGACAATTTCAAATCATTTTGTAGTAAAAATGGAGTTGTTCACGAGTTAACTAACACGTTCACACCTGAGCAAAATGGGTTAAGTGAGCGGTTTAATCAAACTTCTTTAAATTGTGTTAGAGCTATTATCACGGATAGTGGTTTGCCTTTTTCTTTCTGGCCCGATGCAATGTTGTATTTCGCGTACACTTGGAACCGTTTAATCCATAGGGGACAAACTAAGACTCCTTTTGAGTTATATACTGGGTTTAAACCATCCGTAAGACACCTGAGGCCGTTTGGGTTAATTTCGTATGTTGGGATCCCAAAACAGCATAGAGACCATAAGCTTGAGCCTAAGGCTAAAAAGGGAGTTCTAATAGGTTATTCATTAAAGACTAAGGGGTATAAAATTTGGTTGGAGGATGAGGATAAAATAGTTGAAACTATAAACGTAACGTTCTCTGATCAGTTATTTAGTAAATGCAGTGGAGTGGTGATGGGCACCTCACTGGAGGAATTGGACTTACTTCCGGAAAGTCCAGTTGATTGTCAAGCTTCCGATCCTGTTGACATTGTTTTCGGAGGTGAGCCCGATGATTCTAGTGACGAGCCCGTCGATGAAACTCCTGTAGATAAATCTTCTCTTAAACCTCTTTCTTCAATTACTTGGAATAGAAAACCCGTACCCAGAAAAATGAGTGACAGAGTTGACATCTTCTATTACCCGGACAACACTAAAACTAGATTGAGATCAATGAACGATGTCAAGCAATATTGTGATAAAAATAATTTAATTTTTGATTCTAATTTTTTTGATTTCTCTAGTAGTAATAAGTTCGAGGGGGTGGTTGATCAGCAAAACTCGAATAACCCAACTTCAAGTTTAACTCATAAAAAATCATGATTAGTTATCCCTATACCTAAAACATATAATCAGGCCGTTAAATCTTCAGAATGTATTGAATGGAAAAATGCCATGGATGATGAGATGAATAATATGAAAACTCGTAAAGTTTGGCATCTGGTTAATTTACCGGAGGGGAAAAAAGTTTTGGGAAATAGATGGGTATACGCCGTTAAAAGAGATGAGCTAGGAAACGTTGCCCGCTTTAAAGCGAGGCTCGTGGCCCAGGGCTTTCATCAGATAAAGGGGGACACTTATGACGAGACGTTTTCACCCGTCGTTAATTTTTCAGTAATACGTTTCTTTTTTTCATTATTGGTCTCATGTTATAAATGGCATAATGTTCAATGCGATATAAAATGTGCTTATCTTTATGCACCTTTAAAAGAAGAAATTTATATGTCTCAGCCAAAAGGATATGTTGTAAAGGGGGGGGGAAATCTTGTTTGTAAACTAGACAAAGCGTTATATGGCCTTCATCAAAGTGGCCGGCTCTGGTATTATGAGTTAAATAAAGTACTATTAGATTTAGGGTTTAATAAATTTAACTGGTGTAATTGTTCATATTATTTTGAAAATTATATTGTTTTATTAGTTTATGTAGATGATTTAGTTTTGTTTGGTAAAAATCAATTTCAAATAGATAAAATTCTTAATTTATTAAAATGTAAATTTGATATAAAAATTTTAGGTAAAACCAAGAAATTACTTGGTGTAGAATTTAATTATGAAAATGATTCAGTACAAATTTTTCAGGAATTATATATTAATGAAGTGTATGACAGGTTTAAGTCGTTTAACATCCCTTTCTGCTCATTACCTATTGTAAAAGGCATTAAGTATTCGAAAAAAGATTGTCCTACTAATCAAAATGAAATTGATGAAATGTCTAAATTTCCATATCGGAATATCTTAGGATGTTTATCTTTCATTGCAAACAGGACACGACCTGATATTGCCTACGCAGTTAATATATTCAGTCAATTTCAAAATTCACCGGGGTTTAATCATTGGAATGGGTTAATTAAATTACTTGGGTATGTTTCGTGTACTCGAGATTTGAAATTAAATTTGAATTGTTTTAATCCATGTTTAACTGCTTTCTCTGACGCTGATTTCGCGATGAATAGAGATGACTTCGTATCAATGGGGGGACAAATTTTATTTTTGGATAATAGCCCTATTTCTTGGAAAACCTTTAAGCAAAAAAGTGCTTGCCTTTCAACCATGGAAAGTGAATTTGTATCCATGTGTGACGGGGTTAAAGAATTAATGTGGTTTGATAATATATTACGAGATTGTATTGATTTTAAATTAATTGCTATTTCATATGAACCACCAATACTTTTTGCTGATAACCAAGCAGCTATTAATTTTACGAGGTCTCCTATAGAGAATAACAAATCTAGACATATTAATGTAAAATTATTTTTCATCCGTGAATGGCTATTTGAGGAACGGTTTGATTTAAAATATGTAGATACTAAAAATAACTTTGCCGATCCCTTCACAAAGCCCCTTACTAAAGGTGATATGTCTAGGTTTGTAAATAAGGTATTTATTAAGTAAATGTATATAGAGTAAATTTAAATTTTTTTGAACGTATAATATATATTTGAATTTTTTGAAACTGAAAAAATGGTTTTTTAGAGGGATATGTATGCATTTTCTTGGTGGGTTTTTCCTACGTTTTCCATTGTGTAGTGATGTATAGTTTAGTTTAACTTTTGTATGAGAGAAATTCGTAGCGCTACGTGTAATTGGTTATGTGTATGTTATATAAATGTTTCATATATTTGTGAATATCATCGTTTTCTTATTTTGACAATGGGGAATGGGGGAAAAAAAAGGTTTCCTTGAAATGCTGTGCATATTTGCTCTGTATTAATATCTTGTTCTTTCTTTTAGTAGATGTGTATAGTATATTGATAGTGCTGCTGTTTTTTTTGAAAGTGTGAGTTGGAATTGTGGACTCTTGATCTTATGATTTACGAGATTGACAAACCTTGTAGCTTTGTGTGAAGTATATTCTGTAGAAGACATATGTGAATCTCTCATCAAGTCACTAAATATTCAAGGAATTTTTTTATTTCTTTTCTAATAAAGTTTATATTGTAATTGCTGACGTTTGTGTTTGTCGAATCAACACGGTGGGGGGCCTTGTTGTAAAATTTATACCCTTTCCGTGTTGATTCTCAAATTTAAATTTAAATTCATTCACTACTTAAATATAATTTAAATTCACTTAATAACCTTTAAAGTTTAGGTTATTAATTAAATGAATTATAGCGTTTAGTGCTATTTTCTCTTTTGATGCTGCCATTTGAGTTAAAGATATATTAAAATTAAAAAAAACTTAATGATAATTACTTTTAGTTAAAAATTATATTCCTTATTAATATATTTATGTTTAAGTCTTTTGAAATAACTTTAATTACTTACCTCATATTTAAAAGCATATTTTATTAAAATTAACTTAAAGAAAAATATGTTTAAATCCTTTTACGGATTGTTCATTTCGCTACTTAGCGAGGAGATGTAATATTTTTTCAACTGCAGAGTCTCTTTGCTAAGCCCATAGATGGCGGCTGACTCGCAGCGTCGTGTTGCTATAGTTATGGGAGGCGTTCCTATTCTACAGCATCTAGTAGCTGTTACTTTGAATCCGTTTCGTGACTATAAAAGGAGGTAGGAAATATGTAATCAGTCTCTTAAGCTCTAAAGCCCTTAATCTTTTAAGCTTTTATGTTTTTTCAGTTTAGCTCAAAGTCATGAGCTGGTATTTCGATATAATTATAAACTGTTTAGTTTTATTATGATTGTAAATTACGTTTTTGTGACTTGTTCGTTTAGTGAAAAGTAGCTTTCTATTTGAACTCAGTATGGCAGTATTTTTAAGGGTATTTAACCTTTCGTCAGCAACCCTTCTAAAATTGTTTCAGCTGATTTAATGTTATTCATCATTTTGTTTCAACTTTAATAAACTGTTTTAATTGAACTTTTGTCTTCAATGAATGCCACATATATTTATCTTCTTTATAGCTTTTAGAGCTGAGCAACTATCATTTCACTGCACTGCTAACTCTGCTAACTTGATATATGTGGAAATTGTTTTTTTTCACAAGAGATACACGCGCTGCGCGCGCGTATTCCTTCCCTGACCCTTCGTGCCCCCTAAAAAAAAAATCATTTCTGATCGGATAAAAACTCGCACCGGGTCCCCATTGCTTTCGGGAGCGCAGTCCCGTGCGCGCGCATATTCCTTCCCTGACCCTTCGTGCCTCCTAAAAAAAATCATTTCTGATCGGGTAAAAACTCGCACCGGGTCCCCACTGCCTTCGGCAGCGCAGTCCCGTGCGCGCTGCGCGCGCACAACTTCGGGGATACACGCGCTGCGCGCGCGTATTCCTCCCCTGAGCCTTTGTGCCCCCTAAAAAAAAAAATCATTTCTGATCGGGAAAAAATTCGCACCGGGTCCCCACTGCCTTCGGCAGCGCAGTCGCGTGCGCGCTGCGCGCGCATAAGTTAAGGGATACGCGCGCGGTGCACGCCTATTTCTTCTCCACCCTTTCAGGCCCTCTTAATTAACCTACGTATACCAATTTTTACGATCTAACTCATTTGGCTGAGATCCAAAAGAAAACGTAATCAGGACACCTCAAAACGTGTAAATCTGGTGAAAACTTTCGATAATTTAAAAAAAAATTTAAAATATCTTTCGAATGATGTATTAAAAATAATTGAATCATAATTAGAAATTCAAATATTGAAATTTGAAAATATTACAACGCCATCTGGCGGTACAAATTTCTGTGTTCCACTGTTTGATTCCAATTCAAAAAAGCTTTCTAATGATGTCTTACTTATGAAATTATTTTAATTAGTAGCTGAGATGTAAAAGAAAACTAATTCAGGAGACCTCAAAACGTGCAAATCTGGTGAAAACTTTCGATAATTTAAAAGAACTTTAAAATATCTTTCGAATGATGTATTAAAAATAATTTAATCATAATTAGAAATTGAAATATTTAAATTTGAAAATATTACAGCGCCATCTTGCGGTAAAAATTTCTGTATTCCACTGTTCGATTCCAATTCAAAAAAGCTTTCTAATGATGTATTACTTATGAAATTATTTTAATTAGTAGCTGAGATACAGAAGAAAATTAATTCAGGAGACCTCAAAACGTGTAACTCTGTTGAAAACTTTAAGTAAAAAAAAGAACTTTAAAATATCTTTCCAATGATGTATAAAAAATAAATTAATCGTAATTAGAAATTGAAATACGCGCATTAGAATATTGCAATTTTTAATCGCAGAACCAATACATGTGACCTCGCTGTTTTTTTTTTTTTTTTTTTTTTTCTTAGCTTCCGTGGAGAAATGAACCTCTTTGAACAGGTTGCCATGGTGATCTACATTATTTGATTACGGTTTTCATTTCCGAATGAAGTAAAGCATTTGCAATGGTTTAGAGACTCAGAATTTCACCGAAGACTGCCGCGATACTGAAAATTAAAAAATTTATAACTTATTCAGTTTTTGAAATTTTCTCTCAATCTTTTGGGAGTTAAATTATGAAAGCGAGATGTATATACAAAAGAAAAAAGAAATGATTTATCTCTAAACGCTTTTGAGTTATAAAATGTTTTGCGAAAAAATCGATGTTTCGTAAAATCTAAAAATATGGATCGGTAATCCGTATTTTGTAAAAATGTTTATATGGTTCGAAAGAGGATTAAATGGCCTTTCTTTATATACCAGTTGTTAAGAAATGGAATTGTTACCCTGTCGTACAGGGCGTTTCAAAAAAGACGATCGCGAAAAAACGAAATTTTCGACCCTTTTTAAAACTTTTTTTAAAAATATAAAAAATCCGTATTTTTAAAAAAAAAAAATTGTACCGTAAGAATCGGTAATAAATGCTCTTTCTCGTCGTACAGGTGTATTTTCGATATTTCCAACAGATCGGAAGCGATCGCTTTTCAAAAACCCACGAAATTTCCCCTTTGTAGTTCTTCTTTCGAGGTAAGCGGTCCTGGTCGAAATTGGCGGGCGCGTGCCATTTTGAATCGTTTTTTCGTTAGACAATGGTCGACATTTTAATTAATATCTCCGCTAATTAGGGTCGCATCGTTTAGCAAATTACATATCGTACATCTGCGATAAATTCTCCGTCCGACGGTACCTGTTCGAAGTCCGTGCGAACGTTAGCGGCGTAGCCTTTTCCGTTTCAAGCCGTTTCTCACAGACACACACACAGACAGACAAAAACACACACGCGTACAGATTTTAATAATATAAGGAGATTCTCAAAAAGCATAAATAATGCTTTTAGGTAGAGGACAAATTTTTATATACTACTGATTCTCTATATGTTTATATAAAATATATTTAACAGTACATAATAATTATTCTATACAACTGCTCTGTTTACAAAAATTTTATTTAAATAGATTTATGTTATAACAAAGGAAATTTTTATACGCAACTCAAATTCATTATAAATTTGCAATACAAAAAACTTTACAACATATAGTTTTAACTCTCTTTAAATTAGCAGTTTTAAAAGAAAATCGCGAAAAAGAAAAACTCGTATGTTGCTGCCACTAAACAGTTTTCTTTCATATTTTCCAATACAAGTTCATGCAGTACAAATACAAATTATTTATTGAAAATATTTTCAATGATGAATGTAGTCGGCTCTAGAGACAACATTTAAAAAATATTTATATATATATATATATATATATATTTAATATATAATAATTATTCTAGACAACTGTTTTACAAAAATGTCATTTAACTAACAAACGAAATTTTTATGTACAACTCAAATTCCTTTTAACTAAATTTTCAATGCATAAAACTTAATTTTCATAAATAATAATAATAATAATAATAATAATAAACAAAAAATTGCATCATTTTGAAAACAAATACAAATTTCTTTCTGTGATTAACAATGTGATGGCATTAAAAATATATTTTAAATCATTACCTTCCTTCTATCCTAGTGTATCTGAATTCTTCAATGTGAGAATGTAAAAGAACTATTAACTCTACGATTATCATAGTCCTATATAACTCCTTTGAGTTTTTACTAGATAAGCATTGCTACGTTAACTGCATACCACAAGCTGTAATACATTCAAAATATTTAGTGTAACTCTACTGAAAAACCACAAACAACATTTCCTGCAGGATACACGCGATATCAATCTTTCATATCATATGACATTAAAGTCAGTTCTATGCATAATTATAAAGGTTAGAATGGAGGAAACGGCAGGAAAATATTAATAAGAAAGCACCACATAACTGGCGTTTTAAAGTAATAACTACAAAACTTTGAATAATCACTATAAAATGCAATAAACTTGCAATAATTGTTTCAGGTCGAAAGAACACAGGACCCTTCGTCAGGCGAACAAATTAGGCATGAGTGCTGCAGTGATGCGTTGCCATTTTCACTGCAGCGCTCGTGCCTACTTTGTTCAGGCGCGTTGCCGCTTTGACTGCAACACTTGTGCCTACTTTGTTCGCCTGATGAAGGGTCGTATGTTCTTTCGACTCGAAGCAAATGTTGCAGTGTAATTGTTTCTTGCTTTTTATAGACAAACAAGCCTTTTTTTTTTCTTTTTTCCTGAATGTTCCATTATCCTAAACAAAAAAAAAAAAAAAAAAAAAAAAAAAAAAATGTTTGGTAAATTTATATTTTCATATATTAAATATCATATACGTAATTAACTTGATTTTTTTCTTTTATTAAATTTTCGATAATTTCAAACTGAAAATATCTTTATTAAAATAGATAAATAAATAAATGATTGGGTGTTCAGTTAAACGTCGAAGATTAAGAACATTTTATATAAATATCATAAAAGATTAAAAAAGGGTAAAATTGTTTCGTGTCACGATCTTTCATTAAAAAAAAAAAAAAAAAAAAAAAAAAAAAAGAAGAAGAAGAATAAGAATAAGAAAAGAAAAAGAAGGCACGACAAATACAGCGTAAAAGCGATAGGTCGGAAACAATATTTTATATTTATTAATTTTGGTACGTTATTTATATGTAAAGATCTCTGCATTGGCCAAATTTAAATGCCTTAGCTAAGTTTCTAAGTTTATTATAATTGTCATCATTCAGTTGGTTAGTATGAAGAAATTCGGTTGAGAGAACTATTCTGTGTTTCACGAATGGGCAATATTCTATAAATTCTTATGCAGCCAGTGTTAGCTCCCTTTGTATACATTGAGAACGTAGTATGAATGTTTATAATAATCGGTTAAAACTACTTATAGTACAGTTAAATGCTCTTATAATGCTCAAACGAATATTGAAATTGAATTCAAAATTATTATTTCACCTACCGTTTCGCTAGGAGGATTCAAACTCGTGTAAAAAATTGGATACCAACGTACTTTAAAATTATTTCAAGACTATATTTAAAAGTTATTAAAATAATAATAATAATAACAAATAAATAAAACTATTGTTTTCTTCTTATATGGAAAAGAATAATTATTTAACAAACATGTAGGGTGTTGTGTATGTGTTATGTCTAGAAGAAAAGCAAACTGAGAATTATTTTTCCCACATATCAGCTGCAACATTATCACTACGACAAATTTCGGTCCATTTTCTATTAACACGTGAAAGCATTCTTTACACTCTAGGGCCTTTTCGCACAAAACCTGAAAACTAATGACCTGTCATTCTTAATGCGTTTTCTACCTCCCACCACAGTGATAAATTACAGCAGAGTGAAATGGGGGAAAATCCAGTTTTTGCATCTAAAAACTGCATTTATCCCTAAAATTATTGATATGTTTTTTAAATTTAAATATTATGAAATCTAATAATAATAAAGTTGCATCATTTAGAAGGGTGTAGTATTTTTTAGATTTTTGATATTAGAATTTGTTTATTATTTGAGAACGATAAAGAAAATCAAGTAAAAATTCGCCTTTTACAGCTTAAAAATAAATTTTTAAAATTTTTAAAATCAATTTTTGAAAAAAGAGGCAACATTTAATGGTCGTGAATTTTCCGATCGTAAAAACAGAATAGAATTTAAAAATATGTGTTACGTAATGAGTAATAATGGGGATTATTTTCCCATAGGTTTACATGGGATTTGGGTGGCCTTGAAACTCACTGACAGAGAGCCTTAATGAGGGCATCCGTAAAGAATTCCCTTAAGCGGACACAAGGCCTTTAAAAACATTAAAAACTAATAAAAATTATTAATTTTCAAGCTGTTAAATCTCTAGAAAAAAAAAAAAAGAATATGAAATTTTCACATACTGCATAACTATACCTTATTTGTTGATTGCCTTTTCAAAAAAAAAAAAAAAAAAAAAAAAAAAAAAGTTAATTAATTTTTATAATGAAATTTTTAACCATTATATTTTTGGCCTTCTATAAATTGCGCACATGATATTTGAGAAATTAGTGGACGGAATCGTATGAAATTTTGTACACTTGCACTGTAAGTGAATATGATTTAAATGACGAATACTTATATATTTTCATTCATAAATTATACCATTATAATTAATTATGTTATTTACAAAGCGAAAAGTTTTTAAATTTCCCAAAACTTACTTCTTTTTTTTTTTTTTTTTTTTTTTTTTTATTAAGTTCATGATATTATTTTGAGTTAAAGGTTCCTCATTTTGAGCATAAACTATATTTCTTCAAAAAAAAAAAAAAATCTGTGTATAAACACATTTTAAAAGTAGGTAAGCAGCACGAAAGAAAAAATATGCGAAAAATACATTGGTCAGAAATTCATCAGAATTTTTATTACAAAAATTAATTAATTTTTAACTAATTATTCTTCTAAATAGCAATTAACAAATAAGATACAGTTATACAATATGGGAAATTTTCCTATTCATAAATAAATAATTTTGAGAAATACACCCATTTGAAATCCAGCATTTTTTATTGCTTTTTAATGTATTTATAAGTCCTGTACCCCCTTAACAATAATTTTTCCTTAACTGCCCCCCTAAACTAATAATTATAAACTAGTTTTACTCTTGTGCGGACAATATATAATAATATCGCCATATTTGTAATATCTCCATCTGAAATTTAGCAAAACAGTTATTATTATTGTTTTAACTTTTTTTTAAAGATTTTTTTTCTTTGTAAATCGATATATATATTTACTTTCCGAACACTATAAGTGAGGAAAGTATTGTAATCACGTCAAAAATCCGAATTTGAGATTTTGATGTTTCTACACGTTTCAAGGTCCCCTGAGTCCGTTTTCACTATTTTTACAATGATATATGTATGTGTCTGTGTATGTATGTATGTGTGTATGTATGTGTGTGTGTGAACACGCTAGCGTCTAAACGCTTTCTTCGAATAACCTGAAAGTTGGTACGTATATTGTAAGTCACCATAGTACGAACCCTATTGATTTTGGGGGATCTAACACTTATAGTTTTTTTACAGGGACACCAGGAAAAATTCTTTATCATCATGGCCTATAGGGCCAAATTTTTAAAAATGCAATAGCGTCTAAACGCTTTATTAATCTGAGCAAAAAATTTGTACACATGTTATAGGTCACAGTTGCACGAACTGTATAGATTTTGGTGAATTTAGCACTTACAGTGTTTTTACAGGGGCACAAAGAAAAATTCTTTATCATTATGGCCTATGGCACCAACTGTATAGATTTTGGTGAATCTAGCACTTACAGTTTTTTTTTACAGGGACACAAAGAAAAATTCTTTATCATTATGGCCTATGGGACCAAATTTTTAAAAGCGCGATAGCATCAAAATGCCTTATTCAATTGAGCTGAAAATTTATATGAATATTATAAATCACTGTTGCACTAACTATAAGCATTTTGTTGAATCTAGCATTTAAAATTTTTACAGGGACACAACGAAAAATTCTTTATCATTATGATCTATGGGCTCAAAGTTCAGTAGCGTTAAATAAAACATCGTGTAATATATGGAGAAAAATACTCAAACACTCTATTATGATTTTCTCTCTTTTGTTTATTTAACAACTCCTCTTTCTTTACTTTATTTACAAAAATGTTAATTATTCAATGTTCGGAAAGTCGAGTGAAGTCACTCCAGATTTTTTTTTTTTTTTTTTTACTTTCTGAACACTATAAGTGAGGAAAGTATTGTAATCACGTCAAAAATCCGAATTTGGGATTTTGATGTTTCTACACGTTTCAAGGTCCCCTGAGTCCGTTTTCACTATTTTTACGATGATATATGTATGTGTCTGTGTATGTATGTATGTGTGTATGTATGTGTGTGAGTGAACACGCTAGCGTCTAAACGCTTTCTTCGAATAACCTGAAAGTTGGTACGTATATTGTAAGTCACCATAGTACGAACCCTATTGGTTTTGGGGGATCTAACACTTATAGTTTTTTTACAGGGACACCAGGAAAAATTCTTTATCATTATGGCCTATGGGGCCAAATTTTTAAAAATGCAATAGCGTCAAAACGCTTTATTAATCTGAGCAAAAAATTTGTACACATGTTATAGGTCACAGTTGCACGAACTGTATAGATTTTGGTGAATTTAGCACTTACAGTGTTTTTACAGGGGCATAAAGAAAAATTCTTTATCATTATGGCCTATGGCACCAACTGTATAGATTTTCGTGAATCTAGCACTTACAGTTTTTTTTTACAGGGACACAAAGAAAAATTCTTTATCATTATGGCCTATGGGACCAAATTTTTAAAAGCGCGATAGCATCAAAATGCCTTATTCAATTGAGCTGAAAATTTATATGAATATTATAAATCACTGTTGCACTAACTATAAGCATTTTGTTGAATCTAGCATTTATAAGTTTTTACAGGGACACAACGAAAAATTCTTTATCATTATGATCTATGGGCTCAAAGTTCAGAAGCGTTAAATAAAACATCGTGTAATATATGGAGAAAAATACTCAAACACTCTATTATGATTTTCTCTCTTTTGTTTATTTAACAACTCCTCTTTCTTTACTTTATTTACAAAAATGTTAATTATTCAATGTTCGGAAAGTCGAGTGAAGTCACTCCAGATTTTTTTTTTTTTTTTACTTTCCGAACACTATAAGTGAGGAAAGTATTGTAATCACGTCAAAAATCCGAATTTGGGATTTTGATGTTTCTACACGTTTCAAGGTCCCCTGAGTCCGTTTTCACTATTTTTACGATGATGTATGTATGTGTCTGTGTATGTATGTATGTGTGTATGTATGTGTGTGAGTGAACACGCTAGCGTCTAAACGCTTTCTTCGAATAACCTGAAAGTTGGTACGTATATTGTAAGTCACCATAGTACGAACCCTATTGGTTTTGGGGGATCTAACACTTATAGTTTTTTTACAGGGACACCAGGAAAAATTCTTTATCATTATGGCCTATGGGGCCAAATTTTTTAAAATGCAATAGCGTATAAACGCTTTATTAATCTGAGCAAAAAATTTGTACACATGTTATAGGTCACAGTTGCACGAACTGTATATATTTTGGTGAATTTAGCACTTACAGTATTTTTACAGGGGCACAAAGAAAAATTCTTTATCATTATGGCCTATGGCACCAACTGTATAGATTTTGGTGAATCTAGCACTTACAGTTTTTTTTTACAGGGACACAAAGAAAAATTCTTTATCATTATGGACTATGGGACCAAATTTTTAAAAGCGCGATAGCATCAAAATGCCTTATTCAATTGAGCTGAAAATTTATATGAATATTATAAATCACTGTTGCACTAACTATAAGCATTTTGTTGAATCTAGCATTTATAAGTTTTTACAGGGACACAACGAAAAATTCTTTATCATTATGATCTATGGGCTCAAAGTTCAGTAGCGTTAAATAAAACATCGTGTAATATATGGAGAAAAATACTCAAACACTCTATTATGGTTTTCTCTCTTTTGTTTATTTAACAACTCCTCTTTCTTTACTTTATTTACAAAAATGTTAATTATTCAATGTTCGGAAAGTCGAGTGAAGTCACTCCAGATTTTTTTTTTTTTTTTTTTTTTTAACTTTCCGAACACTGTAAGTGAGGAAAGTATTGTAATCACGTCAAAAATCCGAATTTGAGATTTTGATTTTTCTACACGTTTCATGGTCCCCTGAGTCCGTTTTCACTATTTTTACGATGATATATGTATGTGTCTGTGTATGTATGTAGTGTATGTATGTATGTGAGTGAACACGCTAGCGTCTAAACGCTTTCTTCGAATAACCTGTAAGTTGGTACGTATATTGTAAGTCACCATAGTACGAACCCTATTGATTTTGGGTAATCTAACACTTATAGTTTTTTTACAGGGACACCAGAAAAAATTCTTTATCATTATGGCCTATGGGGCCAAATTTTTAAAAGTGCAATAGCGTCTAAACGCTTTATTAATCTGAGCAAAAAATTTGTACACATGTTATAGGTCACAGTTGCACGAACTGTATAGATTTTGGTGAATTTAGCACTTACAGTTTTTTACAGGGACACAAAGAAGAATTCTTTATCATTATGGCCTATGGGGACAAATTTTTAAAAGTGCGATAGCATCTAAACGCCTTTTTCAATTGAGCTGAAAATTTATATGAATATTATAAATCACTCTTGCACTAAGTATAAGCATTTTGGTGAATCTAGCATTTATAGGTTTTTACAGGGACACAACGAAAAATTCTTTTTCATTATGATCTATGGGCTCAAAGTTCAGGAGCGTTAAATAAAACATCGTGTAATATATGGAGAAAAATACTCAAACACTCTATTATGGTTTTCTCTCTTTTGTTTGTTTAACAACTCCTCTTTCTTCACTTTATCTAAAAAACTGTTAATTACTCAACGTTCGGAAAGTCGAGTGGAGTCACTCTAGATTTTTTTTTTCTAAAATTAATTTAAAAAATAATACGAATTTCATGTATAAGTTAAAGTTATAGCATTTTTAAACGATTTGCAATTTGTATATAATATTATGACTCTTTCCGGAGCGAATTTCTTTAAAGGATGTTGCATACAGTGGATGCATATAATGTACTTTTTTCTAAAAAAAACGTTTCTAAAATTTAAAAGTATTTTTAATGAGGAAAATAAAAAGATTATTCTTTACTTAATACATCTTTTTAAATTCGATTTTCTTACACTACCTGCCAACAAGTATTTGGACACTTTCGAATTTAAACGTTTTGTTAAATATCTAAAAAAAATTCTTTAGGAATCATCTTGAAACTTTGAGATTATAAAGAACATGTTGCACCTCATATCTTGCAGCAAAGGTTTTTACCTGGAGAGGAAAAGGGGATTAGTAAAAAGTTTTTTAAAAATATCAACATGTTTTGCTTCACCTTGTAAAAAGTAATGCTTTAAATGCGTTTTGCCTAAAGCATGTGATTATGACGCAGTGTTGGGCATAATTGATTAAAAAGTAATTGAATTACAATTAAATCACAATTATAATTTTTTTACTGTCAATCGATTAACAAATAATTGATTACAAATAAATTGAATAAGTAATTCAATGTATTTGTAATCAATTACTTGTTAATTGATTGACAGTAAAATAATTATAATTGTAATTTAATTGTAAATCAATTACTTTTTAATCAATTATGCCCAACACTGATATGAGGATTCTTCTAATTATTTGTATAATTTTTTTTATGAGGAAGAAAAAAGAAAAAAAAAATTGCCATTTTTTTAATTATAACACGTTAGGTATTATTAGACCCGGTGCAAAGCCATTTTTCGAAAACTTTCTATACTACATTAGACACAACATACTGTAATCAGAATGCAAAAACGTTAAATATCTTACGAAATATGAGCATTCTTACTAAATAATTTTTAACTGCGCATGCACAAGCTTTATAAAACTTTCATTTGCATAATTTAATAACCAAAAGTATTGAGATACTTATATGAAAACCCCAAGCATATATCGTGTAAATTCCAACAGTTATAAGTTGTAGAATGAACAGAATTTCAGTTCCTCTCAAAGTAAAAGGAATATAATAGGGGACTTTATAAATATTTATTTACAATCAGCGAGTACTGTATTACCATTGGGCATTGATTTAATAAAAATAAAAATGTGAGTAAAACATTTTATAAATTAGCTTTGATTTTGAGAGGAAATGAAATTCTGTTCATTCTATAACACATAACTGTTTGAATTTACACGACATTTGGCTGGGGTTTTCAAATAAGTAGCCCCATACTTTTGGCGGTTAAATTGTGCAGATGAAATTTTTATAACGCTTGAGCATGCGTAGTTAAAAATTATTTCGTAGAAGGGCTCGTATTTCGTAAGATATTAAACATTTTTGCATTTTAACTGCCGTATGCAGTGCCTAATAAAGTTTGCCAAGCTTCCTAAAAGTGGCTTTACACTGGGTCCTAATACCCTACGTGTTATAATTAAAAAAGAGGCAACTTTTTTTTGTAATTTTTTAAAGAAACCGTTATATATTCATGAATATACACGGTGATTATAATTAAAGTTACGATTTCAAAACGCTATAATTTTGAAACTACTCATCAGAGCGATTTGATATTTTACCAGAGCAATCGTGAGGCAATGAAAGTTTGTTTGGGGGAGGAAGAAAGTAGTTCCAACATGTTCCTATAGATGGCACTGTCAGGGGAAACGCCCAAATGGACTCATTAAACACAGGAATGTTGTAACACAATGGAATAACAGGAAACAATGGACTTCAAGAGTTTACTACAATTTTTTTTAGCAAAAAGACAAGAATACGTTTTTACAGCGGAAACAGTCATAGTGAAAAGAGAAAAAGGGGAGCTTCATGAAAGAAATACTTTACCGCACATTTTGGAATTATGTTTTTTTTTTCTTTTGCCAAACAAAATTTCATCGTCTCACGATTGCTCTGGTAAAATATCAAATCGCTCTGATGGGTAGTTTTAAAATTATAGCGTTTTGAAATTGTAAATTTAATTATAATCACCCTGTATGTGGTAGCATCATAAAAATTTATACAGATAACACTGTGCTGCAAAAAAAAAAAAAAAAAAAAAAAAAAAAAGAAAAAAAAAAAAAAGAAAAGAAAAGAAAAGAAATTGAGCCCTAATACCATTCCTCCTGATTCTTATGTAACATGGTCTCCTTAATCCGAATATGACCCTCATTTTGCCCAACTGCCCACCATTTTCTCGGGTCATTCCCCCCCCCCCCCAAATTTTATCACTGTTCGGTAATTTTATGGCTATGAATTTACACTAAAAACAAACACTTAAAAACAAAAAATATATAATGTATAATTAATAATAATAATAGTTTATTAATAGAATATAAGAAATGTAACTCATAATTTCAGTGCCAAATGTCCTCTTAAATTTTCCTCTTACTGCAAATGCTCATGTTTTAGCAAATTTTTTTTTCAAAACTGTAGCCTCTCAGAAGATATTTAACAGTTAAAATAATCCTTCCCCCCCCCCCCCCTACAAATCAAATTTATAGCCATAAAATTACTGTAAGGAGATAAAAATAGGAGGGTCCCCCAAAAACAGTGGGTTGTAGGGCAAAATGGGCGTCATATTCGGATTTAGGGATCATTTTACGTAAGAATTTGAAAAAATGATGTTGCGGCCGATTTTCATGCAGAGTAGAAGAATCCTTATAATCACATTCTGAAACCAAAACACATTTCAAGCATTACTTTTTACAGGGCGATGCAAAACATTTGGATTTTTCTTCAATTTTTTACTGGTCCCCTTTTTCCTCCTCAGAAAAAACACTTTTGCTGACATATATGAGGTATAACATATTCTTTATACTCCTAAAGTTTCGAGATGATTCCTAAGGAATTTTTCTAGATATTTCCCAAAACGTCTAAGTGTCCAAATTACTTATTGGTAGGTAGTGTATTCAGAAATTCACAACTTTTATATTTGTTCTTGTTTTATAAAAAATTATTTTTGAAATTTTTAATACTTTATTTCGGAGTTAAACAATGCTAAAAATGATCTAAAAGCATTAATCGTTACTTACAGTTTTAAGATAAAATATTGCAGAATTTTAAAATAAGTTAAAAAGAAAAAAAAAAAAGAACAAATTTAGCGGTTGTGAATTTTCTGATTAAGAAAACGAAATTAACATATATATATATATTACGTCATGAATAATTCTCGTAACAAATTTTCCCAAAGAATAGTACGGAGTTTGGCTGCAGGCGACAGTGAAAGTATAAGAGCTAGAGAGAAACTTTAGGAGAATATAATGTATGCCCTATAATAGCTAAAGGTCCAGGTAAACATTTATATTTAGTTCACATTACTAAAGCAGCCTGTAAAGTTTCGCATAATTTCTTTTTCTTTCTTTTCTTCTTCTTTTTTTTTTTTTTTTTTTTTTTTTTTTCCCTATTTAAAGATAAACATAGTCTACTGATAAATTCATCCTTTGTAGTTAACGTAAGGGATATTAACTTTAAAAAAAAAAAAAAAAAAAGATTTGCTTTATGTAGAATTTAAATAGCCCACATCATTTAGGCGAATAAGTAATTTCAAAATCTTCTTTTATATAAAATAATTTTATTGCAATATATTTAGATTAATATCATTGTAATAATGCATTTTTCATACATCTACATAGCTTGCATTTTCCTTATATTGTTTATAAGAAACTTCAAAGAATGCAGCAAAGTCATTTAAAAAATAATTCAGTATATAAACAAGAATGTTTATCTAAGGTCATATTTTAAAGATTATTCCATGGTAACTTTTGGGCAAAATTATATTTTCAAATTTTCCCATTTAAAGGAGTCCATACTTTCTAAAATGTTACAAGGGAAAAATTAACGTTTTAATTCATAAGAATTTTTTTTTTTTCTTAGTTCCTGCACAAATTACGCAAAAGTTCGTATGCTATTTTTAAGGCTTGTTTCAGCTGTTGAAATATCATAAAAGTAATGTAGCAATTTATTAACGCAACAAAATTTTTCAATGTTATTGTTCGATCCGTACCATAACTAAAATTAGAATTTACATATTAATATATAACTTGAATAAAATTTTTCCAAAAGTGCATTCTATAGTATGAGTTATATAGAAATCTCTTGGTATAAGCTATTTTAAAATATTATGCAATTTTTAAAAAATTAAAATGATTGTAGAATTTTCAATTAGTTAATTAATAAAAATATTTAATTATCTTATAAAGATTCTAATGTACTCTATAAAATGCAGTTTTGCGAACATTTTAAAGCAAATTATATATTAAAATGTAAATTCTTAATTAAGTCTTTTAACGGATCGTAAAAAAACACCGAAATATTTTTCTGCATTAACAATTTGCTAGATTTTTTATTGCAATTAATCAAAAGTATTAATTTTATGATTTTCCAAAAGCTGAAAGGAAACTTAGACATAATAAAAATTTTTGCATAATGTTAATAATATCTAAAAATACCTGTAATCAGTTGAAAGGCTCGTTTTCCACGCAGACTACGGCTTTTTAAAAGTTATGAAACCCTTTTCAAATGATGTTTAAACAATAGTCATGTTCGATGAAGTAAAATTTTCTGTGGTCACTTTTAATTTATTTACCTATGATGGATTTATTATCATTATATTATTACTATTTTATTTGAAAAATTGTATTAATTAGTAATTTTTTTAATTCAAATTTTTTAACTTTAAAACTAAAAGCAAGCCCTTTTTTTTTTTTTTTTTTTTTAAATGAACGGAAAAAATTCTATTGTGAAATATCTAACATAAATACTGTTTTACTGTTTTAAAATTTGGAGACAAATAAAAGTAATTTTATTTTTATGTAAATTTTCATATCACAGTTGAATCATAAATTAATATATTTTACCAATACGCCTCTTAAAAGGGTACACTGGACATAACTAAATGTCTTAAACGTTACATTTAATTGATAATAAATCTTTTTTTTAACATATCTAAAATTATTATAAAAATAAAGTAATAATAAGTTATAAACTATAACATATTCTTCCAATATCTCTTAACAGTGTATGCTGAAAACAAGTAAACTGCTTAACTGTTATATTTAACTGATAATAAACTTTTTTTTTTTTTTTTTTTCGAAAATATTTCTAAAATTATCATAAGTATAAAAAAAAATTACTAAATTTATAACATTTTTTTTTTTTTGAAAATGAAAATTGGCAAAAGGATTCAAAGGGAAATTCCAATAACTTTTTTGGTGTAGTCACCTTCACTGATACATTGGGGATCCACACCCGAACTCCATAATCCCGTTTCTTCGCATGTTCTGTTTTCGTGTCCAACCAGACGGTAACCATCATCACATGCAAATCTCACAGTTGTTCCTACAAAGTAACGGATTTCACTTTTTCTGCCATGACGAGGTTTTTTAAGTTCAGGACATCTTACTACTTCCATGCGAACATCGGATGCTATTTTTTGGGCATAATTTTCATGGTTTCTGGTAGCGATAGCTTGTTCTTTGTCACCGGTAACTAAGAAATCATATCTACAGGCTGTAGACGTAGCACATGTCGTATCAACTTCGAATAAGCTGTAGGGAAAGTTTCTAGGATATTGTGGAGGAGTTTCGAATTCAGGAACAAAAGACATGTTGTCATAGTAAGAAAATGGTATAGAATTATGATAGAATAACGATCTGCCTAATTTTTCGTCTGTTCCTTCAGAAACTCTATAATTCATACCAAATCTATAGTGTATATCTTTTGTTGATGCTCCAGGAAAGATATATACTTCACCATCAGGATCAACGAAATCATCTTCTTTTATACGACTCCAGTTTCCTAGTAGTCCTCTAGTTTTGTTCATAAATGTCAAAGGTAAGTAAACATGACAAGCCATGTGGCCATTTTCCACCATTACTTCCACGCCTGCTCCGGAATCAAACATAGCTACGATGTGAGACATGTTGTAGACGTTGGCTGGTTGATAAAGAGTAACACCTTTAAAGAATTGCACTCGAAGACTGTTATCCCAGAAATATACATATTCATTATCCACAATTATGTACATTTGGTACTGCCATCTGGCTGATGCAGGACGCACTCTAAATTCTACGATGGAGGATATATTATCCCTTGCAGCAACTGCCATAAGGCGGGTTCCATTGGTTTTATGGTACGAATGAAATCTGGGATCTGGCTGTTCAAATCTTCCTTGTACATCTAGTTTGTGCACTCGATGATTAACTCTTGTAAGAACAAATTCGCCTTTTCCATTAAATGTATAATTAACTCTATCAAAAGTTAAAAAGTGGGGATCTCCAAATACAGAACCAACCATTGGCGGCTGATATAAAGAACAGTCTTGTGAAGTTCTCCAGTATTTATACATGTCACATGTTTCAGCATTATCTTCGCCATCTGCCCATTTACAACAGAAAAAGAATGGTGATACATCGTGAAGCCAATAAGAAAGAGCGGGAATCATCATTCTTTGCTTGAAAGGATGTTTGCCAAATTGGGAAGCTCTTGCAGGGCGTCCTCCGTACATAGTGTCACCCGTTCTGATCAGTTCACCACGGTCATCGTAGCAACATAACTGGCCTGCTCCACCTACTGCAGGACGACCTGATCGCACACAGTGGTAAGCAGCTTTGTGGAAAGTTTCACATTTTCTATCAATTTCATTGCATTGAAGATCTGGAGCAAATCTTCCTGTGTCAAGTTTTGCTTGAGCTAGTGTACAAGGGCATCTAAAAAGAGTATGTTCAAAACGATCGCTGTATTTTTCTTTGGTGTACCACTCTTCACATATTTCCTTTTTCCAATGTTTCCCTAAGTGTCTACGCCACTGGTGTCGAAAATACCACGATAACGGTAGAGGACCAGACCACAATACGGGTGAATGGGCAGAACCATCCTTTAAGACTTCTGGATCAGTGAGATTGATTGCAATGAAACCAAAATGAATATCTAATTTGTCAGAATTCCATCTATTTTTAAGTTCTTCTAGATCAATACTATATTGCCGATCTCCACTTACAGCACCATCTTCCGTTAAAACATCTATGTAAGTTAATTTAGGATACGAATCATCCGTTTCCCGATAACCCCACAATGCTATGGTGACAGGTGCTCTAATATCCCAAGTTAATTTTTCATGTTTCCATTGTATTACAAAACGTTCAGGAGCTTCCAGTTTATCACTTTGATCTAGAACATTCACATCAGCTTCGACCATGTCCGGAGGCTGAATGTAATATTTTCCGTAAAATAAATAAGGTCCATTATCAATTGAAACGGATAAATCAACATATCCATGGTACATAACAGGCGGTGAAATGCAACTTACGTGATTGGGACTTCTATAAATGCCAGCTGTTTCCAATGTGTCAAATTTACAACGAATGATGCTATCTGGATCTTCAAAACAAGGTCCTGTAATGTTTACGACTGTACCTCCAAGCATACTACCGTAACGAGGGAAGAAAGTTAACTTTGGTCTAGTTGGCCAATTTATGTCTAAGTACCGTTCTATGCAACACCCTGGCCATACTTCTTCATCAACTTGAAAATAAAATCTTCCATTTAATCCATTTCCATATCCAAGAGAAGGTAATCGACTTACGCGGGGTTGTTGAGAATAAGATTCAAATTCAAAAGCTCTTGTCTGATTTCCTGCATTAAATCCAATAAAAGGAGATGTTCCTTTTTGACCATCGAAATTATCTTTATCGGATATCCAGTTAATGACATCGTAATTGAACATAACATACGTTCTCTTTTCATCTGTTGCAATTATAGCTTGATAAGTATTTGTTCTTAATGTTCTTCCTGATATTCTATTTGCATGAGTCATGTTTTTCCATGTTACAATAAGAGCATAGGTCGGTACAAAATCTTGAGATCCAATCATACCGTCACGGAAATCCAATTTTAGTCTTTCTTTGAGAGAATCGTTTTTTTCAGTGGCTAGATTGACTAATTGAGAGTAAACACCAGCTCCTTCTACAGTATTCGGTATGTCTTGATGACTGAACCAGGGTGCTATAAGGGAAGGATCTTCTTCTCTAGTTCGATCTTTTATGTATGGAGTAGGGAATTTTACAGGTGATGAATATTCTAGAAGACCTTTATTGAAAAGTAGGTAACCATCTCTATGAATCCAGACGTAACGGAAATCAAATCCGAAAAATGGTAGACGAAAAGTTAATGGTATATCACTAATAGCTTGACTTCTATTTATAGTATCCACTAAAAATTCCCTTTCATGAGGATACAAAAGTTCGGATCGAAATCGATTCATATCAACGTATGTTGGCGCTCTTAAAGGTACATTTCCTTCTCTAGGCTTAACACCACTTTGTAAAAGTCCAACTTGTAAAGCAGCGCAAAAAACTGAAATCCATAAAGTGAGCGTCATTATGCCGAACCAGTGGCACTTTCTCTTAAAAAAAATTACGCGGGGCCACTTTGCCGTCTTCTCATGTAATGATTTCGAACTTTGCATCAAGGTACTCTTTAACTACATTTCATGCGACCATGGAAGCCTCTGCGCAAGTGCGGATTCAACGAGTCCACTAGTAAAATAGGGGTGACAAGCTTTTCGTTGAGAGAAAATAAGCGATAAGGGAAAACCGAATGACTGGATGTTTACTAAATTCAAACCTGTTTGTCAACTTAGAAACCCTCCAAGATTTTCGACTCGTCCTCACTGCTAGGCGTAGGAAACGTGGTTACACAACAGATGGCTTATTAGGCCACTTTGTTGATAACATTGTTTAAAATATCAATTTTCTAAAAACCATATGTGTCTTTCTCTACCTGATATCCCCACATTCCACTCTCTGAAAGGTGATTGTGCAGAACAACACTGATAAAGAAATCACTTGATTCTTGTTGCGCATGACTTCCTTAGGTTATCTTGTTTCTCTTCAAGCTCAAATTTTGCGAGATATCTCTACGTGAAAAGATATCATCAATCAGAAAGAATATTAGTTGGCACTGTTTTTTATTTATTCTTATTTATTCTTATTATTTTTTTACGTTTGCATCATGCATTAAATATTATTAATAAAATGATTAGTAACTTTACAGACATATAATATGAAAGAGATGCATATTCAGTGATATATATATATATAACAAAATCTCCTTAAAAAAATAATAAGTAAAATTTATTACTGCATTATCATTATTGTAGCTGATTCATATCTACAACATTAAAGAAAAAATTATATCTCATATATTAGACACTTTATAAAAACTTTAATTGAATAAATATATATATATATATATTTTTAATAATTAATCATCAGAAATTTTGTTTATATAAAAATCAAACACTCATATAAAAATAATGGGAAAGCGTTTAATTACATAGCATTCAACACTTATATAAAATATATGAAATAATAATTTATCGCCAAATCCAATATTCCAAGCCTCGCTCTCTAAAAATAAATAAATGGAAATTAAAAAATATAAAAAATTATGCACCCGTAACAGAAATTTTAAAAGGAGAAAATGAGGCACGCAGAGTTGCCAATGTTTATACCACTATGTTTTAAGAGTATTTTTTTTTTCTTATTTTATCGTAGTTATACATTGGAGAAAATTATTCTATAAATAAAGTGGGGCGCAATAAAGGTGTAGCTAAAAATGCACTAAAATGTTGGACGCTATGATGAACACATTGCGACATGTTCAACTTCAGGACACTTTAAATTTAAATTTTTATTTTTGCAAATAGGGATTAGTTTCATTGAGAACATCATAGAGGGTAGAACAATCTAATCTCCACTCTGTTTTAGAATTTTTCACATTTCTAAGAAAGATTTAATCCCATTTTATTTATTTTGAAAGGTGCAGAGTTACATTGATGCGTTGTTTCATACTCAGATATTTTATGAATGAAGTAAGTTCAATGAAAGCTTGTACATTCTTAATAATTTTAATGTTGAAACATAGCCTCCTAAACTAGATGTCTGTCGCGTGGCTCGGAAACTTCGCAACAGTTCAAACGGTAGACAGCGCCACGTGTACAGATTGCGGAAATTTTTTATTCAACAGCCACCAAAAATTTTTTAAAGTGGGATTCGATATATATAAAAGGCGAATAGAATCAAAGACACGTCGATTACATATATCATATATCACTTCTTAAAATTATTGGTGACAGTTGAATAAAAAAGTTGCGCAATCTGTACCAGGTGGCGCTGTCTACCACTTGAACTGTTGCCAAGTTTCCGAACCACGCGACAGGCATCTAGTTTAGGAGGCTATGGTTGAAATATACATTGTACTTTTAAGATTTTTTTTTTTTTTTTTTTTTTTTTTTTAAAGTAATTACATGATAATGATTTAAATGGGAAAAGGAGGGGGCAAGTAAAGGTGCAAAATAGAGAGGCAGGTTGGGACACCGTCCCAAACAGCTCCATCACTATGCAAATTAAAATGAAAAAAGAAAAAGAAAGGAACATTTGCGTGTAGTATTGGCAGTTACTATGATTTTCATAGAGCTCAGAATGTGAAAATGTCTATTTTATTCAAAAAAATATTTATAAAATTTCGATTTTAATTAGAAATTCGCATAGAAACATTTTTAAATACAAATGTATTATGGTATTTCTTATGAAATGCTTTTATATTCATAAAATTAATAAATTCAAATAAGAGCTTTTTTTTTTTTTTTTTTGTCTTTATCGTATAAAAAATACTAGAAATCATTATTATTTAAAAACATTTACAAATATTAGTATTTTAATTTACAACTTTAGTAGAATAGTTGATATAGCTATGATATGTATAAAATCCTGTGTAGAAATATGGTATTTTCCTAACTTAACATAGTTTTCCGAACTTCAAAAAGAAAATTTAATTTATACATAGTTTATATGTTTAATTATGTATATATATATTTAAGTTTTATTATTTATCAGATAATTTTTCTTTTCTTTTTTTTTTTTTTTCTTTTTTAATTATTTAGCTGGCCATGGATATCTGGTTGTCATTCTTATCTATTTTCCTATTGGGTGTCCGTCCTATGTCCAGTACTGAACTTCTAGATTTCGACCAATTCTTCAGTCGTGGTACTACTTTCTACTCTCCACAAGAAGAAGTTCTCGGAAATTTTCCAGGATATTCATTTAGCCCTTTAATGGCCCACAGATACCCCCGAATTTTCAAAGTAAGTAATGAAACTGAACGATTTTTTTTTTTTAATTCTATATTCCATAGGAGGAAAAAAAACGGTTTTTATATGTTCACAAATACTATGAAATCGGAAATGTTTTTCAATCATTGCACTGCATAATATTAATAATAATAATAATAATAAAAAACTAGCATGTTGTGGCCACCACATGACTTTCTTCTATATTTTCCTATACAAATTCACTCAGTAAAAATTATTTATAAAAATTATTATTTAAAATATATATATATCCTCCATGATAATGCAGCCGATTTCCATATTAGAGAAGTAGTGTAACACTAAATATCCAAAAAAAGTCCACTTTATTCTCAATATAAATAAATAAATAAATAAATAAATAAAAATTGCGATTTTTTTTTTTTTTTTTTTTTTCGTTCAAAGTGAAATAATCTGGTGTGTCACGCACACGACTTTCTCTTACCCTGAAATTTAATACTATAAATACAGGTTGCAGATTAAGAGGTAAGATAACGAGAATTGCCATGTAAACCTATGCTAAACAATTCAAATTAGGCTTCAGGAGAGTTTTATACGATAATTAGTTCTGTGTGAAGGGGCTACCGCCCCCCTCAACACCCCGTTTCATTAATGCGCCTACATTTATATAGAATTTCATTCGGTTATTATAAAATAATTCTGTTTTTTAAAAATAATTTATTAAAATTATTATTTAAAAAAATTATCTTTTATGATAATGCAGACGATTTCCTTATTAGAAAAGCAGTGTAACACTAAATATCCAAAAAAAGTCCATTTTACTCTCAATATTAAAAAAAAAAAAAAATACGATTTTTTTTTTTTTTCAAATTTTTTTTCGTTAAAAGCAAAAAAAAAAAAAAAAAAAATCTATAACTTTGTTTTAAATTATCAAAATTTATTGTTCAACCATTCGTTTTAAAGGTATTGGCGAGCTCTTTTGAATGATACCGATCATGAAAATTTACTCCCCTCGAGAGGGGACTTCCCCCCAGGGGGGGGGGAGGGGGGAGACTCCTACATACACAAAAAAAACTTCCCAGTTAACTATCTCTATTACAAATAATCTGGTGTGTCACTCACACGACTTTCTCTTACCCTGAAATTTAATACTATAAATACAGGTTGCAGATTAAGAAGTAAGATAACGAGAACTGTCATGTAAACCTATGCTAAACAATTCAAATTAGGCTTCAGAAGAGTTTTATACGATAATTAGTTCTGTGTGAGGGGGGCTACCGCCCCCCTCAACCCCCTGTTTCATTAATGCACCTACATTTATATAGAATTTAATTCGGTTATTAAAAAATAATTCTGTTTTTTAAAAATAATTTATTAAAATTATTATTTAAAAAAATTATTTTTTATGATAATGCAGACGATTTCCATATTAGAGAGGTAGTGTAACGCTAAATATCCAAAAAAAGTGCATTTTACTCTCAATATTAAAAAAAAAAAAAAAAAAAAATACGATTTTTTTTTTCTAAGGTTTTTTTTTTTTTTTTTTTGTTTTGTTAAAAGTAAAAAAAAAAAATCTATAACTTTGTTTTAAATGATCACAGATTTATAGTTCAACCATTCGTTTTAAAGGTATTCGCAAGCTCTTTTGAATGATACCCATCATGAAAATTTACTCCCCTCGAGGAGGACTTCCCCCCCAGGGGGGGAGGCGAGGCTCCCACATACACAAAAAAATTTTCCCAGTTAACTATCTCTATTACAAAAAATATATGTTCGTTTCATTTGGTTTAGTGCAGTCTATAGACGTTAAACTCTACTTACCTGCAATTTCCCCCATAGACGTAATGTATTAGAATTATCTTGATTGTCCCTGTACACGAACCATTTGCTTGATCTTAACGAAAAGCTTACTGTAGCATCCCTATATGATACACATTTAGAATACCAAGTTTGAACTTTCTGCCATAATTTGTTTTTGAGATATGCTGATAACAGACAGACACACACACAGACACACAGACCATTTTCTAAAAACATGATTTTCGTATTCAGGGGACCTCAAAACGTGTAAATATAACAAAATCTCGCGTTCGAAAATTTGACCCGAAAACAATACTTTCTCTACCTTATGGGTAAGAGAAAGTAATATATATTCGTTTCATTTGGTTTAGTACAGTCTATAGACGTTAAACTCTACTTACTTGCAATTTCCCCCATAGACGCAATGTATTAGAATTCTCTTGATTGTCCCTGTACACGAACCATTTGCTTGATCTTAACAGAAAGCTTACTGTAGCATCCCTATATGATACACATTTAGAATACCAAGTTTGAACTTTCTGCCATAATTTGTTTTTGAGATATGCTGATAACAGACAGACAAACACACAGACACACAGACACACAGACACACACACAGACATACACACAGACCATTTGCTAAAAACATGATTTTCGTATTCAGGGGACCTCAAAATGTGTAAATATAACAAAATCTCGCGTTCGAAAATTTGACCCAAAAATAATACTTTCTCTACCTTATGGGTAAGAGAAAGTAAAAAAAAAAAAAATCGATAACTTTGTTTTAAATTATCATAGATCTATAGTTGGACCATTCGTTTTAAAAGTACTGACGAGACCTTTCGAAAGATACCCATCTTGAAAATTTACTCCCCACCCCCCTGGGGGGAAGCGATGCCCCCACATGCACAATAATTTTTTTCCCTAGTTAACTACTACTATTATCAATAATTCATATTAATTTTACAATCACAAGTTAAAAATAACTCTCATTATGTACATTTAAACGAAATTTTGTCATATACTCTCATGTTAAAAATTTAGAAAAAATGCGATTACAGCGCCACCTGTTGAGCGATTGATCCCCAAATCTAATCAGCACCAGTTTATGTCAGGGTCCAACTAAATACCAAGTTTCGGTAAATTTCGTTCATTGGTTCGTGAGATACAGCGTTCACAAAATTCGTGATACACACACACAGACAAACAGACCATTTTCTAAAAACTATCGAATCGTGTTCAGGACATCACAAAACGTGTAAATCCATCGAAAACCGGAGTTCGAAAATTTTCACGAATTCAATACTTTTTCCATATTACATACAGAAGAAAGTAAAAAAAAAAAACATTTAGCTATTTATTTTTTCACATATTTTCACGTTATATTTAAAATACATAAGAAGAAAGTATTTAAACTTTAAAAAAATTTTGGCACCCGGTTTCCGGTAGTTTGCACGTTTTATGAAGTATAGAACACAATTTTACCATTTATAGAAAATGTTTGTGTGGGAGACAAAAATTTTGTGGCATCTCTAGCTCAAGAACTGATGCCCAGAATTAGGCACAAGTTTATATTTAGTAGAGCCTTGACATAAATTTGAGCCTATCAACTTTTGGTGCAAAAGCCCTATAAGTGGCATTGCTATTTTGCGATTTCTCCCATTTATGGTACAGCTATACATTTCAGCTTCTAGTGTGTATTTTCCAAAGGTGATATGCGAGATAGCCATTATGAAAGATTATGTGGCTTCACTTTGGATGTATATTTGCGGATAGGTGACGTTGTTATGCTACAATTTAGATAAAGTCTTACAGGTATGGGAAGGCTATATCTAAATTTCTATGGCGTACAAATACACCAAACTTTATATGCAAGATGACCATTAGAAAAATAAATATTAACTTAATTTGAGTGTATATCGTAGGTGCGCTATTACGCATCTTCCGTGATTTTCACGAGGCCCGATCTTAGCATCCATTGTTTAAAATTGTACCAAATTGCATAACTGAAATCTTTATTGTGATAAGTTTTAATTACATTTTTGTGCATGTTAACAGTAGGTGGCTTTGTTATGCAGAATTGTACAGAAAAAAGTTTTTTGATAGCCACAACATACTAGTTATTATTGTTATTATTATCATTATTATTATTTATTCTCATAAAAAAAAAAGAAGAAGAAAGTTTATATAGTTAGCATGGATATTAGATCAATTTTAAACAGTATATATTTACCCATTAAATCATAAACAGAATTCTCAAAAATGGAAAATTCAATATCACAATTTTTATATTAATTTTTTTAAATAAATATTGACGGATATCAACGATTAGTAAAGTCTAAAATATATAAGATGATCCCTGATCATAAATGCGAAGTCCTTAATACTTTTTAAAATTATTGAAACGAATTGGAAACAAAAAATGGGAAGAATATATACGATAACTAAGAAATTAGTGTATTTATTTCAGAAAAATATTCGTAACCGTACGAAGCATTTTACAGAAACTGTTGATGATGATAATACACTAAATTTTTTAACGTCCTTCTGTAAAAAATTAAACGCGGTATGATGTCCGTTTGTTAAATGCAAAGTAATACTATACCTTAATTTAATAGCATATTCAAAATTAACATAGGAAAAGTCTTCAATGTATAGAACGCAAAAGCGAGCAATTAACAAAAAATATACAGTTATTTCGGTAGCGTTGAGCATACCCTCATCAGAGCATCAACCGAAACAACCGTCTGCAATTTTCTCTTATTATTTCCTTTGGCGTTCTACAATTGAAGACCTTTCCTGTGTTTATTATCTATAGCGCCAAGTCTCCTTTTAATATTCACTAGCGAGCTTCGCCCGCTAGCGGGTCAGTATTTTGAAATGAATAACTAAAATTCATGAATCACTAACAGTAACAGTAACTTTTAGTATTAAGGAAGGAAATTAAAAAAAGAAATCATTTCTGATTGGGTAAAAAGTCGGACCGTGTCCCCACTGCCTTGGGCAGCGCAGACCCGTGCGCGCTGCGCGCGTACGTGTTAAGGTATACGCGCACTGCACGCATATTCCTTCTCAAATCAAATTTTTTATCTTAAGAAAAGTCATTTCTCATCGGTTAAAATGTCGGACCAGGTCCCCACTGCCTTCAGCAGCGCAGTCCCGTGCGCGCATCGCGCGCACAAGTTAGGGATACGCGCGCGGTGCACACCTATTTCTTCCCCACCCTTTTAGCCCCTCTTAATTAACCTACGTATACCAATTTTGAACGGTCTAACTCAATTAGCTGAGATGCAAAAGAAAACCTAATCAGGAAACCTCAAAACGTGTAAATCAGGTGAAAACTTTCAATAATATAAAAGAACATTAAAATATCTTTCAAATGATGTATTAAAAATAATTTAATCATAATTAGAAATTGAAATATTGATATTTTAAAATACTACAGCGCCATCTTGCGGTACAAATTTCTGTAATCTATTGTTCCATTCCAGATCAACACAGCTTTCAAATGATGTATTTCTCATGAAATTATTTTAATTAGTAGCTGAGATACAAAAGAAAACTGATTCAGGAGACCTCAAAACGTGTAAATCTGGTGAACTCTTTCGATAATATAAAAGAACTTTAAAATATCTTTCGAATGATGTATTAAAAATAATTTAATCATAATTAGAAATTGAAATACGCGTATTAGAATAAAATTTAATTTGCAATTAAAATGTAATTTTTTTCAAAAATCGATGAAATTTGAACTGCAACTATCCCCTGTGCTGTTAGTTGCGCACACAAAGTTTCAAAAAATTTAGAAGAAAATTGAAGCATTTTGAAATTTGCAATTTTTATTCCTAGTAGAAAAAAAAACACGTGATCTCAAGTGGTAAAATATTTCCTTCTTTTGGACGGAAATCGAATTCTCTCTTCTCTGTCAAGGTCAGTTGCCATGGTAACCCACCCCATGGATCAAGATAGCAAGCAGTATTCAGTTCATTATGGAATGAGAATGGCCGTTTTCAGTGGTTTAATGCCTAAAATTAAAAAAATTATAACTCATTCAATTTTTGAAAATTTCTCTCAGTCTTTTGGAAATTGAATTTTGGAAGCGAGATCTATATACAAAAAAAAAAAAAAAAAGAAATGATTTATCTCTAAACGATTTTGAGTTATAAAATGTTTTGTGAAAAAATCAATGTTTCGTAAAATCTAAAAATATGGATCGCTAATCCGTATTTTGTAAAAATGTTTATATGGTTTGAAAGAGGATTAAATGACCTTTCCAAATATTTCAGTTGTTAAGAAATGGAACAGTTACTCGGTCGTACAGGGCGTTTCAAAAAAGACGATCGAGAAAAAGAGAAATTTTCGACCCTTTTTAAAGCTTTTCTTAAAAAATATAAAAAATACCTATTTTTTAAAAAAAAATTGTACCGTAAGAATCGGTAATAAATGCTCTTTCTTTTGGTACAGGTGTATTTTGATATCTCGAACCGTTCGAGCAGGATCGCTTTACAAAAACCCACGAAATTTTCTCTTTCTTCTTCTTTTCAGGTACGCGGTTCCGGCCGAAAATGATGATCGCCTGCCATTTTGAATCGTTTTTTTGTTAGTCATGGGTCGACATTTTAATTAATATCTCAGCTAATTAGGGTCGCATCGTTTAGCAAATTAGATATCGTACATCTGCGATAAACTCTCCGTCCGACGGTAGCTGTTCCAAGTCAGTGCGACCATTAGTGGCCGAGCCTTAGCTGCTTCAAGCCATTTCTCACAGACACACACACGCGCACAGATTTTAATAATATAAGAGATGTGTAAATTTGGTAGTGATGGAAGATACATAATTTCAAACAATTATAATAAAGATTTTTTGAGGAATTGGACGTATTAGTTTTTTCAAGAACGAAACGTTTTATAAATCAAGATTGATGTCTGGGACCCTTTGATTAACGGCTACCAATTGAACAATCCCGCCCGATGTCTCACATGCACAATCGCTCATATGAAAGTTAGAAATTTCGGTTTCCTTTTTTTTTTTTTTTTTTTTTTTTTTCTTCTCTCTCTCTCATCTGTGCTGGGAATACAAATCTAGTACTGGATGGATGAAATTAATTTCACCCATAAGAGTCATGTTTATATTATTACCGAACATATGAAAAATAAAAAATATATATGAATTTTTCCAACTTTCATTTGAGAGTGATATGAGTCAGCTATCGATTGAATTAGTTCATTTGACTAATTATTGCGACGTTAACCTAAATGTCCCAGGCTCAAATCCTGCTCCAGTCTGTATGCATTCAAATTATATCAGCATAGTTTTTTTCATAAAATTCATCTCACATATAAAGGCTGATGCCCTTACACACAATAGAGACTGAAATATAACCTTCTTGTAAATGGAAAAACAAAATTGTAACACAGTAACACTGCCTATTGGTTGATATGAACCCAAAGGAGTCAACTTAAATTTTTATAATAGCCATCTTACATATCAAGTTATAGCATACACTATAGAAGCTGAGATAGAGCTCTCCTGTAGATGGGGAAATTTTAAAGCATAGCAGAGCCACCTTTCTGTCGACATGCATCGAAATTAAATCAGCATACTTTTCTTTTATAAAGGCCCTTTATCATATTAAGTTTTGTGCATTTATACACTACAGACAATGGTATTCAGCCTTCTCTTAAATAGGAAAAAGTTGCAACATAGCAGCCTCATCCATTGGAAGATATGCACCGAAAAACGGTTAATTATGTCAGCTTGAAATTAAATATAAAGTTTCATGGAATTGTGTGCCTTAGTTCTTGTTGTTATAAAGGTTTTGTCACACACACAAATGCGCATACAGACAAATATCAATTCAAAGATCTTCCCAAGGCATTCAGGACCTTTTAAAACCATCAGGAACTAGAAATCGAAAAATTATATGAATCTACTACTTCTTTTTCTTTACTTTAGAAGAAAGTAAAAATCGTTAACTCTGCAATTGATACAGCTTTTTAAATCTACTTTCTTGTCTAATTAGAAATGTTTTTTTATTAAAAATAACACTTCTCGGAAGGAAAATCGGTCCCAACACCAATTTTGCAAATTCTTATGTAAAATGACCTCCTGAAACTGAATATGACGCCCATTTTGCCCTATACCCTCCGTTTTTTAGGGAAGCCCCTCTAAGTTTTCTTACTTTTCGGTAATTTTATGGCTATAAATTTGATTTGTAGGGAGAGAAAGAATTATTTTAACTGTTAAATATCTTCTGAGGGGCTACAGAGTTGGAAAATTCTAAAACATAAACATTTGCATCAAGGGGAAAATTTGTGTGGGGGGGGGGGGGATTTGCCACTGAAATTATGTATTGCATTTATTATATTTGTTTTAATAAATCATTGTTATTGTTTATTAACCATTATATTTTTTATGTATTTAAGTGTTAAAATATTTATTTTTACATTCTCCAAATCAAATTTATGGCTATAAAATTACCAAACAGTGATAAAAGTTGGGGGAGGGGGTGACGTCCCAAGAAAACGGTAGGTATTTGGGTAAAATATGGATCATATTTGGATTCGGGAGGTCATTTTACATAAGAATCAGTAAGAATGGTATGAGGACTCGAAATTTATTTTATTATTATTACATATTATTATTATTATTTTGCAGTCAGTGTAATATATTATAGTATTTTTTATCTCTCTCATACGTACCGCTTACGAAAAATTTAATGAAGTCCAAGATACGTTTTTGAGTTTACAGCCAAAATAAGAGCGTTATTTATTAGTCTTTGATTCGGTCAGGCAAATATATGCTGATTTGTATGTGCATGCATATATATTCGTATATGCAAGGAGCAGAGTAAAATCGCGAGGAAGCCTTTATCTGCGCAACCTTTGGTCGCAGACATATATACTACTTCCACTAACAAAATTTTTTAAAAAATGTAAGTATTTATCACATGGCATGCTTAAATTAGGAAAAAAAAAATCAGTTTTTGAAAATTACAACTAATTTTTTATACCGTCTTGGGGTCCTCGAATCATATTTAGTAAATGTTGACACTCATCCTAACAAATATCACAGAAAAAGTTTCACTTCTGTGCGCTCAAAGTTGACAAAGATATTTAGTTTCAATGTTTAGGATTCTTCCACATTTATTTAATTTATTTATTTATTTATTTATTTATTATTTATTTATTTATTGTGGTGGGGGGGGAGGAGGGGGCTTTATTAAGGGGTCGGTTAAAAAATTCCTCAATAAAGCCCGAGAAAAACCCAAACTTTGAAACTAATTTTCTCGGTCAATTACGTAATAATTCATACAGTGCTATCTAAATCACCCCAGTATATTAATAATTTCAGAACAAAAACGTTTCTTTTTGGATATATATATATATATATATATATATATATATATATATAAAGAAACGTTTCTCTTCTGGTGACTTAGAAAGCATTGTAGGAATTATTACGTTCAATTTATAATATCATGTGTTTAAAAACATTTTATACTTCGAAATACATGTCTACGACCAATGGTTGCGGAGATAAAGTCCTCCTACAGGTTTTCAAATATATATATATATTTAATAACTTGTATATACAGTCCATGAGGCGACAGACCAAATTATGCTCAGAAATTGAGTTTCGTTTGCCATGTCAGATAACAAAGAAATTGCTTATTTTTGTGAAAGGTAGATGCATGTAAAGTAGAATAATATTATAGTTTTAAAAAATTAAAGAACACGCTTTTATAGAAATGTGAACTAAAAAAGGACAAAATATCTATCTTAGTATTAAAATGCAGTGTAAGAGAAAATCGTGTGAGTGACACACCATAATATTTACATACATTTAAATCTTTAATTAAAATAACTTCAAAAATAAAATTAAATTAAAATAACCTCAAAACTTTAATTAAAATAACTTCAAAAATAAAATTAAAATAAAATAACTTCAAAACTTTAATTAAAATAACTTCAAATAATAATATCCAAAAACGTTTCTTTTTGGATATATATATATATAAAGAAACGTTTAGAATAATAAAATTAAATTAAATAAAATTAAATTAAAAATAAAAATAAATTGAAAGAAATAAAATTAAATTAAATTGAAAATAGAAATTAAATTAAATTAAATTGAAAATAGAAATAAAATTAAATTGAAATAAAATAAAATTGAAATAAAATTGAAATAAAATTAAAATATAAATTATAAATTAAAATAAAATTGAAGTAAAATAGAAATTAAATTAAATTGAAAATTAAATTAAATTAAAATAACTTCAAAACTTTAATTAAAATAACTTCAAATAATAATATCCAAAAACGTTTCTTTTTGGATATATATGTAGTAGCAAGTTCTTCTTCTCCTCTGACCTTGCTTGCCGCAACTGCTGAATCTAAAGCTATTCGGTTTCTCTTTGCCGTTCCTGGGGGACTACAACGAACACTTCGTAAAGCTCACGACGTGAGAACTTCATGATGCCGAGTTTGGAAGATCTCACCAAAATGTTTACGACAATCACTTTTGGCCCTACAATGAACCGATCGGAAGCCGTGAGCGGAAGCCGAATTGCGAGTTTCAGCTTCCTATACTATCTGACCAATCACAGTGTGTTAATGGTCGAAAGTGAATACGCTAAGATATTGTCAGCAATTTTTTAATAAAAACTGGTGATTTAAAAAACAAAAATGATGCACATAAGTTATACTTTTTTGAAAAGAACTTTCAAAATTATGAATTTTTTGTGTGAACACTATGTACGTTTAGTAATTTGTTTTAAAGATATTTGATTAAGAAGTTTACGAGAGACGATAGGTCTGTTGCTCTTACCTTAAAATAATAAAACAAAAATAACCCTAAAATTAAAGACTAAAGAATAAGTTTCGGAAAATAATCAATTTTGACGTCTTCAGAGCAATAAATTCTAAGTTAAATCCTGTGAATTCATCGTTCATAATAAAATAATTGTAAAAATGCTCATTTAAGGACTCTGTAATAACTAGCATAAGGAGCACGTCATATGTCTCCTAGTGGCTTAGACACAGAGCATTTTGTTGCAAACCAACAGTACCCGGGTTCAATCCTCGTCAAATCCTTTTAAGTTTTTTTTTTTTTTTTTTTTTTTTTTTTTTTTTAATTTATAAGTCTGGAAAAAAGAAGTTAAAAATAAATAATTTGCCAGTTGTAAGTTTTAATTCAGCAATTAATTTCTACTTCATTATTAGTTGAATTTAACTTTTATTTCAATATAAACTCAAGTAAATATTTCAAAAGTACACATTTTAGTTTTAAAATTTAATTGCCTATTTTTAAAATATTTTTTAATTTAATTAAAACAAAAAAGTTAAATTTAATGAATAATGAAGTAGAAAAAAAAATTAGTAAATTAAATAATACATATATACACAATAACAAGAGATTAAATTAAGAATAAAGAAATAAATAATAAAGAAAAAAGAAAAAATATTTCAGTTTAAAGTTTAATTTCTGTTTAATAACAACTTTTCAAAAAATGAAAAATGATCAAACATTTTATTTTTAAATTATTTTATTTAAACTAACAAAAAGAAGAGAGAGAGAAAAAAAGAGAGAGAAGAAGAAGAAAGTTCCATTTTTGTTAAATTAAATTAATAACAATAATAATAATAAATTATACATTATCAAATTACATTAAACATTTTTATTTATTTATTTTTGATTAGTGTACGTGCTCTTACTCTAGCAAAATATTTGAAATATTTGAAGGGATGATAATAATTTATGGGAGGAAAATTAAATTAGTTACAAATTTTAGCTTCTGGTATATAATAACTATAATTAAATTTAAATGTTATATATATATATAACATTTAAATTTAATTATTGTTATTATATGCCAGAAGCTATATATATATATATATATTACATTTAAATTTAATTATAGTTATTATATACCAGAAGCTAATATATATATACATATATATATATATACACAAATATCGAAATATAAGCATTTTATTATTATTATTTTATTTCATTCAGAAAGGGGGAAGGAGATTTTTTTTTTTTTCTACTTTTAAATTAAATATTCATATTTTCCTTGTTAGTAATAAGAGAAATTAGGCAATTGCTAATACATGCAACATTGCGTATAATATATATATATATATATATAGAACTGTGGTGCTTTTATCACAAAAAATAGTCTATTAGAATGAATTTCTAAAAATAATCACTTTTGTAGTCCTCAGACCTTTAAATTTAAGCTAAATCATGTGAATTAATCGTTCGTAATGCTAGTTTCATAGCAATCTTATCTTAAAGAGAATATATTTATGATAACTAAGGTAGCTTCTATGGATTTTTAGCTTCCCCCCCCCCCCCCCCCAACGAATTTTACATATTAAAGTGCGTTGATTAAAGAGCTTGCTCATTGCCTTAAAATTTTTTAACCGAGAGTTCCCAAATTGAATCCCTGGCAAGGGATAATAGTTTATATACATGTGTATATTTTATTCAAAAAAAAAAAAAAAAAAAAAAAAAAAAAGTTATATATATATGTATGTATTTTATGCACAATATTCCACATATTAGCAATTCCTTAATTTATTTTATTACTAATAAGAAATATACGAATATTTAATTTAATATTTAGAGGAGAGAAAAAATAAAGAAAGAAAGAAAGAAAATCTTTCTTTTTTTTTCTTTTCTTTCTCATTGAAATAAAATAATTAAAAAAAAAAAAATGCTTATATTTCGACTTATTTTTTTTTTTTTTTCGACATTTAATTTTATTTATTATTTGCCAGAAGTTAAAATTGTAACTAATATAATTTGCCTCCATAAGTTATCCTTTCAAATATTTTGTTAGAGTATGTATAAAAGTAACAAAATAAATAAATAAAAATGCTTAAGTTAATTTGATAATATATAAGTTTTTTAAATTATTAATTTAATTTAACAAAAACGAAATCCCATCCCCCTCCTTTTTTTTTTTCTTTTTTCAGTTTAAATTAAATAGTTTAAAATTAAAATGTTTGATCTCTTTTCTGCTTTTGAAAAGTCGTTAAACAAATATTAAACTTTAAACTGAAATATTTTTTCTTTAAAAATTATTTATTTATTTAATTTCTTGTTATTGAATGGATTACTTTTAATGGTTACTTTTGAAATATTTATTTGCATTTATACTGAAACAAAAGTTAAATTTAATTAATAATGAAGTAGAAAATAATTGCTAAATTAAAACTTACAACTGGCAAATTATTCATTTTAAATTAATTTATTTTTCTTCATATATATGTATACAATAATTAAAAAAAATATATATATATATATATATATAAAATAGAGTTAACGGGGTTTGAACTGGGGTACTGTTGGTTTGAAAGTGAATGTTCTGTGTACAAGCCACTAGAAGACGTACGACGTTCTTCTTAAGTTATTTATTATGCAGTCCTTAAGTGAGCATTTTTTACAATTATTTCATTATGAACGATGAATTCTTATGATTTAGCTTAGAATTTATAGTTCTGAGGATGTCAAAAATGATTATTTTCAGAAATTTATTCTTTAGTCTTTAATTTTTAGGGTTATTTTTGTTTTATTGTTTTAAGGTAACAGCAACAGACTTATTGTCACTCGTAATCTTTCTAATCAAATATCTTTAAATCTAATCATTAAATGTATACAGTATTCACACAAAAAATTAATAGATTTGAAAGTTCTTTTCAAAAAGTATGACATACGTACATATTTTTTAATTCATCGGTTTTTTGTACTAAAAATGGCTGACCAAGTTCTCACTTCGTAATCGCGATTTCACTAGCTTTCAGAGGGTGATATTTTAGAGGTAGATAACGAAGACAGATACCGGCAGTGAGAAGCTTCCGATGCGTTCGTTGTAGCACTTTTTCGTGATTGTCGAAAAGTGACGTCACAACACAGAATTCTCGGCTAGAACTCGGCAGTGAAAAGATTACGAAGTGCTCGTTGTAGGGCCCCTGGAATCAAAAGCAGCTAAGTTTTCCCGTAGCGATGTGAGTATCGGCAGAGAGAGAGAGCAGAATATGAGCGGAAGTGCGTGCCTGTGACGTGAGTGACACCACTTCCTCAACACACGCTGCTAAGAGCATTGGAAGAAAAAAATTCAGTTTTCGACGGAGCTTGCATACGTGACGGACGCAAGCTTGTATTTGATAACTTTGTTTTCGAGTTTTCGACGGAAAGTTTGACGAAGCTGCACACGAGAGGTGCAGGGCTTGTTTATAAAAACTTTGGTTTTCACGTTTGACACATTTAGTGAAGGACCAAGTGATTTATCTATGTGACGAATTATGATTAATTTGACGAACTGTTGAACTCACTTTGGATAATTAATTTTAATACTCATCAGCATTCCTGTAAATATTGTAATATATTTTAACTTTCTTTATTAAATTTTAAGTAATTAGTAAATAATAGAATTATTATTGTTCTTAAAATTCTTAAACGCCCACAACACACTGCAAACCACATCTCAGAAGTGGGATAAAGAATGTGGGATTGAACGTTAATTTTTAGTTAACATAAATTATTTTGATCGCTCGTAAATGTTTGGATCAAGAATGAATCGTGAAATCGAAATCTTAATTTAACTTAAACTTCGGATTGAACGCGATAAAGAATAGAACATTTACTTTTATAAAATGTGAACTTTTTTTTAAATGATGATGCACCTGGACTGATAAAATATAAACTGTTCTTAAAATATGAACTGAACTGTGATAAGTGGTGAATTATAAAGTTTTTATTTATGGTGTGACATTCGATTATGTGGATAAAGGAGTGACAAAGCGTGATATGTTCTTCAAAGTACTCAAGGATTTAAAAAAAAAAAAAAAAAAAAACGACGAATCGACCGAAGGAAAATTTAAATAAAAATTAGAACAACAGCTGTTTCTGCTCTACAAAGGTATGTACATTTTATCTTGTTATACAATGGTTTCGCTTGGGGATATACCCAAGATTAGCGCTGCACTGAGGACTGAGAGCTATAGTAAAATTAAAATTCTGCATCGCTTTTTATTCAATGATATAGGTGACAGGAAAAACCGATGCAGAATAAGAAAATTTACAGGATTTAACTTTGCCGTTGACGATAACAATTATATTCAAAAACAAAAATTCATCGACGAAAATTTTTCGTCGAATGAATTGATTATTATTAGTAACTTGTTAAGTGTTTCATTCGACGGCACGAAAGAAGAAATACGCGATAGATTGTTGTTAAAATTAAATGACATAGAATTACTCAAGGAAGAAAATTCCGACAATGAATCGGAAGATGACGATTCTGAAAACGAATTTGACAGTGATAATAACGTCGAAAAAACTGACTCCTCTGTGTAATGCCATATGAATGATAATAAGTGCTATGAAAATAACTGTGATTATGATGATGGCAAAATAAAAAAAAATGGAAATTGTAATAATGGATCACTTGGTGCAACTGTTTCTTTCAATGACTTTGAAAATAATATTTCCAAATTTAGCGGCGAGCCGCATGACAATATCATCGATTGGTTTACCGAATTTGAGGAAATAGCTAAAATGTTTGATTTAAATGAGTTACAAAAATTAATTTTCTGTAAAAGGTCTTTGAGCGGAAACGCTCTGTTGTTTATAAGATCTGAAAAGGGACTACTAACATACAAAAAATTAAAAAATGCACTCATTAATGAGTTTAGGTTTGAGATTAACTCTGCCTCATTACATGATATGCTGAGTAAAAAGAAAATGAAAACTAATGAATCAGTTACGGAATATTATTTTAAAACGCGTGAATTGTCAAAAAACGGGCACATTGAAGATGCCGCGTTAATGCATTACGTGATCCAAGGAATAAATGATAAAGTGAAAATAAACTAATTTTTTATGGTGCCAAAAATATTCGTGAATTCAAAGAAAAAATTAAATTGTATGAAATATATAAAAGAGACAATGAAAAAAATAAATTTAAATTTGATAGAGTTGAAAAAGTAGAATACAGTGCAAAATTGAAACCCATCAAACATAATGTATATGAAAAATTTAGTCCTAGAAATGAAGTTAATAAAATATGCTATAATTGTGGTGATAAAAACCATGTGTCTAGGGACTGCCCCCACAAAGCTAAAGGTTTTAAGTGCTTTACTTGCAAGCAATTCGGGCATAAAAGTTCGGAGTGCCCAGGTTCGAAACAAGAAGTTGAGATATTGTGTATTGGTGTAAATCAAAATATGAGTAAAATTATACAAGTAAATGATATAAATTTCATAGGTATAATAGACACAGGAAGTGAAGCAACATTGTTGCGTAAAAATTCTTTTGATAAATTAAATGTAAAAAAATTAAATACTATGAGTACTACTTTGAAGGGGATCGGGAAAAGTTCAATAAAGCCGTTAGGCTCATTGGATGTCGATCTTAAAGTTGATGATTTTGAAACCAAAACTAATATTTATGTCGTAGAAAATAACGTGATACCCTATGATATAATCCTCGGTATGAATGTATTAGTGTTAAGTGAAACAACAATTAATGAGAAAGGTATTTTTGTGAAAAATAAGTCTAATTCTCTCGAGGTAAATTTAGTAACAGTACTTCCAGTAAATGCATATCAAAGTGAAATTAAATCGAATGTTGTTATTGATACCCCCATTAACTTTGAGAACAAAAATTTTGAAAAATCCCCAGAAATAAATACAACATTGAATAGTGTTAAAAAATGTGAAAATGTAACCCCTCAACCAATTATGCTGTCAAAAAAATCATTAGAATCTCCCGAAAAAGCCGTAAGTGAAAATGACGATGAAGACGAAAATGACGAAAGTGATGACGATAAGGTGCTTTTGAAGGACGAAAATAGTGTAAATGATGACAGTGAGGAAGAAGAGGAGCCTCGACGACAGAAACAAAGTCAGACGAGCATTTTCCAGACAGATGATGATAGTGATGAAGAGGAGGAGCCGCGCCGAAAGGGACGAAGTCAGACAAATGTTTCCCGAATGAAGTCGCCAAATCAAGAAAACACTTATTTGAAGAAAGACGAGAAACAAGTCCTACTTGAAAAAATTTCACAGTTAGCCGAAGAGTTGAAAAAATTAAAAGGAAAAGTTGACGAAAATTCCAAACTCCTTAAAAGAAAGAAATCCAGAAAAAGGCCATCGAGAATAGATTCCACTGAGTGTAAAAGACAGAATTTGCCAAAAGAAGAGACTGCCAGTGTAAATTTGAGAAAGTTGTTCATCCCATCACTTCCATTGATGACCACAATTAGCGAGATAGCCATATTATTTCCCAAAGCTGTACAAATAAAATTAGAAGTTTTCCCTACATATAAGACTGTCATTATAGACTTTTCGACTGAACTTGATGCAACAGAAGCCTTAAAAGGCATTGAAACTGAAAATGATCGATTAGAGGGTCTCGAGTTCGAGTCCCAAAATAATTTTGAGCCCCAAAGTAAAGATTTGAGTACACATGATAAAAAACAACTTTCTATAGTTAAAAAGAAAAATAAAGCTAAATGCAAGTTGAGTAGACATCCACCAAAAACTCATACCATAGGCAACCAAGTTGCCGTAAACCCAAAATTGACTTTTTCCTGTGACTATGCAACAACAAAAATGAAAAATGATAATATTGATGAAAAAGTTAGAAATGGATGCCATGAAGCCTCCTATTGCACATTTACTCGTGCTAAGATCCTCAGACATAGGATCACTTAGCTGAAGAGCAAAAATATGAAAATTCTCATAAACTGTAAGTAGTATGTTATTATTTTATGTTGCCTTTTTTTTTTTTTTTTTTTTTTTTTTTGTATTTTTCAGTGTGACAACCTGGAGGACCAGCCGGATGTAGGACGGCCGATCCTGTAGTAGCAAGTTCTTCTTCTCCCCTGACCTTGCTTGCCGCAACTGCTGAATCTAAAGCTATTCGGTTTCTCTTTGCCGTTCCTGGAATCAAAAGCAGCTAAGTTTTCCCGTAGCGATGTGAGTATCGGCAGAGAGAGAGAGAGCAGAATATGAGCGGAAGTGCGTGCCTGTGACGTGAGTGACACCACTTCCTCAACACGCGCTGCTAAGAGCGTTGGAAGATAAAAATTCAGTTTTCGACGGAGCTTGCATACGTGACGGACGCAAGCTTGTATTTGATAACTTTGTTTTCGAGTTTTCGACGGAAAGTTTGGCGAAGCTGAACACGAGAGGTGCAGGGCTTGTTTATAAAAACTTTGGTTTTCACGTTTGACGCATTTAGTGAAGGACCAAGTGATTTATCTATGTGACGAATTATGATTAATTTGATGAACTGTTGAACTCACTTTGGATAATTAATTTTAATGCTCATCAGCATTCCTGTAAATATTGTAATATATTTTAATTTTCTTTATTAAATTGTAAGTAATTACTAAATAATAGAATTAGTATTGTTCTTAAAATTCTTAAACGCCCACAACCCACTGAAAACCACATATATATATATATATATATATATATATATATATATATATATATATAAAGAAACGTTATAACTTAGAATTAAACAAAAACCATTTTTTAAAAAATCTCCCCTGACTGGGATCGAACGCTGGACCGTTAGGTTCGTAGCGCGGCGCCTTACCTCAATGCCACATGGTACACGTAGGGAAAGTATTTTTTTACAATATAATTTTTTTGTTTGCTCCCAGAGCAGTTACAAACATACATACAAACAAACATACATACAGGTGAAGCTAATAAAAGCGTGTTGAAAATGCAATCTTCCTTCAAAAATAATTGCACATGCATATTTTTTTTACAAGCAAGAAAAGACATACAGCAACATTTTCATAAAAACTGTTAAAATGCTTTCAAATTTTACAAGAAACTAAATTTTATTTTTTCTATTGAAAAATAAAAAAGAAATGTTTCAAAACTATCTGTAAAAAGAAAAATAATATGAAAAAAATATATATACTTTTTATGAAAGTTATATGCATTTTAGAAGGACTTGGCACCTTTGACGACATTGCTGAAGTAGGTTTCATTTAAAAGATTATCTTTTAATTTAACATTTATAAATTGAACTATATTAGGTTTGTTCAATAAAATACATATTTAGGAAACATTTTGTATGGTATTATATATATATATAGAGAGAGAGAGAGTCGGTAACAAAAGTGTCCGAACACTAGCAAAAATTCCTATGTAAAAAAAGTACACTTCATACAGTTTTGTTAAATAAATTCTTATCGAATAATGTTCTTACACTGACTAAGAACAGGATTCGACAAAGATTTATTTAACAAAACCGTATGAAGTGTACTTTTTTTACATAGGAATTTTTGCTAGTGTTCGGACACTTTTGTTACCGACTGTACCTAATGTATATATAGGGGAGACCCGTGTATCTAGGGCCGCTTTTTTTCAATGCCTAAAAACAGAGCCTTGACCTGTTTAAAATTATCAAACTGATATGTACATATCTTTAGGACTAATTACTTCCAATTGGGATTAATATAAATACATAAAATAATAAATTACGACAAATAGAAGGTTTTTAAAAAAATTTCACTCGTGGCGCTACGTACAACACCCTCTCATTGTACCTGGGGCCATTCTCTTAAATTTAGATTTCACTTTGTAATGAATAGAAAATAAGCATATAAACTTGTATTTTATAAAAGAAACAATACCAAGTAATATATTTATTTATCATATAATAATTATCATGTAAAATTGATTCGAATATATTAATAAATTAATTTGAATAGCCTTAATTTGAAATACGAATTTTTTCATTTTTTTTCTTTGGGATATTCTAACAGAATGTTTTTTTTTTTTTTTTTTCTGGAGTGTCTCTTGGATTTCTAGATCTCTCTGGTTTTCGGTCACATCTTTTCTTCGATGTAAGAGGTTTTGCTTTAGGTAAAGGTTTTTCTTAGGTTCGTGCCTGTTAAAGCATGGCACACGAAAAGATGTTGAAGGTTTCAAAATTTCAACAGGACACAAAACAGAGACGTCCAGTTCCATCATTGTTGGTTCACTTTCTTCAAAATCTTTTTTTTTTTTTTTTTTTTTTAATGGAAGGATCTTGTTTTTCAGTCACATTTGAACTTAAATATTCATCCTCAGTGAATGTGTTTTGATTCATTGGCTATATGCCGGATACACGAAAAGCCTGATAGAATGTTTACAGGAGTAAAGGCCAACGGATAGGACTTGCCAACATTTTCAGGAACGTCATTTATAGCGACTAGTTTACCAGGGTTTGCAAGCATCCAATTACTATAGACTGTACTGTGTTTCTTAACACTTTCGCGACCGCTGACATAGATTCACGTCATTTGAAAATATAGAACTCCACCAGTTGGGCGCTTCTTTTGCAGTTTATATGTTATTTGTTTCTAAATAATATACACAATATTCATATTTGTACAATCAGTACACTATGGATGCAAATACTTTGATTAGAGAGAGCATGATTATAATGCATATCTATTTGTAATATAAGTGTGAATACGGAAAATTTTGTTTTGAAAAAATGTAACTTATGAGAAAAACGCCCGCAAGTGGACCTTACTGTCAAAAAACAAAAGCATGCGGTTGCGAAAGTGTTAAAAGAGGTCCAAACATACTGGCCCTAGGTACAGGTTTTGGTAACTTCATTCAAAATGCTGATTAAATTAAATATCTCAATTATTGCTCAATATAAAAAACAAAATTATGCACTAGAAATAAAAGAAAAATATTTGACTTGCTTTTGTAAAATAGTAAAAGAGATGAGCTGCAAAATTTTACTTCAAACCATGTAAATTCGTTTTCTTCGTGTAACTTGTCAAAACTTTCTCCTCAAAAATTCCAAAGTAGTTGTAAAAGTAGCAATTGGTGTTGTTACTTGCCCAATTGAGTATTAAAACTTAAAATTAAATATTATTCAAATAAAGTGGGGTGGCCCTAGGTACACGGGTCTCCTCTATATTAGAGATTTGAAACCTTTAAATTGCGTTTTCTCAGTTTGCATTTTTTCATGAATTCATGATCTTCAAAATGCTTAAGTTTCTACAGATATTTAAGAAAGGACTTAAGAGGTCTCTCCACTTATCGTCCCGAGAAGCCAAAGCCAATGTTATTCTATGGAGAATTTCGCTCCATTATAACTTATTAATTAATATATATTTTTAAATTCCGTTTTCACATTCAGTAACTTCACAACAATTAAGCAATTTACCGCTTTCTAAAAACTAATTAATATTTTATTTTAAGGTTGTAAAATGCGAATTTTCCCAACGTGAAATTCTTCATTTCTGAGCTTAAAAATGAAATTTTAAAAAGTAAAAAAATCAATTTTTAGAAAGCGATAACCTTTTTAGCAGTTTCGAAATTTAAGAATATGTAGTTAATGAATTATAACATTGGCTTCGGCTTTCGGAGACGGTAGGTAGAGAGTCCCCTTTTTACTTTCTCTTACCTATAAGGTAGAGAAAGTACTGTTTTAGGGTAAAATTTTCGAACGTGAGTTTTTGTTATATTTACACGTTTTGAGAAACCCTGAATCCGAAAATCATGTTTTTAGCGAACGGTCTGTGTGTCTGTGTGCGTATTATCAGCATAGCTCAAGAACAAATAGTAGCAGAAAGCTCAAACATGATATTCTAAATGTGTATGATATACGGCTGCTACACTAAGCTTTTCCTTGAGATGAAGCAAATGGTTCGTGTACAGGGACGCCCAATAGAATTCTAATACATTACGTCTATGGGGAAAAGTGCTGGTAAGTACAGTTTAACATCTATACACTGCACTAGGACTAGGCTTTAGATCGATGTAAAATCAAATATCGATTTAACGCTAATATCGTTTATTCGATTTAAATATTTCATCTTCCGTGAAATATCGATGCAGAAACATAAAAAACGCGAACCTCTGATGCCAGGTTAAACCGATTCAGTAATGCTGGAATAATGCCAGATGGTTATTCATTAATTCATTCAGTCGGATACCGGTTTATTATAAAGCATGCGCAGTCATAAACAGCTAAATCATGAAAATCTTTACTCAATCAAACCGCAAAGAATCAAGAGAGTAATGTTTAGCCGTTTTGATTTAGTGTTGTGCAAGCGTACTGGGAAGAGAATATCGGTTTAAGACCCGACCCGAGGAAGCATATTCTTTCGAATGGATTACGGTTTTAGGAGCGCATGAGTAACGAAATGAAAACCAAGAAATAAGATATGTTCATTAATTCATTCGAAATTCGTTTGATTACTGGAGATTTACTTTATCAATATTAGTATTTTCTTCAGCTATTTTTATTATAGTTCCTGTTCCAATAATTAAAAAAGAAGATATTCCAGTTTCTGTTTATTAGATAAGTGAATAATTAACTATTCTTTATTAATATTTCCTGAAATTAATATTCTTTCATTAAATTTATTAATTTCAGTAAAGAATATGACATTGTCATATTGTCAAAAATAAATTAATTCAAACTACAGCGTCATCTTAGATATGATTATTCTAACCGAGGGCCGGGCCGGGCCTGAATGAATTTTTTTCCGGGCCGTGTCGGCCCGAATCTTTTTCTAGTTTTATCGTTAATCAACGAAAAACGAAAATGATAAACTATTTCTTCAGTCATTTATTTCACATAATTTTACAGGCTGGTATATCACATAAAATTTTATTTTGTTAAAAAATGTCTGTAACTTCAATTTAATTGCTTATCAGTCTGTCTGTTCGCAATCTGATTTTCCACAAATATTTTTAGCATGTTTCGAAATTAATATATTGGGTTGTTCGATAAATAATGTCGTTTTTTAAAACCTTCGCTTCTAAAAACCAAGGTTTCTTCGAACGTGGAATTTTTCAACTTACCGAAAGATGGCAAAAGGTCATCCAACAAAATGGTCAATATATCATTGATTAATGTTTGTTGTTAATATAAATAAATTCACTTTGAAAATAATGAAAAAAAAAAAAATTATTTATCGAACAACCCAATATTTTATTTCAAGTAATATTAAATGGTTTCCTATTCAAAATAGTATGCATGTCACTACTAGTTTACCCACATGTTCAAACAAAAGAAATTAGATACGTTACTGTGTATAAGGCTTTGTGCCCCCTATGGTCTGTAGAGTTAAGCTGGTATGAAGGCTATAAAAATCCTGCCGCTGTAACTTCTCTCTTAACTCTTTTTTCTTTTCTCCAGTGCACTGAATGAAAGTAGCATCATTTTTATCATGTACAAAAGCCTCTTTTCTCTAGAATATGGTTTGATTACCATTAAAATTTTGTTCGGATCACATGAAAGATTCGTATACATTACGGTACATAAGAGGGAATGGTTGAACGTGCATTTTTAGTAGTAATAACTAGTGCTGGGCGATGTTGACATTTCTTAAATCGATATATCGTTTATCTTAAATATCGATTTAATGTAGCGTTACCAACTGTAGGGATTAGTCCCTACACGTAAGGACTAAAAAAAAAAAAAAAAAAAATCGACCGAGACAGGGATTGAACTCAAAACCTTCTTTTATCAAACCGAACAATCTGGCACTGCACCAAGCTTTTTTGCTTACTAATTAAGTTTCGATCACTTTGATAAAAGGGATTAAATTTTCTAAGGTTTTATCTTGACCTATGGATAAGTTGTTGCACAAAATTTGCGCCTTATCCTACGTTTTCGACCACACTCTTCAATTTAATCTTAGTTTAATTTCAATAGGAATTTTATTATTCATACTTCCCTTGTAAGTGGATGTGTGGTAGATCCAAGTTTTGGCGCAACTTAAATTCAATCCCAAGAAGTAGAAAATTTAAAAAAAGAGGTTGAACCATTTTATGATATTGCTTATAATTTTTTTTCATATACAGTCGGCAGCAAAAGTATTCGAGCGCTAGCAATAATGCCTATGTAAGGGAAAAAAAAAAAAAAAGTACTCTTTATACTGCTTTGTTAAATAAAGTCTCGAGTCATGTTCTCACACATTCAAGAATTTTACCCTAGTTGACTATTACTATTATAGAAAATTGCTTTTTAGCTTCACAATATTCCTTACTGTTATTTCATACATTTATAGAAAAATTTATCATATACTGGAAAGTATTTATTATATCCTTATGTTCTAAAATGGGACGACAGTGCCATTTGTATACTGATGTGTACAAAATGTGAATAAGCGCTAATTTATATCAAGGTGCAAGTATGTAAAACTTTTTAGGAAATTCTGTGCATTATTTTTCGCACTTAAGTCGTTTGAAATATTTTTTCACACTCAAGCAGATGGATAATTTCTAAAAATTTTCAAAACGTCCTTTAGACTTCTCGAAACGTGTAAATTAATTGAAAACCAGAAGATAAAATTTTTTACAAGTACTTTCTTGTAATGAATACCTACAGAAGAACAAGAACGCAAAAACGCGAAAATTATCAATGGACCATAAAAAAATTATATTAGTTTGACAAAATTAAATTTTTTCCTCGAAATTATTATTTTTATCACAGAAATATTTCCCATTGACTCGTGACGTAACATTTCGTGAGTAACCTTTAGAACACATGAAGCACCCCAATTTATTTATTTAATTTTTAACTAATTGATAAATTCAGAATTTTATTATTTCTTATTACTTTTTAATGCATTAAAATATTTACATTCCCCACTTACATGCAAACGAATTACAAAATGATTTCACACAAGAAATTAAATTTCTATAGTGCTTTGAATCTCGTAATAAATGTAAATCTTAATTAAAATTTTCTAAAATACAATTTCTTTCAAAATTCACAACATTTTCTTTTTTTAATGAAGTTTAAAATTTACATCAAATATTACAACATACAAAAAGACTAATAACTGGCTTACTGCAAGAAAGAAAATTAGTAATAGAAAGAAAAACAGTTTGGTGCACTTGAAGACACATAAAAAAAAAGCATCAACTTTTACAGAATTCAAATTATTTTTAAATACCCATACTATATACTGTTAAGTAATTTATTTCGAAATAAATAAAAATCAGATAATTAAATGTTAGAATTAGAGGTCTGCACGGGCCGGAATTTTGAGGCCCGGGCCCGGCCAGGTAGAAATTGAAAAATTCGGCCCGGGCCCGGCCCTTTTATTTTTTTACCTTTGTACGGCCCGGCCCGGACAAAAAACGATGAAATCAGGCCACACTCGGCCCAATTCAAAAATATGAAAAAGAAAAAAGAAAATGCATGCCTTTCTATAAAAAATATTTTTAGTATGTGTTTTGCAGAGGTGTTATACGGCGAAGCAATAGAACCTTCTTTAACAAAAACTGCTGAACTTTTACAAGGTAATTATATATAAACAAAAGTTCATTATTACAGACGTACAGAAGGCACAAAGATAGGCAGAAAGTCAAATCAAAAATATTAGCACTCATCAAATAATATAGAACGGTATTTAAAATGGTTATTACTACTAAAAATGCACGTTCAACCATTTCCTCTTATGTACCGTAATGCATACGAATCTTTCATGTGATCCGAACAAAATTTTAATGGTAATCCAACCATATTCTAAAGAAAAGAGGCTTTTGTACATGATAAAAATGATGCTACTTTCATTCAGTGCGCTGGAGAAAAGAAAAAAGAGTTAAGAGAGAAGTTACAGCGGCAGGATTTTTATAGCCTTCATACCAGCTTAACTCTACAGACCATAGAGCACAAAGCCTTATACACAGTAACGTATCTAATTTCTTTTGTTTCAACATGTGCGCAAACTAGTAGTGACATGCATACTATTTTGAATAGGAAACCATTTAATATTACTTGAAATAAAATATATTAATTTCGAAACATGCTAAAAATATTTGCGGAAAATCAGATCGCGAACAGACAGACTGATAAGCAATTAAATTGAAGTTACAGACAATTTTTAACAAAATAAAATTTTATGTGATATACCAGCCTGTAAAATTATGTGAAATAAATGACTGAAGAAATAGTTTATCATTTTCGTTTTTCGTTGATTAACGATAAAACTAGAAAAAGATTCGGGCCGACACGGCCCGGAAAAAAATTCATTCAGGCCCGGCCCTCGGTTAGAATAATCATATCTAAGATGACGCTGTAGTTTGAATTAATTTATTTTTGACAATATGACAATGTCATATTCTTTACTGAAATTAATAAATTTAATGAAAGAATGTTAATATCAGGAAATATTAATAAAGAATAGTTAATTATTCACTTATCTAATAAACAGAAACTGGAATATCTTATTTTTTAATTATTGGAACAGGAACTATAATAAAAATAGCTGAAGAAAATACTAATATTGATAAAGTAAATCTCCAGTAATCAAACGAATTTCGAATGAATTAATGAACAGATCTCATTTCTTGGTTTTCATTTCGTTACTCATGCGCTCAATGTTACTCATGCTTAAAATGGTTATTACTACTAAAAATGCACGTTCAACCATTTCCTCTTATGCACCGTAATGTATACGAATATTTCATGTGATCCGAACAAAATTTTAATGGTAATCCAACCATATTCTAGAGAAAAGAGGTTTTTGTACATGCTAAAAATGATGCTACTTTCATTCAGTGCACTGGAGAAAAGAAAAAGGAGTTAAGAGAAAAGTTACAGCAGCAGGATTTTTATAGCCTTCATACCAGCTTAACTCTACAGGCCATACGGAAGAAAGCCTTATACACAGTCACGTATCTAATTTCTTTTGTTTGAACATGTGCGCAAACTAGTAGTGACATGCATACTATTTTGAATAGGAAACCATTTAATATTACTTGAAAAAAAATATTGGGTTGTTCGATAAATAATGTCGTTTTTTTTTTTTTTTTTTTTTTTTTCTTTTTTTCATGATTTTCAAAGTGAATTTATTTATATTAACAACAAACATTAACCAATGATATATTGACCATTTTGTTGGATGACCTTTTGCCATCTTTCGGTAAGTTGAAAAATTCCACGTTCGAAGAAACCTTGGTTTTTAGAAGCGAAGGTTTTAAAAAACGGCATTATTTATCGAACAACCCAATATATTAATTTCGAAACATGCAAAAAATATTTGCGGAAAATCAGATAGCGAAAAGACAAGCAATTAAATTGATAAGCAAATTGATAAGCAATTAAATTCAAGTTACAGACAATTTTTAACAAAATAAAATTTTATGTGATATACCAGCCTGTAAAATTATGTGAAATATATGACTGAAGAAATGGTTTATCATTTTCGTTTTTCTTCGATTAACGATAAAACTAGAAAAAGATTCAGGCGGACACGGCCCGGAAAAAAATTCATTCAGTCCCGGCCCGGCGCTCGGTTAGAATAATCATATCTAAGATGACGCTGTTGTTTGAATTAATTTATTTTTGACAATATGACAATGTCATATTCTTTACTGAAATTAATAAATTTAATGAATGGTTATTAATTTCAGGAAATATTAATAAAGAATAGCTAATTATTCACTTATCTAATAAACAGAAACTGGAATATCTTCTTTTTTAATTATTGGAACAGGAACTATAATAAAAATAGCTGAAGAAAATACTAATATTGATAAAGTAAATCTCCAGTAATCAAACGAATTTCGAATGAATGAATAGATCTCATTTTCCGGTTTTCATTTCGTTACTACGCATGCGTTCCTAAAACCGTAATCCATTCGAAAGAATATGCTTCCTCCGGTCGGGTCTTAAACCGATATTCTCTTCCCAGTACGCTTGCGCAACACTAAATCAAAGCGGCTAAACATTACTCTCTTGATTCTTTGCGGTTTGATTGAGTAAAGATTTTCATGATTTAGCTGTTTATGAATGCACATGCTTTACACTAAACCGGTATCCGACTGAATGAATTAATGAATAACCATCTGGCATTATTCCAGCATTACTGAATCGGTTTAACCTGGCATCAAAGGTTCGCGTTTTTTTATGTTTCTGCATCGATATTTCACGGAAGATGAAATATTTAAATCGAATAAACGATATTAGCGTTAAATCGATATTTGATTTTACATCGATATAAAGCCCAGTCCTAGAATAACCATTTTAAATACCGTTTTATATTATTTGATGAGTGCTAATATTTTCGATTTGACTTTCTGCCTATCTTTGTGCCTTCTGTACGTCTGTAATAATGATTTTTTGTTTATGTATAATTACCTTGTAAAAGTTCAGCAGTTTTTGTTAAAGAAGGTTCTATTGCTTCGCTGTATAACACCTCTGCAAAACACATACTAAAAATCTTTTTCATAGAAAGGCATGAGTTACGATGAGAAAAAGGGTGTTGTTTTCTCACCATTCTTTTAATTTTCTATAACTTTTATCTTTTAAATTTTCCTCACACTACTAAATTACTTTAAAACGCGTTGTGTTATGCAAAATTTCCCAGGTTCCCCAAACATTAGCCAAAGTTTGTGCAATAAATTGCACCCTGGAAACTTGTGCAGCTGTTCTGTTTAAAAGATACTATTTATGAAAATAATTTTTATGTATTAAGGTCTATGGCAGCCTCTGTCAGTCATTTTTTCCTAATAACACTTTACACATTACTTCATTGACAGAGACTCTCATAAGACCATCCCTTAAACATGATAATCACTAGTAAATAATAAAAAAAAATATTAAAAAAAAATATATACTGGGCAATTACCTCCCCCCATAAATAAACAAAATAAAAATTAGAAATGTAGTCAAGGGAAGTCAGCCTTTTCATCCAAAATAGAACATGTTATAAAAACAATACTTCTTTTATAAAATACTCGGACTTAAACCAAATATCTAACTTCTAAAGTAATTTTATCCTTAGCCTTTTTTTTTTCTTTTAGACAAACTCTTCCCCTCCCCACAGGCTACTAAATTGCCCTTAACACTACAAGAAATATATATGAATTTATTCCCCTTTTTTTTCTATAACTTAGATCACATAATGTGAGATGCTGTCTGTTTATTCACATGAACTCTTCGGGGTGATGGGTGACTTTAGTATTCATCACATTACTTATCTTCTTACTAATGAAATTACTTATGAAATCGATACCTCTCACAGACAGCAGCTCACACACTAAGCTCTCAAGATACAATCTAAAAGTACTTTCCTTTACCTAAGAAACAATGATTTCAAAGAGATTACTGGAAAAATATCTTTATTTCATTACATGAAATGTTCTCAACGAAATACAACCTCACTTATTTTTATATTTTTCCTTTTAAAACAAGTGGTACCCAACTGATTCATTCTACCTTATTACATAGAAAAATTTACACACTTAGTACATTCAAAATCACTTTACCGCACTCTCTTTTCCTTTTTAATTCATATATCATCTCACTCACAAAAATTAATACGAAGCCTACTACAATAGGTAAATGAAGTAAACCTTTCAAAAGTTTTTACGTGTTTCTTTGTTTACCATTTTAATATTCTTAGTTTAAAATTAATTCTCAAGTTCACAAAATTTTATTAAATTTTAATTCAGTTTTAGCACATGGTGACTGAGCACACTCTCTCTTTTTTTTTTTTTTTTTTTTACAAATCACGCTTCTTTAAAGGATTACGATGAATAAAGTCTACGTACTTAATAAAAGCAAATGTTCTGTAATACACAAATAAAAAAAAATAAAATTTTACCTCAGTTTCCCTCAGGTAGGAAATTCCAGATGGAGAGCGGGTGGTCAGCTAGCATCCTTTTCAAATTTAGGACATTCGCAATACCTCTGTGCTTTTTTTTTTCTTTAAACTCAAACCTCTATTAATAATTAAGTGTTCAAAACGGGTTCTTGTAATCGTAACATAGGAGTCAACCCCTTCATACCATGTGTCGATTTCAATACTACCTTGAGTAGGCACTCATTTTCATTTAGGTAGAAAGGTCAGTAGTCCCGCCGGTGATCCTGTGATATTGACAATCTTTCATGACACACGATACAAGAATTCCAATTTCTTCTTCTGAGACTCTATATGTCACTATTTCAGCGCTAGAGAGCCTTCGTCTTAAGTGTAACAGGCCTATGATAGGTTTTTTCTCATTGCCATAGCTTACGGGACCCAGATCGGTGATTCCTTTTACATCATAAGATATATCCAAAAACACTAAGACCGAAAGACCTGACTTCAGGAGTCCATTTCTCTTGTACGATTTCGGAGTCGTCTGGATTTGCGACCTAAAACCCATGAGTAAACCAATTTCCAACAGGATACAAAAAAGCGGCTCAAATGCTCTAGATCTTCTTGAAAAAACTTTATCGCGCAGATCTCCTTCCACTCTTGTGTTATCTTCTGTTAATCATAATCTAGCATGAGTCCACTACAGAGTGAATGTAACAGGCTATAATCCAACGAGTCTTTAACTTATAATCACACACATTATCGCAGGATTCTCAACAAATTGTGGCTTATGAAATCCATGAACCCGTACCCTTTTTTATTCTTCACTTGTAAAAATAATTCTCATCGCACTCCAATCATCTGCAACAGGGACCAGGGCCCTTTTTCCAGGGGCCCTGGCCCTTCACGCAAAAGTCTCAAGCTTCTATCCTACCCGAAACATAGCGTGTTCAGCCTTCGACACGATATTTTTTCACCCCCGGCGTCCAGTCTGAGCGTTACCTTCTTTTCCCGCCTGAACTCGCAGCGTTCTTTTCACCACTGATGCCACAAAACTAAACTCCTGCCGGAAAGGGGCTTCTTATTCATCTGAAACACTATCAAATCCGCAAGTATCTTACTCTGGCACTTTCTCTTGGGGGTTTTTTTCTGACCCGCGAGGGGGGAAAAACCCCCTGCCTATCCAAGGTCAAGCTTTCGCGTATATTCCTGAGCCAAAAGGATGCGAAAAGTTACTTTTTTCTTCTCAAATGCAGCAAAGAAAAGCCATCCTCTTTTTTATTCTTTTTTGCTGTCTGACTCATTTTATTTATCTATTCTCTTGGATTTTTCTCTCTTTCGCGTGACTGAGTAGATTATTTCCTAGGGATTTATTTTTTTTTAACTACGTTATTAACAATTTCTTTATTTACTATATTAACACAGTTGAGGAAAACTCCTCAACAACACTCTCCGTCTTCCGGGAAAAAAATTGGCACAATTTTTTTTAAAGGATGCCAGATACCCAGCAAATGCCCCTAATCCAAGAGAAGTCTGACACTGACCCCGCGAGGAAAGGTAGCAAATACTAAGAACTGTAATAGCTACATGAAACTTATGGCCACTGTTCAGCAACAAAACATCCCACAAAAAAAAATTTCCTCACTAATCTTACATTTACAAACCAGTTAAAATGAAAAAAAAAAATTTTTTTAATATCTACTATTGTTAACTTTTTTTTCTTCTAAGTACCCAGCAATGGGTGACTTCTGCAAAATTTAAAATCCCTAGCACCAGACGAAAGAAAGAAACAAAATCTACTCAGCTTAAACTACTACCCTGAATAATCACCAACCTCAGGGATAGTTACATCAACAAAATGTTCTACATAACTCGAACATGACCCTTGTAAATGCCTGTAAAACAAAAATGATAAAAAAAAAAAATTCAAACCAAAAGTGAGATGACTGTCGTCCAGCAGTCGGATAGACAGGGTTCCTACAAGACACCATAAAAAACCACAAACAAAATTGCAATTCCAATACTCTTTGCCAAGTCATACCAGGGTAAAGAAAGCGACCACCAGTCATCCACTGACATTCCCTATTACAAAACACAAAAACAAATTACATGGCATAGACATAGTATAAACAACAACACAAGGCAAGTTCTAGAATAAATAACCATATTACATGAAAACAAATCTTTCAGCCACCCTCGTATATTTAACTTTGTACTTAAAAAAAATCAAAACATAAAGATTTTTTTTTTTAACTTCCCAGTGCACATATTACATCCACAATTTTAAAGCATAACCACTCCACTACAGAAATCTTTCAAGCTAAACAAGAGATTTTATCTTCGCCAACCCTATACCAAAAGTAATTTTTATTTTTTCAAATTTTAACTTTTTTTTTTTTTCATTTCTTTTGCTATTTTTATCGTTTTAGTACACAGTTGGTTACTCGCTCTAGTGCCTGTGTACCTACATCTGGCACAGATTTACATACTGCTATTTTAAAATTTCCTACAAATTTTAAATCTAATTTATCTCGAATGTGAATACATGCACTAAGAAGTATCAAAGTGACTGATTTACACCTTACAAATACATATAAAAACAAATTATCTTATCATTTCGCTCGCAATTTGTAACAACACAAAAACATATATACGACAGAAAACAACAGAAATTTACCAAAATTTTTCTTTTAACTGTCTCTATGTGATGGAATATGAAAAGCAAAATCTACATTAAAAGTTTTAATGAAAATTATTAACTGCCTAATTGCATATCAAAAAAAAATTTAACTGAAATTTTTTTATGTTAGAATGTAAATCCCTTTTTCACCCACACTCGCATAAAATCAATGTCAAAGCATCCCTTAACCTAATGTAGTACTACTTAAAACAGTTTAAAAATAAGCAGAAGAGACAGCTCATGCCCCGAGCAAGGTGCATAAAGTCAAACTCCGACCCAATACACAAATACACAGAACACGAGTAATCTCTTAAAACTCAAAATCTGTCTACAATGTGCACCTTGCAAACAGAAGTCAAGTTACAATTTTGACTAATAATTAAATTATTTGCAATTGAAAGTAAAAGAAGATTTTGTAAAACTCCAACCCCATATCTACTGTAACTCGAGAACTCATAAATAACCTCTTATCATTATGCCTAATACAAATTTCCTCCCAGAAATCTTTTTGCAAATTGAAATTTTGTATAAATCCCCAATGCGAGTGCAAAAATGAAAAGGAAATCCACTTAAAAAAATGCTATTTGAAATTTTGTAAGAAACAGTTTAACTAAAAATTTGTTCCCTTTTCATCTCACAATAAGAAAAAGGGAAAAAAATTCCTTTTGCAGAATCACAAACAAATTTAAGTTATGTCTACAGAATGTGCCAGGGGGGTATTACTATTCTTATTTTATTTCTCGACCTCAGTACAGCTACAAATTGAGTCTTAATTTCTGCTCCCTCAATGCATAACATATGAGGTAAACAAAGATTTTTCTTTTGAAATTTACACAAATTGCAATGTTCATAATCACAACACATTTCCCAGTCAGGAAATACTAAACTAAACTTTAGAAGCTAAATATTAAAAATTGTTCATATTTTACACTTTTTTTTTTTTTCACTTTTTCCCATTTTTATTATATTTAACATCCAGCGTCCAATTTACCCTAAAGTATCAATTTATCTCCATTACTACTCATTTAAGAAACTAATATGCACTGAGAGACTCGAAACCATTTCATAACTAACTAAGTACCTACATCTAAAAATTTCTTTACCTCACAGAAACTTACTTTTAATTATCTCATGCATAAAAAAAAAGTTGTAAGTTTTCATCACTTTTCTAGGGGAATTTTTTTTTAACCATTACTATTACTTTGACAGATATTGGAACAGGCTTAAATGGGATATACATCATGGGCAGCTCGAGAAAAAAAAATCTGAATATCTACAATTTCCCTTTCACCTTTCCATAAACAATTTATTTTACCTCCAAATTTTCACTAGTTAAATTCACTTTTTCCCAACACAAACTTTTCTTTGCAACAATTACTTCATCGTGTTAATTCTTAAACACAACCACTATATTAATATCAACATTTCACACTTTCAAGAGCCTACCCTGTCAGTGAGAACTGTGTACAATATCATCAACAAAAACTGTCGCCACCATAGGCAAACTCATAGCCATTTTAAAAATTCAGTGGGAGACCCACAACAGACTTATTTTATGTAAATCTGCGAGCACAGAGTTCATTGGCAGACTCCAGTTCTCACACTAACATGTTCATAATTCAAATTTTCCCATTCAAAATATCCAAAAAAAAAACTGTAAATTTACATTTTAGGTCACATTATACCTAAATTCGAAAAAAAATTTACAGAGAAGCACAAAAAAAAACTGATTTCTGTTTCACTATAAGTTAAAATTTTTGAAAATGTTCATTAATAAACTGTAAACAATTAAATATGAGATCAAAATAATAACAAATGTTTAATTTAACTCTGACTAGTCGAAAAAAAAAATTTATTCCCAACCCTAACACATTCACTATTTTTGTTTCGTCAACACATCAACTTATCATTAAATATCACATAGAAGATCATTAGAGCATAATTTTTCATATTTTACACCCTGGCACACTGAGAGTTGGTCACAAAACAAATTCAGGTGGTAGCAGTTTTTATTTTCTTTGTAAATTACTAATATTTTTTTTTATCAACAGAAAATATTCAGATGCTGGGAAGAAGTTTTTTCTATTTAAGTAAGCAGGTAGCCACAACCAAAACATACTTTGGGAAATTTGAATTACCTTTTGCTAACCTACCAGAGCTGGTACAGAAAATTCAAAATCATGCACTTAGGCACCCAATACAAGCAACTCCCCCACCCCGCAAAAAAAAATCAAGTCAACCTGAGGACAAACGCAACAGAGCTATGTTAGTTCTGTGTGCAAGGGAGAGGTTAGCCAGCATTGAAATACCAGCTCAAAACAATATAAAAATAGAATCCTGACACAATCCTGAGTGGAGAAGGAGCGTTTTTCAGTCTCCCCGTACTTTCAAAATTTTCCCTCACGCCTTATAATACAAAATTTCTTAGAAGAGTCACGATCACTGCTTTTCCTACGTAATAAATAAACAAAATAATACTTGAGAGCCCCTTAAATCTGTAATAGGTGCAATAAAAATTTATTGGCCCCATTTCGCAATTGACAACAATATTGTCAGTACTACTCAAAACTGCCATCAATTTCCATACTCACAAACTGCGTATCTAATTTTTTAACAGCCAAGCGTTTGAATGGCGTCTGATAATTACTCGTGTTTACACAGATTCGGGACATCTGGCAAGACAGCTGCCTGCGCGCAGATAAGATCAACGATTTTCAGCTTTGAATAGCCCATTTCTTTACTAAGTTTTGTTTTTCTCTCCTTACCCATAAGAGGGCATCTGAGGGCCTCTTCTTCGATTTTATTTTACGGTTGTTTTATCACAAGCAATATTTAAAAGCCATGCCTTGGATTGTATCAATGGAAGATACTTTTTTAACGCACAGGATTTTTATGCCTGCACTTATCCTTGACAAATTTTACACATAAAATTTTTGCAATAACCCAGGTTCGAATCCTGGTCACGGCACCAGTTGTTACGATGAGAAAAAGGGTGTTGTTTTCTCACCATTCTTTTAATTTTCTATAACTTTTACCTTTTAAATTTTCCTCACACTACTAAATTACTTTAAAACGCGTTGTGTTATGCAAAATTTCCCAGGTTCCCCAAACATTAGCCAAAGTTTGTGCAATAAATTGCACCCTAGAAACTTGTGCAGCTGTTCTGTTTAAAAGACAATATTTATGAAAATAATTTTTATGTATTAAAGTCTATGGCAGCCTCTGTCAGTCATTTTTTCCTAATAACACTTTACACATTACTTCATTGACAGAGACTCTCATAAGACCATCCCTTAAACATGATAATCACTAGTAAATAATAAAAATAAAATATAAAAAAAATATATACTGGGCAATTACCTCCCCCCATAAATAAACAAAATAAAAATTAGAAATGTAGTCAAGGGAAGTCAGCCTTTTCATCCAAAATAGAACATGTTATAAAAACAATACTTCTTTTATAAAATACTCGGACTTAAACCAAATATCTAACTTCTAAAGTAATTTTATCTTTAACCCTTTTTTTTTTCTTTCAGACAAACTCTTCCCCTCCCCACAGGCTACTAAATTGTCCTTAACACTACAAGAAATATATATGAATTTATTCCCCTTTTTTTGTATAACTTAGATCACATAATGTGAGATTCACATGAACTCTTCGGGGTGATGGGTGACTTTAGTATTCATCACATTACTTATCTTCTTACTAATGAAGTTACTTATGAAATCAATACCTCTCACAGACAGCAGCTCACACACTAAGCTCTCAAGATACAATCTAAAAGTACTTTCCTTTACCTAAGAAACAATGATTTCAAAGAGATTACTGGAAAAATATCTTTATTTCATTACAGGAAATGTTCAAGAAATTAGTCTCAACGAAATACAACCTCAGTTATTTTTATATTTTTCCTTTTAAAACAAGTGGTACCTAACTGATTCATTCTACCTTATTACATAGAAAAATTTACACACTTAGTACATTCAAAATCACTTTACCGCACTCTCTTTTCCTTTTTAATTCATATATCATCTCACACACAAAAATTAATACAAAGTCTACTACAATAGGTAAATGAAGTAAACAGTTCAAAAGTTTTTACGTGTTTCTTTGTTTACCATTTTAATATTCTTAGTTTAAAATTAATTCTCAAGTTCACAAAATTTTATTAAATTTTAATTCAGTTTTAGAACATGGTGACTGAGCACACTCTCTCTTTTTTTTTTTTTTTTTTTTTTTACAAATCACGCTTCTTTAAAGGATTACGATGAATAAAGTCTACGTACTTAATAAAAGAAAATGTTCTGTAATACACAAATAAAAAAAAATAAAATTTTACCTCAGTTTCCCTCAGGTAGGAAATTCCAGATGGAGAGCGGGTGGTCAGCTAGCATCCTTTTCAAATTTAGGACATTCGCAATACCTCTGTGCTTTTTTTTTCTTTAAACTCAAACCTCTATTAATAATTAAGTCTTCAAAACGGGTTCTTGTAATCGTAACATAGGAGTCAACCCCTTCATACCGTGTGTCGATTTCAATACTACTTTGAGTAGGCACTCATTTTCATTTAGGTAGAAAGGTCAGTAGTCCCGCCGGTGATCCTGTGATATTGACAATCTTTCATGACACACGCCACAAGAATTCCAATTTCTATGTCACTATTTCAGCACTAGAGAGCCTTCTTCTTAGGTGTAACAGGCCTATGATAGGTTTTTTCTCATTGCCATAGCTTACGGGACCCAGATCGTTGATTCCTTTTACATCATAAGATATATCCAAAAACACTAAGACCGAAAGACCTGACTTCAGGAGTCCATTTCTCTTGTACGATTTCGGAGTCGTCTGGATTTGCGACCTAAAACCCATGAGTAAACCAACTTCCAACAGGATACAGAAAAGCAGATCAAATGCTCTAGATCTTCTTGAAAAAACTTTATCGCGCAGATTTCTTTCCACTCTTGTGTTATCTTCTATTAATCATAGTCTAGCATGAGTCCACTACAGAGTGAATGTAACAGGCTATAATCCAACGAGTCTTTAACTTATAGTCACACACATTATCGCAGGATTCTCAACAATTTGTGGCTTATGAAATCCTTGAACCCGTACCCTTTTTTATTCTTCACTTGTAAAAATAATTCTCATCGCACTCCAATCATCTACAACAGGGACCAGGGCTCTTTTTCCAGGGGCCCTGGCCCATCACGCAAAAGTCTCAAGCTTCTATCCTATCCGAAACATAGCGTGTTCAGTTTTCGACTCGATATTTTTTCACCCCCGGCGTCCAGTCTGAGCGTTACCTTCTTTTTCCGCCTGACCTCGCAGCGTTCTTTTCACCACTGATGCCACAAAACTAAACTCCTGCCGGAAATCGGCTTCTTATTCATCTGAAACACTATCAAATCTGCAAGTATCTTACTCTAGCACTTTCTCTTGGGTTTTTTTTCTGACCCGCGAGGGGGGAAAAACCCCTGCCTATCCAAGGTCAACCTTTCGCGTATCTTCCTGAGCCAAAAGGATGCGAAAAGTTACTTTTTTCTTCTCAAATGCAGCAAAGAAAAGCCATCCTTTTTTTTTCTTTTTCGCTGACTGACTCATTTTATTTATCTATTTTCTTGGATTTTTCTCTCTTTCGCGTGACTGAGTAGATTATTTCCTAGGGATTTATTTTTTTTAAGTACATTATTAACTATTTCTTTATTTACTATATTATCACAGTTGAGGAAAACTCCTCAACAACACTCTCCGTCTTCCGGAAAAAAAATTGGCACAATTTTTTTTTAAAGGATGCGAGATACCCAGCAAGTGCCCCTAATCCAAGAGAAGTCTGACACTGACCCCGCGAGGACAGGTAGCAAACACTAAGAACTGTAATAGCTACATGAAACTTACATGGCCACTGTTCAGCAACAAAACATCCCACAAAAACAAATTTCCCCACTAATCTTACATTTACAAACCAATTAAAATGAAAAAAAAAATTTTTTTTAAATATCTACTATTGTTAACTTTTTTTTCTTCTAAGTACCTAGCAATAGGTGACTTCTGCAAAATTTAAAATCCCTAGCACCAGACGAAAGAAAGAAACAAAATCTACTCAGCTTCAACTACTACCCTGAATAATCACCAACCTCAGGGATAGTTACATCAACAAAATGATCTACATAACTCGAACATGACCCTTGTAAATGCCTGTAAAACAAAAATGTTAAAAAAAAAAAATTCAAACCAAAAGTGAGATGACTGTCGTCCAGCAGTCGGATAGACAGGCTTCCTACAAGAGACCATAAAAAACAACAAACAAAATTGCAATTCCAATACTCTTTGCCAAGTCATACCAGGGTAAAGAAAGCGACCACCAGTCATCCACTGACATTCCCTATCACAAAACACAAAAACAACTTACATGGCATAGACATAGTATAAACAACAACACAAGGCGAGTTCTGGAATAAATAACCATATTACATGAAAAGAAATCTTTCAGCCACCCTCGTATATTTAACTTTGTACTTAAAAAAAATCAAAACATAAAGATTTTTTTTTTTAACTTCCCAGTGCACATATTACATCCACAATTTTAAAGCATAACCACTCCACTACAGAAATCTTTCAAGCTAAACAAGAGTTTTTATCTTCGCGAACCCTATACCAAAAGTAATTTTTATTTTTTCAAATTTTTACTTTTTTTTTTTTCATTTCTTTTGCTATTTTTATCGTTTTAGTACATAGTTGGTTACTCGCTCTAGTGGCTGTGTACCTACATCTGGCACAGATTTACATACTGCTATTTTAAAATTTCCTACAAATTTTAAATCTAATTTATCTCGAAAGTGAATACATGCACTGAGAAGTAGCAAAGTGACTGATTTACACCTTACAAATACATATAAAAACAAATTATCTTAACATTTCGCTCGCAATTTGTAACGACACAAAAACATATATACGACACAAAACAACAGAAATTTACCAAAATTTTTCTTTTAACTGTCTCTATGTGATGGAACATGAAAAGCAAAATCTACATTAAAAGTTTTAATGAAAATTATTAACTGCCTAAGTGCACATCAAAAAAAAATTTAACTGAAAATTTTTTATGTCAGAATGTAAATCCCTTTTTCACCCACACTTGCATAAAATCAATGTCAAAGCATCCCTTAACCTAATGTAGTACTAGTTAAAACAATTTAAAAACAAACAGAAGAGACAGCTCATGCCCCGAGCAAGGTGCATAAAGTCAAACTCCGACCCAATACACAAATACACAGAACACGAGTAATCTCTTAAAACTCAAAATCTGTCTACAATGTGCACCTTGCAAACAGAAGTCAAGTTACAATTTCGACTAATAATTAAATTATTTGCAATTGAAAGTAAAAGAAGATTTTTTAAAACTCCAACCCCATATCTACTGTAACACGAGAACTCATAAATAACCTCTTATCATTATGCCTAATACAAATTTCCTCCCAGAAACCTTTCTGCAAATTGAAATTTTGTATAAATCCCCAATGCAAGTGCAAAAATGAAAAGGAAATCCACTTAAAAAAAAGCTATTTGAAATTTTGTAAGAAACAGTTTAACTAAAAATTTGTTCCCTTTTCATCTCACAATAAAAAGAAGGGAAAATAAATTCCTTTGGCAGAATCACAAACAAATTTAAGTTATGTCTACAGAATGTGCCAGGGGGGTATTGCTATTCTTATTTTATTTCTCGACCTCAGTACAGCTACAAATTGAGTCTTAATTTCTGCTCCCTCAGTGCATAACATATGAGGTAAACAAAGATTTTTCTTTTGAAATTTACACAAATTCCAATGTTCATAATCACAACACATTTCCCAGTCAGGAAATACTAAACTAAACTTTAGAAGCTAAATATTAAAAATTTTTCATATTTTTACACTTTTTTTTTTTTTCACTTTTTCCCATTTTTATTATATTTAACATCCAGCGTCCAGTTTACCCTAAAGTATCAGAATTTATCTCCATTACTACTCATTTAAGAAACTAATATGCACTGAGAGACTCGAAACCATTTCATAACTAACTAAGTACCTACATCTAAAAAATTCTTTACCTCACTGAAACTTACTTTTAATTATCTCATGCATAAAAAAAATTTGTAAGTTTTCATCACTTTTCTAGGGGAATTTTTTTTTTTTTTTTAACCATTACTATTAATTTGACAGATATTTGAACAGGCTTAAATGGGATATACAACATTGGCAGCTCGAGAAAAAAAAATCTGAATATCTACAATTTCTCTTTCACCTTTCCATAAACAATTTATTTTACCTCCAAATTTTCACTACTTAAATTCACTTTTTCCCAACACAAACTTTTCTTTTCAACAATTACTTCATCGTGTTAATTCTTAAACACAACCACTATATTAATATCAACATTTCACACTTTCAAGAGCCTACCCTGTCAGTGAGAACTGTGTACAATATCATCAACAAAAACTGTTGCCACCATAGGCAAACTCATAGCCATTTTAAAAATTCAGTGGGAGACCCACAACAGACTTATTTTATGTAAATCTGCGAGCACAGAGTTCATTGGCAGACTCCAGTTCTCACACTAACATGTTCATAATTCAAATTTTCCCATTCAAAATTTCCAAAAAAAAAACTGTAAATTTACATTTTAGGTCACATTATACCTAAATTGAAAAAAAAATTTACAGAGAAGCACAAAAAAAACTGATTTCTGTTTCACTATAAGTTAAACTTTTTGAAAATGTTCATTAATAAACTGTAAACAATTAAATGTGAGATCAAAATAATAACAAATATTTAATTTAACTCTGACTAGTCCAAAAAAAAAAAAATTATTTCCAACCCTAACACATTCACTATTTTTGTTTCGTCAACACATCAACTTATCATTAAATATCACATAGAAGATCATTAGAGCATAATTTTTCATATTTTACACCCTGGCACACTGAGAGTTGGTCACAAAACAAATTCAGGTGGTAGCAGTTTTTATTTTCTTTGTAAATTACTAATATTTTTTTTTATCAACAGAAAATATTCAGATGCTGGGAAGAAGTTTTTTCTATTTAAGTAAGCAGGTAGCCACAACCAAAACATACTTTGGGAAATTTGAATTACCTTTTGCTAACCTACCAGAGCTGGTACAGAAAATTCAAAATCATGCACTTAGGCACCCAATACAAGCAACTCCCCCACCCCGCAAAAAAAAATCAAGTCAACCTGAGGACAAACGCAACAGAGCTATGTTAGTTCTGTGTGCAAGGGAGAGGTTAGCCAGCATTGAAATACCAGCTCAAAACAATATAAAAATAGAATCCTGACACAATCCTGAGTGGAGAAGGAGCGTTTTTCAGTCTCCCCGTACTTTCAAAATTTTCCCTTACGCCTTATAATACAAAATTTATTAGAAGAGTCACGATCACTGCTTTTCCCACGTAATAAATAAACAAAATAATACTTGAGAGCCCCTTAAATCTGTAAGAGGTGCAATAAAAATTTATTGGCCCCATTTCGCAATTGACAACAATATTGTCAGTACTACTCAAAACTGCCATCATTTTCCATACTCGCAAACTGCGTATCTAATTTTTTAACAGCCAAGCGATTGAATGGGGTCTGATAATTACTCGTGTTTACACAGATTCGGGACATCTGGCAAGACAGCTGCCTGCGCGCAGATAAGATCAACGATTTTCAGCTTTGAATAGCCCATTTCTTTACTAAGTTTCGTTTTTCTCTCCTGACCCATAAGAGGGCCTCTGAGGGCCTGCTCTTCGATTTTATTTTACGGTTGTTTTTATCACAAGCAATATTTAAAAGCCATGCCTTGGATTGTATCAATGGAAGATACTTTTTTAACGCACAGGATTTTTATGCCTGCACTTATCCTTGACAAATTTTACACATAAAATTTTTGTAATAACCCAGGTTCGAATCCTGGTCACGGCACCAGTTGTTACGATGAGAAAAAGGGTGTTGTTTTCTCACCATTCTTTTAATTTTCTATAACTTTTATCTTTTAAATTTTCCTCACACTACTAAATTACTTTAAAACGCGTTGTGTTATGCAAAATTTCCCAGGTTCCCCAAACATTAGCCAAAGTTTGTGCAATAAATTGCACCCTAGAAACTTGTGCAGCTGTTCTGTTTAAAAGATAATATTTATGAAAATAATTTTTATATATTAAGGTCTATGGCAGCCTCTGTCAGTCATTTTTTCCTAATAACACTTTACACATTACTTCATTGACAGAGACTCTCATAAGACCATCCCTTAAACATGATAATCACTAGTAAATAATAAAAATAAAATATAAAAATTATATATACTCGGCAATTACCTCCCCCCATAAATAAACAAAATAAAAATTAGAAATGTAGTCAAGGGAAGTCAGCCTTTTCATCCAAAATAGAACATGTTATAAAAACAATACATCTTTTATAAAATACTCGGACTTAAACCAAATATCTAACTTCTAAAGTAATTTTATCTTTAACCTTTTTTTTTCTTTTAGACAAACTCTTCCCCTCCCCACAGGCTACTAAATTGCCCTTAACACTACAAGAAATATATATGAATTTATTCCCCTTTTTTTTGTATAACTTAGATCACATAATGTGAGATGCTGTCTGTTTATTCACATGAACTCTTCGGGGTGATGGGTGACTTTAGTATTCATCACATTACTTATCTTCTTACTAATGAAGTTACTTATGAAATCAATACCTCTCACAGACAGCAGCTCACACACTAAGCTCTCAAGATACAATCTAAAAGTACTTTCCTTTACCTAAGAAACAATGATTTCAAAGAGATTACTGGAAAAATATCTTTATTTCATTACATGAAATGTTCAAGAAATTATTCTCAACGAAATACAACCTCAGTTATTTTTATATTTTTCCTTTTAAAACAAGTGGTACCTAACTGATTCATTCTACCTTATTACATAGAAAAATTTACACACTTAGTACATTCAAAATCACTTTACCGCACTCTCTTTTCCTTTTTAATTCATATATCATCTCACTCACAAAAATTAATACAAAGTCTACTACAATAGGTAAATGAAGTAAACAGTTCAAAAGTTTTTACGTGTTTCTTTGTTTACCATTTTAATATTCTTAGTTTAAAATTAATTCTCAAGTTCACAAAATTTTATTAAATTTTAATTCAGTTTTAGCACATGGTGACTGAGCACACTCTCTCTCTTTTTTTTTTTTTTTTTTTTTTTTAACAAATCACGCTTCTTTAAAGGATTACGATGAATAAAGTCTACGTACTTAATAAAAGCAAATGTTCTGTAATACACAAATAAATAAAAATAAAATTTTACCTCAGTTTCCCTCAGGTAGGAAATTCCAGATGGAGAGCGGGTGGTCAGCTAGCATCCTTTTCAAAATTAGAACATTCGCAACAACTCTGTGCTTTTTTTTCTTTAAACTCAAACCTCTGCTAATAATTAAGTCTTCAAAACGGGTTCTTGTAATCGTAACATAGGAGTCAACCCCTTCATACCGTGTTTCGATTTCAATACTAGCTTGAGTAGGCACTTATTTTCATTTAGGTAGAAAGGTCAGTAGTCCCGCCAGTGATCCTGTGATATTGACAATCTTTCATGACACACGCCACATGAATTCCAATTTCTTCTTCTGAGACTCTATATGTCACTATTTCAGCGCTAGAGAGCCTTCTTCTTAGGTGTAACAGGCCTATGATAGGTTTTTTCTCATTGCCATAGCTTACGGGACCCAGATCGGTGATTCCTTTTACATCATAAGATATATCCAAAAACACTAAGACCGAAAGACCTGACTTCAGGAGTCCATTTCTCTTGTACGATTTCGGAGTCGTCTGGATTTGCGACCTAAAACCCATGAGTAAACCAACTTCCAACAGGATACAGAAAAGCAGCTCAAATGCTCTAGATCTTCTTGAAAAAACTTTATCGCGCAGATCTCCTTCCACTCTTGTGTTATCTTCTATTAATCATAGTCTAGCATGAGTCCACTACAGAGTGAATGTAACAGCCTATAATCCAACGAGTCTTTAACTTATAGTCACACACATTATCGCAGGATTCTCAACAATTTTTGGCTTATGAAATCCTTGAACCCGTACCCTTTTTTATTCTTCACTTGTAAAAATAATTCTCATCGCACTCCAATCATCTACAACAGGAACCAGGGCCCTTTTTCCAGGGCCCTGGCCCTTCACGCAAAAGTCTCAAGCTTCTATCCTATCCGAAACATAGCGTGTCCAGCCTTCGACTCGATATTTTTTCACCCCCGGCGTCCAGTCTGAGCGTTACCTTCTTTTCCCGCCTGAACTCGCAGCGTTCTTTTCACCACTGATGCCACAAAACTAAACTCCTGCCGGAAATCGGCTTCTTATTCACTTGAAACACTATCAAATCTGCAAGTATCTTACTCTAGCACTTTCTCTTGGTTTTTTTTTTTTCTGACCCGCGAGGGGGGGAAAACCCCTGCCTATCAAAGGTCAACCTTTCGCGTATCTTCCTGAGCCAAAAGGATGCGAAAAGTTACTTTTTTCTTCTCAAATGCAGCAAAGAAAAGCCATCCTCTTTTTTATTCTTTTTCGCTGACTGACTCATTTTATTTATCTATTCTCTTGGATTTTTCTCTCTTTCGCGTGACTGAGTAGATTATTTCCTAGGGATTTATTTTTTTAAACTACGTTATTAACTATTTCTTTATTTACTATATTAACACAATTGAGGAAAACTCTTCAACACATGCATTTTTTTTTTTTCATATTTTTGAATCGGGCCGAGTGTGGCCTGATTTTATCGTTTTTTGTCCGGGCCGGGCCGTACACTGGTAAAAAAATAAACGGGCCGGGCCCGGGCCTCAAAATTCTGGCCAGTGCAGACCTCTAATTCTAACATTTAATTATCTGATTTTTATTTATTTCGAAATAAATTACTTAACAGTATATAGTATGGGTATTTAAAAATAATTTGAATTCTGTAAAAGTTGGTGCTTTTTTTTTATGTGTCTTCAAGTGCACCAATCTGTTTTTCTTTCTATTACTAATTTTCTTTCTTACACTAAGCCAGTTATTAGTCTTTTTGTATGTTGTAATATTTGATGTAAATTTTAAACTTCATTAAAAAAAGAAAATGTTGTGAATTTTGAAAGAAATTGTATTTTAGAAAATTTTAATTAAGACTTACATTTATTACGAACTTCAAAGCACTATAGAAATTTAATATCTTGTGTGAAATCATTTTGTAATTCGTTTGCATGTAAGTGGGGAATGTGAATATTTTAATGCATTAAAAAGTAATAAGAAATAATAAAATTCTGAATTTATTAATTAGTTAAAAATTATATAAATAAATTGGGGTGCTTCATATATTCTAAGGGTTACTCACGAAATGTTACGTCACGAGTCAACGGGAAATATTTCAGTGATAAAAATAATAATTTCGAGGAAAAAATTTAATTTTGTCAAACTAATATAATTTTTTTATGGTCCATTGATGATTTTCGCGTTTTTGCGTTCTTCTGTAGGTATTCATTACAAGAAAGTACTTGTAAAAATTTTTATCTTCTGGTTTTCAATGAATTTACACGTTTCGAGAAGTCTAAAGAACGTTTTGAAAATTTTTAGAAATTATCCATCTGCTTGAGTGTGAAAAAATATTTCCAACGACTTTAGTGCGAAAAGTAATGCACAGAATTTCCTAAAAAGTTTTACATACTTGCACCTTGATATAAATTAGCGCTTATTCACATTTTGTACACATCAGTATACAAATGGCACTGTCGTCCCATTTTAGAACATAAGGATATAATAAATACTTTCCAGTATATGATAAATTTTTCTATAAATGTACGAAATAACAGTAAGGAATATTGTGAAACTAAAAAAACAATTTTCTATCATAGTAATAGTCAACTAGGATAAAATTCTTGAATGTGTGAAAACATGACTCGAGAAGGATTTATTTAACAAAGCAGTATAAAGATTACTTTTTTTTTTTTTTTTTTACATAAGTATTATTGCTAGTGCTCGAATACTTTTGCTGCCGACTGTATATGAAGTAAAATTATAAGCAATATCATAAAATAGTTCAACCTCTTTTTTTAAGTTTTCTACTTCTTGCGATTGAGTTTAAGTTGCGCCAAAACTTGGATCTACCATACATCCACTTACAAGAAAGTATGAATAATAAAATTCCTATTGAAATTAAACTAAGATTAAATTAAAGAGTGTGGTCTAAAACGTAGGATAAAGCGCAAATTTTGTGCAACAACTCACCCATATGTGAAGTTAAAACCTTAGAAAATTTAATCCCTTTTATCAAAGTGATCGAAACTTAATTAGTGAGCAAAAAAGCGTCGTACAGTGCCAGATTGTTCGGTTTGAGATAAGAAGGTTTTCAGTTCAGTCCCTGTCTCGGTCGATATTTTTTTTTTTTTAGTCCTTACGTGTAGGGACTAATCCCTACAGTTGGTAACGCTACATTAAATTGATATATCCTTATATCGATATTTAAGATAAACGACATATCGATTTAAGAAATGTCAACATCGCCCAGCACTAGTTAACACCTCCTGTCAAATCCACGTGGGGCACTTTTTATCTGTTTTTAGCCGGCATCGGAATTTTTTTTAAGTGAAGAGGGCCGTTAAACACTAATTTCATATTTCTAAGTCAACACAGTTTGAGGAATAGCGAAGAAAACAAAATTGAATAACTTTCTAAATATTTTCAATGTGTCTGACCTTTTTTTATTATTATTATTTATTTATTTACATTATTCGGTCACGTCATCCTCTCATAATCTTTTGAATATAATTAGAGGAGATATTTCGAATTCATTGCGTCAAACATTTTAATAATAACAAAAGTTTCTTCTGTATCGTTCTGTATAAGAGCGCCACTTACCGTTTAACATTCATAAAAGATTAAACATAGTTTTTCACATTAACGATTTTATTTATGCAGATTGATTCAGTTTTAATCAACAGATGCTGAGTTGTTTCCATGTGGAAAAACGCAGAAGGTGAATTATAGTAGCGCCACTTGTCGTCTAGTATACAGGCAAATTAAGTCAGCATTCGTTTTCATATTGATTATCTTACATATCAAGTTTAGTGCATTTATATACAATAAAAGTTTTACTTTAGCCTCATTATTCAAGGGAATTTTGCAGCACAGCAGTGCCGCCTGTCGGTCTGTATGCACCTTAATTGAATCAGCATAGTGTTTGATAATAGTTTTCTTATATACCAAGTTTTGTGCAACTATATACATTAGAATCTCAGATATAGCTTTCTCATTCACGGGGAAAAGTGAGGCAAAGCAGCGCCACCTCTTGGCCGATATGCACCAAAATTAAATCAGCATAATGTTTCTTATTAATCCTCTCATATATGAAGTTTTATTCGATTATCCTTGAAATAGGAGAAATTGTAGCATAGGAGCGCCACTTGTTGAGCGATTTACATCAAATTTGGCATGCACTAATATATGTCAAGGTGAAACTACCTATAAATTTATATGAAATTCTGTGTAGTAATTCCTGAGATACAGTTGCCACAAAATTTTTGTCACACACAGACACAGAGAGACAGATATTTCTAAAAAAGGTCAAATCGAGTTCTGGAAAACTAAACGAGTAAATCCATCGAAAAGCAGAAAATGAAAAATTTTACGAATCCAATACTTTCTTCTATTCAATATAATCTACGCTGTATAGAAAACAATGGCACTACTTATACTATTTATTTGCTTTATAAAGCAATAAGTATCATAAAACTTAATAAGGTAAAGTCTTTTATGTGGTCCTATACATTAGCTAAAATTGTAATACGAACCATATAATGTATAAAAAATTTAGAATACTAAACAAAAATTTCATAACACATCTAAAAATGTCCTTCAAGCAATATGTACTTAGTTCTCATAATATATCTGACTATTCCGTATGACCCTTTAAAACCATAATAAATGCTAACCATATCCGATTCTATAAGATATTCATGTATATCAGGAAAACATATATGTTATATTTGTTATATTTTTGCGGTACGAAGAAAATATAAATCCTTTAAGGAAATACTTCTTGCATACTGCAATGTAACCGAATTATTTTCTATGTCCCTATACACTAATTAGCAGCAATATTTATACTATTTTTTCCCAAATGAAAAATAAAATATATTCATTACTTTTCTTTTAGAGAAAATAAAAAATAGTTTTGTGTAGTCATGTATGCATTTTAAAAAAGAGAGTACGCTCAATATTGTGTATTAACATTTATACTAGAAAAAAAAAAAAAAAAAAAAAAAAAAAAAAAAATCAACAACAGCAATTAAAAATATTTGAACCATTTCCACTTATATCTCAAAATGCATTTGAATATTATGTCTGGTACTGGTACTGTAGTATACATTTTAATGTTAATCATGCCCAATATTATAAGAACATGCGTAATATAAATGGTATATATTACGTATGTTAGTTTCATTATACACTGAATAATATAGAGGTAATAAAGCATGCATTAAAAAAATATCGTCATAGATTGCGATGTATTGTCATACTCTTCTGAACCGCAGAATATAAATCAGTGGTGCAATTTATGATATTTTCAATAAGGAATGTCAACGTCAACGTGAGTGCTTCGGAGTACCTGCATTTGGTCGCAACCAATGCTTACCTCCAACGAAAAATGAGAAAAACATAAAAATAATTTTCCATAAAATAATTAGAAGCCAAAAGGATGAATTTAGAATTTTGATCTCTGAATAAATCTCCGCGTGAGCAGAGACCAATCAGAGTGAAGCACCTGGAGTTTAAAAAAAAAAAAAATAAATAAATAAATAAATAAAATAAATAATAATATAAATAATAAATAAATAACTTCTTGAAAAAACCTAAGTGTAACAGGGAAACTGTTACGTGCGTTGACGAAGACAGTCTGGACGGCGAAAAGGAATTAAGAGGTGAGCAGGGCGCCCAAGGGGCACAGGAAATCGCTCGGAGTCCCGCAACTAAATAAAAAAAAAAGGGGGGCATACAATTTTTTTTTCTTTTTTTCCTAACAAAAGTAATTGAAATTCAGGAGAGTTAAAAAGTGAAGTTAATTATAGAGCAACTTCAAGAATCTCGGTGCCTAGCCAGAAGCTAAGTTCCGAGCTAAGTCCGGTGACCAATCAGAAGCCTACAAAAAACCCCACGATCCTCACTGAAAGTAAAAAGCTAAAAACGAGAGGATTTTGTCCTCAAACTGAGAGCCAATCAGAGGCCAGGAAATCGGCCAATGAGAGGCGACCTCAGAACCCTACACTACAATACAAAAATTAATAAAAAATTAAAAAAAATAAGCCAAATAATAAAAAATATATACAGCAATTAGGAAATTTTGATAAAAAATAATTAAAAAAGAAGTAACATTTTCACTAGTAAGAAGGTTCAAAGCTCGCGACTGACAAAGTTCAGTAGATAAGCCTGATACTAGGGTTAGCCAAAGCTAGATGAACATTTCGTTCAATCTAGGGGAAATAGAATTTGGGATGGAAATAGTAAGTTAGGTGACTCCGGAAGTTATACTCCTACGCTTTTTAGAGACGGGGAGAAAATCATCCCCTCTGACTAAAATAGCCAGAGGCCGTTTTTTACCCCGACCGACTATAGCGTCGATACTATTCATCAGGATCCGACTCTAGCAATGATACTATTCATCAGGATCTCCGAATTAAGCCTATTTACGCTCAATTTCGGAAACTTACATTGAAGTTTCACAGGTCCATTCCTAATGTTGGAAATCCTCTGTTAGACTTTATTCAATAAGGAATATACTATAATGAACCTAAGAAACATATGTCAATTCTAATGCATTCCTCGAATATTTACGGAAATTAGAGCGAAAAAAAAAAAAAAAATAGAGAGATAGATAATCAGACCGGCAGACAAACTGAAGTCAAAAACACTTTTCAGCTCTGTTGCAAAAAGTTAAAAGGAAGTTCGTGCTATCTATAGGAGACTTAAACCCAATAATTTCAAAGAAATAGAAGGATTTTTTTATTTAATGATAAATATATATATACATATATATCTTTTCTAACGGCTGCATTCACCAATAACTTAAACTACCGGTTAAAAACGGTCAGGGTGCATCATTTCAGCGAAAGTTGACACGTTGCACCTGGCATCTAGCGGCAAAGTTATTTTCAGATTTTTGTAGAATAAAATAACCAATCAAAGATTATAGGAGATCTTCGACGCTAGATGGCAGAAACAGCGTGCCAAATTCTGTTGGAAAGCTTCACCCTGGCTTTAGACGCTTTTCAAAATTTTCAGTTGAACCGGAAATTGAAGTTTTAATGCTGAATACGGTCGTTAGTGCTGATATCATTGTTTGTCTCAATTTTATGTGGTACACTTATTATAATCCTGCATCGGGTCAATTAACCCGATCTTAATTGAGCCCGACCTGACCCGCGTATCGGGTTCGGTCCGGATTGACCAAATTTTTCTTTTGCGGATCGGTTTCATGTCAGATTAACTAAATTTGTTTCTTGCAGAATGGTTTTCTATCGGTTTGACTGAATTTTTCTTACCTATGGATCGTGTTCAGGTTTTCAACGAATTGGGTCAACTTGTGAATATCTTACATATATCTATTCTAAAATATACTCGTACCCAAATACAGTAAAATAAACATTCGTATTGAACAAAACCAATTAACAAAGAAACTTTTTTTTTTTAGTCATTAATCAATAAATTGCAAACATTAAACTTGGAGCACATTTTTGTACACTTAAAGTATTCAACACACGTAAATGGTTAAAAATTATTATCAATCTATTTTTCAGATTTTTAAATTTTAACTTTATGTAATTAGTACAGACGCTATTGGGAAGTGAGTATGCAAAATATATGGATCGCATCCTACCAATGCATTTTAGCTGAGACTAGCTGAGAAATTAATAATATATATCTTGCCGGTTCATTTTTTTTTTTTTTTTTTTTTTTTTTTTTGTCCTTTTTTTGTGTGTGTGTTTAATTTACTACCCCCCTCCTCTTAATTGTAAGGGAAATCTATAGAGTGTATGCTATGAAGTCATTTTAATGATGATTTCAGCCTTAATTTATAGTTCGTTCTAATGATGAAAGTAATGGTGGGTTGTTCAATAATATAAAAAACATAATAATAATAATAATAATAATAAACATTTTTATTATTAAAAAGAATATGTAAGAGAAAACAGCAAATTTAAAAAGAAATATACGTAAGCAAAATAAACAGTTACTAATTTTTTTAGACAGTCATTACTGATATATTTGCACAATGATCCTGACTTTTTGCAATTTCAAGACATTGTTCGACAATTTGATGAATATTTACAAGGTTGAATTAATGAATTTGGCAAAGACGGCTTAGTTATTTCTTGTGAACGTAAGGCCACAATTAAGCTTTTCATAGCCAAATAAACAATAATCAATGAGTTCCAACTTGGATGAGCATTTTTCCAAATAAACGTTTGTATTGTAGCCTTAAGAGGACTTTCATCGTCCGCAGAAGCCAAAGCCAATGTTATTCTACGGAGAATTTTGCCCCTTTATAACTCATTAACTAATATATATTTTTAAATTCCGTTTTCACATTCAGAATATCCGCAATTATTAAACAATTTATCGCTTTTTAAAAATTGATTTTATTAATTTTTAATATTTTATTTTAAGGTTGGGAAAAGCGATTTTTTTCAATGTGAAATTTTGAATTTTGAACTTAAAAATGAAATCTTAAAAATTAAAAAAATCAATTGGGATAAAACATTTTTTCATATTATTAGTAATTCATGCTATCAGTAACTAATCTTCATATAACTAAGCTAATCTTCCTTTTGACGGGGATTGTGAAAACAGTTCCTGTTAAAAGTATGTTACGTTAGCGAGGTTCGACTATATGCACAAACTATGTCTAACTGTGTTAAATGTTCATTACTTAGTTCAAATCTTCCTAAAGATAAAAGGACTGTTTGTACAAAACCTTCAGTTGCTGCTTTTAAACATTGAATTTTGTTGTCAAATCTACCGGTAATATCGCAACCACTTACAGCGTGTAATGGTGGCAAGATATTACATATGCTTTCACCCAGGCACTAAGCAGCCAAATGGCATCCTAGAAGATTTTTTTTTTTTTGCAAGAATCGTCTAACCATAGACCTAGACAAAGCAATATTTTCTAGTTCTTTCCAGTAATTAATTGCAACGATGAATAAATTTTTATCGGCCCTGAGGATAATAACATGAACTGATTGAATTTTTATTGCATAAAATATGTGACAAAACATCCTCGTACCATCTTCTAAGTAGTTTGATTGTAATTTAGGTACCTCATAAAGTAAAGACCCTTTATTAAACGTTTCATTATTTGTAATATACATTCAAAGTGGAGATCGTGTTCTTCGAACTATTTTCATATGCACAAGACACAACAAAATCGAACAAAACCACTGGATCCAACAAAATGTTACAAAGTACAAGGGTCTTTACTTTATGAGGTACCTGAGTTACAGCCAAACCACTTAGAAGCTGATACGAGGATGTTTTGTCACTATTTCATGCAATAAGAATTCAATCAGCTAATGTTATTATCCTCAGGGCCGATACAGATGTATTCATCTTGGGAATTTATTAATGGAAATAACTGGAAAATATTGGTTGTCTATAGGTGTATGCTACGACAGTTATACAAAGACATATCTTCTAGGATTCCATTTGGCTACTGAATACCTAGAGGAAAGCATATGTAATATTTTGTCACCATTACATGTTGTGAGTGATTGCGATACTACCAGCAGATTTGGCAACAAAATGCAATGTTTGAAAGCTACAACAGAGGGTTTGGTACAAAGAGTCCTTTTATCTTTTGGGAAACCTTGAACTAAATAATGAGCAATTACAACAGTTATAAATTGCTTGTACATTTTTTTTTTTTTTTTTCAAAAAGAAATTGACTGCTGATAAACTCTGATATAAACTGATTTCTCAAAACACAGGTTTCGGTTTTAATTTATTGAAAGTGATATGCACGTCAGATGCTTTGCATTTGCATTTTTCAAGGGCTACAGTACAAACATTTATTTGGAAAGATGCTCATTAAACACAGTTGCAGTCCTTGATTACTGTTTACTTGGTTATGAAAAGCTTAATTGTGACTTACGTCCCCAACAATGACTAAGACGCCTTTGTAAGACTCTGTAATCCAACCTTGTAAATGTTAATCAGATTGTCAAACAATGTCTTGCATTTGCAAAAGGTCAAGATCATTTTGTATTTGATTCTGTAATTGTATCAGAAATGGTTGTCTAAATAAAAATGAGTGATTGTTTATCTTACTTGAGTATATTTCTATTTGAATTCAATGCTTTTTATTACATTGTCTTTTTATTAATAAAAAATATTGCTTCTTCTTCTTATTATTATTAATATCATTATGTTGTTTTTTATATTATTGAACAACATCACTTTCATCATTAGAATAAACTATAACTTATGGCTGAAATCATCATTAAAATGACTTGTTGCCCGTTGCATGTACTCTACAAATTTGCTTTATATGTAAGGGCAGGGGGTAAAAAAAATTCGACCAAAAAATGGACCGGCAAGATCCATATTATTAATCTTTCTGCTATTCTCAACTAAAATCCATTAGTGGAATGCGCTCCTCATATTTTACTTACTCACTTCCCTCTATCGCCTGCACAAAATTACATTTTTAATTCTTTTTAAAACGATTTACTAAATGTGTGACAATGAAAATTTACTTTATTTTATGACTTACAATAGATTTTTTTTTATTTTTAGATAAATGATTAATTTTCATTTCGTTTTCGGGTTTTGGGTCGGAAACGAGCTAAAAAAAGTCGGTTCCGAGTCGTATTTGGGTATAAAGAAATCGGGTTCGGGTCGGGTACAGGTCGTCAAAATATTCTATTGCGGATTCGAGTCGGTTATTCGATCGATCAAAAAAAGTTTGTCGGGTTGAGTCGGGTTTCGGGTTGATTTAAAACTCATTGCCGGGTTCGAGTCGGCTAAAACTTGACACGTGCAGGATTCTAACACCTGCAAAATTTGATTTTTTAAAATGTTATACATTAATTGCATAACAATAACGTCCGTTAATATTATGTTAAAATTTTCTTCTAGATAGACTTCTTTCAAGTTAAAGGGTTTTGAATTAACACAGCACTTTTTACATCATATAACTTGACACTACTTTATTATTTTTGTACAAAGAATGTTGTTTGCGTAAGAATTATTTTTTATCAGTCATTGAAAAAAGCGAACAATTAAGTTACTGAAGCTAACGTAAATTTATTTATTTTATTCAAGATATCTTTTCACAAATTAATCGTCTATTATAAAATCACAAAAATATTCCTTAGAAAAGTAAAGAATGGGTTTAAGTTTGTAGAAGATATTTTTCAAACGTCAAATATGTCTTCTTTTTTTTTTCAATAAAACGGCTTTTGTGTGTAAAAAATAAATATTTACGAAAAATAGGCTGCAAAGAGAACAGTTTGATATGAACAATATAATGAAAATATCAATATTTACTTAGTATAAAGAGGCGTTGTTGTGTTGATGTTAGAATTAAAACCAATTACTCACGTGAAGTCCTAGACTTAAATGGTATGTTTTCTGCGTGGGTCTTTTTAAGGGTGTAATAGTCTGTACTGACATGAATTCCCCAGAAAAAGATAGAATACTGCGAATGGCTAAGCCGAAGAATGACCTAGGTTCGAACCCGGCAACGCACATTCACCAGATTTGAAAGAAGAACGTCTCGACCACTGCTTTGTAAAGAAAAAATAGCAGTTAATTCATTTTGAATTCGTTTTAATATATTAGAACAGATGAGACTACAATTGTTAAAATTGCCGTTTAGAACTCTTTTTATATTATGATTTCGAAATGTTTGCTTTATTTTTATCTCATTTATAACATATTTTAAATGTGATATCGCAATCACGTTCATTGTAAGTCTTTCCGCTTAATTTTAAATTTTTAATTAAATAATTCTTTTAATCATTTTTAGTATTAATTTAATATTTCAGGTTTATTCGCATTCTCTCCTAAATTAAATGAAAAACAAAAGAAAGTCAGTAATTAATTTTCTTTTTCTAAATCTGCTGTTTTCATCTTGCATCAACAAAATATTTTTTTCAGTAAATTCATTAATCATTTTTACTACACTTGAACAAAAGATAAATTACGATTTTGTTATGCTTATTTTGCTTATTTGTAATGTTTATTTTCTATGTGTTTCAAAAGCAACTGAAAATTAATTTACTAGGCAGGTATTTTCATAATATTTTCTTATCCAGTTGTAACTATTTTATTCTAGGTTCATTATATGGCCTCCGTTTTTTCCTTGGATTGTCAATACAAAAATTGCTAGTGATAAAGACATGTTAATTTAAATTCTAACCATCTCTGAATGTACGAGGTGATACGTTTAGTGATCGTTAGCGTTTTTTATGTACAGTCGAACCTCGTTAACGTGAACACGCTTAACGTAAATTATTTTTAACATGAACTGTTTTCCCAATCCTCGTCAAAATGAATACGAAGTGTAATTTTTTCTACCTTTTAACATGAATTAGCTTAACTTGAAATTTCGCTTAAGATGAACTATTTTAGACGTCCCCAAGAAGAGTTGTAACAGTTAACATCAACAAAAAAATTTTAAAAAAGCGTGAAATTTTTTTTTTAACTAAAACACAATGAAATATTTTTTTCCGAAATCGAAATTACCAAGTCCTGTCTAAGAGACAATACTACTAATACAAAAACTGTCAACATCTTAGTAGATAATATTTGAAGGACTGGGTTGTAAATAAGTTCCCCAAAAAAATCCTTTTCTCTTAAAGTTCTGGATTCAAACGAGTGAAATAATATTGCTACAGTGCAGCCACATATCCTAAAAATAGCAGTGAGGACATGTCCAAAATTTTGGACGGATGCCAGCTTGACCGACAGTTTGAAATTTGTAAAACATCCAGTAATTCCGCACTCTGTTATTGCTCATTTTCTCTGAGTCAGATGACTGTCACCCCTACTTTAGCATTGGACTCGTTGAGTTAGCACTTGCGCAGATGCTTCGATGGTTTCATAAAATGTGGTCGAAGAATAAAAGCTCAAAGAAATCAAATAAAACTTTTCTTAATTTATTACTCAAGCTGAATATTCTTTTGACCTGCATAGGAAAAAGAAAAAAAAAATAATGTTGCTTTTACAGAACAATTTCAAAATGAATTAAAGTGAAGATTATTACAATATGAGATTAAGAATATGATTAGTAATGGGAAATTAAACATTACAGCTATTATATATGACCGTCAGAGTTGAAAGAAAAGTCATAAAAATACCATTCATTAATTATTTTATTTTTAATTATAAATTTATTATTGCAAAAAAAAAAAAAAAAAAAAAAAACAGTTTAGTTTACAGATACATCATATTCGGTGCGCAGAAGGTAATTTTTATGAATTATATCATTTTTAAAAGCTGACATCTCGTAGATTCTTTTCAATCAGGGCCTGATTACTCAAAAGGCTCGGGAAGCACAAGCTTCCCCTCTAAAATTTAAGAGGGGCCCCCAAAACAACTAAAAACAGGGTCTTGAATTTTCTGTTTTATATTTCCATACTGAGATTGAATTTTTCTGAGAAAATTCACCTAAAGCAAGATAAAATACTCACTATTTCGGGAAAAATCTATTATTTAACCTCAAAAATCTGAATGTTCTTAATTAATAAGTTATACAATTTTAATGTTGTGTGTAGAAACCACCCAGATAAATGAATGAAAAAATAACACACACTAATTTTTGGTCTATAGCATTTTTATATTACAATATGTAACAGGAAAACAAGATTTTTTGAAATGAAAGAGGGCCCCGAAATGATACTGAGCTTCCCCTAGCTTCAAAGCTTAATCGGGCCCTGTTTTCAATACATGTTTAATTTCTCCTTCACACTAGTAAATTCTTCTAGAGATACGTTGTGCCACTGTTAATAATGAGTACTAAATTTCACGAACCTATGAGTTCGCAAAAAAGGCTCGATACATTAAATGATTCAGATTCGAAAAAAATAAATAAGATGGGAAATAAGTAGTAAATACGCGATCGACAAAAGTTCTGCATCAATAATTAAAAAGAAAAAAAAAAGAGAAAATGCTGCATGCTGAATAAATTTTAAAAGAACCGAAAAACAAAAATGATAATAGCTAGTAACGATGAAGTAGATGAATAACTACGAAGTAAGAATTTTTCCATTTCAAGAGCAAGTTTAAAAGAGAGGAATGTATCATTTCTCTCGATGCTTTGGGCAGCAAAAAATTATTATGTTCACATTACGATGCCTTCAGAAATTTAAAGATAAATTTTCCTGAAATCTTGAAGGATTCTCAGCAGTCCCTATTTTGAATGCAACTTTTTATATAAACCAATCTTTGCATTATTCTTTCAAAAATGTGTAATTGAAAAGGCTACAGTAAATGATGAAACATCAAAAGTTTTTACAATTAACAAATTGGATTTCAATTTAAACAAATATGCTGCAGCAGATATCATCAAAAACTGCAAATATCTGTTAGTTTACAGGAATGAAAACAGTTTAGTGACATACGATTCCTCTAAAAAGGTGTGAATTACAAGAGATTTGTTTAATGACTCAAGCAAATACACAATCAATTTTATAGAGAGTCACGAATTATTTGCTTGATCTTAAACAGCTGTATAGAGCTTATGCTGACAATTCAGAACTAATAGCAACCCAGCTAAGATTTTTACGAAAAATGACAACCGCAAAATTACAGCCATCTGTTCTAGGTATAGGATGCTTACTATGGAAGAGAACTCACATTTTTCAACTAGTTTCTATCTTTGATAAAGAAGTGCATTTCCACAAATTTATTGGATACATTAAACGTACTCTTAAAATTAAGTATCCTGCTTTGTTACTGAAAATAGTTTCTGTAAAGCGGAATTTTTTTCAGTAGATCTTTCTTCATAATTTTACGCTGAAGCAGAAGAGACAATTTGATTTCAGAAGCACAAGCATCATTTCCAAAATATGTTACTTTTGAGTAATATGCTTCAATTTGCGATGAATTAATACCAGCTTAAAAAAGGAAAGTAGGACATTCATAAAAAGGAAAGAAATCGAGATCAAATGAAGTGTTTAACACTTTAAAAAACATAAGATTGCTTTTGATGCAAACAGAAAATTCTAGAGAATCCCTTGATGCCACAGATAAATTCGAAGAAGTCATGTGCGGAAAAGGGCGTGAAAAGTAAGCAATTACAAATAATGGATTATTATTATTGTTGTTGTTGTTGTTTTTGTTATGATACCAAACAGAATTAAATTCAATTTAAAAGAGTAAATATTTTTTTTTAGTATTGTCATTCATTTTTCTCAGATTGCATGGAACTAATTACTCATAATGTAATCTCAAATGAAAAAAAGCGCTTACAAAATTTTAATTTCCCTTGAGATTCACGTTAAAGAAGTTCGACTGTATTTTCTGATTTTGAATAAAAATAGGTATTGTTTTGTGTTATCTTACCTATTACTGAAAACAGCATAAACAAATCTTCAATATTTGATAGAAAATCTAAGCGTGATAGTCAATTATTTTAAACATATGAAGCTTTGCAGATACGAAGGGCAAACTCGACAAAATGTAATTGTCAGAAAAAACGCCTTGGAAAAGTTTTCCATCAAGACAAACCCAACAACTTATTATTCTTCTCTATGTATTTTGAGAGGGAAAAAAGGGCGAATTTAACATGAAAAATATATACCTAAAGATTCTCTGAAAGGTTTATATTCGGAGAATATATATATATATATATATATATATATATTTGACCAGTTACTAAGTTCGTCCTTCGTATCCGCAACACCTCATATTCAAAATTTAGAAAGTAAACCTTGAGTAATTAAAATAATTGAAATCTTCACTTACATTCTACGTACTGTACAGTAGGCAATAGTCAACACCTTCCGTCAACTTAACATTTAATCCGATCAGGCTGGAACTAGGTATTTGATTTAATCAAATCTGTGTCGGAATTCTAGTTTTTGTGTATGAAAGAAAAACATAGTAGTTGTAAATTATTCTTGATATTTTAAATAATAAACTCTTTTTAGTGAAATTAAATGTCATTTATTTCTATTTTCGGATTCATGTTTTAAAGCATCCTTATCTTTTGAGAATCAGACACAAACTGAACAATTTTACAGAAATATGATCTATTTTTAGATCAATATACATAAAGAATTAATTTAGATTATATATTCTTTTTTCTTCAAATAAACATATAAACTATTTTAAATTATCAGATTAAGATTAAGATTATATTGCATGACAGAAAAACAGTTTAAATCAGTGTTTGAAATAGTCATTAACCTCGAAATATGTATATGAAATTAGTTTTTTGATATGAAGAAAAGCGTCATTAGTGCAGTGTTGCCAGACTTGGGGACTTTTTTATTCAACTACCACCAATAATTTTGAGAAGTAAAATTTGGCATACGTAATAGACGATTAATCTTCGATGTGATTAGGCAACTGTTGCTATAAAAATTTAATGGTTGATGCTGAATAAAAATGTCCCCAAATCTGGCAACACTGCATTAGTGTTTCTATAAACGTAAATCTGTCGATACACATAGTAATTATGAACAAGAAACTAAATTCAGTTCAATGTTGTGAACGATTAATTTATTATGAGTAATTTAGTTTGATCTTTCGTAAAGTTAGATTTAGATGAAATGTTGAGTGATGATAATATTTATCAGTATTAAATGCATGAATATATTTGAGATGTACAAATACGGCAAACCTCATTATTAACTGTGTTTAACCCTTTATATTCTGAAGTACAATTAGCTTAAAAAGCGTATTAAATCGAATTTATGGAAGATATATGACACGTATTTATAAGAATCGAACATATATACCTCACTTTAATCTCACTATAAGTCACTAGACGCTACATGTAGCCGTCTTTCTTCCAGAAAGGATTTTATAGACTATGCTATTGCTGTTTTTGATTGGCATTTCTCACAGTCCTCACGTGGTAATAAATAATTCTTATATTACCACAAAAATTTCCCATCAGTCTTTTAAAAAAAAAAAAAAAAAAAAAAAAAAAAAAAAAAAATTAAGTAATATAAAATATTAAAAAAACAAAAATTAATTAAAGACTTTTTCTATTAGCTTGATTCGCGCTGAAAAGTATGAAAAGTTTAAAATGGAGTGTTGCCACCCAAATTTCATATTTTAGTTAATTTTAAAAAATCTAATTGTCGTGTGGAAAAACTGTTTGCACCCCTGGATTAAAAAAAATCGCCCTTTTCATTTGGTACCGAATTTGTAACAAGTCACGTATTTTTTTAAATGACTGAAAAGAATTAAAATGGAGTGTTTCCACCTAAATTTCATACTTTGGTTAATTTTAAAGAATCTAATTGTCATGTGGTAAAACTGTTTGCACCCCTAGATTCAGAAAAAATCGCCCCTTTCCTTTGGTACTGAATCTGAAACGATAGGACTGATATTTCTAATTTATTTTCCCCTTTTTCAGTTTTAAACCCGGATTCGGCAGAAGATTCATGACAGAGAATATAAGCTAAATGAAAAGTCTTTAATAAAAAGTAAATACGTTTTCTAACCTTTTTTAAGGTCCAAATATCTTTTCCTACTTCTGTATACCACTAGTACGCTAAACAACCACCTCACAAAATTTTCATTAATTACTATGAGGACCTGATATATGCATAATTTTTATTGCAGATATCTTTAAAAATTACTCTTAAGTAACTAAAAAAAAATGTTTTTCTAATACATTTTTTGTTTGATTCATAATGCTGTAGATAAAGGGTTAACAAGGGATAATTAATATTTTCTTACATAGTCATTTAAGCGAAAAATATGTTCTTCAAACCCACATTTGGTGAAATAATTAAAATATAATAGAAATTATACAGGGACGTATAATTATTTCAAACGTTCCTCTCAAAAGAATTAAGAAAAATGAATGCAGTCTTTAAACTCCTACTTGAAACTGATGTTTTATTTTTTGACGTGTACGTTTTCTCACAATAGAATGTGTGTAAACAAAAGAAAGCCTAAGGGGAGATTGTGACATAAACATTCCGCCGCCTCCCTCATCCTCCGCTAAAAACATGATTTATTCATAATAAATACGATTTTACTGCATGAGTTAGTAAAATTTTAAAGATGCTGATAATGGCATATATAAATAATATATTAGTAAAATATTATTAATAAAAACTTTACATAATCACTCACTTATTGTTAGTGTATTTTAACACAATAGATAAAAAAATTTCCGAGAATGCATGTTCAAAAGAAAAAACTTGTGTTAGTATGTAAGAAAAAATAAATCTATAATAAATCCAAAAGCAACAGAAATTGTTTATATCGATAGGAAAAAGGTTCTTATGTAATACATCGACAAGAGCAACATTTCCTTGGAACATCTAACGATTTATTAAAAGAGCAATATTAACCCATCTAAAGCAAAATGTGAAAAAGCTATTTAATTCAGTAATTTTAAAAGATACTTAAGCATAGCTTTAATGACAGGTAGAAAATCGTGTCTATGATTCTTTTGTATAAAACCATCTCAAAATCATCTTTCTTTTTTAAGTTGTGTAAATTTATGAATGTACGTGCTTAATATTACTGTCGAAATTGGCTGTTTCGCAAAAGAATATTAATAGAATATAAAAAGAAATATATTCAATCTTTTATAATTAATTACACATTATGAAATTGAAAACAAAAATCATATACTTCAAAAAAAATTGATATTTATAAGTGCATACTTTGCGTTAATCATTGCACCAAATTAAATTTTTTCCATAAAATATGTAGGGGAGAATAGGGTGACTTGATCCCTTGGGAGACTTGATCCCCAGGCCTTAAATCAAAATTGATTAGCAATTATATTTTTTAAACTGTCAACACTGATAAAGTTATTCCTTAGCAACAAATCTGGCAACAAAATTTCATTCAGCCATTTTTATTTTGATTGTTAGGAAGGAATCTTTGATTTCTTAAATTCAGATCTTTTTTTTCAGTAAGTAGTTTGATTTATTTATTTTTTGCTACATATATTCAATTACTAATGCTCATTGATATAATATACTAACATAGTTTGCTGCTTAAATGATGCTATTTAAAACCAAAATAGTTTGTTTACTTTTGGTTTAAGAATTATTTTTAGAAAACATACACATATAGGGACACATGATCCCCATTGTACGGGGAGACTTGATCCTGGGGATCAAGTGTCCCCAGAGTTTAGTTAAATTAGTTATAAGAGTTTTTTAATTTTATTGCAATGTTTATATTTTCTCTCTGGAGGCATGCCACATATTTACACACGTAAAGAAGGTGTTCAACCCAGAAAAACTATTAATGCTGGAGATTTGTGGGCAGCAGTAAATGCTGTATTAGATGGATCCAGTTTAAAAGGTGCAGCGAAATCATATAATATTAATGTGGTGACCTTAAAGCGTTATGTCATGAAACAAAAAGTTGAAGAAAGTGACATTTCTTATGAATCGAACTATAAGCGCTCACAAATATTTTCTGTTAAGGAAGATCTTTTATGTGAATATTTAAAAACATCCAGTAAATTACATCATGGACTTACGCCTATGCAGTTGAGAAAGTTAGCATTTCAATATGCTGTGAATAATAAGAAAGTTCCTGAATCTTAGAAAACAGAAGAGTGTCCTGGATACGACTGGTATAGAGGTTTCATGGATCGTAATAAAACATTAGCACTTCGTACGCCAGAGGCAACTAGTCTTAATCGTGCAGTTAGTTTCAATGAGCATAATGTTAATATGTTTTTTTCAAATTTAGAAAAAATATACAAAGAAGAAAAACTGGATCCACAGTGTGTGTGGAATATAGATGAAACTGGCTTTACTTAGAAGTTTCAGGAAGTGATGATAGTTACAGCCTTCATGATTCAACCAGACCAGAAACATTTGATGAACAGTCTCTTGAAACCGACGAAGATCCACAAATTTTTTCCATTGATGAAAATGATTTTGTTATCGTACGATTTCGAGAAAAGAAGAAAATCACTCATTTCGTAGGAAAAATTGAAAAGAAGATTTCACCGTCTGAATTTGAAATAAATTTCTTAAGAAAACGAGGGCTTAATTCCAACCAATTTATCTATCCAGAAAACGTGGACATAAGTGTTGTGGATAGTGAAGATATTGTCAAAAAATTAACAAAACCATCCATGCTTGGTGGAACTCTTCGAACTGCAACAGTTTTAACATTTATGTTTGATTTTTCATTCTTTGAAAATATTTCTTGATTAATTTGAGTGATTGCAATCATTCATATGGAAAACAGTGATTTTCATTAAATGTACATTTTTCTCCATAAGTTTTTCTTTTTTTCTCTTTTACAAATCAGGTGACAATAAATTTGAGACATTTAAATGAGTCTGTGTTTCAAGGATCAAGTCTCCCTTGGTAAGGGATCAAGTCTCCCTGCTATTAGGGAGACTTGATCCTTTTTTCAATGTTTTTTTATTTTTAATTTCATAATTTTAAAAATGGTTCTATAAAAGTAAAAAAAATACTAAAACAAAGTAAAAAGGAGGAGCTTTAATAATAACTCAAAACATCCAAATAAAAACCTGTTTTTCCCCCCAAAAAAAATTAAAAACTGCAAGAAAATGATCAAGGGGATCAAGTCACCCTAATCTCCCCTAAACAAAATTCATTTCAAATCATTTTTTTTTTCTGTATTTGTAAAATATATTTCTGTAATTATACATGTACGCTTACTAGTAAAATAGAGAAGAAAGGGAAAAAATTACAAATTAATTAAAAAAAAAATATTTGATGATTCATTTTTCAAATTAAAACACATATAAATAGAATATATTACGAATAAAGCAATGCGTACATAATAATAATATAGTGTCACCATTAAACAGATATCACAATTTTTCTATATATTTTAATTGTAAATAATCCCACCAGTAATTTTATATTAAACTAAACTTGCTTTTGAAAATCCTATATATATAAAAATACAAGTTTTTTTTTTTTTTTTTTAACGACCAAAATAGGAAAATTTAAGCATGTGCAAAAAAAAAAAAAAAAAAAAAAAAAAAACTTTGAGCCAAATCAAAACGATCATTTTATAAGATTTACCTGTCATTGCACGAATTAAAATTAAATAATAGTTACTCAAAAAGCAAAGAGAGGTCTCAGATTTCGAAGCCTATAAATTTTTATGCAATCAAAAATTCGCTAAGTTTCTAAGTAAAAGTTAGAAGAATCAATTCTTCGATGAAGTATTAAGTGATTTAAAATTTAATTTTTTCCATACTTTTCTTCTTGAAAAGCGAATCACAAAATCAGGCCCACGTACGTTTCCTGATACCCTGTAAAATTTATCGTATTTATTTTGAAAACTTTGCTTTTAAATGATCTTTTTTATTGCCAAATATAATGCCATACATATGCCATGCCATGCATATACTCTATAATAACGCAGTCGAAGGCAGCGAGGCTTCTCTTCTACTTGCTGTATTAAATGGGGCTGCTGTACAAGAGTTCTAAGCCAGACTAGTTATAATTACACGAGTACCTTTCCTTAAAAATTGTAGTTACTCAAAATTCAAAAAGACGTCTCAGATTTCGAAACCGGTAAATGTTTCTGCAATCGAAAGTTGGCCAAGTGTTATAATTATTATAGTTATAATAATTAATATCTTCTATTAATTTGTATAGGATTTATTCGATTAATGAATTGCACATGCGAGAATATGAAAAACTAACCGAAAATCCAAATATAATAAATTAATAATATTCAAGAAAACCATTTTTCATACAATTGTAAAGTGAACTTCGATTATCTGTCATTTAAAACTAGCAAAATCAATAGTTAAGCTAAGTTAATTATTAAAGCAACTATTTTTATATGTTTAGCTATAATTATGAAAATGAATAATATTAGCAACAATTAGTTGCATTGAAGACTGTTATAAATTTTCTGTTAAACGTCTCTTCAGTTCAAATATAATTGATTCATGTTAATTGTATTAGAATTTTTATTTCGGCAAAAAAAGCTTCAAACATTCAAGGCAAAAACAAAACAACTACGATGCAAGATTCTGATGACAAAAATTAAACGAAAAAAAAAAAAAAAAACTGGTACATTGCAAAACTGTGTTAGGATAATAAATTGTACATAAGTAGTGATAATTACAGTCTCAAGGAAACAAATAAAATTAGTTTAATTAGTCTTCCAAGAGAGTCTCTTAGTTAATTAAACTGTCGTTAAACATTATTCCCTTACAGAATAGAATATTGATTACGTGTTTATGCTAAGGAACAGAAGAGCTTTTAATTTTTTTTTTTTTTGTTGAAGTCTATTTTGCTATCTGTGTACAAAAAAAAAATGGTCATACCATAAAATCTAACTAACCAATAAAAAATTACATCACTGACTGAGGTTAAAAAATGCAAAAAATTAGTAGTTATTTTTTAAGAAACGAGATTTGCTTCTTCGTATATTCTTTATGGATATTGTTATTTTAGAAATGTGTCTTTAAACTGATAAGTGTGGCTTCAAACTGTTTAAAAAACATAACATATAGTTGTTTAAAAAAGGGTGATATTTCTTTTTATACTCTTTATGCGATCGTAGTTTGAGAAATGAATTATCAAAAAGTTAAAAAGCACAAAGCGTATTACTTAATACTAGCTGACCCGTCCGGCTTCGCACTGATGAACAAATTTTAGTTAAAGATGGATTGATATGTAAAAAATCAAGAAATATATCAGTTTATATGTTATAGTCAGGCAATATTATTAACTGGAAAGTCAAATTATAATTTTACAATTATATTTTTTAATTAGTTGTTAAATGTTGGCAATTTTTACTTAATGCTATTTATTTATTTATTTATTTATTTATTTCATAAAAAGAGACATTTCTTTACTCATGAATAAAAAATATTGAAAAATAAACCTATGACATGAAAATGTTTTTGATAAAATTGACGTCATAATAGCTTTAATTATTATTTATTTTTTCATTTCGCAAATATATTTAATTTTTTCCATAATTGATTATTATTTTAATAATGTATATTAAAGGAGAAATCAATAATATGAAACAATATTCGTACAATATATACTATTACAGAATCTGGTGTGAAACAACCACACGACTTCCATTACCCACTATTACACGTAATATATACAATTTTTTGGAGATATTACTTGCATTTTTTGAGATTTTCGAGTAAGAGAAACTTGATACACGTATAAAGACACATACAACAGAGTTTGCATAGCGAGTTAAAAAATAAGGGGAAAAAAATAGATAGTTATTTTTTTAAACACGAATTTCCGAGATCTAAAACTGAACTACCTAATCAGGATGACCGTTAATATTCCTGTAATAAGCACGTAATACTTGAGAAAGGTTATCTAAATTGGATTAAAGAAAAAAATTTCAAGAATACGTTAGAGCCGTTTTTGAGATACCAACTTTTACCAAAACTTAACATACTCAATTATTGACCTAAAAACAATAATTACATACAAAAGGATATTTAATAGGAAGTTAACATGGCGAGTTTGAAAAAAATCCGTACAGGCGTTTTTAAAGGAACGCACTTGCGAAGTCTGAAATTGAGCTGTTTATAGAGGACGCCTATCAATTTTCCTGAACTAAGCAACTTTTCAATCGAAAGGGCATCTAATATATTATTTATATAGCAACTTTGAAGAAAATCATTAGAGGTGTTTTTGAATATGGGCTTAGGGTCCCATTTCTGGTTTTCGATGACCCAATTCCGGTTTTTCAATTTTCACGAAAATTTGGAAAATTTATCTGTACACCAGACCTGAATCACTTGTGAAGTTTAGTAGTACTATTTTTATTAGTTTTGGAGATATGACAGCCAGAAGATTACACACACACGTGCACATATACACACACACTGACCAATTGCCAAAACCTATACAATACTTCCACTACCTACGGTAGTAGGGTAATTGAAGTAAACACATACATCTCGTATTTACTACGATAATATACATATTAATACGATAATATACATACTACGATAATATACATACTACGATAATATATTTCGTATTACGTTTTCGATCGCCAAATACAAAAATCGCCAATGACGATAGATATCAAATCTATGCTTTGCTTTCAATTAAAATATTGAAAATTTTAATTAAAAATTTATTTTACCAAAATTTATTATAGCTTCTAGCACTTAGAGAGAGACAGTGTAACTTTTGATTATTGAAAGAAAAAAAAAAAAAAAAGCAATCGGCTTTTTAGTTCTAGCGATCGTTCTCTACATATGCATATAAACCTTTCTTTTTTTTATATTAGTATAGCTATAGAGCATAGGTATATTAAATAGGTTTCCAGCCAACATAATGTAACTCAAATAATTAAATGCTATTTACATTTCAGTAATGGCTGTATGCGCTATGTATATTGAGCTACTTGCCATAACTGTTAGTTGCTAAAAATAGTCGCCAAATAAATTTAAACATCTCAATACGCAAGCGAAGTATGACATCACTGACCGCCCGTGGATGCAAGAAAAAGATTTTCCATGTTAATCGCTCATTGGATTTTTTTTTTTTTTTAATTAAAATTCTAGAAGAATTATTTCCCAATTTTAATCCTCATATTTGGGTATAGATATGTATTAGTTATTGTATGCATGCGTTAGATTGAGTTATTTTGCTGTCAAATTGACAAAATTTTAATTTTAAATTTCGAAACTGTCACCCTTGGCGTTTTTTGTATTTGGCGATCAAAAACGTAATACGAAAATATACATGCCAGATGTATATTTTCGTAATATGTATTGTACGAAATATTGTTTCATATTATTCGTTACACTCTTAATGTAAGTTTTTAAAATAACCATGATTTTTGAAAGGAATTAAATTATATTCGCCAGATAATTTGGCGATATTTTTTTTTTTCTGCCAAGGATGACGGATATCAAATCTATTCCGCTGCAACATATTAGTATATTATATCAGATACTTTATTTAGACATTTGAAAACAAATTTGACTTCAAATTATCAAAGAATATTTATCCTTTCCCTTTTAATTAGTTTATTAGTTGGATGTTTATTGTGTAAATATCATCCTTTGAAATGAAATGTTTATGTTTTCAATCGAATATGGAAATTTGCCATTTTTTTTTCTAGAGTTTTGAAATTTAAAATTCCAATTTTATCAATTTTACAACAAAAACAATTTAATCTAACGGATGCACATGATAACTAATACATATCTATATCCAAATATGGGGATTAAAAAGGGGAAATAATTTTCCTCGATCTTTATTATTTTTTTACAAAAAATCCAGTTCACTTTTTATATTATTGTTCGCGTGAAAATATATTTTATTATATGCACGGAGTAAAAAGACAGGAGAAGAAGGTAACGCTGAAATTTTGTGATGTTGTTTTCTAATGTTTACAGATGGCGCCAGCGTGCAATCCTTCCTTCTCTCCAGCTTTCGCAATGTTATTCAATGGGGAAATGTCTCGTTTTAATTATTTTTTTAAAAATAATATCAAGCTGAAAAAATTTCGATTGAAAGCAAATTTCATTAAATAGAGTATTCTAACCAACATGTTTTTTTTAAGAGCCATTTTATACTAATTTTACTTTGAAAGAAGGCTTTTAAAAAATGACGATTCTTATGAACCGAAGCTAGCAAAAACAGACAATTGGGAGGAAGGAGAATGGATGAAATCTTGTAAAGAAAAAAAATAAACTTACTTTAGGTGCAGAAAACACGAACTCGGTCTTTATTTTTCACCTAGGGCTTTTTTTTGTTTTTCTTATCACTATCATAGCCTGTTTTACAACTAGGAACGAAGCATTTATTTGAAACATCTGAATTATGCAGTTTTAAGAACTTACAAAGAAATTAAATTGCTTAAAATAAAAAAATTTAAATGTACATCAGCAAAATTCTATTGAAAACAACAGTATATCCGCACCGAAGTAGGGAGGAATGACAAGTGGCGCCCTCAATATTTACCAAAAATTTAGATCACAGTTTCGTAGCTTTCTCCCATTGGACCTTCAACTCCTATTAATATTACTCCGTGATTATATGTCTAAAAATAAATTAATTCGTAAATCTTTTTGGCAACAATTATAAATTAAAATAAATAATATCAACGAGATATATAAATTAGAGTGCTGATTCAATGGATGAAGGATTAACTTTCCGTGGTTCAAGATGAATCACGTGATATGCTCGAATAGGTTGCTGTGTTTGGCCCTTTATCGCTATTTTGGCATTTAAAATATCAGTTCGACAAATTATCATTATTATTAGGTAACATGACAGTCCTATGACCGAAATAAATTGCTTTTAAAATAATTTTACACATATTTCACATTTTAATAAATAATAAAATACCTTTCTTTTCATCGTTTCTCAACAAACTTTAAAAGTGTTTATAAAACAAAATTTAAACTTTTAAAGAGCTAAATTTAACAACAAATAATAATTTTTCAACTATTTTTAAGCATTTTATCGGTTAAAGTTCAACTACACGAAATAAAAAAGAAGTAAAATCAAAATCAAAATGGTTTCGAACAAAAGAATATTAAACTACGTAAAGTAAACAAAAACATTGAAACCGTTGCCATAGAAATGTACTGAAAATGAGCTGTTACCAAGGAAACCACCGAATACGCATGTGCAAAGAAAGCATGTCACATGACTCATCTTGGACCTTCTCAAGGGTTACCATTTATCACTCTACTTTATACATCTCGTTGAATAATATTATAAAATAGAATTTCTTATTTTATTTTATTTTATTTATTTATTTATTTTTAAATTCCAATTTCGTTTACACACATCAGTTTAAACCACGGAGTAATAAAGACTCCGTGGTTTAAACATTGATGCTTAGATATTATATCATATCATATCAAATTAAATTATTAGAAAAATAAACACTTTTAATTCTATAATGACGTCAGATTTAACGTGTAAGTTTAACAATTAAAAAAGCTTTATATGAATTTCAATTTAATGCACGTGCAAATATATTTCTTTTCTTTTCACGTCAAGATATTTTAAAAACGAAATGAATATGTAAATGTTTCTTTTATGTTGGCAGCAGCTAATTTTTTTAATATTTCATTATTTCCATTTCTATTACGGCTTCTATGGGGATTTTAATTAAAATGCTCAGATTTTAAACTAAAATTTATTTTATCAAAATTAAATATAGCCTATAACAATATGGCATACTGTAGCTTTCGGTCAGTGAAAGAATTTTTTAAATCGGTTCAGTAGTTTCAGAGATTACCCTCCACAAACAAACAATTTTTTGCGCTTTATATAATGATATAGAAGATATACACTAAGCGACAAAAAAAAAAAAGCCGCACTTGGATATTTTCCATTTTTCTTTCTGTAATCGCTAATTTTATTGTTTTAAAAGTAAATTTTTGAACAGATTTTAATACGTTGTGCTCTACGTGCAATTTAGGATTGAGCCAAGTGTTTAAAACAAGATACAATCGTTCGAAAAATTGTAATTTTAGAAAGTATTTTAAAAATGGCAGGAATATGGTAATGAACGATACCACAAAATATATTAGTTTTAGAGCGAAAATCAAAAAAAAAATATTTTAATACGTGGTATGTCAAAATGATTAAATGTTAACAAAATATTAGTGATCTGATTTTTAGCAAGATATAATTATATCTTGCCAAATAATTATATAATTATATAATTATATAATTATATAATTATATAATTATATCAGCCAAAAAATATTAATATTTTTTGGCTGTTTAAACTGCACATTTGTCCTTAGGCGGTCATGTTACTCACCCAATCGAGTTGACCGCAAGTTAAAAAGCCAGTGCTTCAAAAATCAGTTTGTATTACATTTAGAACATAGAAGGGATTAAGAAAAAGTGTTTAGTAACATAATTTATCTAAATACAGTGCAATAACAATTAAACAACGTAGGTTTAATTGCCAGAAAATCTGAAAAAAATCCATTCTTAACGAAAAGAATTAGAAAACCAAGACATTAGAGGATTAAAAAAATAAAAAATGATTGGGTTAATTATTAGGCTGAAGTGGTTCTCTCAGATGAGTCAAGTTTAACTTATTTCGAACTGACAAAAACAAGCAGATCTGATCACGAAAATGTGACTGACTTAATGAAAATCGCACTTTTAAAACAATGACATATTCCCCGTACATTACGATACGAAAATGCATAATTTTTCAGCGAGTCTAGCAAATTTTCTTGTTCAAGGGATCAATTAACCAGAAATAAAACTTGGCCATTAAAAAATTGATATCTGACCGACTACTTTGGATGTATTTCAGACTCTTCCATAATCAGCATTTCAAGATGATAACGCACCTTCTTACATGGCGCCTGTGGCTCGTTTATTTGATTCAAGTTGTTAAAATTACCTAACCATTCTCATGAGCATCCATAATTTTGTAAGTTATCATAACTTCTTTTACTTAAAATTAAATTCCACAAAGAATATCACAGGATTTCTTCTTTTAGACCTGAAAATTGTCCTAATCTCAATCCGCTCGAAAATGTTTAGTCTATAAAAAAGGGTGTGGATTAGAAATTTGTAGCCTACAACTTTGCAAGAACTAGAAAAAATTATTTATGATATTTGGCACAGTGAAATTTTTGAGTTTCATGTTAAAAAACTGTAAAATACTATGCCATATTGCGCATTAAAGCCGTAACTCCATATAAAGGCCGAATTATCAAATCCAGAATACGTATTTTTATTAAATAATTGCTTAGATTTAACAAATAAATAGTTTTATTTCATAAATTAAAATAGTACTTGTTTATTTCATATAAGAAATCCTAATAGAATACAAAGTATATGTTTATTTAATTCCGTTTAAAAAGAAAATTTTCTGTAGATTTTTATTAAATACTTTGTAAAGTGTAATAAAACGAATTATTAAACAGAAAATGCACATAGGTATCATGTTATGACTTCTATATTATACAAACATAACAATTTTATTTGTTGCAATCATTAGTTTTTAAATTATTACAAACTCAAAAGGTATAAGTCAAATTTTCTGCAGTGCGGCTTTTTTTTTTTTTTTTTGTCGCTTAGTGTATATATATGAGTTTTGTTTCTTTCTATACTTTTGTGCATATCATAATTCGAGAAATAAAAGTTCATAAAATTAAAAAAATAAAACGTAGTAATTCGAAAATGATAATAATAAAATAAAATATATTGAACAACAACCCGAGGTGGTTCGCTTTCCTGCGTACACTTTGTGCGTATCGTTATTTGAAAAATGAATTATAACTTATTATTATTATTATTATTATTATTATTCAATATATTAAATATTCCATTTTTAACCTATTTATTTAATGCTGTTACTTATCTACATTCAATATATTAAAGTTTGATGCTTTTTTTTTTTTTTTTTTTTTTTTGTCATTCTTGTTCACAATAATCTTTCGCTTAATTGAATCTCCTACAATGCAGTCCCCTTGAGAGCATTGCAGTCTTAATCAACGTTGATGGCAATCCACTTTACTAATTTCACTTTTTTCCTTCTTTCATCTTCTTTAATGATTAAGATATTACGTTTTTCTTTTTACTTTACGTCTTTAAATTGTTACAGTGTTTCAGGCATACTGATAGATAGATAAATGGCCGAGAAACTTTATCATGGACATAAGAGAAAATTCGCCTCGAATTTCTATTCCTTTAATGAACATTTTCGTCCAGTTTATTCGACCTTATGATAATGGAGACTTAAGAGGTTCCGTTACGAGAACTTTATATATATATATATATATATATATACTTTGAAGCTAAATTTCTCTCTAAAACAAGTGCAATAGCAGGTGTAGTTGTAAAATTGGAGACTTTTTTATTTCAAATTTTCTTCTAAGTTTAAAGGGAAAAAACAAAAATACTTCGAAATACAATTTTTAAACCTTAATTAAAAAAAAAAAAAAAAAAAGAAAAGAAAAAAGAAATCAGTTGTTTCTAATTATTACTTTAACTACTTACTACTTAAAAAAAAAAAAAAAAAAAACATGTATTGCTGTTATAAACTAAATCCTGTTATCTCAAAAAAAAAAAAAAAAAACTGTTACATTTTAAGTTATCTTGAATTCATTTTCTTTTTTTTTTTTTTTTTTTTTCGTTTTTACGGTTATGCGTACATGCATGTGCTTGAATGAACACGATAGTGTATTAACCCGTTAGCGCCCAGTGTCCTCATTTGAGAACAGCTAATAAAATGGCACGTGTATTTTTTGTGGTTTCTTGGAATGACTTCTGGTTTTTAGTGACAGTTTATAGCGTCACTCTAAATGATCACTGAAAGTTTTATGTGCCTACTGTTAATTATTATTTCATAATTCGGATAGTCATTTTATGATTTTTCATTCGTCGCACATATCTTCGCTTTTTGCGCAGGTATACTAACTTAAATCAAGTTGAATAATAATATATATTATAATACTTTACTTTCGAGATCATTGTCAATATATAATAGGAAATTAATCTGTTAACTCAAAGATTTTCTATCTCGAATTTTTCTCGCTGGAGCACTAAACGTGGATAGGCTTTAAATGAGGATAGGCTTTAAATTTAAAACTATCACAAGAATTGTTTAAGTTATTGGGAGTACAAATTAATTCGGTCCGTTTTTTTTCGTTAAAAAAACATTTTATTTATTATCAAAATGAAAAAACATGTTATTCAAAGTATTGTCCATCGGTAGCCACAACTTTTGTCCACCTTTCTGGCAATTTTCGGATTCCATCTCTGAAAAATGAGTCCTCTCTGGACGCAAACCATGAATCGAGCCATTCTTGAATTTCTTCGAAAGAAGTGAAGCGGTGTCCAGCCAAATCGTGATGCATCCGTCGGAACAACCAATAATCAGAAGGAGCAAGGTCTGGCGAATACGGCGGGTGGGGTAGGACCTCCCATTTCAACGTTTCCAAGTAATTTTTAACGACAATTGCCACATGGGGCCGAGCATTCTCATTAGCAAAATTACCTTGTCGTGCCTTTCGATGGTTTCTGGCCGTTTTTCACGCAATGCTCGGCTCAAACGCATTAATTGCAGTCGGTAGCGTTCGCCAGTAATTGTTTCGCCAGGTTTTAGCAGCTCATAGTACACTATCCCAGTCTGATCCCACCAAACACTTCGACACTAAAATCACCATTTTTGAAGCGTCGAAACCACTCTCTACATGATTTATCAGATGGCGCAGATTCACCATAAACTTCCACAAGCGATCGATGCGCTTCAGCGGCACTTTTCTTCCAATTAAAAAAGAAAATCAAAACTTCCCGCAAATGTTGTTTCTTTAGCACAAAACTCGACATATTGAATGCTCAAAAAACCAATGTTGTTGTATAAAACTCGAAGCTTCGTTGACTGAATATGGTTGACAAAGGTCAAACCTTTCTAACAATGCCAAAAACATCTATCATTATTCAGTAAACAAATCAGCCAGAGCCATCTATTGAAAACGGACCGAATTAATTTGTACTCCCAATAATATATTTTACTGTCAGTTGTCTATATTAATTTAGAAGTGAAATAATCAGCTAATAATATTTTGCAAAACAAATTCAGTCGTTAACGGGTTAACGCTGCATTCAGTTGAACTCAAATTTGGTAAGCATATTATAGCTAGTGCCATACGAAGTTTATAGATTTTAAGGAGTGTAGGATTTCGGATACATCCATTTTACAAATATACGAACTTGCGGAGAAATATATAATCACCCTATTATAATTTCCACTTTCGTTTTCTTTCGCTTAAATAGCTATTCAAATTTGTTTAAACACATGGTAACTATCGGGAAATTCGAATAAAATCACTCCAGTATTCCACGTTTTTAATTATTTCTATTTTTTTCTTCCTGTTCTTATGGTAATGTATTGTTGCGCACTCGAGGTTCTTGAATTGTCCGTAAATGAATGCCAGGTCTTGCCGCGGCTTAAAAGTTTACTTACAGAAGATTATAGATCTGCCAAACAAGTATCAACTTCAATTTCACCAGAAAACACAGTTTAAATAACAGCTCATAACGTAAAAATCACAGCATAAACTATACAATAAGCATAACACATAACTTTCGCTGTAATCAATAGCAGAGACTGAGTTAGCGAGAGCTCTTTACACTTCAAGCAACTTGGCTTCAAACTGACTCAGCAGCAGGAATGAGATCCCTTTATATAGCCTTGTATATTTCCGAATGTTCTCGTATTTCGGGAAGTATTCGATTAAATTTGATAAAAAAAAATATTTGATTAAATTCGATCCCCGCACCAGGCGGGGGGCATGTCGCAAAATCTCTTTGTAGTGCGTGTTGCATTCACATAACCAAGTGACGCCAAAAAAAAAAAAAAAAAAATCGCGACCAGGAATGCGATTATTTGTGATGTCGATGTGCTCTGATGTGTTATCTCAGGAAGTTCCTGAGATAATTTGAAGCAGAGTTATGTTCAAAAATGTGTTTTTGTCCTCGCTCCTAAAGTATGGGAATGGAGGGGGGGGGGAGAGAGAGAGAATTCGCAAAAACTCTTTATACAATGTGTTGGATATGTATAACCGACCCCCATCAAAAATCACTTTTCTAAGATAACTTGCAACAGATTTAAGCTTGAAAACGTTTTTTTCCCTCACCACCTATGGGGGAAGAAAGTAATTTCGCAAAATCCCTTTGTGGTGTGCATATTAGATACGCATAGCCAATTGACACATTCGAAAATAGCTTGTCTGAAATAATTTGGAGCAAAGTTACACTTTAAAACGCGTTTTCCCCACCTTTAAAAGGGGTAAGAAGGGAAATTTCACAAAATCCGTTTAAAGCGCGTGTTGGGTTATGCATAACCAACCCACACATAAAAATTAATCTTACTGAGATAATTTGAAGTAAGGTTACGCTTGGAAACGTTTTTATTGCTTCCGCCCAAAGGAGGATAGGAGGGGGGGGGGTGATTTCATAAAATCCCGTTACAGTGGGGGATGAACAATCCACGCACCAAAACTCGTCACCACAGGTCCCATAGATTTCCTGGGACAAATTTAGAGCTAAACAAGAGGCTCGAATTTGTTCCGTGATGACGCCCAACAAGATTGAAAGTCACAAAAAAACATAAATGGTTTTTGGTAATATCCTAAAAAAGCATGGCTGTTTTCAATATCTTTGTGCTATTTTTGGTAGAGTTCTATTCAAAAATCTGGATTTTGCAAAATGCCCCCTACCCCCTTAAAACTCGAAAATTCCAATGTCGCAGAAGTTTATTTATTTATTTATTTATTGTACTCAAGTCTAATCCCCCATGTGTAATTTGTTCACCATATAGAAATTTGGCGCCGAGTTATGCTTACAAGCAATTATTCCCCTCATGTCCCCCCAGGGTGGGAAAGGTCGGAATTTGGCAAAAGTTGATAGACACAATTTTAAGTTGGGTACAGACCTAAATTAATTGTCGTTGAATTCCGTCCTGCCATTCTCTCGTGATACCCGGACAAAGGTCTGCATACACACATAACGACCCACCCACATACGCACGCACACAGCGAAAATTTTCTGAAGTCATTCTCACGATGTGGGAAAGAAAACTTTCACGATGTGTGAAACGTGAAGATATTGCATTTTTTTTTTTTTTTTTTTTTTTCTGAGAAACTTACAGACGAAAGTCTGATTTTATTAATACAGATATACATAAAATAAATCAATCGTTTGTAAGTTTTCACGCTTTTCTTAAAACAGATGTCCTTTTAAAGAAAAATGTTTTAAAGGAAAAATTAAATTCATTGGTTTAATAACGTATAAAGTGACTTGTCTATTCAGATTTAAATTTTGGATATGATCTTAAGACTAATTCACAGTCTTATTAATTTTTAATCACGCTGATTTCAAAATATCATTTTATATTATGGGCGATAAAATTTGAATATTGTTCAAGTATTAAGTAGTCAGATCCAGATAGTGAAAGTGATATATTGAAAGAAATTTAATCTCGTGTGTCTCTTAAGTAAACAAGATCCCAATAATTAATCCTTTGAAAATGGCGTTTGAAGTAAATGGATTTTTATAGCCCGCATCTTCAACTTTATTGGCATCGATCTACTTAGTTAATTAGATCTGTTTTTGTTCAGTATCAGTTTAAACGATTCGTGATTTTAAAAAAGGAGACAATTAGTGTCTTGTGCTAGATTATTTGTTCATTTAGTTGTCATCTAAATGTCATAATATCAAAGGGATAATTTGGTGAATACAATGAGAAAGTAATAATTTGATAATTTTGTAATGAACGTGTCTATTCGGTAATATTTGTTATATACTTTTAAAATTACGTATTTTTAAGGAAAAATTATTTTCTTGAATTATTTCTTCTGCTACAGCATTCAGCTATAATCATGTGACGTATTTAATTGACAATGATACTAATAGAATTCAAATGTTTTAAAAGTGTTTTATAAACCATAATAGATATGGGATTAGCATAAGTGCCAAATTTCCCGGTTTTCAAGGGTTATTTAACCAGTTTATTTAATCGCCGGAAATATATGTGACAGATTACTTTAAAAAAACAAAAAGTGGTGATAAATCTAATTTAAAAATTAGAACAATTGACAGCTATAGAATAAACTATTATATTAACTCTTGTGGTGTTTGTTCTGTTTTAGAGGAGAATATATGAGTGCACAATATTTATATATATTGTCATATCAAATAAAAATTAAATCGTACAAATTTTGTCATTAAAGTCAAAAATTGTTTCTATATAAACTGCTTAAAGGTATTATATAAGTTTTATTTCAGTAAATAAAGTAATTTGAGGAAAGATAATTAATATAAATATTTTAAACATATCGGCAAAATCGTAAGTAAGAAAAGAACAACAATAAATATAGAAATAATATAATTATGCAAATTAATTATTTATACAAATATAGAAATGTACACAATTATGTATACAGGAAATCACATCTCAAATAGAGACATTCAATAAACACGTGTGTCATTGCAAAAACAACTAATTTGTTAAAAAATGTCATTTTAAAACACGTAAACGATTTCCTTAAAAAAGACATATTTAATTAAAATCGTTTTAAAAATTACTTAAAATTACTTAAAGCTTTTCGCACTGCTTGTCAGGGCATCATCAGGAACAAATTCAAGACATAGTTTGACAACAAGTGCAGCAACACGTTCATTATATATCACAAGGCAAAATACACGACAGTTACGGTCAAGCTTGATAAGTCAGCCCGACTTATCAAGCGTGTGGACAAGTGTGATTTCGGACTGACTTATCAAGCTTGACCGTAACTGTCGTGTATTTTGTCTTGTGATATATAATGAACGTGTTGCTGCACTTGTTGTCAAACTATGGCTTGAATTTGTTCCTGGTGATGCCCTGACAAGCAGGGCGAAAAGCTTTGAATAAATGGTTTATGTAATTTTTTAAATGACATTAATTAAATATGTCTTTTTTAAAGAAATTTTTTAAGTGTTTTAAAGTGTTATTTTTTAACAAATTAGTTGTTATCAATTATGTATACAATTATATGTACAAATGTATATAAATTGTATACAAATATAGGAATAATATAATTAAGTAGCCAAATGAATTTAATTAAAAAATTAAAGATTCTATCCCTAATTGTACTTTGAATCAAAAAATCATAATATAGTGTACGTAGATTCAAAACAAAAGTTGTACAAAACCACTTATCGGTTTCCCCTTTTTTGGGAGCAACTCAAAATAATCTCTCCTTTTATTGCATATACACATACTTATTTTATTTCCAATAATATTTAAATAGACTTATTATAAGAGTAACTGTATATCTTTCACTAAAATTATTTTTCAGAAGAAATTTTGTTAAAGCTTGCACATGCACAATTAAACATTATTTAATACAAATGCTCCAGTTTCCTCCGATTTTCAACATTTGTAGATTCTACAAAAGACGTAACATTTGTTTGAAAACAAACCGCTCATGTTATAAACAAAGACGTAGGAATTTTTTTCGATTTTGTTAAAGAAATTTCGATGTACATTTCCATCAATAAATGCGCTATGCTCATACAATCGAAAACAGATTATTAAAACAAGCAGCGTAATCATAGGACTACAGCTGTCACGTGTTGCAACCATTATTTTTTGAATTTAATTTTTTGGTGTACTATACAAAACCTTCGTTCTTTTTTTTTTTTTTTCCCGGTTATAAATAATTTACAGTGAGGTAAAATGTAACGAAATTTGAACTGTGTGTGCATACAACTCTACCAGAAATACATTTTTTTTTTTTTTAATCGTTAGTTCAAGCACTAGACAATTCTTTTTTGGAGAAGTACGCAATTTTTCAATAAAATCGATGCATTAGTTTTTGAGACATCATGTACGCTTCTCTAAATAGTTAAAGGGCCCACCAGCTCAATTTTTCAAAAATTTTAATCAAAATTTTATTAAATATAATTAAATGTTGCTCTTTGCAATATTAAAATTATTATTTGCAATATTAAAATTAGAATATTGTGGCCACCACATGACTTTCTTCTATATTTTCCTATTCAAATTCCCTCAGTAAAAATAATTTATTAAAATCATTATTTAATAAAATTATCTTCCATAATGCAGTACGATTTCCATATTAGAAGAGTAGTATAAGACTAAATATCCAAAAAAAGTTCATTTTATTCTCAATAATACGTAAAATATATATATATATTAACAAATAAAAATAAAATCGATAACTTTATTTTAATTTATCGCAGATCGATGATTTAACCACTGATTTATAGGTATTGGCAAGATCTTTTGAAAGATACTCATCATGAAAATTTATCCCCCCCCCCCTTATATCTACAATTATTTCTGTAGTTGACTATCTCTTTTATAAATAATTCTTGTAAATTTCATAACGACTATTAAAAAATAATTCCCTTTAAGCACATTTATACAAAATTTTGTCCTATGCCACCATGTTAAAAATTTAGAAAAAGCGGGATGGCAACGCAAACTATTAGACAATTTTTACCAAAAGTTGATAGGCACTAATTTATGTCAAGGTGTAACTACATACCAATTTGTATGAAATTCTGTGCATTAGTTCCTGAGATACAGTTGTCACAAAATTTTGTCTCACACACACACACACTTACACAGACAGACAGACATTTTCTAAAATGGTCAAATCGTGTCCCTCAGCTCTCAAAACGTGTAAATCCATCAAAAATACGAAGTCGAAAATTTTTACGAACCCAATACTTTCTTCTATTGAATACAGAAGAAAGTATTTGTAAAAAAATAGAAAAAATATATGCTTTTCTTTTCTTTCTTTTTTTTTTTTTTTTCGTCTTCAAGACCCATGTAACCCCTTAAGATTACGAAAGCGAACAATATTCCAACTTAATTTTTATTCTTCTTAAAATTTTAAAATGTTATCAAAAGGCATGAAATTATTGTATCATTAATACTGTATCATTAATAATAATTTATATTAGGTAGATTCCTTATAGGAGATCTACCTATTGCAATGGTTCTCATGACACGACTTCTGGAAAATTTCTTCATATCTTCACCGATCATGACCCCTAGAACCCAAAACCACCCTCCATTCAAAAGTTTATATATATATATATATATATATATATATATATATATATATATATATAGGTATATATATATATATGTATAACGCTTTTTCTCATGTTAAGTTGTGAACACGATAACTGGAGTAATATTTATTTAAATTTAACCAGCTCGGGATATGTTGTCAGGACAGTAAAAATCTCGGTCGAGTTCGTAGATGGAGTATCCTGCTCAAAGGGGGTGGAAATGGTGGGGGGTGGAAATTTTCATTTGCCCATAATTTCTTTACTATTGAAAATAGGAAAATACTTTAAATGAGGCGAATTACCGCCTCACCCTAAAGAACAACTTTTGTATTTAAACTTTTTCGATAACTTCAATTGCTTAAAAGTTACAAGTTAAAAAGTGATTTTTCTTGTGATGAAGCCGACATTTTCTATCCGCGATTGTAATGAAATGCTCGCCCTCTGGTGGGCTTAGGTGAAATTACAATAAACATGGTTTAATTCGAATTCCATACAGCCGCCATTGCTTGCCGATATTTAGTTTCGCATATATTTATTGAATAAAAATGAATAAATACGGTAAAAAAGATAACACATACTTTTGTGTGCCACAGTGTAACTCCAAAGGATCAAGAAATCCAGAATTGAGCTTCCATTTATTTCCAAATGACAAATTTAAAATTTCAGTTGCTTCGGCTAATGGAAGTAAAGAATTAATCAGATGATTTGAAATTAATATTTGTTCAACTTCAGTTAAAAATCTACTTCCGATCGAACTTTGAATAAACTGAAGTATTTTTTCCAAAAGCAATCAATTTTCCATAATGTAATGGCGGAGAAATTATAGTACGAATATTAAGTAGAATAACAAAGGAACACTAATGGAACACACGTGGCTATGTTTACTAACAACTGCAGTGTTCACAAAGCGCCGTCTATCGATCATTACAAACGCGGATAGCTTTCATTGCTAAAATTTATAATCTGATGCTTATGTCACGTGCAAATGATAATAAAAAAGACCACTGAAAATATAATAAAATTTTAATCATGTTTTTAAACAATATAATAATCTGATTAAAAAAAAAAAAAGTTTAATTTAACAGAAAATATGACGTCACAATTACAACAATGTACTGAGAAAAATGAAATAAAATTTTATCCGTGATTTTAAACAAATAAAATAAAAGCTAATAAAAAAAAATAAGTAAATAACATAGAATAATAATAAAAGAAGAAGGAGCATGCCAATACTCTAATGCTTACAAACCCCTTCTAGTGAAATGCCAGCGAAAGCTACTTTTGCTTCTCTCAACTTTGAAGTAGGGCACCCATCCTCCACGCATTTATCGCTGTTTGTTGTGGGTGCTGCCTCGCAGACTGATTGAGAGAGAGACGAGACGATTCAAAAATCTCGCCAACAAATCGCCAACCAATCAGATGGAAGCACTGTTACAACCGTATACCCGGCATTCCTGGATTTTACAAACCGAAACCAAAACACGTACGCTCCTTCTTCCTTTATTATTATTCTATGGTAAATAAAATCAACATATATTAGGGCTAAGCAATGACATAGATGCTATAATGTAGAGGATAAATGTCATCGTATAAAAAAAAAAAATCTTGTAAATCTATGCTAAACTAATTAAACTGGCATGGTATAAAAGGTAATAAATTTGGGGACATTTAGGTATCCCTTTAACAAATGAACTAGGTACGATTTTAATGAATTTTTGTTTGCCCTTGGAACCAGCCCCTGATGGGAAAAATGCCTGGAAACACTTGTATCTAGTATTGTCATTGATTATGAAGTCGTGTGCAAAATTTCAGGTCCTTTGGACGACAAGAAGTTGCCGAAAATTGAATTGCAAAATTCCGTTACATACATTAATAGTTGCATCATATCAAGTTAATAAAAGTGTGTTAATTAAAAACCTTGTTAAACGCTTTAATTAATCATTTAAAATTATAAAATTAAAACAATACGTCAATCTTAATACAAATATCGTTTGTGGTGAATAGTTTAGAATGTCAGTTTAGGCAAGAATTTAAAATTTACGATTGAGAGTAATACGTTACAGCTTCCTTTGACTTTTTATCTTGTCGAAACAAGATATTGGTCTGTGAAGAGATATGAGGTTTTCCCGTGGAAAGAAAATATAATGACACCAAAGCTGCCTTCCTCCATCTCCAAGCTCGCCAAATTTTGTCGCCAAGTCAAAATTTCGTCGTCAACTATCAACTTTTGCCGCTAAATCACAAATTTCATTGATAAGTCGCAAGTTTTGCCGCCAAAATCTCGCCAAATCATACAATTTACTAAATTCATAACAATTAACATTGAAATTAAGCGGTGCCAAATCGTCAAATGTTAACTAATGCTAATGTTAATGTTCCAGCTTATGTGAACCAAAACAGTTTCACCTTACAATTTTTACTCATCTGACAATAAGAATCACCACAAAACCACAATACAAAACTTTCAATAATTCAATAAAAATTACAATGAAATAACTATCCAAAAACCGCTACCACTTATCTGTATTTGACTTGACCATAGCAACGCCAGGCTTACCAGAACTAGTAAGATCACAAGTGCATTTTCACGTTTCTATTACTTTTTCTTTTAAAAGAAAGATATTGAACAACAGTTATAGAGATTTAAAATAAAAAGTATAATTTTGATTAAGCTTGGGTGGGGAGGGGGATGTAGCCCAATAGCCCCCTCCGGGATTCACCATTGCTGGGATTGTATATCTTTAAGGCTTTTATTTGTTGAATGATTATGAGCTTGAATTTTAAAAAATTGAAACGTTTACAAACCAATAAATTTAGCCTGAAATTTTAAGTAGAATGAATAAAACCCTTTTGTAGTTGAAAATTAAATTTCTTGAAAACAGAATAGCGACGTAAATAATGCAATGTATGGGAACAAAGCCATTGGCTAGGTATTAATGCATATGCAAAATTTCTTTACAATTGTAACATTAACGTAAAGGAATCTACCTTTGCCTTTAAGCTTGCCGAAAAGGGATTTTTTAAAGTTAGATTAGTATAATGTATATAGATGTGCAACCATTAATGCAAAAAAATTCCTTGTGTTCTCTCAGAAAAACAAACCATTGAGTCTCTGCAATAGCTCTTACATATTTTATTAAAATTTTTGTAGAATTCTAATGCATCCAGTAATATTCCTAAGTTGTTACATAAATAAGATTAGAATTGTAAAAGTATAACAAATAATTTTTCACTGTGTAAATCAGCAGCTAATTAACCGAGCATAATACTCTAGTAATTATTTTATTTTTAGAAACTGAAATTTTAGAGATAATATTTTTTAAACATATGTAAAACTTCCCTTTATGTTTAGGAAATAAGTGACATATTCTGATGACTTTTCTTTCTTTATTTTATTTTTTATTTTATTTATGTTTTTACTTTAATATTTATTTTATTTATTTGTTTGTTCGTTAAAAATTCTTATTGTCAACAAAAATGAGAAAAATATCTTTGCGAAAGATTAAACCTTTTCCTTACATTAGAAGTATTGTTGCAGAAAAAAATAGATTTACAGTTGCATTGTTAACTAGGGCAGTCTATCGATTTTTGCAAAAGTTGGCCTCAGAGACGAATTTGACAACACAACTACTAAATTGATGAAAAATGATAATTTATGGTTGCCAAAATCTATATCTTTGATAGAAGCTAAACTCTGGGATTTTATGAAAGTATGCACGTTTCTGGTGTAGAAGTTTCTTGAAAGTTCGATAACCTATACCGGCTAGAACTCCTACATTGATAGGCTGACGCATCCGCCATTTCTAGCCCACAAGGCCGGGTGACGATTTATTATTAGTGGTTTTTCGGTAATAAATTGCACAAATAACTCCAGAAAAGGGCACCGCCTGCTAATACTTTCTTCTAATCTAGAAAGAAGGAAAAGGTGGAATATAAATTGCAGATGTAACTCGTGGATACCCGAAGCAGTAGCACAACTTTGTAGCGTAATATTTCCCTTATTTTCAACTTATTTCATTTTATTTTTAAAGTTGTTTGACAAATTTAAGATGAATGTACTGTTTTTTAAGTTATTGTTTTTAAATTCTTTTTAAATTAACTTTAAAATTATATTTCTTTAAACGTGAAGGGTTGCAGTTTTGAGAACGTTGGCGATATTCTTAAAATTGCCAACTTACTTGTTTCGTGATAAGTTCTTCTAGCTCAATCGATCTGTACAGAAGTTTAAAGGCGATAACAACTCTAATCAGATAACCTAGCTTTTTCTACCGCCAACACTTTCCCACACGGGCTAGAAAATGGCGGACACTGCGCCAGCTCTTATCATATAGGAGTCTTAATACCGGCACTATAAAAAGAGAATTTCCTCTAAAGAAGAGAGTTCAGTGTTGAACTGCGCTGAATAGTTATATGCGACAGATCAGTAGAAACGGTTGTTCCTTTTTCCTGAGTCAGCTAAATTTTGCTCAGCGGTGTATTTGATGCTACTTTAATGAACTGTTTCAAGAATATTCGTTGAATTTGTAATTTCATTGGATTGTTTTCAAAAATTTTCGTTGAATAAAGTGCATTCGTCGATAAAAATGTCTCTGTTTCTTTACAAATTACTTTCTTCACTCAAGAAAAATTCACATTTTTGTAAGTGTTATTTTCGTTTTTAATATTTAAGAGTTTAGTAGTAAAGTATATTATGTTGACTGTCGCAAAAATTTAATTGCAGTTTTAACAAGAAGTTCTTTTATAAACCATTAACAGTTTGTGAGAACATGCATATCAATTACATTTTATGATTTTGTTCCATTTCTGAACTAGTATGTTGTGGCCACCACATGACTTTCTTCTATATGTTCCTATACAAATTCACTCAGTAAAAATAATTTATTAAAATTATTATTTAAAAAAAATTATCTTCCATGATAATGCAGACGATTTCCATATTAGAGAAGTAGTAAACACTAAATATTCAAAGAAGTCCATTTTATTCTCAATATTACATTTAAAAAAAATACGATTTTTTTTTTTTTTAATTAAAAGTAAAAAAGAATCGATCACTTTGTGTTAAATTATCACATATTTATAGTTCAACCATTCGTTTTGAAGGTATTGACGACACCTTTCGAAAGATACTCATCTTGAAAATTTACCCCCCCCCCCCCCACGGGGGGTACTTCTCCCCAGGGGGGGAAGCGATGCCCCCACATGCACACATTTTTCTTACTAATTAACTACTACTACTATTATCAACAATTCATATTAATTTTACAATCACAGATTAAGAATAATTCTTATTATGTATATTTATACGGAATTTTGTCCTATACTGCCATGTTAAAAATTTAGAAAAAATACGATCACAGCGCCACCTAATGAGCGATTGATCCCCAAATCTAATCAGCACCAGTTATGTCAGGTCAACTAAATACCACGTTTGGTTAAATTTCGTAAAAAAAAAAAAAAAAAAAAAAAAAAAAAAAAAAAGATTGTTTTTTTTTTTTTTTCGTCAAAAGTAAAAAAAAATCGATAACTTTGTTTTAAATTATCACAGATTTATAGTTCAACCATTCATTTTAAAGGTATTGACGAGACCTTTCGAAAGATACCCATCTTGAAAATTTACTCCCCTCGAGGGGGGACTTGTCCCCCAGGGGCGGTGGCGAGGCTCCTACACACAAAAAAAAATTTTCCCAGTTGACTATCTCTATTATAAATAATTCTTGTAAATTTCATAATGATTACTAAAAAATAATTCTCTTTATGCACATTTATACAAAATTTTGTCCTATATCACCATGTTAAAAATTTAGAAAAAGCGGGATGGCAACGCAACCTGTAAGACCAACCAATTTTTACAAGACAACGCAATCAATTTTTACCAAAAGTTGATAGGCACTAATGTATGTCAAGGTGCAGGTGCAACTACATACCAACTTGTATGAAATTCTGTGCAGTAGTTCCTGATATACAGTTGCCACAAAATTTTGTCACACACACACACACACACACACACAGACAGACAGACAGACATTTTCTAGAAATAGTCAAATCGTGTTCTACAGCTCTCAAAACGTGTAAATCCATCAAAAACTCGAGGTCGAAAATTTTTACGAATCCAATACTTTCTTCTATTGAATATAGAAGAAAGTAAAAATGGATGATTGTAATTAAGTAAACTTTATGTTAGGAGTAAACAACAACAAAAAAAACTATTAATAAACAAACTGGATGTCAGCTTGTTCTTTCATATTTCATCATTCTTAATCTTCGTTTTTATGTCTTGTTAATTACAATTTACAGTTGGTTAGCTTTTAATTTTACAGGTATGAACAACTGCCACGAAGTTTATTTATAAGACATGCCGTTTACAATAGGTTAGTTCAGTTCTAGTTAATAAAAAAAAATTATCCTTTTTATTAAGAGGAGAAAAAATTATTGCTATGGAATGAATGAGAAAAAAAACAACTACTTTGCTGAAATATTTTTTTCTTGAAAATAATTAAAAGATGTTCTTTTATAATGAAAAATCTTCATTATATATATGAATATGACTTAAAAGATGCAACGCATTTTTATTACACCTGGAAATTATTGTAATATATATGTAGACGCGGTATAAGTGGTATATTATGTGTTTATAAAAAGTATATTGTACCTCCTATTATATTTAGAGGTATATTATATTGTGAGTATCATTTTTCCTGTGTTTGTACTTTCTTTCTGTATGCGTAATGTTTTGCTGAAATAATTGCTTTTATGTGTAATGTCTTGCTAAATTTTTAGGACTGAGGACTATTATTCTCAATCTATGGATTTTTACGATACCAGTTTTACGATAGTTGGACATTTATCGAAATTGAAAATTTATCGAAAATATAATTGAATAATTTGAAAGTGGTGTTATAATTAAAAAAAAAAAAAAAAAAAAAAAAACTAATAGTCCTCCATACTAAAGTTAATTCTTCTTTTGCCATAATTCCATCAAAATCTTTCTTTTTTTTTTTTTTTTTTTTTTTTTTTTTTCTTGAAAGAAAAATAAAAGAAAGAAAACTAATAATAATCAGTTTCGAAATAGACAGTATCGAAAGTTTTTTTTTTTTTTTTTTTTTTTTTTTTTTTTTATAATTTTGAATTAGGAAATAAAAAACAGCGTGCAAAATGAAATAAAAAATAAAACAAGATAATTTAGTTTGAGTTTGAGTTGGTAGTTTTTTTTTTTTTTTTTTTTCTAGGACGAGGACTATTACTCTCAATTTACGAATTTGCACAATACCAGCTTCACGACAGTTGGATATTTATCGAAAATATAATTGAATAATTTGAAAGCGATGTTATAATTAAAAAAAATATATAGCTAATAGTCCTTCGTACTGAACTAAATTCTGCTTTTGCCAGAATTTCATCAAAATCGTTTTTTCTGTTTCTTTCTTTTCTTAGAAAGGAAAAGAAAAGTAAAGAAAATTCGAAACGGGCAGTTCGAAAAAGTTTTTTTTATATTTTTTTTTTCCCTTAAACACTTTAATATGGCATTATAAGACAGAATTTCGTATAAATGCACGTAATGAGAATTATTTACTTTTTTTTTTTTAATTAATCATCTGTTTAGGATATTACTCCATATGCATAGAAGAGTAACAAAGACATAAATCATGGCTCTATGTCTTTCGAAAAACGGATTTTTTTTTTTTTTTTTTTTTTTTTTTTTTAGTACGGAAGACTATTAGTCTCAATCTACGGATTTTTACGATACCAGTTTTACGATAGTTGGACATTTATCGAAACCGAAAATTTATCGAAAATATAATTGAATAATTTGAAAGCAATGTTATAATTTGAAAAGAAAAAAAAAACTAATAGTCTATCGTGCTAAACTAAATTCTGCTTCTGCCGTAATTTTATCGAAATCGTTTTTTCTGTTTCTTTCTTTTCTTAGAAAGAAACAGAAAATAAAAGAAAATTAATAATAATCAGTATTTAAACGGACAGTATCGGAAAAGTTTTTATTATTTTTTTTTTTATTTTTTTTTTCTTTCTAAGAAAAGAAGGAAACAGAAAAAACGATTTCAATGAAATTCTGGCAAACGCAGAATTTAGTTTAGTATGGAGGACTATTAGTTTATTATTATTATTATTATTATTATTATTATTATTATTATTTTAGAAAATAATTTAAAGCTGTTATTTTATAATGAAAAAGTTTCATTATATATATAATGTTTCACGTACAATTTAGGATTGAGCCAAGTATTAAAAACAAGATGTAATGGTTCGAAAAATCGTAATTTTAGAAAGTTTTTCAAAAATCGAAGGATAAGGCAATTAACGATACCACAAAAAAAAAAAAAAGGTGAAGTTTCACCAATTATGTGTGAAATAATATAGAATATCTCGCAAGTCAGAGAAGTTGTATAAAAATATGATAATATATATATATAGGTGTGGTAAAAATGGTATATTATACTTCTTTAATTAGACATACTTGTACCCCTTAGCTGCCAGCTTTTCCGTTAAGGGCGGAAGTTTTCAGATTTTTAAGTTAATCTTCCGGCTTCCAATTTTCAATTGATTTCTTCCGTTTTCTAAAAAGTTCGTGACCTATTGTTAGTGAATAAAAAGAAAACCCATTAATTATCAACATTCAAACGCTTCATAGACGCTTTCTGATTTCCAATCTTTTTCCATCTACAGCATAGGTTCCCAACGTGGGCGATAGCGCCCCCTTGTGGGCGTTTGAGGCTTTCAGGGGGCGGTAAAAGATCCAGAGAAAATTAGGGAGTGTTGATATGGCACGGAGGGGCGTTGGAAGATAATATAGTCTAAAAAAGACTTAACGCTTTTAATTCATTTCTATCACGTGTGCGAAAATTCACATATTTGGCGAGATACACTCCTCGCGGCAACCCTGAAGCTAGCCTATTTCTCTCTCGCAGAAAACTGTTGACTCATTCTCACTCTCTCTATTGTTCATCGCAGCACGTACTGCGTACGATGAAAACGGCGTTTGTCGGAGCCATGTCGGTAGCAAAAAAGAAGAGGCGGCAGTATAGTGTGGATTATATAAAATACGGATTTATCGAAAATCCCACAAATCCATCATCGCCAATGTGCCTTATCTGTCAAAAAACATTTTCGAATGAAGCGATGAAACCTTCTAGGCTTCAAGATCATCTTAATAAAATGCATCCGGATAAAAAAGACAAAGACATGGCCTGTTTTCTAGACATAAAAAAGAAGTTTGAAAATCAACCAAATTTATCAAAATTTTTTTCATCAGCTTCTAAACAAGATGATGACGGACTTCGAGCTTCATACAATATCTCATTGTTGATTGCTAAAACAGGCAAGCCACATACTATTGGGGAAAATTTAATTTTACCAGCAGTTGAAGAAGTAATAACCACCGTGCTCCATAAACTAGCTACAGATATTATCCGAAAAATTCCTTTGAGCAATAATTCTGTGCAAAGACGAATTGATGAGATGGCTGAAAACATTGAAGAATCGCTGTGCAATTATCCGCAGACTTGTCAATTTTCAATTCAGCTGGATGAGTCCACTTTACCAACCAATGAAGCATTGTTATTGTCATACGTGAGGTTTATCAAAGATGAAAAAATATGTCAAGAAATGTTGTGTACTACCAATTTGGAAACAGATACAAAAGGAGAAACCATATTTGATACACTGGAAAAGTTTTTTGACAAAAAGGAAATTCCTTTTAATAATATTTTGCATAATAATATATTTTAATAATATAATGCATTGCGTAATTCATCGACAGCATTTAGTTGCGAAAAATTTGAGCGAACGCCTCCATACATCACTGCAATATGTTATAAGAGCAGTTAATAAAATCAGAAGCAACTCGTTGAATGACAGATTATTTAGTCAGCTTTGCATTGCAAATGATGAAGATTTCAACCGATTGCTGCTTCACACAGAGGTGCGCTGGCTTTCAAAAGGTACTTGTTTGACTCGATTTTACAATCTGTTTGAATCTGTGATAGAGTTCCTAGGAAACAAAGACACGGAATTGCGCGACAACCTCATCGCATCAAAAAACGATATTGCGTACTTAGCAAACCTGTATAAATTGTTTAATGATGTCAATCTCCAACTTCAAGGCGACGACTTAAACTTGATTAAAACTAAAAATAGCATTGCTGCTTTCGTGTCCAAACTGCTATTATATAAAAGAAATAATATAGGCAGACATGAATTCAATAACTTCCCATGTTTATCAGCAGTATCATTCAAGCACGACGACTTGCTTGTTTGTTTACTGTCAACACTTGGAAAACCTCTACAATGACTTCAAGGAACGATTCCATATCATTTTAAACATGGACATACCAGGCTGTGTTTTGGATCCTTTTTCCAATGTCAACACAGGAGGATCATCTCAGTTAGAAGAACTAATAGAAGACAAATGAGAAATTAAAAATTAAATTCAAGAATGGCTACCAAGAATTTTGGCTGCAGAAGTCGATTTCGCAACTGTATTCAGGATTATGGTCGATTGTTAAACGATTTCTGATAGCATTCCTATCTTCATATTTAGCAGAACGTGGATTTAGTGCTGTAGCAACATTGGTAACGAAAAAGAGAAATGGCTCCATGTTACTGAACGCAGCGACTTACGATTGTTTTTAAGCATCGAGCCTGATATTAACAAGCTCCTTAAAATGCATCAAATTCAGCCTTCTCATTAGTTAAGTTGGAAATTCGATTATTTAAATTTCAATAAAAAATACTTTTTAATATAATTAAGTATGCGTTTTGATTGTTCTCTGAAACTGTCAGTTTATTTATTTAGAAAGCAATAGTTTATTATGGATTACTTCGTATCATCAAAACCCCTACCTATCCTTATAACAGGTAAGCTAAAACTTTTATTCCTCTTTTTTAAATAAAGAAAAAATTCAGTAGCGTTTCAATTCCAACAATATTCTATCTTTTTGAAATTTTTTTAATTTAATTCTTGTTTTCACCATGCATTGTATACGCTCTTATTTCTATAAAGTGGGAGGGGGGCGGTATTGAAATATTCACTAGAAAAGGGGGCACCAGTTCAAAAAAGGTTGAGAACCTATGATCTACAGCATAAATGTTAATATTCATTTTAAACTTACTTCGTGAGATTCTAGAATGTATAAAGAAATATAATTATTTAATATTTCTCACTCATGTAATTATTTTTTACTCCCCTCTTCTTTTCTTTTTTTATCTCCAATCAGAGATTGGTCATTAAACATTCTGCGGAAGCCATTTCTTTCCTAATCTTTCTCCATCTACAAAATAAATGTCAATATTCATCTTAAACCTGCTTTATTAGATTTAAAACCTTATAGAGAAGTAGAATTATTTCCTTCTCATGTAATTAATTTTTTACTCCCCCTTGCCCAGCTCCAGCTAGCAATGAACGACCACATCCTCCGGTGCTCAAACTTTCTCACTGTACAACAAAAGGATCAACGTTCAGAATAAAATTGTTCTGTTAGATTCTAGAACCAATAAAGTGATAGAAAGGCTCAATATTTCTCAAACATGTAGTTATTTTTTAGCTTTAATAATGAACTTGTGGAATCTATTTTTCCTCAATAACTTTAAAATACATACTATATCACTAAACCTATTATGTAAGATACATAATAGCAGTAGCTGAAAACCTAAGATAGGAAATGTACAATGTGGATTATCAATACATTACTCTGATTTTTTTTTTTCCCCTTTTCTCTCATTGTGTTACAAAACTACCTAGAAAATTTTAAAAGACTTTATAATTATTATTATTTTTTTTATTATTATTAGAGTTTAAACTTGCTATAAAGTTTTAGCTATTTTATATTAAAAATAAAATTTAACTTAAAATTGTTAAAAAAATATAGTAGTTTTTAAATTTTTTTATTACGGAGTAGAAATCATCCTATTTTTAAAACTGCGAAATTGGCAGCTATAGTATGCGTTAATTTTTGCAATTTCCTTCCTTCAATCTGTGAATTGTTATAGTTATGGGTCACATTTATATGTTCATGTCTTGTTCTTTGCAAATATGTATTTATGAACAGAGGGCTTTCGTACGAATTTTTCAATCTCACTTTAGAATAATTCAAATTCTACTTCTTATTGACAAAAAATAAAACTCTTTTCAGTTTGGAAAAATAATAAAAAAATAAGTTATATATACAATGAATCAAGGACTTTTTGTTTTTGTAAGTTTTGGAGAAATAACTTCAATTGTTGTTTTTAGATGCTGTAATTTTCATTAACCTAATATTTTTATTTTACGTTTCTGTATATATTTTTTTTTTTTATAATTGAAAAGAAACTCAACTAAAAAAAAAAAATAATAATTACTGTTTATTTATTTATTTGTTTATTTTCACGTGTGTTCGTTTGTTTGTTTCGTATATTCTTGAGAAAGAGAGAGACTCCGTAGAAATATCTCTGCAATATTCAAGGAATATTAGAAATATAAGAACAAAGAACGCCCATGTGCTATAGTGTGAGTTCAGGTGGAAACATGTTCCTTAATAAAATAATATAAACAGTGATAGTCGATAGATACACCTCATAAAATTATTCCTGCTACTGACTTTAACATTTTATTCTTTTTTTTTTTTTAAGAGATTTTGCGTTTATTGACTATATTTTAATATTCAACACGATATCACATGGATTTCATACATAGGCAGCTAAAATAGTTCGAAAACATTACTATTATTAGTAATTAAAATGTTTTCAGGCACATAAAAAGGTTTTTTAAACAGGCACAAAACTGAGTTATAATTTTCCATTTTTTATTTTTATTTTATTTTATTTTTATTTTTATTTTGTTTACTTTCAAAAAACTTTTTTTTTTTTCGGTCACATAATTACGATTCTAAATAAAATTTGTTAAAATCATCTAAAGTCTAAAGCTACCTATAAAATAAGTTGGATGTGCCGCCAAAAATTAATTTTAATATGGTATTTCTTCTCTGCAAATAAAATTATATAAAATTGTAACTTTTTTAAAGTAACAGATTTATAACTGCAGAAGTAATTTTTTTTTTTTTTTAGAAAGTTCACTGTTGTTTTAATATTGCTAAACATTTATGTGAAAAATGTTTCACAGTTTCAAAGCTACGTTTTTAGTACTTTTCATCGAATGAAAATCTTCGTTTTCAAGAAAGTTCACATTCGAATACAACAGGTGTCAGTTAACGCAAGTAATTTTTCAATTTTATATTACCTACTTTTACATATTTAAGATCCCTAAATAAAAGACCGATGAAAGAAATTTTTAAAGAATACTTTAAGAATTCAAAAAGCCTGATTTCAATAAACAAGGCATTTTCATCTATTCCCCCCCCCCCCCCGCTACATTGGCACCGTTTCTTACTTTTTCCGTACAATGAATCACGCAGTATATTATTTCATTCCTGCATTTCCTTATTTTATTCCGTTTGTTTTAAATTTCGATAAAATTCCAAATATTTTCTATCAGAAATATCCAAAAAACGAGAGCTGAAACAGTGATAAAATATCTTTAGTTTTCAGTTGTTGAACGACATAGTTATTTTACGCTCTAAAAAGCACATAATAAAAGCTTAAAGCACAAATAGACATCCATGAAATTGACTGAATTCAAAAGAGATATGTTTTGGAAAATATACCTAACTTTAAAGCAAAATTGAAGCACGATAAAAAGCCTAATATGTCTCATTGTTATGTAAAACTGAAAATCATCCTCTTCCTCACAACAAAGTCTATTCTTAGCTGCGTTATATTACATTACCTCATAAAGTAGCTTTAGAATTGAGAATCTATATCTTCCAAAATTTTAAAAAGAAGAATCATATAAATACGTGTACGTTTTTTCTTTAGAACGATATTTTTATTTAAAAGTAGACTTGGTTTTTTGGAATTGAGAACAGTGTAACAAAAAAAAGGAAAAATAAAATTACCTACAAGAACCTTAATGATAGATATTTGTTGTATAAAGATATGTGTATAATAGAAGACAAAATTAATTTATAATAAATTTTATAAGACCTACTTTTTCAGAAATAAAAATTATAATACTTATACATATATATTGGTGTGAATCCTTTATATCTTTTTCATATAATTTGTCTGCTAATAATTTTACTTTTAATGGTTCACTCATAATTATCACACCGATTTTAAATGTTGTGTCTTCTTTATTTTATTTATTGCACGTAAAATCCGCAATGTCCGCCATGTTCCCATCCAAATTATACCTCTGCGGATCACAGAAACGGGGAAGCCATCCTCTCAGTGGAGGATCAAAATTGTGATGGCATGTCTCCGGACCATCCTTTGGGGTGCCTCCCAGACCGTCGCCAGTTACCCATAGTGCAGTACTAGTATGACGTTAAAAAACCAACCATTCTTTAGTTTATTTATTATTATTATTCAAGAATTTTCATTTTTTCAATTCTATAAGTCTAACATTTTAGCTAACCTTAGTCCAAAAGTTTATTTCATAAGGCAATCTAAATTGAATTGAAATTTTATCGTAACTGAAATGTATACTAGTATTGGTTTTAAACAAGACAAATGCTCGCATTCCTTGAAATAAAACTTTATAATTATGCTGTTAATTCATGATTTAAATTTAGAGTAAAATGTTGAAGCATATAGTTTTTTAAAAAAAAAGCAAAATGTAAGAGGAACATAGTACTAACGCTGGAATAAAATATTGAATTTAAGTGAGTAAATTGTCCTTTTCCCTCGTATTGTTTTATGGTTGATTTCAGACAGGAAAGTGGTTTGTCTATATTCATAGAGTAGTCATTTGTACTAAGTGTAAATTATAAGAAAATATATAAAAGATATATCAAATAATAAACTTTCTTATTTGGAAGACTTAAAAATTTAAACTTTCATTACCATCGGTTAAGGTTACAAAAACAGTTTTTTACTAATGCAAACAGATTTAATGTAACGCAAAATCTCTTATTTTTATGTCATACTAATAACTAATATATCTTTTTATATTACCACAGTCATATTATCTTTGTATTTTGTGTATATCATATATAAATTTAATTCTCATTAACATGATAGAGCTTCAAAAAATCTATATAACATTTCTCTAACGTGGACCTGTTACGATTAAACTTTATCGAAGCGATTATAAGAGATTTGGCTAGATTTCGGTTCCAAAAATTAAATTTAACCCTTTCACGCCCAAGGGAAATATTTTTCCCTTCTACAAAAATCGTTATCGATTGTTCAATTATTATTGAATCGATATTTTTTTTACTGAATGTCAAAATAAAACGTATGTCCAAGGCAGCAAATGTGTTTCTGAACGAATAAAAAAAAAAAAGTATAGAAAATAGGACACATAATAAATGTGTTATGTGCAATGTCCACTTGTGCTTCACAAGTAAACGAAATTGTTTCGTAGAATACCATAACTAGCTATTTATTATACTTTTCTGATAATTTTTATATTACAAAGCAATAAATTTGTATTACAAAACAATAAATAAAATACCGATATAATAACCCTAACTCTTCGTTTATTTACTTTTATGGTCCATAGGGAAAATATTTCCCATGAAATTATAGGAAACCTATACACCCTGCTATGTTTTTCTGGTGATATTCTCTTACTTTACACCCACATATTGGGCTTAGAAAGCAGAGCACGCAAATTATAATGCATATTGATGAATCCATATTAAAACGAAACACTTTTAATTAGACGAACACTCACATCACATAGTTACATATAGAGAAACAAATATTCAACAAAGGTACAGGTAAAAGATGCGCCGTACGAAACAGTCCAAGTGGTGGCGCGCCAGTCGTTATTGGAATGATCTATTATACAGTGAAGGAGGGTAAATACAAGAGGCATTGGTAATGGAAAATAAATATAACCTAACCCCCCCCCCCCCCCACAATGTCGACGTATTTACCTAAATAACAATGTTACATCTTCCAATCCCATAATTTTACAACAGTTGTAATGTTTTGATGATGTTAATGCTTTTGTAAGAATATCAGCCCCCATATTTTCAGTAGACACAAAATTTAAATCAATAATTCCATCTTTCAGTGCATCCCTTATGAAATGATGCCTAATGTCTATATGTTTGGTGCGCTTATGAAAGATCGGATTTTCAGCTAATTTAATAGATCCTAAGTTATCTGTAAATATACTCACTTTTTCAATTTTGCCTTCAGATAACTCATTTAGTAATTTACATAAATATATCCCTTCCTTAGTGGCATCGGATAAAGCCATATATTCGGCTTCCGTTGATGAGAGAGCTACGGTACACTGTTTACGGCTTTCCCATGTAATTGCACTCCCGCAAAATATAAAACAGTAACCTGTATATGAGCTACGGTCATCGAGGCAATTCCCCCAATCCGCGTCAGTGTAACCGAACAAAGGCTCAATACTTTTTCTAAATACAAGTCCAAAATTTATTGTTTTCTTTAAGTATCGTAAAACTCGTTTAGCGGCAGTCCAATGAGTTTTATCAAAACAAGTTAGAAATTGACTTAATTGACAGACGGAATTTGCAATGTCCGGCCTGGTGGAAGTTGCAAGATACATCAAACTTCCAACTAATTCACGGTAGGGATATTAGTTTTCACACCATTTTTCGGCCTTTTTTAATCGAATGCTTGTATCCATAGGACAAGCTACGGGCTTGGCTTCTGTCATGCCAAAACGCTCTAACAGCTCTCTAATATAACTATGTTGACTCATTGTTATAAGGCCATTTTCTAACTGAAAATTTATCCCTAGACAATATTTAACTATGCCTGAATATTTAACATCTAGTTTTTTATTAAGATGAATTTTGAAGTTTTCTAACATATCAGGGTCCTGTGACATAAACAATATGTCATCAACGTAAATCATTACAACAGTCAACCCTTTATCACTTTTAATATAATATAAACATGGATCTGCATTTGTTTGTTTTGCTCCGAAATCATTTAAAATTTTATTTAATTTAGTGTTCCAACACCTCCCGGCCTGCTTGAGCCCATAGAGCGATTTTTTTAACAAAAGAACTTTATTCTCTACATTTAGATATTTAAGAATCTCGGCTGCTTTATCAGATATGTCCCTATCGCAATTTTCATTTATAATTATTTGAAGTATTTCTTTAAAGTAATCGGGAACTTCCATAAAAATTTCCTCATCTAATTTTCCATTCAAATATGCTGACGTTATGTCAAATTGATGTATTTTTATCCCTAATTTAGCAGCATAACCTGCTAAGATTCTAATAGATCCCATTTTTGCTACCGGAGAAAAAGTTTCACGAAAATCTATACCAAATTTTTGACTAAATCCGCGAGCTACTAATCTCGCTTTATATTTCAAAAGAGATCCATTTTGATCATATTTATTTGTAAGGACAATTCTACCTTTTATGCATTGTTTCTGGGGCCTTTCTACTACTTCGAATGTATCATTTTTTAATATTACTTTTATTTCGTCAGTCATTGCTTTATACCAATTCGAACCTTCCGGACCTTTCAAGGCATTATTTATTTCTATTTCCGAATTAAAACTATAAACAGCATTCGCAATTGATTCCGGCTCCCTAATTATTTCGCGATTACGCAATGACAATATGTTTTTATCTTCGAGCGCCGATTCTGAGTGACGTGACAGTTAATCTTTTTCATATTTTATTTGAGGAGGAGAATTTTTTTCATCTGCCTGCTACATGTGTGAGTCATTTTGCGATTCGCTTAATTGTATTTCTCTTTCAAAAACATCTGGATACAATTGACCTATTTTTGAAACATCATTAGATTTCGCTTCAAAAAATTTTACGCTACGGGATATAATTACTGTATTTGATTCAGGAAGATAAATACGAAATGCTTTAGAATTTTCTGAATAGCCCACAAATATTCCTTTTTTAGACCTTGGGGAAAATTTATGTTTAGGATGGTTATTGAAATAATAAGAAGTGTAACCAAAAGATTTAAAATAGCTAACGTTAGGTGTTATATTATTCCATAATTCATATGGGGTTTTTCCATTTAAAGCTTTTGTTGGGCATCTATTTCTTATATAATTAGAAGTATTAATAGCTTCTGCCCATAAATTTAAGGGTAATTTTGATTGTGATAATAGACAACGGGCCATTTCGACGAGAGTTCTATTTTTCCTTTCACAAACACCTGATTGCTCCGGGCAATAAGGGGTTGTTAATCTGTGCTGAATACCATTTTATTTCAAGAAATTTTCAAATTCAGTCCCAATAAATTCGCCCCCATTATCACTCATGAATTTTTTTATTTTTATAGATTTTTCATTTTCCCAAAGAAGTTTGATTTCTTTAAAAGCATTCAATGCCTCATCTTTAATTTTTAAGAATTTTACTGCACAATAACGAGAATAATCATCAATAAAGGTAATAAAATAAAGGGACTTACCTATTGAGGGAACCCTAATAGGCCCACAAAGATCCGAATGAACTATTTCTAACATTTTTGTAACACGATCTGAGTGCTTAGGAAAAGGAGCACGGGTCATTTTATTTAATGCGCAAACTTCACAATTGAAGTCGGATAACTTTTTAATATTTAACCCCCTAATATGACCTTTTAAATTTGAATCAATCAAATCTTTTACATTTAGATGACCCATTCTACAATGCCATTTTTCCACATCGGCAAAAATATTTTTAGAACTATCGATTGATTCACTCGAAAAATTAACTGCATTATTTATATTTGCATTATTATCCCGCAGATAATAAAGTTCATTTTTTCTGTCCGCAATTAGAGTCACATTTTTTTGTCTGTTATTTATAATAGCACATTTGTCTTTAAAAGTTACAGTGAAACCTTTGTCGCACATTTGTGACACGGACAATAAGTTCGTTTTCAATTCTGGAACCAATAGAGCATCATTGATCTCTACATTTTGAAGTTTTGAATTGACTTTTGTTTTAATTAATATTTTACCAACACCGGACACATCAGTTGTTTCATTATTCGCTAAATTTACAGATTTTATATCCGTATCCTTTAAATTGTGAAAATTGGAGTCATCCTTCCCCATATGTCGAGTACAGCCGCTGTCAACACACCAAAGATTCTCGGATTGTTCTTTGAATAATATGTTCGTATTCGTTGAATTTGTGCTGGCCAGTAGTCCTAAACTGTTTTGTCGATATTTAAATGATTTATCTTTTTCACACTGATTTGCACGGTGACCGATACGTTTACATTTCCAGCAAGTAATTTTTGAATTATCTCTTTCGTTCTGAGTGTACTGTTCAGTAATCTTAGGATTCCTTTTATTTTTATTCCACGGAGCAGGTTTCTTTCGGAAATTCCCAGTCATGAACGCTCCATCTTTCGGTCTGTCATCATGGCGTCTGGCGTCGTTTTCTTCTACTATTTTTATTCGTAGTACTTCTGGTTTCGGTAGCTCATCCCTGGATTCCATTGCGCACCGGAAATTTTCATAACTGGATGGTAGGCTGTGTAACAACATCACAGTTAACAAGTCATCATCTATTCTAATGTCCATTTCAGATAGTTTATCGACTATGTCAAAAAACTTTCGAAGATGATCTCGAATGCTCACAGAAGAGGAATCTACCATTTTATGTTGAATAAGCGATTTTAACAGCGACGCTTTTCTAGCGAGGCCTTTAGATTGATATATCTCTTCTAATTTTTTCCATATATCCAAGGATGTTTCACAGTTTTTTATTTGTTTCAGTTCAGAAGGCGATATACACAAAATTATGTCGGCTTTGGCCTTTTCATCCATATCAGTCAATTTATCGAACGCTTCTTTTGATGTTGCATCACTTGCCACGAGCTCTGGCTTTGGTTTAGAGCCAGATACATAAATCCAGGATTCATTTTTTATTAAGAGTGCCTTCATTTGTATCTTCCATGTCTCGTAATTATCTTTGTTTAGCGTTTCAATACGTAGTGTTCCATAAGACGCCATTTTTAAACGTGGCCGTCTATCTAACAGATAAAAGTCTATTTATCGTAAATAAAAATTAATTTGCTCTGGGCCCATAACCTATTGGGCTTAGAAAGCAGAGCACGCAAATTATAATGCATATTGATGAGTCCATATTAAAACGAAACACTTTTAATTAGACGAACACTCACATCACATAGTTACATATAGAGAAACAAATATTCAACAAAGGTACAGGTAAAAGATGCGCCGTACGAAACAGTCCAAGTGGTGGCGCGCCAGTCGTTATTGGAATGATCTATTATACAATGAAGGAGGGTAAATACAAGAGGCATTGGTAATGGAAAATAAATATAACCTAACACAATAGCTAAAATATTGTGTTGTATTGGCATATTTAGTCTTGGAAATCTTATGGTCCTGAAAGGGTTAATGCACTTGAAATACACATTTACTTTAAGAAATTGAAAAAATATTAACTTTTTGCGTAGAAACTTATACTTAAAATCTCATATTTAGAAGTATCTTTTAAAGAATTTAAAACCAATTTGTCTCGCATTTGATAGTAGTTAATTGGCAGGATTTTGGTGGCGTCATCTATTATTTTTTTTTAGATTTTTCATTCATTATGAACATTATTTATTTTTATTTATTTGTTTACTTTGTAGATACATTTAGCATTAACAAAGAATTTATGTTATGTATGATGATATGGTAATTTAATTCCGTCAAATTTTAGGAAATAATTGATTTTTAATGCAACTATAATTTAATTCTAAGAATTTTTAATTTAGCTGCGGAAAAAATTATTTTCCAAAATTGAAATTATAATGAAAATGTCAAAGATTTAAATCTCTTCTAATTATTTAAACGAAAAAGGAAGAAAATAAGTTTTTAAGTGATTTTACTTATGAGATTTTTCTGAAAATCGTATTAAATATTTAGGTACTATCACGCAGATGATCTGCGCATTAAAGACTAGTAAATAAATAAATAAATAAGTAAAAAGGTCTCATGAAAAATAGCATAATTTTGCAGCACCCCCCTATTCTGTAACGGATAGCTTCGAAACGTCGGAAATCCTAATCTGCCATTTCTTGTCAGATTTGTCGCTAAGGCAGACTTTAAAGGAAATGAATGAAATGCCATTTGTTACTACTTTGACTGTAAATCTTCTTTTACTGCAACAACACGTTTGATGCAGAAAAGGAGTTCAAACCTTTGCAACAATATTCTTTAATTATTAAAAAAAAAAAAAGAAAGAAAGAAAGAAAAAGAAAACATTGAGTGGAAGTTAGTTTTAGAATATAACTGTCCTTTAATGAAACCGTTTAATTTGAACTTTTGTTTTTCATGTGACTGATTTTAAAAAAGTAGTATTCATTTTCATTGATAAAGGGACTGATCTCTGTAAGTTTTTATAAATTACATGAGTACAAATAGGCAAAATGGTAAAAGGGAAATAAAAACTTTAAACCATGAAAATTGTTAATGGACGACTAGAACGAGGCGGAGCTTTCAATGTTTGGAGGGAAATCCTGTGCTATGATTGGCTATATCCCAATATTTGTGGGCTAAATGAAGTCTCTGATAAGTTAAATGAAGAAATAAAAAATTCATCATCAGGAGGTCGAATGAAGTCAGAGAAGTATGTCGTCCATTGATAATTAAGAAAATTAATTGAAGAAGAAAGGTCACGTCCTTTCCAAACTGGTACGACTTTTTTATGGTGTGTGAAGAAGTTTCCAAGTTTAAATACTGATTGTACACCAGTTCATTAATTTAGTGTTGTTACATTCTGCTAGCTAAATGATAAACCAAATACATTTTTCGAATTTTCGAAATTGGGATTTTACTATATTTACATGATATGAGTGGTGATTCAATTATGCTGTATGTCAATCTGTTATTAGCATAACTGAAAAACAAATATCAGCAGGAGATGAAACTCTGTACTCTGAATCCGCTTCCTATGGGGTGGCTCGAAGTACATTTCAATTTATGTTATATGTATGTTCTCTTCTTCGGCCTTGTCGTATCTCTCGGTATCCAAAATAGGATTTTGGTGGTCCATCTATGATCGTTTCCCAGCTCCATTTTATCTTCTTAATTCTAGAAATCACATAAATAACTTTGATTTGCTTCCTAATCCCTTCTTGTGAATCTTAACATGTATCTCTCCATGCTTCTGTGGGTTGTTTGAAGCTTTCGCATAGTTTTACACGTTAATGTCCAAGTTTCTGAAGCGTAAGTTAATAGAAGCAAAATACACTGAATAAAAACTTTTCTTTTCAGACAAACTGGGAGGAGGCTTTTGAACATAACGCTATTTTTCCGAATGCTCTCTATGCAAGTTTAACACTGTTGTTAATTTCTTCCGTGATGTTAAGTTCATCGTAATGTCTTGTCTCAAATAAGTATAATTGCATACTGTTTCTAACTCCTCCAAATCAACAGTGATCTTCACGCAGAAGAGACCACAATGCGGTTAAAAAGATAAAATTGTGACGTTTGAAAAAGCAGAATGGCAAAGAATTACTGATAACGGGGAAGATTTGAATCACCTAGGAGAGGCTTTCATCCGCAGTGGATTGATAAAGGCTGAAATTGATGACGGCAAGGATGATATATATATAGTTGAGGGGGGGGGGGCAAATTTAAATACAGTATGTGGTGGTTTGAAATACGGTAGCCCTATACGTTCAGAAATGCATGCCAAATAAAACTGTTTCTAACATTGATTCAGCAGTTTTCACAGTATACTACATATGTACAAATATAATACCTCGCATCCTACATCTTAAGCTGCAATATTCTATAGTAATGTAAGGTAAGAGAAAGTATTGTGTGTGTCACATTAGATTAATTTTAGGTAATATTTCAATTATTTCATTATTAGTTTCTTCTGTCACGCAAAATAAAACTTCAATAGTCATGACATTTCTTCGCTAATCATTTACTGATATTGACTTTGGCTGGCGTGCTTTCCGTTTAATAATAATAATTTTCCCAGGGAATTGGTGAAATTTTAGTTTGCGCAAATTAATTATAAGTAACAAACTATATTATTTTAACAAGAGTACAGAGTCGATATTTCCCTTTAACTTGGATAAATTGTTTAATTTTCATTCAAGATAAACTATTTCTTTTTACTATTATGTTCGGTACGCTAATTCATTACACTTCTTTAATCTAAATATATTCATGTAATATTTTGCAGTATTTTCAAGATACCTGTTTCACTAGCACTAAACTCCATTTTTTAAAAACTGATAGGTAATCAAAAAGATAGATATTCACAAAGAATAGAAAATGAATATTATAAGAAAACAGACGAGAGAATGTTTTATCCTTTATTAATGCATTAAATATGCATTTCTACAAAAACTTACAAAAAAAAAAAAAAAAAAAAAAAATTATTATTTCTGATAATAAAAGCTAGATTTTGAATATTTTGATTGCTAAAACAACAGACCTTTTTTAAATTGTTGTTTTAAAATTCGAATTTAACTTTCAGATACATAGGGGAAATTTTCAAATATGGGGTGCTACTCACTAATCACATCGTAAAGATAAAAAAGAAGAAGAAAAAAACCATGTGTTCATATGCCATTCAAAACTTTACTTTTCAAAACCTTTTTATAATATACGTAAGAGATGCAGTTTTAGACAAAATAAAAATGCAATGGAGTTGCAACAACAAAACAATTAAAAAATGAAATTATATCTAATTTAATTTTCATTTAATTTTTGCAAAGAAATCGATTAAACAGACCACATTTCTTAGTAGAATCTCTTTTTTTTTTTTTCTTTTTTTTCGGTCGATTGTTGTAGAACATTTAGTGACCTAAAATGAAAATGTATTTTTTTTCCTTCACTTGTTGGAGAATAAACGCATATTAAATTATCATTAAGAAATTCAAAATAAAAATTTGGATAAAGCGCCTCATCGTTTTACTTCATCTCAAGAGCAAGTCAGTTCGTTGGTGTTAAAGCGAAAGTCAAATGACTGCACTAAGATCCTAGTCCAGGGTGGATTGCCCTTCGGGAGGAGGGGGCCTTTGTAAGGGATCCTAGCTGGTATTTACGCAAGTTTCCTAAAAAAAAATAAAAAAAAAAAACACGGAAACTCCGAACGGCTAGGCCGACGAGTGCAATCTGGCACTTCACGACAACTGTCTTCGAGAGTAGCACCTCTCGGCCACTAGTGAGGCTTTCAATTCATTGCATCGAGGAAATATTTCTGAATTTTCCCGATGTCTGCTTATATTGTATTACAAGAGTAATAGTATTGATTTGACTAATAAATTATGCAGATGATATTTTGTTAACGCTTGCTCATGCTCAGTTCAGCATTTTTTCGTTAAAATGGCTCATATTTATCAAATAGTTAATATTTTTACGTTCCAATTGCAGTATTTTGTCTCAACTGTAGTAAGTCGTTTTCAAAATTTGACATTGATTTGTTTGAATGTACTGCATGTTATAAAAAAAAAAAAAAAAAAAAGTACAAAAAGATGTCGTTGTTTTTTAAGAAACTATTTTATCTCCACGTGCTTTTCTTTATAAATAAATATGGATAATAATAATAATAATAATAATAATAATAGTAATAATAATAAAAAGAAAAAAATAATAATAATCGTATGCTGCAACAGCAAACCATTTCAAGCATTATTTTTAACAGGATGATTCCAAACGTTGTTCTTACACTTTCTTTTGTTAATGGTCACTTTTTGCTTTCGGAACAAAATCTTCACTGAAATTTGAGGGGTGCAACATGTTTATTGCACTTTACATCCTTGAAGTTGCAAAAGAATACATCAAATATTCTCTTAGATATTTGGCAAAACATCTGTATTAGAAAATGCCCAAGTATTTACTGGTAAGTATCGAAATGCCTTATACTTGTATGAGTGTCACATCACATTGTTTAACCTAATAAGTACTTTAACTATATACATCCAAATTTTATGTAACAAAATACTCTATCAATGTATCATATATTGAACTTATATGTATATTTTTTTTAATCTTTGTTTTTGTTTGCACCTTATTACAAATCACTTTTATTTTCTTTGGTATTCGGTTTTAACTTTGACTCACTGTACATTTACATTTCTGTATGTGTATGTAAGCGAAGCAATTTAATTCTTTGCCGGTCCTATTTATTTCACTCCGCTGGTTAATGTTGCCAAATTTAAGGACTTTTTTTTCAACACCCACCATTAAATTTTAACTGTAATAGTTGCCCAATCAGTTCGGTTATTCGTCCATTACGTACTATATCGAATATCACTCCTCAAAATTATTGGTAACAGTTGAATAAAAGATTCCCTAATTTTGGCAACAATGTTTCCCTTACAACATACTTATCCACAGTACATCTTTAGGATATTTCTGGGATCTCTTTTCAACCTGAAGACAGCTTGAAGAAATCCTGGGGAGAAGATGTGCTTTTAGCGATAGAGCGCTTTCGAGCGTTAGGGCCAGCAAAGGTTAATTAAATAACATTACAATTACAAAGGTCATAGATAATTCCACAAGATCCTTAAAAATAACTTATTTGTAGAAAGAATGTAAACAAAAGAGGATTCTAAATTATTCTCATGAATTACATTTTGAATCTAAATGAAAAGGAATATCACAATTTTCCAAAAATATCACGGATATTAAAAAAAATAAGCGAGATAAATGGCCCAAAAAAAAGAACATAAGAATTGTCATCAAATGAGCTTTCTCAACCAGTAAAAACAAAATACATTGTTTTCTAATATATATATATATATATATATATATATATTTTCTTTACGAAAATCATTACAAGCTCCTGACCAAATGCAGTATGTACTGGAAATACGGAATGAAAAAAAAAAATTATCATTTTATTTGGGCTTCTAAAAATATTCTCGTGAAAGAATATAATGAAATATTTAACTCCATGTACTAATTTATTTTTATTACAAGCTTATTAATTTTTTGAATGGCATAAAAATATTACGCATATTAATATTCACGTCTTAGAAAAAAAAAAAACTATTTGAGCACTTACAAAAAACAAAAGTCAATTTCGAGACATTATTTTCTTTTAATTCATATAAAATCAGAATTATGAGAAAAAGTAATTAAAATGTTCATATCTTTTTCTTCAGTTAAACGCTATTAATAATTTTTATTTGTATGTGTTTGTGTGTGTGTGTGTGTTCTTTTTTTTTTTTTCTCTCAATTTTGGGCATTAAGAGCTGAGCTAATAAAATTATATTGCTCAAAATATATATTCCTAGTACATTTTTCCGACATGATCATTTATTTTATTTTAGAAAAAGAGAAAGTTAAATAATATTATAAATAAATCTTTATTCTCTTTGATATATATATATATAAATTTTTTATTTCTATACTGTCTAGTGTATTATTTTTTAAAATTTTTAATACAAAGTGTGACGTTTAAATGAGAAATTTAAAAAAAAAAAAATTAAAATATATACATATATATATATATATATATATATATATATATATTAAATATTTATTCTAGTTTCCATTAAAATTTTGTAATTTTATATGAATATACGTTTAACGTAACTTCAATTTTAAAATGTTAAAATGTAATACTTTATGCGTTTGTCAGGCTAATACAAAAAATAATTATGTTGTAATTTCATTATTAAATCCACACAAAAAAAATTAAATCTTTTCCTATGATATATATTTTTATTTATTTATTATTTAATATCCATGAATAAAATAAGAAAAATTGTGAGCTGAATTGGAGTTGTAAGGCGCTAATAACAGAGGGTGTAGCCAAGAAAAAAATTAGATTTTTTTTTTTTATGGCAGCAGGACGAGAATAAGAAAATGGAATGAAACAGGCTTGTGATGCCATGCTCCAAGCTTTTAATCAATTTTTAACAAAAGTTTTTGTATATAGTGTATGTCATGTTATTATTATTGTATTAAATATATGTTTGTTTTTGAAAAAGGTGTTTCATCTTCTATTGGTTCGTAGTTTGAAACCATTCAAAGAGTTCCTTACAGGAGTTTTTAGAACATTTTGAAATAAAGACGTATTCTTAAATTTGTTTAATTTATGTATTATTCAAGAATGGTCAGACATTGATTTTCTAGCATATTATTATATTAATTAACTTCGAAGCATGGATGTAAAACTTTTTGGCATCAAGTTTTATCAAATGCACTTGAAATTAGGTGTACCAAAGAAAAAAATAAATCATAGATGAAGTAAGACGCGTTTGGAGGTCTGAAAATTCTCCAATTTTTGGTGTTTTATGCAATTAAAGTAAAATATATACCCTTTAAAATGTGTGTATTAACGTTTTATTAAGTGATAACAAGAAATTAACTAATCGTTGCTCGTTTGATTAAATTTGAAGGTGTTTTCACAATAAATTTGTACCTATATCCTTCCATACAATCTGGAATGTTAAACATCTTGTGTCTCTCTATTTCATATCAAATTGGATTTCTATCAAATGAAAACTGGCTGTATCTGTGTTAATAAATTGACGGGTAATTTTTCCTTATCACTTAAAAACTCAAACATTTTCCGGGAAAAGAATCTGAGTCTTTATAATAATATTTTTTTATTATTATTATTATTTCTTAGAGATATTTTAAGTAGCTTTTCAAACCTTTTTGACAACTTAATCCATATTTTCTTATAAAAAACAATTTGTAGTGACTTATAAGATAAAAATGAATGGTTCAAAATTCTATCGTTTATAAATATCTATTCATTCATCTTTCCTTTCAGTCATAAAGTAGAATATTCAAAATAAAAATATAAGAAAAATCTTGTGCTATTTTCCGTATCGTTTTTCTAATTAAACTAAATCAATTTTGATTTTAATTTTATATATTATTGCCTGACAAATGAATAATAATATTAAATGAATTACAAAATAATTTTGTGTTTCAGAAATATGTGGTGTTTTATCCATATTTTAATGTACAAATTAAAGAGAATACATAGATATATTAAGATTGATTTATTTCCAGGTTATTAATTAGATGATAATGAATGCGGTCATTCAACTTGAAGAAGTTATTTTCTAAAAAAAAAAAAAAAAAGTTAAAATGCCAAAAGAGTTCTATTAACGAAAATTAATATTAATTATATCTCTTATATATAATTAGTCAGTATGAGTAAAAAGGAAATCATGTGTTAAGTTTTTCTAACTTAACAATAGAAGCATTTAAAATCTTCCGTCTAGCAGAAACATTTACAGTACTCGTAGAGCAAAATTTTACCAAAAAAAAAAAAAAAAAATCCCTTTTCGGCAGGCTTAAAGGCAAAGGTAGATTCCTTTACGTTAATATTACAAAAGTAAAGAAATAATACGTATGCATTAACACATACTTAGACAATGTGTGTGGCTTTGTTCCCCCACATTGCATTATTTACGTCGCTATTCTGTTTTTAAGAAATTTATTTATCAACTACTACTATCCATTCTACTTAAAATTTTAGGCTAGATTTATTGGTCAGTAAATGATTCAATTTTTAAAAATCCAAATTCATAATCATTCAACAAATAGAAGCTATAAAGATACACAATTTGGTGACAAAACTTGCGACTTAGCAATGAAATTTGTGATTTGGCGGCGACGTGTGATGTAGTTGGTGACGAAATTTTTGACTTGGCGATGAAATTTGTTACTTGACGACAAACTTTGGCGAGCTTGGCGAAGAAAAATGGCAGCTTTGACGTCATTATATTTTCTTCCCACGCAAAAACCTCATACCTCTTCACAGACTAATGTCTTGTTTCCACAAGATAAAAAATCAAAGGAAGCTGTAACGTATTACTCTCAATTTCAATCGTAAATTTTAAATTCTTGCGTAAACCAGCGTTCTAAACTATTCACCACAAACTATATTTTTACCAAGACTAACGTATTATTTTAATTTTATATTTTTAAATGATTAATTAAAGCTGTTACCATGGATTTTATATTTTCAGTGATCTTTTTTATTACCGTTTGCACGTGACGTAAGCATCAGATTATAAATTTAAGCAATTAAAGCTATAGAAAAAGTCGGCTTCCTCACAATTGACGGAAAAATCAGTTTTTAACTTGTAACTTTTGAGCAATTGAAGTTATCGAAAATGTTTAAATACAAAAGTTGTTCTTTAGGGTAAGGCGGTAATTCTCCTGATTTGAAGTATTTTCCTATTTTCAATATTAAAGAAACTATGGGCAAATGAAAATTTCCACCCCGCACCATTTCCACCCCCTTTGAGCTGGATGCCCCATCTACGAACTCGACCGAGATTTTTACTGTTCTGACAACATATCCTAAGCTGGTTAAATTTAAATAAAAATTACTCCAGTTATCTGTTCACAGCTTAACATGGGAAAAAGCGTTATACATATAAATACAGGGTGATCCGAAAAACATGATAGAAAGTAAGAGGTTGTTGTGGAAAAAATAAAATATGCAAGAACATGAAACCTATGTTATTGAATAAAGATATGAATGACATTTAATATACAAGATGCTCGAAATGTCTACCGTCCCCGACTATAGTGTTATAAAGCCAGTTCCGAAACTCTGTCATAAAGCGCTGGAGTGTGTCGGAATCAAGTGCATCAATCTCGATTCTGATGGTCGATTTCAGGTCCTCAAGTGAATCAGGGGGATTCCTATAGATTCTGTCCTTGGTGTAAACCCATAAGAAGAAGTCGCACGGATTTAGGTCCGGACTGTATGGGGACCCCTCTATCCCGTGCCCCGTGAATTTTTCTTCATCCAAAGCAATCAAACTCTCACTAAAGGTCGTTTTAAGCCAGAGGAAGACATCAGCAGTTCTATGGGGACGAGCCCCATCTTGCATGAACCAGTACTGGCGTATCATGTTGAGACAGCCCGCTTCAGGGCCAAAGTGACGCTCTAGAAACTCTCGATACTTCACTTTTGTGACCATACCGTCAATGAATATCGAACCACTCATCCACTTCGACCATATGGCACACCACACCGTGACCCTTTGTGGATAAAGTCGTGAGACGACATTGAGATGAGGATTTTCTGTATCTCAATGGCGCCTCAAAAAATATTCTTACAATAAATAATCGTTTTTCCAAGGTCAGTGATTCCATATTGGTTATTCATTATTTCCGGTAATCACGCATTCACCGTATATGTCAATATGTGTGCTATTACAATATTGAAGAATTATACTTATATCAATAAATTTGAAATCAGGAACTTAAAATACTTTTTATCATGTTTTTCGGACCACCCTGTATATATATATTGAGGTTGAATCATCTTTGAATTTCATAAAATTTTTGCACTGATATTATTATATTTTATTATTGTATTACTATATTTATTTCATTTCTAAGGTAATGCTGCATATAGCGCTTTATTTGGAAATGAAGCTTTTCATTAATATTATTTTTAATTCACTATGTGTTTGCTCAATTTTTGCTATTACTTAAGCAATTTTTACTTTTCAAAAAATTTCAAAATACATCATTTTATAGCTGCTATCTGCGCATTTTATGTTGTATTATTATTATTATTTTATAACAATATTTCAATTCTTATTCGATGAATTACAATTCATTCAGTGTTTTGCAATTTAATGATCATTTTGAACTACTTTTATCATTTATTTAGTAAGTTTCTTGGTATTATTATTATTTTTTTTAATTTAAAGCTTTCATTACACTTTTATATATTCTTTTATATCTTCTTTTTTATGGATTTACTATGGATGTTTCGGGCCTGTGAACAAAGAAATTCTTAGCTTTTGCTTTCTTTGTGACAGAAAAACATCCATTTCTTAGCATATTTGCATTCTACCAGGCCCTTGAAAACGTTGGAATGCAAATTATGCTTTTTTCTCATCTCCAAAATTCATTTCGATTTATCTTTAATTCTTTTCTAATTCTTTTCTGATTTGATATGAGTGGTCTGCGATTATGATCTGAATAATTGTTTTAATGCTGAGGTTGAATCATCTTTGAATTTCATAAAATTTTTGCACTGATATTATTATATTTTATTATTGTATTACTATATATATATATATATATATATATATATATAAACTTTTGAACGGAGGGTGGTTTTGGGTTCTAGGTGTCATGATCGGTGAAGATATGAAGAAATTTTCCAAAAGTCGTGTCATGAGAACCATTGCAATAGGTAGATCTACAAGGAATCTACCTAAGATGGCAACAGTTTAATTTTATTATTTTATTATTATTACTATTATTTTCATATTTTCATAAATGTGGTTTATATTGATTTATAAGAAAGGATATAAACCCATTTTTTAAATGTTAAGTCAATTTATATTAAATATCAAAAAATTATTTTCTTATATTAATTTTTCAAAAAATGATGTTTCTGTAAGTATTACATTACAAAATATCATATATTACAAGTATAAATAATTATATAGTACATATTACATTAAAAAAAAAAAAAAAAAATCTTCTAAAAATTTGGAAGAAGTATTCTAAATTAGCATTCAGATATTATTAAAAAAAATAATAATAATAAAGTTTGGGAAATTATGTTTCATAGAATCTTGGATATAGTCTTTCGTAAATCAGAGAAATTCGCAGCATAGTAGCGTCACCTGTTGGGCAAGATTCACTAGAAGTTCATTGACACGCATTTGTATCAAGGTGCAACTAATATAAATTTGCATGAAATTCTGTGCTTGATCTAGAGCTGAATCAAAACTCTTGTCGGATAAACGCACAGACATCATTCCAAAAATAATCAAAAATCGTTCGGATCTCTGAAAATGTATAAAATCATTAAAAAACAGAAGAAAAAATTTTTTACTAATGCAATAAATTCTTCATATGTATATAGAAAAAGTAAAAATATTGAGAAAATCGTAAATACAAAAACTTGCAAAATGTGGAAAAAAAAAATATATAAGAAATATAAAAGCTATTATTTTCTGAATACAAATAAAGCACAGTCAAAATGAGAAATACTACATTAAAAAAGTAAAAAGATTTTAGTGAAAAAGTATTTTCTTTCTATTATCCTCTTTTGTTTTTCACGGCATATTTACTCTTAGATAATCTTATTCCGCCGAAAATGTTCAACAAGATTTGTAAAAGAACGTATCCTAGAAAAATCTTGTTATCACTTTATACTAAAATATTTTTTTACGTTAGCAACATTGTTTTCTTTACTTCCTAGATCCTAACAGAAAAAAAAAAAATTCTACGCGTAAATAAATAAATTGTCTGAAAGGATTGTCTAAGAGGAAGAAATGGTTATCATTAGCATATTAATTATTTGTTTATTTATAGGACGCTGATTATCTGTATATAGAAACACAAAAAAGATGTTTTTTTTAAAAAAAAGACAATGTTTATAAAAATATTTTTTTTAATATATCATATTTTTTCTGCGATTTGTAATTTTTTTTTTTTTTTTCAAATGGATTTTTTGAAAAATAAAGAATAAAAAAGTCAACTTTTTTTTTTTTTTTTTTTTTAATATATATTGAAAATTTTTTAGATAAAGTTTAATAAGATTTTTCAAAATTAATTTTCTAAAACTGCTATTTTCAAAACTACTTTTCAACGTTTAGTTTTTAAAACTTTACATTTTGTTGTAGAAAACGGGAAAAAATGTAAGTAATAATTGAAATAATAATAATAATAATAATAATAATTGAAAATTCATATTCTAAAATATCATTTATGTTATTATAGTATAGCTCATCTATTACGAGCTACAATACAGGCACACTATATCACAACAAGTATAAAAAGAATGTACCTAGAAAATTCTTGTTACTACTTTGTATTAATATATTTTTCTCTTTAGCATTTTCCCCCATTCTAGAGTTTATTAACTTAACCCATCATCTACCACATAATGAAACATATAAAAATAAAATGTATTTAAAACACTTTTTTTTTTTTTTTTTTTTAGTTACTTAAGAGTATTTTTATTATTAATTAAAGACTTTTTCTCTGCTTACTTTCTCTGTCATAAACTTTCTGTCGAATCCGGGTTAAAAACGGAAAAAGGGGATAATAAATTAGAATATCAGACCTATCATTGCAAATTCGGTACCAAATGAAAGGGGAGATTTTTCTGAATATAGGGGTGCAAATAATTTTTCGACATGACAATTCGATTTTTTAAAATTAACTAAAGTATGAAATGTAGGTGGCAACAAAAAAGTTACATTTTTATTGGGAATTTCTAACACACGTGATCAATAGACAATGTAGTAAGATTATTTTTTTTTTTTTTTTTTTTAAGCTTACATTCTCTAACATAAACCTTCTGCCGAATCTGGGTTAAAAACAGAAAAAGGGGGAAATGAATTAAAAATATCAGACCTATCGTTACAAATTTGGTACCAAATGAAAGGAGAGATGTTTCTGAATCCAGGGGTGCAAACAGTTTTTCGACACGACAATTAGATTTTTTTTTTTTAATTAATCAAAGTATTAAATTTAGGTGGAAACACTTCATTTTAAACTTTTCATATCTTCTTGGGCGAATCAAGCTGATAGAAAAAGTTTTTATTTTTTTAATTTTTTTTAAATTTTATTTTTATTTTATTTTTATTTTATTTTATTTTATTTTTTTTTTAAAGATACCTGCAATAAATCTGTGCATATCACCTTATCAGAAGGTGATGCATATCACCTCATCATCAACACCTCTCATTAATGAGAATTTTATGAGGTGGTACTTTAGTGTACCACTGGTACATAGTTGTAGAAAAAAATATTTGGACCTTAAAAACTGTAAAAACGTATTTATATTTGCGTTCTTTATATATATATATTTTTAATATTGATGGGAGATTCTTGAGGTAATTTACGAACTACATAACACATGAAGTTCGTGAAAAAAATCCAAGCAAAAATAGCAGTAGCACTCTATAAAATCATCTCTAGAACAAAAACGGCTACATGTACCATCTATTGCCTTGTAGTGAGATTAAAAAGTGAGATGAATACGTTCTATTGTTATAAATACTTTTGGCATTTCTTTTATAAATTCCACTTTATATGCTTTTTAAACTAATGGTACTTTGATGTACCATCGGTAGGTAAAGAGTTAAAATATGTACATGCAACGAAATGTTTGAAAGGATTGTCTAAGAAAAAGAACATGAATGATTATCATTAGCTTGTTAATTATTTATTTGTTTATAGTACGCTGATTAACAGTATGTAGCTTACACTTATTTATTTGTTTATTTTTAATATAACTTTTTTTTTTCTTTTTTTTTTCTTTTTTTTTTTTTTGCATTTTTAATAGCTACTAAAAAAAAAAAAAAAAAAAAAAAAAAAAAAAATCTAGAGTGACTCTATTCGACTTTCCAAACATTAAGCAATTGACGGTTATATAAATAAGTTAAAGTAAGAAAAGGAGTTAAATAAATAAAAGATAAAATTATAATAGGATGTTTGAGTATATATTATAAAGGTGTTTTTCTCTATATAGTTTGTTGTTTAATTTAACGATATAGCCCTTCAAATAATTAGAGCCCAAATTTTCGTAGTGTCCTTGTAAAAATATATGAATGCTAGACTCACCAAAATCAATACAGTTCGTGCAACTGTGACCTGAAACAATTATATAAATTTTCAGCTCAATCTAAGGAGGCGTTTAGACGCTATCGCACTTTAAATAATTTGAGCATATAAACCACAATGATAAAGAATTTTTCTTTGTGTGCCTGTAAAAAAAAAAAAAAAAAAAAAAGAATTGTACGTGCTAGATTCTTAAAATTCATGCAGTAAGTGGGACGATAATCTATAACATGTATATAAATTTTCAGTTCAGTCGGTTATGGCGTTCAGACGCGATCGCAATTTAAAGAATTTACGCCCACGGAGCATAATGATAAATTTTTCGTTGTGTCCCAGTAAAAAAAAAAAAATACGTGCTACGTTTACCAAAATTTATGCACTTCGTACAACTGTGACCTATAACATGTGTATAAATTTTCAGCACAATGGAGTAAGTCGTTTAGACGCTATCGTACTTTACAAAATTTCGCCCCATAGACCATAGTAATAAAGAATTTTTCTTTGTGCCCCTGTAAAAATGTACAGGTTCTAGATTCACCATAATCAATAGGGTTCGTCCTACAGTTACCTATAACATACATACCAACTTTCAGCTTAACTGAACAAAGCGTTTAGACGCTATGTGTTCACTCACATACATACGCACATACATACATCACCGTGAAAATATAAAAAATGAGCTCAGAGGACCTGAAAACGTGTAGAAACACCAAAATCTCAAAGCCTGATTTTTGACATGATTATAATACTTTCCTTATATATGTATATTCGGAAAGTAAAAATAACTAGAAAATCAACATTAAAAATATTTACACTGTATACCTATACATACACTTATATTGTTTTTTGATAAAATTTAACTTTTTTTTTTTTTTTTTTAACTGCTTTTCCACTTAATACTTTGAAAATCTTCTCTTTTTGAGTACAGAATGAAGAAATTGTAAATAATAATAATAAATTAAATAATCTCCTATTCTAAAATTATATTGAGTCTATACAATTATAGCTCATTTATTAGCTTCAATACACGTAATAACACATCATATAATCATGAAATATGGAAAACTCCTCTGCCTATGACTGAGATAGGCATGTACTAGTTAATTATTAGTTACTGATATGATCACCAGGAAATACATAATTGCTTTCTCTGCTAGTTTTAAGAAATACGCTACATAATTGTTTCACATAGAAAAATCCTTTCAAGTATTGGAAAACCACTGTAAATAATAATAATAATATTATTATTAATGCAGAAAATTTACGGTATTTTGCCTTTCAGTTGAAGTCCCTGCTAAATTTTCGTTAGCCTCTTAACTGATCCGGGCGTGTTTGTTCGTTTCGCTATGCCGATGCTTTAACTGGCCCTGGCGTGTATACACGTTTTACTGAAGTACGATCCTTTCTGATACGCTGCTATTCGCATGTTTTTGTAATGTAATTAAATGATTATGACAGGGTTTTCGAAGATTTTACTGATTTCAGAGACGATGGGGAGTGGAAGGAATCGGAAAGGGGATGTTTCTGGAACAGTGAACGCATAACCACATGCGCCTATGTGAAACATGGTGACACTATGGGAAGCAAATCTCGTAATTTTTCGTGGGCAGGTAAGGTGTTAATTAACGCTTTGCTCATAATTATGGCATAGCAGATAATATCAGGTCGTATCGGATGAAACTTGTGAAACGGGTTTGCACGTCTTATCAGCAGGGTATGGTTTTGAACATAAAAATTAAATAGGCGATAACACGTAAATTTACGTTTTGTTTTTTTTTCCCTCGCGATTTATCACACCTTTAACATTTTAAGATAATATCTACTACTAATTTCTTGTCCGATCATTGTCCTTTGAAACTCTTCTTCTTTGAAAATTTTTCCAAGTTTCATAATTTTCTCATGAACATAGTTGCAGCTTTTAAATAAATGGATTTTTATTTTGTACTCTATACGTCTATACCACTTTACTCAATAAATCTTTTAGAACCGTAACTTACTTTCCAACGTTTTCTTGTTGCTGTTGTTTTTAATCTGTATGAGAAAATATTGTGTCTTTATTTCTGTTTTCCTGAAGGTGCATGCATTTTGTATAATTTTCGAATGTTTATAACTACAGGTACTTAATACGAAAAATCATTTCAAGATTAATATAATTTTACACTTTATTTCTTTACTGCAGATTGAAGCAAAGTAAAATGGGATTCACAAGTATTGTTTTCGCAGTTCATAAAAACATACATTTGGTTCTTAGTAAACATTTCTTAAATTCAAACAAAATTTAAGAATTTTTTTTTTACCTTTTTAATTTCGGCTAAATTTAAAAAATTTAATTTAAAACTATATAATCATCAATAATCACTGCATATTTATAATGCATTACATATAAATATATATTCTAGTTTTATCAAAATTCACTCTCATCCGTCATCTCAGAAATAATTTAGAGTATTGGTAAACGGTAAAGTATTTATTCAGTAAGTTTAAGAGATATTTTATTCAGTTAAATGTTTTGAAGCATTACATGCAGGAGATAAGCCTTGGAAAAGGGAGGAGTCACTATTGATAAGTTAAATAGCCTGATACATCTTTTTATACATCACTATAAAAGTCTCTTCAAGACAGACAATTAAATACACATATATATATATATATATCCTACGATTTTTTTTTCACTAAATTATTTTTCCCTTAGTTTCTGACGGATTTAAAAATAAAATCTTTTATGAAATTTTGAAATTACTAAATTTTTCATGGGATACAGAAATTTTAGATCTTATCTCAAAAGATTTGAGTTGCCTGACATCGATGAACTACTGCAATTTGAGGAAGGGACGAAGTTTCGAACATTCCCGTTAAAATTTTGCTGAACTTACCAATAGAAGAAACGAAATTATTAATTGGCTAAACTCTTCAAGTATAAGTTTACCTTTCTCACTTTTTATTATTATTCAAAACAAAATGGCTTTTACGGGCTTCAACAAATTTATTGTTTACGCCTTATTCTTCTGCCTTTATGTAGCCTTTGAGCCTGATTATGTTCTTGGAACATTGTTTTGTTTGTTTATTTGTTTGTTTCCTACTTACTTACTTCGTGTAATAACTGTAGTGCATAAGAAGTTGTTGATTTAAAAATAAATGAATAAACATGTCTAAATTATTATTTACCGCTTATTCTCCGTAGGAAAACAAATTTTATGAACCTAACCCAACTAAACCTAAAATTACTCATTCGCTCATAAGAGATATTTTGAAAACTCTCTAAAAACCCTTTAGACCAGATAATCCGGGGTTTCAAATTTTCTTTACAGAACGCTGTACTGTTTTACGTCCATTACGGACCCATATGCAATTGTATACCTCTCTTAAGGGTTTTTTTTTTTTTTTTTTTTTTTTTTTTTTTGGCGAGAGCAGATTATTTTATTTTATTTCTTGGCATGAATTTCCTTCTGCTCACGATAAAATTGATGTGTGGCATAATAATCTGAGGTAAGGTATGTACGAGAGGTATGTACGAGAGGTATGTAAGTGATAAGACTTCATATTCGTGAATGTGCATTCTTAGAGATGAAATTCAAGCTTAAAAAAGAGAATTTTGTATCATATCATTATTTAAATAATACATTTTATTCCAATGAGCTCTCTAAGTCTAAAGTAATGTTGTCCTTAGATTGATTTAAAAAAAGAGAACAAAAAAGTGTTAAATCTAGCTAAAATTGAAACTCATATCTAAAATTAGTATTTCCTTCCAAAATATTTTAGTAAAAATTTAAATATTGATAAGGACATCTTTTCTTTATAAAAATAATGCTGAGCTGACTAATTTATTTGAGTATGTAAAATAATTCATGTGAAACAAATTATTACTAATAGTTTTTTAAAATGACTAGGAGACTCTATCTTTGCTCGCTCCGCTCACTTACCCCCGAGGGAGGCTTCACCCCTCCCGACTCGCTTCGCTCATTTACTCCTGCAAGGCTCTACCCGCCTATTCGCTCCTTGCATTTTACTGAATAGGAATAATGATAATAATAATAATAATACACAAGTCAAAAGCAGGACAAAAAAGAAATCCCCACATTAGATATCAAATTGAAATAAAGAATATTTAATACTACTAGTATCGCCCAGTGGTCGAAACTCGACCATTTTTTTTGCAAAGCGAGGCAAAGCAAAGTTATTGCCTTGTCCTAAACGGAATGCAATTGCAACACAGCTGCGGTAATTGTTTGCCAATATTCACTCTAACTGAATCAGCAGAGTTTTACTTAATATAACTATTTCTCTCTGTAGATGTTAGCCTTTCCTGAAATGAGAGAAAATCGCAACGTGAAAACGCCCCTTGTTGTGTGATATAGCCCAGAAGCTAATAGGTACCATGTCAGACCAAGGTCCAACCAAGTATCAAATTCTGTTAAATTAATTCGATTGGTTCATAAAGTACAGTGTTTGAAAAAAAAAAAAAAAAAAAAAAAAGTTATTTTTCAAAAATGGTCGAATTGAGTTCGGGAAATTTCAAAACGTGTAACTTTATCGCAAACCGAAAATCTAAAACATTTCTGAATCTTATATTTTCTACTTATATATGCAGAGGAAAGAATAATAAATCCACTTTTTAAAAAATAAAAATAAGTAGTCAATTTCACTAATTTCACTTAATTAAAATGCAAGGAAATCTCAAAACGTGTAAATTCATCGAAAACCGGAAATCAAAAGTTTTTATGTATCTTCTACTTGCTTCTTCTACCCACAAAAGCTAGCAATAAAGACGCTTTTTAAAAAAATAAGTAGCCAATTTCAGTTAATTGAAACGTAAAGAAAGCTCAAAACATGTAAATTCAGCAAAAAACGGAAATCGGAATTTTTTCCGTATCGTCTACTTATACATGCAGCAGTTAGTAACAAATCCATTTTCCTTTTATTTAGTATATTAGTTCAATATTTATTGTTTAAATATCACCCTTTGAAATGAAATGTTTATGTTTACATTCGAAACTGGAAGTTTGCCATTTTTTTTTCTGGAGTTTTGTGATTTTAAATTAAAATTTTATCAATTTTACAGAAAAAATAACTCAATCAAACACATGTAGACAGTAACTTATATATAACTATACCCAAATATCGGGATTAAAATCGGCAGATAATTTCCGTTATTTTTTAATAATTTTTTACAAAAAATTCAATGGACAATTAACATAGAAAATCTTTTACATGGCTCCATGGACAGACAGTGACGTCATCACTTCGCTTGCGTATAGTGATGCTACATTATACAAATTACTGTGTCTATGGTTTTATTTGAGCTTTATGAAACTGCCAGATTCAACAACTTTCTACTTTTAGGTATTTTTTAATGTGAAGGAATACGTGTATAAAAGGGAAAAATGGGGGAAAATGCATAAAAAATAAATGTATTTTTAAATACCTTCTTGACATCGTAAGAAAATAATATTTGTATTCGCACCTTCCGGCTAACCATACCTTTCGAATGATACCATTTTCAACCCTCTACTCCCATAATTAATATGTTAAAAAGGGACAACAAATTTTATGCTTGCCTATTAATATATAGATGTCTTTTTTTTTTTTTTTTATGAAATAATATACCAAAAACGAGAAATTCTTACAATCGGTTTTCAATCTTTTAAAAGTTTGTTCCCCTCATCGAAATCTATGTATATGTATATATATATATATATATATATATATTCAAAATTTTTTGAGTCATACAATGTTTAGTAAAAATTCGAGATGTTCTGTAAATTTTAAAAATGTGACCCGCTCGCTCATCAGTATTTCTCAAAAGTTTTATACGGTTGGAAAGAGGATTAAAGACATTTCGTTGAGAAACTAAACCTTTATTTTTACGTACCGGGCGATAAAAAAAAAGAAAAAAAAAAAAAAAAGTAAATATAAGTCGAAAAAAATCAGTAATTTTAGAGGTTTTTTTTTTTTTTTTTTTTTTTTTTTATGTTAAAAAATATTAAATATCCGTATTTAAAAAAAAAAAAAAAAATACATCGTTAGAATCTTGAAGGAAATAGTACCATCATTAGTACCTTGAATGTGCTTTCGAATAGGGCAGTTCTTTTTTTTTTTTTTTTTTTTTCTTTTTCATGTATTTACAAGGGATTGGAATTTAAAAACTAAGCTTTTAAAGAAAGAGTCGAAAATGAGAATTTCACAAAATCCATTCACAAAATTTTGAGAGAGAGAGGTGTAAAATTCGATGTTTTGTAAATTTAAAAAATGTGAATCGTTAATCCGTATTTTGTTAAATGTTTTATACGGATGTTAAGAGGATTAAAAGACCTTTCGAAAGGTACCTGTCGTTAAGAAATTCAACGTTTAGTTTTTTTCTACAGGGCGATTCAAAAAGAGATGAGGGGGAGGGGAGAGAATCTTTCTTTCTTTTTTTTTTTTTTTTTTAATACAAAAATCGATATTTTAAAAACATATATATATTACACCGTCATATTATGAAATAAATGCTCTCTCGAATGATACACACGTATTTTGAATATCGCGAAATGTTAGGAGTGACCGCTTTTAAAAGCAGCCGTAATTTTCTACCTCTGCTTCTTCTTTCCACGGAAGCTTTAACACCTTTATTAGCGCAAGATTTTTGATTAATAACTTCATTAATTAAGATAATAGAAATTTCAAACTGGAATAAACGTGATTCTTGGATTATTAGGTAAACATCAATACATTTTCCGACGCTGAGGACACTAACGTTTTCGATTAGGTATGGTCGCAAACAAACCGAAAAAAAAAAAATGGACATCGGCGATAGGTTTATTCATATAGACAAATAAATTAATATTAGTTATTATTAGAAAATTCTTTAGATATACAACTCTATTTGATTAATTAAAACCATTTGATTAATAAATGTTTTTAAGCGCTAATTTTCATTGAACACAGCGGGAGGTCCTTTCATGGAGGTTTCGCTGCTTTTCATGTAATATTTAAATAAAATTAACTAAAAACGTTCTCTTTCAAATATACAAGCATAATTTCCTTTAACTTTTTTCTAAAAGCAAAAGTATTCGCATGAAAGATCTTTTAAAAAAGAAAACGAAAATGGCTTAAATTATCCTTTACGGAAATCTTTAAAAGTGTTTCTGAAAAACATTATGCTAAGAAGTATTATAACAAATATTAAGCATGGAATAAAATTTAGATATTTCTGGCAGAAATAAAGTCGTGTTGAATAAACAGGAGCTTTACTTGAAATAAAGACTTAAGACTAAAAATGCTTTCCTTTGGAAAAATAAAAGGGGGTGAAAGGGTGATGCTTTATTTCTTGGAACTTGATTTAATCACGTAAAGTAGTCTAAAAATATAAATGCACTTTCTTGAAAGAAAAAAAGGGGGGTTCAGGTCATTGAATAGAAATAAACCTGAACTCTTATACATAAAAAACCTTTAATGCAAAAAGAAAAAAAATCATATATATATATATATATATATATATATATATATATATGTATGTATATATATATACCAGTGTCGAACTATACTGATTGTAAATATAGTTATACTGTACTGATATACTTAATGATATTTTCTTTATTTATGCAAAATTTTTAATATTTACAATAAAAGCAATTTTAAAACAGTTATTCAAGAGACCTTTTTAGATATAATATTAGTTCTCCGTATATAATAATAATATATGAAACTTGGATATTCGTAAACTTTTCGACCTCGGATTTCAACATTTTTATACGTTTTGGAGTGTAAAAAATCCAAAAACTCTAAAATGGATGCGTTTTCCCTCCGTAGGTTATCGGGGTTTCAACAGTCGAAATTTTTTTCTAGATTCTTCCACCAGCATATTTATATAATAATTTTGTTACTTAATTAATCATGCAAACTTCCTACCAAAAATTCCGAAAGAAAATTACTGGTGGAAAAATCAGAGGAAAAATTTCGACTGTCGACACCCTGGTTAGTCAGTTTGTTAATTCGTTAGTTATTTCTTTAATTAATATATTAGTCTTTGTACTCTACACCTCAAGAACGAACTAAACCATTTTTAAAATATTACTTATGATACTGGCAAGAACCTTACGTATTTTCAACATTCTAATCTGAACCACTTCAAGCTTAAAGTAATCCTTTAACCCTTTAACGTTTATTGGTGTCGCTGCGAAACCAAACATTTGATATAATTTACCAATTTTTTTTGCAGCAGTTTTTTAACATTTCCTCCTTATTTTAATCAGATTTTAATCTTTTGTTCCTTTTCTGTTCGGTAGATAGTAGCACTATTCCAAAATTTAACAAATAATGCTTCAAAGGAAGCTAAATGCATAAGTCACTTGAAGTTTCTTGGTGTGCGTGAGTGCAAATTGCTGGTTTGATGATGCACTCATGTCTAGTTTTTTTCATTTAACGAAGAGCTGGACGATTATTTTCACCTGAAAAAACTTTTACGAGGTTTTGTAGTCGATAATGTTTACTTACAAAGTGTTTTATTTATTAAATTAAACATTATTTGAATTTAATAAGGTTAACTTATATATGTTTCAAACAAATATTTATCGAAAAAAAACTATGCTAATTTTTTATTTTTTAAATATGTATGATCAGCTATATATCTAAAAGCCATTTTTATCATTAGTTTAGTAATTTTTAAAATAAATTAGGTAGTGAACGTTAAAGGGTTAAATATCTTTAACATTTCAACATTATTTGCGGTACCTCAAGTACTATGAATACATTTAATTATTTAAATAATTCAATAAAAAACATTGATGTACTGTCTTTCTAATTAAATATGATTTGTTATTCACAAATAGCATTTAATTACGATCTGGGATTTTTTTCATCATTTCAAACTCAAAGGAGTTTTTTTAATATCTTTCATATCTTTCATAACATTTTTTGCTCTGCCTCATATGCAAAGAATATATATATATATATTTTTTTTTTTAATAATTCATGCAAAAGCAATTGATACACTTTCTTTCTAACTAAATTTTATCTATCATTCATATAGCATTTATTTATTTTCCACATGTTTTTTTCTTGTTCTTAAATTATTTCAGAATCAAATTATTTATTGGAATATTGTTCACGTTGTTCATACGTTCATACAAATAACGTTAATTGCGCTTCTTTTAAAACCATGAACGTATTTAGTTCTTTAAAATGTTCAGATAAAAACAGCTGATACACATTCTTTTTAATTAAATTTGATTTGCCATTCGAAAGTGGCATTCGTTTAATTCAATAGTGATATTTTGCTTTAGATCGTATCGAACAGAGAACAATTCTTATCTTTCATATTTCACATTAATTGTGTTAGCTCAGATTCTATAAATATAGTATTTTATCGTTTAAAGCTTTCAGACAAAGCTAAATATACATTACTTTTAATTAAATTTGATTTTTCGTTCACAGGCACCATTCATTCTATTCAGCCCTGATATTTTTCTTTAGATAGCATCGAACTGGAAGCAAGTCTTTAAATATCATTCCTTTTTCACTTATTTATGCTACCTCAAATACAATTAATGTTATATTTTATTATTTAAGCCATTCAAACAATGTTTTATATATTCATTTTAATTAAATTTGATTTTTCTTTTACAAGCATCCTTTATTTAATTCAGCTCTAATATTATTATTTATTTTTTATTTATTTTTTAAATCCTGTCTAATTGAAAGTAATTCTTTAAATATCATTCATACTTCATGTTATTTGCGCTACCTCAAATACAATAAATATAGTATTTTATCATTTAAGCCATTCAGATAAAGGCAATTGATACATATTCCTTTTATTTAAGTTTTATTTCTCGTTTACAAGCTTCATTCATTTAATTCAGCCTTGATATTTTTCTTTAGATCGAACTGACATCAATTCTTTAAATATCATGAAAACTTCACAATTTTTCCCCTACTCAAATACAATAAATATAATTTTTTTTTTATTTAGACCATTCAGACAAAGGTAAATATACATTATTTCTAACTAAATTTAATACTTCATTCACAAGCATCATTCATTTAATATAACCCTGATATTTTTCTTTAGATCGTACCGAATTGAAAGGAATTATTTAAATACCATTCATTCTCCACATTATTTACGCTACTTCAAATACAATAAATATAATATTTTATCATTCAAACCATTCAGACAAAGTGTTATAAATTAATTTTAATTAAATTTGATTTTCCGTACGCAAGCACCATTTATTTAATTCAGCTCTGAATTATTTATTTATTTATTATTATTATTATTATTATTTATCTTATCGAATTGAAAGTAATTCTTTAAATATCATTCATGTTTCATATTATTTGCGCTACCTCAAATACAATAATTATAGTGTTATATCATTTAAACCATTCAGACCGAAGGCAACTGATACATATTTTTTTTACTTAAGTTTTATTTATCCTTTCATAACATAATTCATTTAATTCAGCCCTTATATTTTTCTTCAGATCGTATCGAACTGAAAGTAATTCTTTTAATATTATCCATCTTTCACATTATCTGTGCTACCTCAAGTACTATGAATGTAGCTTTTTACCATTTAAACCATTCAGACATCAAAGTCATGTGACATACATAATTTTTAATTAAATTTATTCGTTTTTTTTTTTTTTTTTTTTTTTTTTTTTACAAGAAGCGTTCATTTCATTCAGCCCTGATATATTTTTTTCCTTAAATCATTTCGGAATAACCTCTAAGAGTAGCAACAAATTTTCAGAGTATTATTCAAGGCAGTTCTTTAAATAATTTTCGAGAAATCAGCATTATATGCGCTAGCTTAAAAATCAAACATGAATTTAATCTTTAAAATCATAGAAACAAAGGCAATTGATACGCATTGTTTCTAATTAAATTTTATTTACCATCCACAAATAGCATATATTTAATACAGCCCTGATATTTTTGATTTAATCGTATCGAATTGAAAGTAAATCTTTAAATATCTTTCATGTTGCATCATTATCTGCGCTACCTTAAATAACTAAATTAGTGTTTAGAACTTAGCTGTTGCAAAATCTCGTTTCCTGAGAGGAAAACTCCTTCAGCCTTAATTATTTTCGTGATTTCATTTATTTATTTGTTTATTCATTTAACTTACTGTAGAAGTCAAGTGCGGAGCTCATTAATTACTTGCGATGAAAGTAAATGACTTATTCAGGTGAGGGGGAAATTTCTATTCTTTTTCTATTCCAAATGTACTTTATTTCTGTTCAGTTTTCTATCTCGTTAAACGTGCTGTTGTTGCCGTCATTGTACTTAAAATCTAAGATATTTATGAGTTTAGTCAATACAGAATGTTCTACTTTAATAATTAGTTGTATTTTTAAAATGTTGTAGCCATCACAAAATTTCCTTCTATATTTTGCTATAGGAATCCACGCAATGTAAATTATTTGTTAAAATTATTATTTATCAAAAATATTTTTCATGGTTAGTGCCGACAATGTTTTTTACAGAAAAGTATAACTCTACATACACTGCGATGAATTTAAAAAAAAAATCGAATCCTGATATCATTCTTACAGATTCTTATGTAAAATGACCTCCTAAATCCGAATATAACTGATAACTCCCATTTTGCCCAATCATCCGCCGTTTTCTCGGGGCGGCACCTCATCACCCAATCTTTATCTTACATTTTGTCAAGCTTCTTATATCTTAAATAATCTCTAAAAATAGAGTTAAACTGAACACGTGCCATTTGTTAATTATATTAAAAACACTTTAAACACACGTAAAATTAATTTTATTTAAAAGACGTTAAAAAAAATTATCCGAAGCTTTTCGCTTTAATAGTAAAGCATCATCAGGGATTTTTATTATTCGTTTACAATGAGCAGTTTTTCAATATTTTTTCTTTTCACAGTCAACAGTTAAGTCTTTTAATAACGTAAATATCAGCAAAGTAAATTTGAAGTCCGGTAAAGGTTGGATCAAGGAGCTAAGAAAAATAAGAGAAGCTGGAACTATTGAAATATCACGCGAGGCTATTGCAGGAGAAAAACCATCATGAATTAGCAGAAATAAACTATTATCTATTTTATAATATTGTGCCAAATTATTGGCAAAATTCTGTAACCATCACCAAGAATCGTAATATATATGGCTCACTTTTCTCTTTGCACCTTGCTAAAATGCTCTGTTTGACCTGAAGATGCCGTGTAACTCATGGCGAAAAGCTTTGTTCTTTAGATATTGTAAATTTGATATTAATAAATGAAGGGCGGGTTTTATTTAAAGTGTGTGTTTTTAGCTTTTAATGATTTTTAATAATTAAAATGTACACTTGTTAAAAATAAATAAATAAATAAAATAAAAATAAATCTGAATTTAAGAAATTATATTTCGCAAAATTCAAGTCACCAAGACTGAAAACTGTAAAAAAGAATGAAGAGCTCTTATTTCCCTTGTACTATAAGATATTTCTGCAACGACGATTCAAACAAAGGAAAGAGATTTTAATCCTTTACAATAATATGAAATTTAATCGTAAATTTTAACGTGCCTTTGTTCAAGGTGAGCACATTTTCTGTTGATCAGCTCTTTCGACCACCACTCGAAAAAGTTAATTATAATATTGGGTTACGTTAAATGTTGAACGAAAGTCTCCCGTATGATACGACGATTAGACCATGTCAATACTTTACTTGCCAGTTTATAAGGCAGTTCCTTGTTTGTAAACAAACATCTCAACTTTTATGAGTGGTTGGCAAAAAGGCTTGGGAAAAGCATAGCGATGGCGGATCGCTATGCGGTTAGCAATGGTGGGCGGGGCGCGGGAAAGTCGAGCGCGCTTTTTTGCCAACCACCAGACGTCACGAGGAAATGCTCTATAGACTGAATTTCGTGCTCTCATTATGTTACAATGCAAATTGAGATCATTGTGTCATAATAAATATATATATATATGTGTGTGTATATATATATATATATATATATATATATATATATATAATATCTATCGGGCCTTTTTTTTTTTTTTTTCTGGAGTGGGGGGGGGGGGATAACATAGTTATATTTACTTATTAGGTTATTCTTTTTTTTTTTTTTTAACAGTATTTTTATAATATTAGAATTGTTTCATAATCTATGTAGAAAGCACAGTTTTTTAATTATTTATATAGTGAACTAAAAAACAGTGAAATATGATTTAATATATTCATTTATAAAATGCACTTGTTTATTAAAATTCTTAATTTTCTACTTTTTTCTTGATATTTCTCATTACAATAATATCGCATTTTATCTTTTTTCATTTTCAAACATAGCACATTGCTATACAACTAAATTTAAAAAAAAAAAAAAGCATCATTTCCAATTACGATGACATATGAATTTTGGGCTTACTGTAAATGCAAATCTGTATAATAAATTAGGTCAATGCTCAAAAAAAAAAAAAAAAATTCTAACTTTTCTAATAAATAAGCAAGCATTAACGAG